>CM033736.1:12870308-14070308 GCA_019671005.1 Hibiscus mutabilis | reverse complement strand
CTATTCTTTTCTGTGTTGTTTTACTCCTTCAAGCTCTTGTATTTTTTTTATTTTTCTGGGGTCTAAAAATGTGTAATTTTTTTTCCTTAGATAGTACAGTTAAGGCCTAAGAGTTGAATAAATTAACCTTTATTCTCCTATTTTCTTATATCTACAAAGAATAATGAAGTTATTGTAACTACACTTTTTGCAGCTTTAGATACAACAAATATTTTTTTTTGGTAGTGGAAAGATTTATTCTTTTATGATATACAAGGTTGAGGGAAGAAAAATAATCTCTCTCTCTTTTTATTTTTTTGAAGCATTTTTCAACAGCTGGACCATTTTTTTACAAGAATGTGATGTACTCTGGTGTTGGTGTGTTTTCCCCCTTTATTTAGAAGTCTGAAAGAAATATCAATCGCTTTTCTGTGTACATGCTTATTTTTCCACATTTGACTTAAGTTTACAGCTTCATGTAAAGGTGTGGTTCAACGAGAGAAGGGACAGATTAGAATATGATAGAAATAAGAAAGTGATTACATGAACAATAGAAAAAATAGGTTTCTGATTTTAATTTTTAGTAATTAAATCTAGAGTTGAGAAACAGTACAAGATGTTATAGTTGTAACTTGAAACCCTGTTCCTAAAGGAATTGAAATGCTCAGTTGTCAGCAGTAAGATGCTAAAGTTTTAATATATGCTTGAGTTTAGCTAAAATTCCTTAACTAGTGATTGTAGTGGCTTTTTCATTTGTCTTATGTGCCGAATGGTTGAGAACTAGGATGCCTAAAGATGCTTAAGTTTAAATTCAGCTTTATGATTGATAATCATAAAAGTAATAAGCATATGTCTGGATTGATTTATTATAATACTTCTTACTTTGATTTAGTGATTAGTTTCTATTGTTACCATTCATCTTAGTGTATGGCAGTCTTCTGTCTACTTGTGCAAGGGTTCTGTTTTCTATTCTATTTTTTTTCTTCCTGAATTTGATATTATTCTCAGTGTTGAATTATCTGTCATTTTATAAGTAACTTTGTTATGATTGTTTACTTTTAAATATGGCTTCTTAGGTATTTTATTGTTAAAAGTTGCAACCGCGAAAATCTGGAATTATCTGTTCAACAAGGAGTGTGGGCAACTCAAAGAAGCAATGAGGCTAAACTGAATGAAGCTTTTGATTCTGCTGAAAATGTTATTTTATTATTCTCTGTTAACCGTACTCGGCATTTCCAGGTATTTAAGAAATCTAATATCCTCAGTCCTCTATCTATTCCATTTGAGAATCAGTACCTGTGTTATTCTGAAATAACTTGTTATGCATATCTTACTATGTTTAGCTTTTCCATCCTGTAAGTCCTCAATTAAGTCTTATGATAGTATTAGTACAAAATTTTGCATTTTTGTCTCATGATGTTTTAGGTATTACATTGTCTTGGCTTATTAGGGTTGTGCCAAGATGACATCCAAAATTGGTGGATTTGTTGGTGGAGGGAACTGGAAATATGTTCATGGAACTGCTCACTATGGACGGAATTTCTCAGTAAAATGGTTAAAGGTGCATTTCTTCTCCCCTCTCCCTTCTTCATCTGCTTGTTGAACAAAATTCTCCATGAAGCTAAGTTTTAAGGAACTAAAAAGGTTGAAAATATTATTAGCATGGTGCTTATTTTGATAATTTATGTTTATGGAATATATTTTTTCTAAATTTTTAGTTTCTGATTAGTTTAATGCCCCCTATTAGATGCATTATTTTGAATATTTTGAGACGCTTAAAGATTATTCTGTACAAACATTACGAACTCCTGATTTCTAACTGCTATTCTTGATATGTAGTTATGTGAGCTTTCCTTTCACAAAACTCGCCATTTGAGGAACCCCTACAATGAGAACCTACCAGTAAAGGTATAATTCCTAGCCTTTTCAAGTCAAAGCTTTCACATTGAATGAGGATAATTTTACTTGACGAATAATTTTTTCAATTAATTAGGTTAATGAACTGGTTTCTTTGAATCTTACCTTGTATTTTTATCTGCAATAGTAGTGTCTACAATACGCAATACTCAAACGTGCAATGCTATTGTTTCTCGGTTGATTATAGTTTAAACTTATTGGTCTACTTTGTGATCTGGCAGATAAGTAGAGATTGTCAGGAGTTAGAGCCTTCTGTTGGTGAACAGCTAGCCTCCTTGCTTTATCTTGAGCCAGATAGTGAGCTTATGGTATGCTTATTCTATTTTATTTTTTTCTAATTTCTGGGTTTGAGGCAGAGAAATTTAATTATTAGAATAAGAGTGGTAAAAGTAACTATTACAAAAAGAAAAGAATGTTAAACGTAAAAAGAAAAAATAGACAAAAAGAGAGGGAAGCAAATCTTGTGCTCTTCTACTTGGTGCTAATTAGTGTGATTTCATTTATATACCTAAATGTGAGGTCTTAATAAATCATACTATGCAGGTGGCGTTAGTGATAAATGTGTACGGGTTTTGTGGGAAGTTGAACTATGATGTTATCCTCGTGAGATTAGAGTCGTTAGTTGATTGATGAGCAATCTATTTGTTTACTTCATTTTCCCTGTGAAGGTTGTTTAGATACTGACGGACTGAGATGCACATATTGGATGTCCACAATGAATGATTTTGTATGTTTGTACTCATCTTTTTATTCCTATGGATACAGGCAATTTCACTGGCAGCAGAATCAAACGTGAAGAAGAGAAAGCAAAGGGGGTCAATTCAGATATTGGAGGAGAGAACCCAGACATCGTTCCATTCGAGGACAATGAAGAAGAGGAAGAGGAAGAAAGTGAGGAGGAGGATGAGAGCTTTGGTGCTGCAGATCAGGGAAGAGGAAGAGGCAGAGGCAGAGGAATGATGTGGCCCCCTCACATGCCACTAGCCCGTGGTGCCAGACCCATGCCCGGGATGCGTGGTTTTCCACCTATGATGATGGGTGGTGATGGCTTTTCTTATGGACCGGTTACACCTGACGGTTTCGGGATGCCAGATGTCTTTGGTGCTCCCCGTCCATTTGCTCCATATGGGCCAAGGTTTTCTGGGGATTTTAGAGGTTCTGCATCTGGCATGATGTTTCCAGGACGACCTCCACAACCTGGGCCAATGTTTCCAGGTGGTGGGCTTGGGATGATGATGGGTCCAGGGCATGCTCCATTTATGGGGGGTATGGGACCTACAGGTGCAAATCTTCCTCGAGGCGGCCGACCCATGGGCATGCCCCCTACGTTTCCTGGACCTCCAGCACCTTCCTCACAGAATTCTGGTCGGCCTATTAAAAGAGATCAGAGAACACCAACCAATGACAGATATAGTGCAGGATCAGAGCAGGGTAGAGGTCAGGATATGACCGGTCCCGGGGGTGGGTTGGATGATGATACACAATATCAGCATGAAGTACAAAAGGCAGATTCGCATGCTGCTGGAAACAGCTTCAGAAATGATGACGGTGAAAGTGAGGATGAGGCACCCAGGAGGTCAAGGCATGGTAAGGGGAGAAGAAACGAAGAAGCTTAAAAGATGTGGCCCTTGACGTGAATGGCTCGGAAGTTGTTCGGAAGATTGCCATCAGCCATACCTGCTCGAAACCGCATTCTCTTAACAATGTTACATGTATAACATTTTTAAGAAACCGACTTTGCATATCTAGATCGTTTCCATCTTCCAATTTCTGTACTGGAGGAAAACTTAGGTTTAGATTGTGTTTTGGCCTACATTGTTGCACTGAAATGTCGAACCATATTGTTAATTTTTATGATTATGCAGCAGATCACGAGAAAGGGAGATAGTACATGTAGCTTTTTTTATTGTTATCTTCGTGTAAGGTTTCCCAATTTACCTATATCTATATACTCACCATTTTAGAGGTTTTCACGTGAAATTTCGTTTTCTCCCAGAAAAAGCTCTTTGAATTTAAGGCTTTGTTTGGTAGGAAAGAAAGAAAATTGAAAGGATAGAAAATAGAAGTGATAGTAAAATGAAAGGATGAAAAATATTTTTCTTTTCATCAGTGTGCTGAGCTTAGAGAATGAAAAATTAAAAAGGAAAATAAGGGTCTGTTTATGGAGTCTATTTTCATTTTCTTTAAAAAAGGAAATCGGTGAAGGAAATGTGTTTGGTTGTAAAATTAAAAAATAATTTTTTAAAAATGAATAAAATAAGTAAATCTGAAAACATAAAAAATATATTTTCATTGAAAATGTTTTGAGAAAATAGAACTCTTAATTTTAACTTCATTTTAACCCGATTTGAATCCTTCTAATGTCATTGTTTAAAACTTTGGTTTTTTAGAAAAGTGAAAATTATTATCTTAAAATGTAAATAGAAACAAAATAGAAAATATTTTCTAAAATCAAACATATGCCATTTTTTCCTCTTTATTGCTTGGTACAATAGAAAACTGAAAGGAAAAAAAATTAAACTTTGAAAACTATAATTTATTTTTAATTTTTATTATTTAGTTCAATATTTACAAGATAATTATTTTTTTCAATTTAGTCCCTAAAATTTTATTTAATCTAAAATTAACCCTATTTATTTCTATTTTTTAATTTAATCTAATATTTTTAATATAGTTTTATTTTCTTTCAATTTAATCACTAATTTTTTTCTCTAATTCAAAATTGACCCATATGTATTTTTATTTTTTTATAATTGAGTCCAATATTTTTAATATGATTTTATTTTTGTTCAGTTTAATCCATACAATTTTTTAATCTGAAATTGATCTCTATTTATTTCTAATTTTTATAATTTAGTATAATATTTTTATAATTTGATCCCGAGAGTTTCACTATCAATGTAACACCTAATACCGGTACTAACGAATCAAACCCAAATATCGATTGCTACAAATGGACCATTGTGGTCTAAAACATATTTTAAAAAAACAAGCATATTCGATTACATTAAAGTAAACAACCAACATGAACATAAAAGAGGAAACAATAAACTAAGGTCTCCCGAGAAAATAAACCTTTAAAAACTTAAAAAATGATTTAACAAAAAGGCATTTTGGTAATTTTACAAGATTTAAACTAAAAAAACATTCAAAACTTAATTACATGTTTAATATAAGTATAAACACCTTATACCTATGTTTTGCTAAAAAAGAAGTTTAAATCAAAACATATTTAACCGAATCGAGGTTTAGGGACTAAAATATAAATAATTCATAAGTTGTATTTTAAGTTAAAAACTCAGTTTTAGGTCCAATTTAGACTCATTAATTCCAATTAGACTTAATGTTAAATTCGTGTTTGAAATCTGACTTGAAAGAGTGTTAATTGCAAAAACAAGTAGTTTGTGGGCCATTTTGGAAACATTCATAGATTACAAGGGCTAATTTTTTTAAAAAGTGAAATTAAACCTTCCTTTTTGAAATCAATATCATCATTTTCATATAGACCAAGTTTCAGGTTAATCTGAGCTAAAACGAGTCATTAATCGCAATTATAAAATTAGTGACTGAAACGTAAAGTTTGCAATTATAAGATATTAGAATAAATTATAAAATAAAAATAAATAGAGGTCAATTACAAATTAAATAAGAGTTTAGAGATTAAATTGAACAAAAATAAAACTATAGTAAAAATATTAGATAAAATTATAAAAATAAGAAGCAAATAGGGGTTAGTTTTGGAATAATAAATATTTTAGGGACTAAAGTGAAAAAAATATTTTTATATTGATAATATTAATAATAAAATTAAAAATAAATAAGGGTAAATTTTAGATTAAATAAAAACTTTAAGGACTAAACTGAACAAAAATAAAATCATAATAAAAATATTGGATGAATTATAAAAATTATAATATGATGAAAATAAAATTAATTTTTTTAAAATATAATTTGATAATTTTATTATTAAAGTATGATAACATTCATTTTTCTTTCTTATTTTCACCCAATATTAGAGAAAATTATTTGTAGAGGAGTAAAGAAAATTACATGTAACACCCTTGACCCGGATGCCACATTGAGCCCTAAGCCCGAAACTCATACCTTTAAAATTTTCCCTTTTTCCAAGCCCAATAGAATAAGTCCAATAAAAACATAAGTCCATACATTGAAAACATAGTTAAATCCATATGTTTAAAACAATAATTACAGAGCTCCACTTACAAATATTAAAACATTCGACTTTGACCAATTAATACAAAATAAGAGTTACAAAATACATATAGGGTCATACGAAATACATAGCCCATTATATCTAGTATTTGTACTCAACCGCTAGAGTCGATGTTGAAATCCAAACCATGCTTAATGCAAATCATAAATAAAGCAATGCAACAGGAATTATATCATGGCAATATAGAAATGGCGCTACCATAACCGCTTAAACACATGGTATTATGAATGTATGATTATGCACACAGCTCAAACTAGAACCTCATACATTTACCTAATTGTAATCACTAAATTTATCCGGGGTATAAACCCGTTGTTTATTCATTTTTAAATAATAATGGGCTTAAGTCACTTAGTATAATTGTTGTTACCTATTTAAAAACCAAAAATATTAGTATACTTAGTGTTATTAATTACTGTTAATTTGTTACCATATAATTTGAAAAGAAAATGAAAAACACACCAAAAAAACATTATTATTATTATTATTATTATTATTAGTATTTGTATTATTTACTGCTATTTCGGTACTACTATTTTCATTTTATTTCATTACTATAATGTTAATATTGTGTTCTTATTATTATGTCAATATACTACTATTATTATTATTGTTTTGTTATTTTGTTAATGTTATTAAACAAAAGCAAGAACAAAATATTAAATATAAATTAAATAGTATAAATAAAAGCCCAATATCTAAATAAACAACACAGCCAAAACATTTTTATTTACAGTCTATATAAAAATTAAGTAAAACATGTTTTATTACATGGTGGCCCGGTTCGGCCCAAATATTAAATCCTAAAGCTTGATCAACCCTAACATAACTTGTGTCTTGCGCAATCACATGCTGACTGTCAGATTTGACAAGATCTAACGGCCTAGATGGCACTCGTGGATGGAAACCCTAGGTAGGGTTATTCTTTCCAGCGCCGCACAATCCAAGCCGTTGGATTTGGAGATCAAGATGGACGATCCAAATCATCCCTGAAAACCTCCAGAAGCTCCACGCGCCCACGCGCGACTCGTCAGTGCTTTCAACGCGCGTGTGTATGACACACCTGACCTTTCTGGACCCTCACGCGCTTACACGCGCACCTTCTAGACTGTTACTGACTCTTCCTCTGCCAGTCTTCGCATCCGAGCCGTGTATCTACCCTCCATCCAACGGGCACGATGAAGCCTTGATCCTCAAGGTGACCCTCTCATTGGTCCCTCATCTCCTCGAGTGGCAACGTCCACCATGCAACAAAGAAGACCGGCATTAGTAAAATTCCAGAGAAAACACAGATACCATATCAAACCAAAAAAGAGCAACGAATCAAAGGAAATACGACGGACTTCAGAGCATACCAAGCCAATATTTTAATTTCATTTTCATGTAACAACAATTTGGTTATAAAAACTAAAGCACACAGATTGTAACACAGTTTTTCGAATACACATAAATATAATAAGAAAAGAACCTTTTTAGACGTAAACCACTGTTTATACTTGCATGCATGCATCCGAAAGCAAAAAACCTAGATCTTTGTGTTTAGAGTTTACCCTTTTGGTGTTGGCCGTCGTTTGAGTTCCCATTCCTCGGTAATAAGCCTATGGCCTTTCGGCTAGAAATGGTGAACTGATGGAAGGGAACTCGTTTTTTCTTCAAATCCTCTTCTAAGTGAATGTAGTTTTACAGATTTGGGGGGGCGTTTGATTTTTTTAGCTGTGTAAGGCTAGATCTAGGTGTGAGGGGGTTTAAATCTTGGAACTAGGCTTGTTTTCGTGTGCTGGGTTCGAAAAAGAAAGTTTTTGGTTTTGATCTTTGAGTTTTCCGGCACCGTTAGGCGGTGGCCGGAGTGTTTCACGGTGGCTGGGGTTGAGTCTTGGGAGAGAAACCAGAGAGCTCAAACTCTCTGGATTTTCAAAAATTGAAGAAAAGCTTTCAAATAGCTAAAGGATTGCCGTTTTGGGCAATTTTTGACTTTATAGTTTTGAAAAATAAAACAAATGGGTTATTTGTTCTTTTAAATTCCCTAGCGCATTTCTGAGTTTCTTATTCAGGGTTTCCCCATTTTTTAAATTACGCCTTTAGTCCCCAGATGATTTTAAATTCTTTGATTTCGTCAAAAAATCAAACTGAATCATTTTGAAAACGGTTTTATTGTATCCTAAGTCCTTCGAGCTTTAACCCGTTTCATTCAATCCCTAAATTTTAATTTATTCATTTTTAAAAAAGGTTTAATACCCGTTTTAGTCCACGTTCTCTTAAAACTTGTTTAATTTAGCCATGTTTCAGTTTTTAAATTCCCATTTTAGTCCCTGTTTTTTAAAGATTTTAAATTTCCCCTTTTCCAGTGTTTATGATGTTAATTTGGTCCCTCTCTGTTTGTTAAAATTATCTTTTAAGCCCCTAAATTTGTGTGTTTTTTTTAATTTGGGTCCTTTAGATTTATTTGTGTTTTTTTCTTTGCATTTCATGTTTATTTAATGGCATTTAATTTATGACATCTATGTATTTATTTATCCTTTTTATTTGTATATCATTTTGTTGTTTAATCATCCTTTGTTATTAGAGTAGACTTTTTAGTTTAGGCCCGTTAGGATAAGTTTTAGAGTTTGAAATTTAGTGTAATTAATTTAAACTATGCCCTCGTTTCATTGGGGCATAGGCTTTAAATTAATTAAATTAAATTTAGGACTAGGGTTAGAGCCTTAGTTAGATTATAGGCTCGAATCAATTTAATGCATTTAAATTCGCCCTTGGCTCATTAGGGTAAATGTTAAATGTATTAAATTGGTTGAATAATTCTTAATTATTTTAGGGGTAAAATTGGAATTTCATGTAGATCACTTAATTTAAAATCACGACTAATTAATTCGATTAATTTTAGATAGTTTCCTTGGCTCATTGAGATTCTAGTTTAAAATTAATCAAATTGATTATTATGGTCCAAGATAACCAATAAGATGATAGAGCTTTTTAGTTTTTTAGGAATTAACCAATTTAGAATTAATATTAGATTAAACTAGTTAACAACTAGATCACTAATTAAATTTTCAATAATTTGGGCCTTTTAGGTTAGGACTTCAGTGGGCCTTTAGGTTTTAACTTTGTGCCTTTCTATGTCATGCATTATAATTGTCATCCATTAGACCTATATTATTTTAATTGGATGTTGCATTTAATTAATTAACTTTAATTATAAAATGAGAGTATTTATTAATTCTGATATTCGTGTTGTAACAGTCCTGGCTCACTGGATGTTGACCGAATATTTGAATTAATTCTTACCGTCTAAAGGTAATTTAAAACGAATTAAAATTTTGACAAGTCATTTCATCATGTTTAACTGTTTGCATCATGCATAAAGGTGATAAACGAGGTTCGAACCATAAATTAACACGACAGTCAGGCTTATTCGATGTCTTTTTAATCTATGGTCTGAGGTTTTGTCACCCTTATCAATTAAATGATTTAATTAAGTCGAATCCACCAATTTGACCAAGCCTATCTAATTAAAGTTTAAATTCATTTATGAACATTTAATTAAATTCAATTCAAAATTTGAAAATTTCCATAAATTAAAAGCAACATATATTTTGGTACCGGTTTTCGAGCGCGATGGGGGTGCTAATCCTTCCCCACGTGTAACCAACTCCCGAATCCTTTTTTTCGAATCTCTGGTTTTATGGTGTCCGACCTACCTTAGTGGCTGGTGGCGACTCCAAGTCTTATCGTTTTCAAAAATACGATTTTTAATGAATTTCCTCATCTTTCTAGATATTTCCAAAAAATATAAAGAAAATAAAATTACGTATTTTTAGCGAACTTAAATTTTTGAATTTTTAAAAGGTCGCTACTGCTGGCGACTCCACTAGGGAGAATTTTGTTTTTTAAAACAAAAATAGAGTTAAGCCAAGAAAATCTATGTTGCTTTTAATGATGGAAATTTTGAAATTTAAATTGATTTCAATTAATTTGTTCGTTCTTGAAGATACGGCTTTAAGTACACAGGCTTTGATAATTGGTGGTTTTGAATTAATTGTTCATTTAATTTCTAAGGAATCACCGACATATGTTCAATCATGATAATCAAGCTCTATACCCGAGCTTTCTCCCTTGAGTGGGAGTGAAACGCCACATACCCAAGTGAGTAGCCTTCCACGGGTCGGTAATTCACTTCCGGAGTCTACGCCTTTTGACAAGTGAGTAGCCCTCTACGTTACTAGGTCGTGCATTCCCTCAAACCGAATCCAATTCGCAAGCATGTAATGGGCCAGAATTGGGGCTCTTGTTGTCTTAGTAGGTGACAAGATAGGTTCGAGTACCCTTTCTAGAACCAAACCCATGTGTAAGAACCTAGGAGCCCACCCCGATTAGAGCCATGCGGACAACCATAGTATTTTAAAATTCATGTGGTTAGGGTTTTCTTTTTCGTATTCTTTATGTTGTTGCTCCTTAATTTACGATTCTATTTGGCAATTTTGAATTTGTTTATTTCGTTACTAACATATTTCATTTGTTTTTATTCTTTCCCATATTATACTTTGTTTTGCATATATTGTCATATCATGAAGAAAACACAGATTTAGAAATAGTCTGAACTTAAAGACTTGATCAATGGGGGACTTAGTTCGTAGCACTGATGAGAATAACTCCGAGGTACAAGTATGGTATGAAGGCAAGCAGCTTCATCACGAAGACAATATTTCTATCGGATACAGATCAGTGATGTCAGCCGAAACCTTCATGAAAATCGAATACTATGATGTGTCAGGGTTGAAGTCAGTATGGCACAGTTGGGACTATGAAGCTAGAGATGTTTTCAAAAGTAAGTACGGTGACATAGTGCACTTGTTAGATGTCCCAGTTGATCAGTCACTCCTCCAAGCCTTGGTGAGATATTGGAACCGGACTTATAGTTGCTTTACAATTGGCAACATAGATTTGACACCAACGATCGAAGAGTATCTGTCCCTCTTAAACTGCAAAAAGATTGATAAGAGCCGGGTCTATTCCAAGCCATCGAAGAACAAGTCTTTTCGAACCAAGCTAGGTAGATTTTTGGGAACTTTACCGTCTTGGGTTGAAGATCAGATTACCACTTGGAACAAAAATGAGTACATTAAATCGGAAGGTATCTTGGCTTTAGCATCAGTACACCCAATGGGTCGAGTTCAGCGAGACTTGTTGGCATTGTTGATTTATGGGTTGGTTCTGTTTTCGAAGGCATTGGGGCTCATTCATCCCTCGGTGCTAGATCTGTTTGATTGCTTGGAAGGGAGGTCCAATCCGGTGCCTGTTATTTTGTCTGAAACTTTCCAGTCCCTCAAATTTTGTAGAAGATATGGCGGTGTTTATTTTTAGGCTTCCCTCAATTTTTGACGGTATGGTTCTATAGTTATTTGTGGTCCGTCGTTCACTTCTTGAGGCCTCTCTATGGAAAATTTTCCCTATTAGAAGAATTCTTGCAAAAGAAAGATTGGCCAACTGGAAGATTCGAGGATGTGCGGCTAGATGTCTTACAGAATTTAAAAGACGAAGACATAGTTTGGAAGGCCCCATGGCTACGCACAAGGAATATTCTTTACAGATGTTGGGAACATTCTTGGGTACCACTACTTGGACTTTGGGGGCTTACAGCTTATACGCCCTTGTTGGTTTTAAGAAAATATGGCTCCAAGTAGTTTATACCGGCCACAAACGAACTTAATAAATTCAACATGGATTATGCGACCGAGAAAGGCTATAAGGGGAAAGTACACGACGCTTCTTCTACATGGAATAACGCTAGACGAGTAAGGATTTTGAGCGCTCTGTATACTGTGACCCCGAAATATGAAGTATGGCTATTCAACCGTGTCAATGACAACATCCCTCGATTGAATTCTGATGGTGCGAGGTCCGCCTAAGAAAGGTTGGCTACATTTCCTACTGAAATCGACTTGATGAGAAGACAACTCGAAGATGAACAAAAAAAGTACATTCAGTTAGAAACAAAGGCCGACCAAGAGAGGTTCAACTTCGATTTAGATAAGACAAAGCTTGAAGGAGAGATCAAAGGTCTACGAAGGAGGAGTGAGATGTTGGAGTCTGAGCTCAAGCAAGAAAAAGAAGAAATTCAGAAGCTACAAAGGTTGAACAATAGCAAGAGAGTTGCAAATGAAAGTCCGAATGAAGGGTTAGAGCTCTGGCTCAAGAAGGAAATGCAAGAACCGATGCTTATAAGAAGAAGTACTATAAGTACAAAGATCAAGTACTTGCATTGACCCAACAGATGGAGAACTTGAAGACTTCTTATTCGACGAGGCTTGAGAATGAAAGACATCGGAATGAGGCATTAAAGGCTCAAATGAAGCAGTTAGAAAAATCACTTCTCAAGCATAAAAGTTCTGCCCAGGAACTAGAAGCCAGTAGTTTCAAAAATCGAGCTTTGAAAGATCGAATTGAGGGTTTAGAGGCCAAAGTTCAGCAACTCAATGACCACATTACGAGCTTTAGAAGAGCAATCCAATTGCACCAGACGCCTACGATGGAACAACTCCAGTTTGCTGCCTACACCATTTAGAGACAGGAGCGGGATTTGGCATACTTTATGACCCAGATACACGAAGTCACCCAGAAGGTGTAGTTCTTAGCGGAGGACGCTGCCGAGCTCCAAGAATATGTAGACAACGAATCTGAGGAAGGAGAAAGGATCGTTTGGATTTTGAGAGAGATTCTCGATTTAGCCGCTAGCTTAGGACCGTATGCGTAGCGGTTTTCTTTGAATTATTGTAATGAAACGATGTTTACATTGATGACAGTTGTTTAATGAGGATATTTTCCGAAATTAGTGTTTTTCTTTTGTATTCATGCATTGCACATTTACTTGTATATTTTATTAAATTATCTAAACTAATTAAAAGATTTTTCGTTTCACAGTATTTTTCATTATGTTATTTGCAAATATTCCACATCCATACCACACACGTTTTCAAGTCAGAAAAAATGGAAGAAAGCTTCGCTAAGCTAGAGGCTGATCTTAGGAGCCAGCTAGAACGAACACAGCAAGAGTTAAAGGAAATTATCATTAAATCTCAACAAGATTTGACGGTAGAAATATCTGAGATGTTGCAAATACGTCGTGCAGACGTGAGAGGCAAAAACACCGTTGTGAATCCAGCTCAAGGCTCGGAAGACCCTACATATTCTACAATATTTGGAAACCCTTTGTTCATTAACCCAACATCAAACCCCCTACAAGGGGTATCTTCGTCACATCAAGCCGGTGCTTCTGCTCTACCACAACCGGCTGTCACATTTGCAAATGTTGAGCATGTTGGGGATAATATTCCAAACTTCGACGAATTGGAGAAATTAAATCAAGTAAATGCAGAATTCTTCAACTGTTGGAGGAGACTAAGAAAGACCTCGAAGAGAAGTTTCGAGTGAGAGAAGATGAAGAAGGTTTTTATGGCCTAAATGCTAAGGATCTCAGTTTGGTACCTGATATGGAGATCCCATACAAGTTTAAAACTCAAGAGTTCAAAAATTTTGACGGAACAACCTGCCTAGCTGCCCATATTACAATGTTTTGCCGAAAGATGGCTGGTTACACCAGCAACGAGAAGCTCTTGATACATTGTTTTCAGGACAACTTAGTAGGATCTGCCACTCGATGATATAACCAGCTCACGTGAGCTCAGATTAAATCATAGAAAGATCTAGCTAAAGCTTTTACTGATCAGTACAAGCATGCGACAGATATGGTCCCCAATAGACTTCTTTTGCAAGGTATAGAACAAAAGAAAAATGAAAGTCTGCAGAAATACGCTCAAAGATGGCGTGATGTGGCTGCTCAAGTCCAGCCCCCCTCTCCGAGAAAATGAGATAACCCCTATGTTCATTGATACATTAAAGGGAATGCTCTATGATTGTCTAATCAACAATCCTATTAGCAACTTTTCCGATATGGTAATGACGGGAGAGCGTATTAAAGCCGCAATCAAAAGTAGAAGAATAGATGGATGAGAGTAATCGCGTAAGCAGTTCAAGAGAAATGACCATGAAGTGAGTACCACCTACGAGGCTGTTAAGAACTTCATTATAGCACAACCCCAAGCTCCAGTTGGAAATCCCTGAAATTTTAGGAAGGAAGAGTGGGGACCCAAGAAGGAAAATCCTTTCACTCCGCTACCAATCACTTATAAAGAACTCTACTCACAGCTCTATAAGGCAGATCTGGTTCAACTTCAACATGTTACTCCTTTCAACCCCCTTATCCGGCATGGTATGATCCTAAGGCCCATTGTGAATACCACACCAATGTCCCAGGCCATACCATTGAGAACTGCATAGTGTTCAAAAAGTTTGTTCAAAATTTTATCAAGACTAGAGTGCTGCAACTAGGAGAGTCGAGTAACGCTAGTAACCAATTACCAAATCATGGCAGGCAAGGGGTGAATGCTATTGAAGAAGGAGGTACAAGAAAGCCTAAGACAAGCGTGTCAGAGGTTACGTCCCCAATGAGATGTGTCTTTCAGCAACTATGCATGGCCCGTCTCATCGACTGTAGAATAATAATTGTGAAAAAGGGTTGTGGTCCTTATTGCGAATACCATTAGTCGGGGGATCATCAAATCTAAGATTGTGAGCAGTTTCGACAGGTTGTCCAGAAATTGATGTATGGTAAAGCGATTAAATGTTTTGATGAGGAAGAGAGGAGCAAGGACTCAGAAATTTGCACATTAGACGCTCCAAAATCCAAATACAGTGCGAATAGGCCATTTGTCATTGGCCTTAAGCCAAGTCAAGAAGATGCACCGCGAGAAGAAAGTCCTATGAAAGCCCCTAAAATCATAATTTCAGCCACGACATCCTTTTTTTAATGATACCGGATGGTACCATGGAACTACACCGCTAGTGTCTCAATACAATGAAGTTACAGTTCGCAAGGGGAGAAGAAGTTGATGCGATGAATTTCACCGAAGGAGAGAAAATGAAGCCAAAAACGAAGAAATAAATGATGTGGGGCATTTCATATGGAGCGGTCGATGCTACACCCCCTAAGCTCCTAAGGCGACAGAAGAGATAAAAGGGAAGGGTAAAGCAACTGAGCCTGAACCTATAAAGATATTTAGGGGAAGAGCCACCCCCGAAACTTAATGAGCCAGTAATCGAATCCCAAGCTCAGGAGTTTTTGAGGTTTTTGAAACATAGTGAATACAGTGTTGTTGACCAGCTCAAGAAGCAATCGGCCCGGATTTCAATACTTGATATATTGTTGAATTCAGAAAAGCATTGGGAGGCCCTGTTGAAAGTTTTGAATCAAACTTTTGTTGAGAGTAATATTTCAGTTGGAAAGCTCGAACAAATCATTGGATATATCACTAATTGCAATCATATCACTTTCAGTGATGACGAGATACTGGAAGAGGGAACGGGATCCAATAAGGCCTTCAATATCACTACTCATTGCAAAGGTCACATATTACTGGGGGTGCTTATTGATAATGGCTCTGCTCTGAATGTTATGCCCTTAACTACCTTACAACGCTTGCTGATTGACAGTTTACATATGAAGCCTTGCCAAAATGCCATGCAGGCATTTGACGGGACCCAAAGAGAAGTGGTTGGGAAGATTGAAGTACCCCTGCTCATAGGTCCAACTGAGTATGTTGTGGATTTCATAGTCATGGACATTTGGCCATCCTACAACTGTCTGTCAGGGAGGCCGTGGATCTAGTCTGCCGAAGCCGTCCCATCATTCTTGCATCAGAAATTGAAGTTTATTATTGAATGAAAGTTAGTGACAGTCCATGCCGAGCAAGATGTTGTAGCTTCGGTAACTTCGGACGTTCCTTACATTCCTACTGACGAGGAAGCTTTGGAATGTGCTTTCAGGGCATTGGAATTTGTAAATGCCACTTTTGTTGCTTAGAGGAATATGATCCCATGTCCAAGACTGTCAAACTGTACCAAGATGGTGGTACTAAAACATTGGGAAGGAGAGCCAAAAGAGGAAGAAGATTAGGAAGGAGCTTGCAAGGACGTCTACGACCCATAAGTATCATCCACAAGAAGGACCGTTTTGGGCTTGGTCATAAGCTTAATTTCATGCAAAAAAAAGCAAGAATAGAAGAAGAGAGGGGAACAACGGAAGGCTAGACTCTGAGGAGAGGAGATCTCATGGGCTCCTATCACCTATACGGATATGAAAAATATTTTTGTGTCCGACGAAATTGTGAGCCCATGATTCAAGGTTCAAGAAGCCAATCAGGAGAATGAGAGGATCCTCAATGAGGAAATGATCAGTGAAGCTATGGAAGTAATGGATGTCTTTGTGATCTCTGAAGGTAGCAACATCGCACAGCCTTTGGACAAGATCCACCCATGCTTCCCGGGCGAAGAACTTAACAATTGGACCAACAAGGAGCTGCCCGTAGCTTTTAGGACTCAATCAAAGTAATGCCCAGAATCAACCTATTACTTTTGGCCCAAGAGTAATATGAGTCTTTTGTAATAGGGCCATTATGTCAAACTATTTCATTTTCAATGAAAATGATGTTTTCTATGTTTCTCAAATGGCAAACATAACTCTCATTTCATTCATTTTTCATTCATTCATCACTTATTTATTTAGTTATTCATATAAGCTATTATTTAGTTATTCATATAAGCTATCTATGTTCCCAATACATACTCCTAAACTCGTGCAAGTCTTCGAACATTAATTGTATGAATGATTCAGGGTCTGAGCTCGAGGTAGATTTTGAACCACCCTCGTGTTCAGTTGAAATAGATAAAGGGGATGATAAAGAGGAATATGAGATCCAGATGAATTATTAAGGCTGATGGCTAGTAAAGAGAAATAGTTTTTGCCTCACCAAGAAGAATTAGAAATTCTAAATTTGGGAACGAAAGAAGAAAAAAGGAAAGTGAAGATTGGTACTACCCAGTAGACGAATGTGAGACAAGAGTTGGTGGAATTGCTGTCAGAATTCAAATATGCGTTTGCAGGGACATATCAAGACATGCCAGGTTTAGACACGAAAATAGTGGTGCACAAAATCCCGATAAAATCATAGTGCAAGCCAGTCCAATAAAAGTTCAGAAGAATGAGACCGGATATGTTGTTAAAGGTTAGAGAGGAAGTAAAAAAACAATTTGAAGCCATATTTCTGAAGGTTTCCAAATACCTAAAGTGGGTTGAAGGTAAATAGAATGCTGTTCTGTTTATTTGAATAATGAGTAAGAATTTCTCTCACTTTGATTTACATATACTACATCATTTTATAGAAAAAGACTTTGATTTACAATAGAAGTCCTACTGGCTATTAATTAGGAATCCTACTAACTATTAACTTCTAACTCTAGGTTTTAGTACAAGGCTTAAATAATAACTCTAATAGTACAATTTAATTACAATAATACTTCTAATAAACTGACTAAACCTACACCCCCTCAACCTGGAGAGTATACATTGTATAATCCTAGATTGGATAAATTTTTTTCGAAAAAAGCTTTTGATAAAGCTTTTGTGAAAATATATGCTATTTGTTCTTCTGCTGGTACATACTCCAATGAAGCAGCTCCACTTGTCAATTTCTTTGCTATGAAGTGTCTGTGTATTTCAACATGTTTCATTCTGTCATGTTGAATAGGATTCTTGACAATTTGAATGGTTGATTGGTTATCGCAAAAAATCTGGAGAGTATACATTGTATAATCCCAGTTCTTTAAGTAATTTTACTAACCAGCTACCTTCACACATTCCCAATGCCAGTGCTCTGTATTCAGCTTCTGCACTGCTTCTGGAGATCATGGTTTGTTTCTTGCTTTTCCAAGTTACCAAATTACCCAAGACGAAAGAACAATAACCGCTAGTTGATCTTCTGTCTGTCAGTTCACTGGCCCAGCTTGCATCTGTAAAGACTTTAATAGTTCTATCAGTGTTCTTCTTGAACAATAATCCATGTCCTGGTGTTCCCTTCAAATATTGCAAAATCCTCTTTGCTGCTTCCATATGTTCTTGTATTGGGTCTGTCATGTGTTGACTCACAATGTTTACTGGAAAAGCTATATCAGGTCTTGTTAGTGATAGATAAATAAGTTTACCAACCAATCTCTAATATAGACCCTTATCTGCCTTAGGGCTATGATTATCTTTACTGAATTTCAAACCTGCCTCCATGGGTGTATCTGCTGGTTTGCATCCAAGTAACCCTGTTTTAGTGAGTCAATCCAGAACATACTTTCTTTGATTGATGACCAAACCCTTGTTTGACCTAGATACCTCCATGCCTAGAAAGTATCTGAGTTTCCTTAGGTCTTTAGTCTCAAATTCTCTACTCAACAGATCCTTTAATCGATTCAGCTCTTATTCATCATCACCAGTTAGGATTATATCGTCCACATAAACAATCAAAATAACCCTTTTATTCGATGAAGTTACCTTAGAGAACAAGGTATGATCTGCAAGAGACTGTTTGTATCCATTATCTAGAATAACCCTTGTAAATCTGTCAAACCATGCTCTAGGAGACTGTTTTAGGCCATAAAGTACCTTGTCAAGCTTACAAACTTGCTATTTTTGTCTTGCACCTTTTAGCCCTGGTGGAATCTGCATATAGACCTCTTCCTCAAGGTTACCATTAAGGAAAGCATTTTTAATATCAAGTTGGTGTAATTTCCAATCATAATTTACAGCAAGGCTCAATAAAACTCTAACAGAATTTAGTTTGGCAACATGAGCAAAAGTTTCCTTATAATCAATGCCATAAGTTTGTGTAAAACCCTTAGCAATCAACCTGGCTTTATATCTCTGTATACTGCCATCTGAATTATACTTAATTGCGAACACCCATTTACATCCAACATGTTTCTTACCTTAGGGAAGATATATGATAGTCCAAGTACCATTTTTCTCAAGTGCCTCAACTTCTTCTTCAACGGCTTTCTTCCATTTTGGAATCGATAGAGCTTCCTCAATTGTTTTAGGAATTTGTATAACATCTAAGGATGTTGTAAAAGCTTTAAAAGAAGGCATCAAATTTCCATAAGCAACATATCTCTGAATAGGATATTGAGTACATTGTCTTACCCCTTTTCTTTTAGCAATGGGTAAATAATCAAACTCGATAAGATGGGGAGGAATACTAGTAGAATCATTACCTCATTGTTTTCATAAGCAGCTAAACTAAAGTCCAATTCTTGACAAGTACTGGATTGCAGAATGGTTTATGGAATGATTCTTCTTTTTTTGGTATAAACCTGCAGTTGTTTAGGAGGCCGAGAAGAGGATTCGGCTGAAGTTTGAGTTCCTGTAGACATAGGTTGACAAGAAGAGTATGGTGTAGATAAAGTAATAGGGGAAGAGATAGGTAAATTATTAGTGGGTGTCAAAGAAGTCTGAGGCTCAAGAGGTAATGAATCGGAAATAGGTATTAAAGGGAAAGAAGAAAGATGAACCTGTTTGTGAGAAGGCTGAAAGTCATTGAAATTCTCCCCTTGAATGGTAACCATCGAAAAATATGGTTCCTGTTCAAAGAAATTAAGGTCCAAAGAAACAAAAAATTTACGAGTAGGTGGATGGTAACATTTGTAGCCCTTCTTTAGTGAAGAATATCCTATAAAGACACTTGAGAGATTTAGGATCAAGTTTAGACTTAGAAGGATCTAAGTTTTTAACAAACACAATACATCCAAATACTTTTAAGGGAAGAGATGATGACAAAGGTTTAAAATTAGGGAATGAGGATAAAAGAACATCTCTAGGTGTTTGAAAGTTTATGACTCGACTAGGCATACGATTAATAAGAAAAGTAGAAGTTAACAAGGCTTCTCCCCATAGATATTTAGGAACATTGTGGGTAAACAAAAAGAGCTTGGGTAACTTTCAGCAGATGCCTATTTTTTCTTTCGGCTATCCCATTTTGTTGGGGTGTATCAACACAAGAACTGATTTGCACTATTCATTTTTTTCTAGAAAAAAAATCACCTAAAGACTTAGTAAAGAATTCCCCTCCATTATTTGATTTAAAGATTTGAATTTTAAAATGTAATTAGGTCTCTACCATGTTGTAAAATCTCTCAAAAACACTAGCCACTTCAGATTTTTCTTTCAAGAGGTAAGTCCAAGTGGTTCTACTATGGTCATCAATAAAGGTAACAAACCATCTACTGCCAGTAATATTCTTCACTTTAGAAGGACCCCAAACATCACTGTAGATAAGAGAAAAAGGATTAGAGGGTTTGTAAGTAGAGGGTAAGTAAGATTTTCTTGTTTGTTTTGCAAGTTGACAGATATGACATCTAAAGAAAGAAGGAAAAAATTTTGCAAGATAGAAAAAATTTGGGTGGCCTAACATAAAATGCCATAACATAACATCAGATTGTCCTAGGGAATTAAAACAAGATTTAGAAGGTGAAAGTTTAAAAGTTCCTGTGCTTTGAAGAACATATAAACCATTCTGCAAGTGAGCATTGCCAATCTTCTTTTTTAAGTCCAGTGCCTGTAAAAAACACTCAGAATCAGTGAACTGGAAAACACAATTTGAATCTTTGCATAGCTTGCGAACTGATAACAAATTACTCTTCAGACTAGGTACAAAGAGCACATCTCGAAGGACTAAGTCATCAGTAAGAAAAACAGAACCACTACCTTTAATTGAGGATAACGAACCATCAGCTAATTTGATAGAATTCTGAGAGGAGGAGTTTATAAATTGAAAAAAACAATTCCCTGTTACCAGTCATGTGGTCAGAAGCACCAGAGTCCACAATCCATTCTGATTTATTCGTAGTAGAAAGAAGTGCAGTGGAAAAAATTGGTCTGCGAATCATCATTGTCTACGAAAGCCAGATTTCCTGCACTGCTCCCAGTAAATCTATCAAACTGTTGCTGCATTTGTACCATCTGTTGTTTGGTGAAGCCTCTAGATGAAGTCGGATTATCCATCGACGTACGCATGTGTGCAGACTATAAGGACCTCAATAGGGCGAGTCCTAAGGATAACTTTCCCTTGCCTCACATTGATACCCTAGTCGATAACACTGCGTGTATTCTTGGTTCTCTTTTATGGATGAATTATCAGGGTATAATCAAATTAAAATGGACCCCAAAGATATGGAAAAGACCACATTTGTAACTATGTGGGACATTTTTTGCTATAAAGTCATGTTGTTCGGATTAAAGAATGCAGGGGCAACTTATTAAAGGGATATGGTTACCCTATTCCATGACTTGATGTACAAAGAGATTGAGGTGTATGTGGACGACACGATAGCCAAGTCCCGAACCGAAGAAGAACATATTGAGAATTTGTGGAAGCTGTTCCAAAAACTAAGGAAATACCAGTTGAAGCTTAACCCGTCCAAGTGTACCTTTGCGGTCACATCCAGAAAGCTTTTAGGTTTTGTGGTTAGTCAGAAGGGAATTGAAATTGACCCCAACAAAGTAAAAGAAATCCAAGACCTGCCGCCACCTCAAACTCAGAAGGAAGTCCAAGGTTTTTTAGGAAAGCTTAATTATATTTCTCGGTTCATCTCCCAATTGACCGATAAGTGTGATCATGTTTTTAGATTACTCCGAAAGAATGACCCAGGAAGATGGGATGAGGATTGCCAAGAGGCCTTAGAAAAGATCAAGAAGTATTTGACCATTGCCCCGATCCTAGTACCACCCATACCAAACATACCGTCAATTCTGTATTTGATGGTGTTTGACAGTTCAATGGGTTGCATGTTAGGACAACATGATGAGTCGGGTAAAAAGGAACGGGCCATTTATTACTTGAGCAAAAAGTTCACCGAATGTGATTCGCGGTACCCGTTGATCCAAAAGTTGTGCTGTGCCCTAGTATGAGCCACTAAGCAACTCAGGTAGTGCATGTTGTATCATACCACTTGCTTGATTTCACGGATGAACCCTCTGAAATTTCTAATGGAGGCACCAACACTAACCAGAAGAATGACACTTTTGCAAATGTTGTTATTTGAGTTCGACATCGTTTACGTGAGCCAGAAAGCAGTAAAGGGAAGTGTGGTAGCATGTCTTTTGACAAGTCGCACCTCAGACGATTATGAGCCTCTAGACTTTAATTTTCTAGATGAAGACCTGATTGGTACTGTAGTGGAAGAAAGGCCCACCAATGAATCTTGTAAGCTTTATTTTGATGGGGCATCCAATGCCCTAGGTAGTGGGATAGGGGCAATATTAATTTCTCCTGAAGAGATATATTATCCCTTTACTAGTAGGTTGGAGTTCTTTTGTACAAACAACATGGCTGAGTGTAAGGCTTGTAGCATGAGACTCCAGGCAGCCATAGAAAGAAAGATCAAGGTGCTTCAGGTTTTCGGAGATTCATCTTTGGTAATCCACCAGCTTCGAAAAGAATTGGAGAGGAGGGATCTGAAGTTAGTCAAATATTATGACCTGATCCAGAAATTGGTTACAAATTTTGAAGAAATCAGCTTCGCGTATTTACCAAGAGAAGATAATCAGATGGCTGACGCCTTAGCGACTCTGGCAACCATGTTTGAGGCAAGCCCGACTGCTGAAATGAAGCCAATCGAGATGAAAATTTTTGAGGTACCGGCTCACTGTTATAATTTGGAAGAGGAGGATGATGGCAACCCGTGGTACTATGACATACTCTAGTATATTAAGTCCCAGGTTTACCCAAAGGATGCCAACGATAATGATAAGATAACCATTAGGAGGATGGCCTCGGGTTATGTCCTTGACAAAGAAGTCTTGTACAAGAGAAGTAAAGACCAGGTTTTGTTGAGATGCGTCAATGCTCGGGAGGTTGAAACCATCTTAGCCAAGGTACATGATGGCTTGTGTGGGACCACGCCAATGGTTTCTCAATGGCTAGAAAGATCATAAGGTACGAGTATTTTTGGTCCACCATAGAAGGATATTGTATCAAATATGCAAAGAAGTGTCATAAATGCCAGATCTATGCTGACAAGATACACGTCCCGCCAGTACCACTTCACACTATGAACTCATCATGGCCTTTTGCCACTTGAGGCATGAATGTTATCGGTCAGATACACCCAAAAGCTTCTAATGGGCACCGCTTCATCTTGGTATCCATCGATTACTTTACCAAATGGGTAGGAGCTGCCTCTTATGCTAGTATCACGAGGGCAACCGTGTGTAAATTCTTGAAGAATGAGATTATCTGGCGTTACAATTTTCCAGAAAGAATCATTATCGATAATGCTTTCAATTTAAACAACAAGATGATGACTGAAGTATGTGAACAATTCAAAATTGTGCACCACAATTCCACTACTTATCGTCCTAAGATGAATGGGGTAGTTGAAGTGGCAAACAAGAATATCAAGAAGATCATAGCCAAGACTATTGAGACTTTCAAGGATTGGCAAGGTTCGATCAATTGAACCTCATTGATGAGAAGAGGTTAAGGGCTATCTATCATGGCCAAATGTATCAAAAGAGGATGATGCGTGCCTACAACAATAAGGTCGCCCAAGAGAGTTCCAAGAGGGAGATTTGGCGCTCAAGAAGATCCTGTCAATTTAAAAGGATTTCCGAGGAAAATGGATGCCTAATTGGGAAGGGCCTTATATTGTTAAGAAAGTTTTCTCAGGATGAGCGTTAATTTTAGCAGAAATGGATGGGAAGGAGTTGAGCAATCCGGTGAATTCGGATTCCGTCAAGAAGTATTACGCTTGAGAAAGGAGAAAAAAAGAAAAAGAAAAGAAAAAAAGTAGAGTGAAAACCCAAAAGGGTGTTTCACAAAATGAAATGCATGTGGTGAAAACCTTAAAGGGCACCCCATATAAAAAAAGAAGGGTAAAAAAAGAAAATGAAAAAGAAAAAGAAAAAGAGGGTTCAAGATGGAAACTCGAAAACGAGCATCTTGAAACCAAATGAGGATCTGAATTGAAAATCTGAAAAGGACGTTTTAGGTGAATTGTGAGGATTAGGCATCTGACATGAACTCCGTGCTCCACTACGAGTTTTACGGGAACTTCTTTGGGTATGTTTGGAGTTTAAGTCTAGCACAAGCAGTGAGAAGTTTACCATGGTCGAGGTTCTCGCATCATTCATACAATTGGTGTTCGGGAATGCTGTACTTTATAATACTTATATCTTTTTTGTTTCTCATGTTTGCCATGACTTTCAAAATTATTCTCATATCTTTTATGTTAATAAATAATATTTTATTTCCTCTATTCCTTTATTTCATGAGCATCCTTCAAATAGGTTGACATAGATCATTGAAATGAAAATGATTTCTTGGTATTACTATGACTTGACCCTTTAAGTGTAAGTTGTTCCGAGACAGGAATAAATTTCGTTCGAAGAAAGTCTACCAAAGTCGAGACGGAAGGACATAGTATGTAAAGTGGACAAGGTCTGCCCAGAAGAAGATAAAGGCCCTCCGCATTGAAGTTCAACATAGAAGAACCAGTGGCGAAAACCTGTAAGGGTATCCATATAAAAAGAAGAAAAAAGAAGAAAAAAAGAAAGAAAAAGAAAGAAAAAGAAAAAAGAAAGAAAAGGAAAAAGAAAAAGAAAAGAAACATTTGTCAAAGTGAAAACCTGAAAGGGCGCTTTGAAAAAAGAAAATCTCTAAAGTGAAAACTCGGAAGAGAACTTTAGAACAAAAGTTTGGAGAATATAAGGGTCAAACGGGAACTGAGTTTGGACACAAGGAGTGACAAATAATGTTATAAGACAAGAAGAAAGCAGAAGGAAGGCAAAGCGGGAAGCCGAGAGATAATGCATACGAGCATTAATCATGCATCATGAATAGTTAGGCATCTTTAAGATAGGAGCACGCTAACTAGCATCATCAAATCATTGTGTTTCTTTCTTTCAAGTATTTAGAATAAAACAACCAGAATCAGATTCCAGGAGTTAAGAACCTTTTATTGATATTCCAGGCCAAGAAGATGAAGATTGAAGGCATGAAGACTCAAAGCGAGGTGTCTGATGTCAAGACAACCAAAAAGTAAGACATCAGTTTCTGGGTCCTCAAGAGGAGGTGTTACCCCTGGCCAAGACGATGAAGATCAAATGCGTGAAGACTCAAAGCGAGGCGTTTGATGTCAAGATGACCAGAAAGCAAGACATCAGTTTCTTGGGTTCTCAAGATGAGACGTTACCCCAGGCCAAGACAATGAAGATCGAAGGCATGAAGACTCAAAGCGAGGTGTTTGATGTCAAGACAACTAGAAAGCAAGGCATCAGTTTTCGGGGTCCTCAAGGCAAGAGCCCACCCTGCCGAAGTGATGAAGATCGAGGGCATTTTAGAAGACTCAAATTGAGGTGTCATTTGGTGTCAAGATGATCGAGGATCGAGGCATCACTTTAATAGCTTCATTTTTTTAGCCTTACATGAGAAGAAGTTGGAGTTCTGGGTGTCTGAAGGGCGAATGTTTCTTTTTTTGAAAGGATTCATAGCTCGAAATCTCCAAACAAGGAAGTCGGATAAAATTAGTACTTATGGTCTTTGCTTTATTCTTGTTCTACAAGGATAAGCAAAGAGGGGCAGCTGTAATCACTAAATTTATCCGGGGTGTAAACCCGTTGTTTATTCATTTTTAAATAATAATGGGCTTAAGTCACTTAGTATAAATGTTGTTACCTATTTAAAAACAAAAAATATTAGTATACTTAGTGTTATTAATTATTGTTAATTTGTTACCATATAATTTGAAAAGAAAATGAAAAACACACCAAAAAACATTATTATTATTATTATTTGTATTATTTACTGCTATTTCGGTACTACTATTTTCATTTTATTTTATTACTATAATGTTAATATTGTGTTCTTATTATTATGTTAATATACTATTATTATTATTATTGTTTTGTTATTATGTTAATGTTATTAAACAAAAGCAAGAACAAAATATTAAATATAAATTAAATAGTATAAATAAAAGCCCAATATCTAAATAAACAACACAACCCAAACGTTTTTATTTACAGTCTATATAAAAATTAAGTAAAACATGTTTTATTACATGGTGGCCCGGTTCGGCCCAAATATTAAACCCTAAAGCTTGATCTCCCTAACATAACTTGTGTCTTGCGCAGTTACTTGCTGACCGTCAGATTTGGCAAGATCTGACAGCACAGATGGCACTTGTGGATGGAAACCCTAGGTAGGGTTAGTCTTTGCCAGCGTTGCACAATCCAAGCCGTTGGATCTGGAGATCAAGATGGACGATCAAGATCATCCCTGAAAATCTACAAAAGCTCCACGCGCCTACGCGCAACTCGTCAGTGCTCTCCACGCGCGCGTTTATGACATGCCCTGGCCTTTCTAGATCCCCACGCGCTTACACGCGCACCTTCTGGACTGCCACTGACTCTTCCTCTGCCAGTCTTCGCATCCGAGCCGTGTATCTACCCTCCATCCAACGACCACGATGAAGCCTTGCTCCCCAAGGTGACCCTCTAATTGGTCATCTCCTCTCCTCGAGTGGCCACGTCCACCATGCAACAAAGAAGAACCGACATTAGTAAAAATTTAGAGAAAACACATATACCAGATCAAACCAAAAAAGAGCAACGGATCAAAGGAAATACAGCGGACTTTAGAGCATACCAAGTCAACATTTTAATTTTATTTTCATGTAACAGCAATTTGGTTATAAAAAACAAAGTACACAGATTGTAACACAATTTTTCGAATACACAGAAATACAAAAAAGAAAAAAACCTTTTTAGAGGTAAACCACTGTTTATACTTACATGTATGCATCTGAAAGCGAAAAAAACCTAGATCTTTGTGTTTAGAGTTTAGCCTTTTGGTGTTGGCCGTTGTTTGAGTTCCCATTCCTCGGTAATAAGCCTATGGCCTTTCGGCCAGAAATGGTGAACTGATGGAAGGGAACTCGTTTTTTCTTCAAATTCTCTTCTAAGTCGACGTAGTTTTACAGATCTAGGGGGCGTTTGGTTTTTTTAGCTGTCTAAAGCTAGATCTAGGTGTGGGGGGTTCAAATCTTGGAACTAGGCTTGTTTTTGTGTGTTGGGTTCGAAAAAAGAAGTTTCTGGTTTTGATCTTTGAGTTTTCCAGCACCGTTAGGATAAGTTTTAGAGTTTGAAATTTAGTGTAATTAATTTAAACTATGCGCTCGTTTCATTGGGGCATAGGCTTTAAATTAATTAAATTAAATTTAGGACTAGGGTTAGAGCCTTAGTTAGATTATAGGTTCGAATCAATTTAATGCATTTAAATTCGCCCTTGGCTCATTGGGGTAAATGTTAAATGTATTAAATTGGTTGAACAATTCTTAATTATTTTAGGGGTAAAATTGGAATTTCATGTAGACCACTTAATTTAAAATCATGACTAATAAATTCGATTAATTTCAGATAGTTTCCTTGGCTCATTGGGATTCTAGTTTAAAATCAATCGAATTGATTATTATGGTCCAATATAACCAATAAGATAATAGAGCTTTTTAGTTTTTTAGGAATTAACCAATTTAGAATTAATATTAGATTAAACTAGTTAATAATTAGATCACTAATTAAATTTTCAATAATTTGGGCCTTTTAGGTTAGGACTTTAGTGGGCCTTTAGGTTTTAATTTTGTGCCTTTCTATGTCATGCATTATAATTGTCATCCATTATACCTATAATATTTTAATTGGATGTTGCATTTAATTAATTAACTTTAATTATAAAACGGAGGTATTTTTTAATTCTGATATTAGTGTCGTAACAGTCCTGGCTCACTGGATGTTGACTAAATATTTGAATTAATTCTTACCGTCTAAAGGTAATTTAAAACGAATTAAAATTTTGACAAGTCATTTCATCATGTTTAAATGTTTCATCATGCATAAAGGTGATGAACGAGGTTCGAACCATAAATTAACACAACAGTCAGGCTTATTCGATGTCAGTTTAATCTATGGTCCGATGTTTCGTCACCCTTATTAATTAAATGATTTAAATAATTCGAATCCACCAATTTGACCAAACCCGTCTAATTAAAGTTTAAATTCATTTATGAACCATTTAATTCAATTCAATTCAAATTTTGAAAATTTCCATAAATTAAAAGCAACATATATTTTGGTACCGATTTTAGGGCGCGATGGGGGTACTAATCCTTCCCCGTGCGTAACCAACTCCCGAACCCATTTTTTTTCGAATCTCTGGTTTTATGGTGTCCGGCCTACCTTAGTGGCTGGTGGCGACTCCTAATCTTTATCATTTTCAAAAACACGAATTTGTAAAGAATTTCCTCGTCTTTCTAGATATTTCCAAAAAAACGTAAAGAAAATAAAATTACGTATTTTTAGCGAACTTAAAATTTTGAATTTTTAAAAGGTCGCTACACTGACATCACACAGATAACACCAACAACAATTAAGTGAGGTCCGCGTCCACAAAGCATCAGAATCCTACACTTGAGTAAAGCCTGCGTCCACATAGCATCAGGATCTTACACTTCGAGTAAGGCCCACGTCCATATAGCATTGGGATCATATACTCAATGGAATGAGGCCCGCATTCACAAAGCATCAGGATCCTACATCCATGCTCGAAATCTCTCATCGCGCATCTTAGAATGAGGCCCTCGTCCACAAAGCATTGGGATCCTACATTCGGGAATCTTCAAGGTGTTTCAACACACTTAGGGTGCTATACCCGAATTTCGACCGGGCTAGTAAATGAATTAATAATAATAAATAAGAAGCCCAAAAAATGTCCAAATGTTCTTTTACAAGTTAAAAGCCCAAATTTAGGCCCAATACACAAAACTCCTTCTCTTTCGGATATACATGGCAAAACAAACACATAAGGCCCAATTTACATCAGTTTTCCCGCCCATTCTAATATCCAACAAACACAATATCTGAAAATCCCAAATTTCTCACCCAAAAAAGAGCCACGCGACGTCTTTTCATTCATCTAGACCAAGTTCAATTGGATCTGTGTTTCTTTGATCCAGCTGGCATCCGATGATGTCAGCGAGTCTGACTACTATAAATACCTGCAGGAGAGAGAGTGTCAGGCAACAATAATGATTAGTAATTAATAAAATATTAAATAATACTAAAATATGATAATAATAAGAGAGAGGGGCTCACCTCGGGAATACCGAGAGACACCGGTAGCTGGAGGGTCATCGGGTAGCTGAAGAAACGACAGAAGAGTTGATCGACGTCGGAGAAAACACCAGCCATCGTGCAACTCCACCGAAGACACCTCCAAGTACGTCACGAAAATGTATTCCCTTCCTTAACTTTTTCATTTCACCTGTAAAAAAACATAAACAAATGATTAGATTAAGCAGAAATAATAAAAGCCGAAATAAATAAAAGTGGCCAGAAATTTTATATGGTGGCCGAAGTGGTTATAAGCCGAGAATGGAGTTGAAAATAAACGTCGGGATGGGTAATTAGCTCATAGGCCGGGGAAGAAGGTTGGATTCAGTCGAATCCGGGCTAGATCTAGGATTTTAGGGTTAAAAATCAATTTTTTGGTTCGAACAACGGCGGTCGACGGTGGCCGGCCGAAGTGAAGCGATGGCCAGAGCTCAGGGATGGAGGCCGGCGAACGGTTGAGCATGATCGGAAGACGACAGTTGAGGATCTGTGGGTGGAGGGTACAACAGTTAGTGGCCGAAAGGTTTGGTGTTAATCACGTTTATGAATAACCATGATGAACACCAAGTGATATTTGTGTGTTTTAATCCGAATTTGGGGTTAATTTTTGGGAATAGGGCGTTTGTAAGAGAGATGGGGAGAGGATTTCAAAGTGAATTTCTAGAGAGAGGGCAAATTAAAAAATGAGAGGAAAAGAGCGTTTTCTCAAAGGATTTGGGTTTTATATGGCCCGCACGGCACGAATCCGTTTTCTGCCGAGTACATGAGAATATCCGCACATCTGCACCTGGGTTGGCTCAGATCCGCATTTTTTTATGCGGGTTTGCTTTGGTTTTTGCCCAAAGGATTGTTTCCTTTCAATTTAGTCCAACTTTCTATCATTTTGTCCCCTATTCAATTTTGTCCCACATTCCCTTTAATTGCTCCCCTCAGTTTGTAATCCTTTCAATTTGGTCATTTGGGGTCTTTGTAATTGGGCATTAGAGTTTGTAGTCCTTTCATTTTAGACACCAAAATTAATAAAAGTAGTTTTAATGCTCATTTTGTTTTCAATTTAGTCATTTACTTTAATTGCTTTATTTAATTAAATGCAATTAATTTATATGTGTGAGCATTGTTTTAAATAGCATGTAGAATTATTTGTTAGATAATTTAATACACTTACTTTAATTAATTGTTTAGAGCCTCTAACCTAGGTTTCTCTAAGTAGAATCTTTGAGGTTCAAATCTGGATGGTGTTCCATTGTTTACAATGGGGTGTTATCTTAGCCTTGGTCATAAAGGTGTATATTCTATATACATTTTCACTTATAAAATTGATTAAATAATTTGTTAGAGCCGTAATTAGGACTAGAACTTTAATTAATTATAAGAATTAATTAAATAAGAATATGATTAATTTAAGAGCTTCAAATATATGGAAGGTGTTCATGAAAATGGCATTTTCTCATAAAAGTCATTAAATTAAATAATATTCATAGTTTTAAATAACTAATTAATTAGAGCCTTTTTAGGATTAGTACTTAAAATTGACAAGACAATAAAATATCATTCATAAAAAACTTTTTATGTTGGAAATTTATTTTTAAATACGAATAGGGGTGTCACTTAACGGGGTGTTTTTAATCTAGTATTCAAACAAAATGAATTTCCTTATAAAATGATATCTACATTCGGAATTTAAATTCAATTAATAATTATGGGATAAATTAAATACAAATAATTATTCTAAATTCCAAAATGCCACGTAAAATTAAAGGTACCGATAATTGGCGTTCGTAGGGGTGCTAATTCTTCCCTACACGTAACCGACTCCCGAACCTAATTTTTCAAGACAGAATCTCTGGTTTATTTTTCGGTGTCCGGTCTACCACAAAGTGATCGATGGCGACTCCAAAAACTTTTTAAGGATAAATAAAGGAAAACCAAATTTAATACGAAAAACCCTAAATTTTCAAGTTTAAATTAAAAATGACCAAAAACCATAATTTTTCAAAAGAACAATCGTCAGGCTATTTTTCACACGTCCCGATTTTCAAAAAATGGTCACGACAGCTTGGCGACTCCGCTGGGGAGCTTAAAAACCGAGAGTCATGCCTAATGAATTTTATGTGGCATTTTGGACAGTAAATTTGAATTTAATTTTTCCTATAATTATTCGATAAATTTTCTGGAAAAATGCAGGTAGCTTTTTCTTGTGTGATGTAAATTGTCATTCATGCATAAGCCTTATACCCGGGCTTTTCACCCTTAAGTGGGTGTGAGGCATGATGTTACGTGAGTTATTCAGCTCCGTGATCATATTTTGTCCTCCTTCCGGTATACCAGCCTTATACACCGTGAGGTTATGTCTCCGTTATAAGGGATCATATACTCCCGAATCGATGTCTTACTAGTCCAGTAACGACAGTTCGGGTACCCAGAATCTGGACCGAAACCCACATTCTGTAATAGAAGCCTACCCCACTAGAGCCAGACAAAGACCTAGGACAGGGTGTTGCTGATTTAAATTTATTTCTCTGGTTATTTTTTTGTGCAAAATAAACTGTTCTCTGATTAATTTTATGCAATATAAATTGTTTATCCTGTAATAATTATTTTTGCTTACAATATTAATTCACTATGCTGACACAGTTTTTTTTTGTTTTGTTTTTCTGTGTTTTGTTACATGTTACATTCCATTCATGAGAGGTATCGGTTCGAGAATTAGTTGAATAGGCAGTGGCTATAAGAGCTTAAGGGTCTAATAGACAAGTGGGGGATAATATGTCACTAAAGACTGGATTCGAGAAGACTCATTACAAGAATGAAGATAATATCTGTGGAGGTCAGGTGTCATTAATGCAAAATTGTACCATAATTTTTTTTAGCATAATGAGGTTTTGCCAGAACCAGTTCGGTTTGAGAACCATAGGATGAGGAATATGAAGAGTCATTTTCAGAAAGATTTATGGGTTATAGTATTACAATGTTGTATCAGAAATTTTTGAACATGATGAAATTCCGCCAGAACTAAGTTTAATTTGAGAATCAAAAGATGGGAATACGAAGAGTCATTTTCAATAAACTTTTAAAATATAGCGTTGATGTTAGACAGTCAAATGGATCAATAGTTGTTTAGGGCCGTGACCTTGTATGAAGCCCGATATAACTGTTCGCTTTCGGGAAGATACGTGTAACACCAACAATAGAGAAATCCGAGATTTTGTTACACTACTCTGATGGTCAAAAGGACAAAATTTATACAAGGTTCAACAATAGTTCAGGGTTCAAAATAAGACACAATATCTAGAAAATAGTGATAATAAAAAAAAAGATAGATAAAAGATAAACTAAATGGGCATTCAAGACGAGGAAATTGAAAGGGCATTCAAGGGTTGTTTCTGACAAATAAGAACTCAAGGAAGAACGAGAAAGCTTTGAACTCAGAGGCGATATCCAAGATTCATAAATGATGAAATTTACCGAAGGATACCATAATTAGGGAAAATGCTAATAAAAACGATGAGCTGAGAAAGTGTCAGAATCAGGAAAACGTAGTACAACAGTTGAAAGATCGGTTTGACAGTTTCGAAGAGGTACCACAATGAAGGACAAATATTGAAAATCAAGCCGAGACAGTGATCTAGGTAATCCAGGAACATATTTGTGAAATGATTAACTTCAGGAGCCAAGTGCGAGGAGTCGCCTAACATGTACAGATTTTGTTTGATGGGTTCAGAAGCCTGCAACAACATTCTGATATCGACACCGAGCCAATACAAATAATGATTCAGAGGCTAAACAAAGTGATCAACCAAAGAATCTGGAGATAGTGAACATATTGCCTTTGCTCTGTATTCGACCTTTCAGTTAGATGGGTGTTGTTTTAATGACTAATTCTTAAAACCGATACCTCATGCATTCATGCATTACATCATTTAAAATATTATGTAAAATAAAAATATTACACTTTTGTTTAAAGCATTACATTTTGATTAAAATATTGTATCTTGTTTAAAAAGTAACATTACATTAGTTAAAATTCATGTTCAAAAAGTATGGGCAACAGATTTATTAAGGTTGAACAGTTACAAAGGCTGATGAGGACCGCTTGGATCAAATAAAGGAAAAGGCCGACCAGTTCAGGAATCAGATGAGATATGAGCTACCACGTTGTTTGGAGTCAGATTGGTTGAAGAAGGAAATATGCCAGACGAAGCACCAACAAGAGTGATCAAGATAGAAATTCATCTCACATAAGGGTTCAGTCTGAAATGACTCTTCATGTAAAAAAAAGTCAAAAAAAGAAGAAAGAAAAGAGAGAGATGGAAATAAAAGCTACAAAAAAAGGATGAGCAAGTCTTAATCAATATAGTCGGGGGCATCTGTAAAGAATCCTAAAGATCTGAGTTTGGACCATGATGAGAACAGTGGAATACTTGTCTTAGAGTTACCGATGGATCTTGAAAATACTAAAATAAAGGAAGCCCAGTGGACAGACATAGAAAGACTAAATGAAATCAAATTCTGGAGTTTAACTGAAAAGTCTTGCCGATCGATGGTTCAGTGATAGTCAGAAGCCATAATGATTCCAAAAGAGATGAGGGGCATAATAGTCTTTCCTAAAACGATGAATGCTAGGGTCAATTGGAAATTGAAGCTTACTCACAAGGGAATTGATTGCAAAGAGGGCATAATACATATGCAAGACAAAGAGACAGAAGATAACAGTCAGAAAAATAAGACAACCATTCATATTCAATGTCATGTACAGATTTGTGAATCTACCTTATCCAAAATCACTTTCAGATAATGGCCCTATGGAAGTATCTGGTCTCATCAGGGTTGGATATTGATGTTCCGGAAGTAAAGAGTCCAGTTCAATCGAAGAATAGCAGTTGCTAAAACAGTTGAGATAAAATGAAAGGGATGGAAGCTATGACAAACTTTCGTGAACAACCCGTTGCAGTCTGGGGTTTACTAGAGTCAGAGTAATATGTTGCTTTCTCTTCTACAATATTTCTTTACCAAAGAATGCTCCAAGATCAGATGCCCAAGATGCTTCTACTAGTGGGAATTCAAGGATTAAATTGGATCTCGTTCATATTTTCTATTGTGAGATATATTGCTCGAGGCTTCGTTTTATCGGGAGAAATTATCAAAGCCCAATTAATTAAGTTGTTACAATATCAAGACTATTGTGAGTTATGATTGAGACATTGAAGATTGTTACCAGGCTGTAAATTCAAAACTTTATGAAGTGTGAGATTTTAGAAGTTAACACTGAAGATCAGCTATTAAGATATGTAACTTAAAAAGTAGCCCCCTGATTGAGAAAATGCAATTGGATTGCTCAGAAAACAAATACTGAAAATGTCAAATGAAAAGAGAGAAAAAGTGAATGAATTCAATGATCAGACTCACTGAGTTATAAGAAGGAAATGTCAACTGACTCATTATATCTATCATGAAAGATTCCTCAGGCAAATGCAAATTTTGATATATTTGGAATGCCCATTTAAGACTTATTTTACCCCGGACCGGTGAAGAAGATGTTAAGCCCATCTGCCTATAGTTATGATCCCGATAGTATTTGCAAATTTCACATGGGGCACCAAGATAAGCTATCAATAAATGTAGGTCCTTAATGGAGGAAATCAAGAAGTTGGTTAGTCAGAGATCCAGAATGAATACTTTCAAGATTGTCTGAAGTTTTAAGGTCTGTCTCGTTCATGTCTATGTATCAAATGGGTACAGCTTGCAAGAATTATTTCTGAGGTAGTATATGAAATCAACCTTGTTATATCAAGCCCAAAGATTCTTTTGTATCGATTCAGAGATGATTTCAAATTGTAAGGCCATGGTTGCAAACATTTGATCACCCATGGGGAGGATATAATTGAGTCTGGGGCAATCATCTTCAGCCGGGTATTTCTTTATTCAGGAAAAATAACCTTCAGAGGATGTAGTGATGATGATAAATTATATATCAACCAGTTTAGGGACTTAGCAAGTTTTGTCGTGGAGTTTTGGTAGTTATGTAAAATTAAAGATAAACTTGATGAAAGTTCAGGGACTTGGAGCATCTGTTCGCCCTAAAGAATAAATGTGGGGCAAACTTAACATGGCAAGAGACCAGTGGAGTGACACTGAGGAATTTGATCAACGAACAATTAAAAAAACCTATTCAGAAAGAATGATAGAAGCAGAGTGAACAAAGTGAACTCAAGTCTTCCTTGATTAATGGTCAATAGTGAACCACGGGAGATCTATCTGCAATTTTAGGTCCGTTGCAGAATAATACCCTGAATCATCCCAATTGTTTTTGCCTGCGAGCATTGAGGGTCTTTTTTAAGGGATGTTATTTCGGTTTACTTGTTTATGATTCTTGTTTCCTATATATGTTTCTAAAATGGCAAACATTTTGCATTCTTTGATTCTTTTAATATTTTATTCGTTCTTTGTTATGGGTTAGTTTTTGTTCTCCCATACATATATGTATATTCCTTCACTAACATTTTTCTCAGGTCCCGAGATATTAGTTGTAAGAGTGACCTTGAATCAAATTCAGAGATCAACTTCAAAAATGCGACTTTCTTATACTTTATTTAGACTAATGGGAAGACATTAATGAGTGTTCAAGAATCACGGGAAAATCCCAAATACAAACTTTTAGTGAGTTGTCTCTCAAGCATTGTCGGCTAAGGTCTTTGAATGAAGTGATAACCCAAAACATCATCCACCTGAAGATGGATTTTCTTTGAAGATATCCAAGTATGGGAGGACATTTGGCATTCCTTCATACCCATTCACAAAGAAAGAAAATAAGAAAAATATCATTTCCTGTCCCCTTTGAGCCTGAGGATATTCTTTCGATTCATCCTAAACCAAGGTCACCCTTACACTGGGGGCAAAGAGGATGAAAGCTTGTTTGCAACTGAAAAAATGTTCGATTTTGATCATGCTATGATAGTAATACCTTGTTAATCAGGGGCAAAAGAAATAAAAGTGAATATATCAAGCACAAAAGCCAGAAGGACAAGATGAATAAAAAGGAAGCTTTGAATTCAGTCAAAAAGAAAGAGGAAGAAAGAAAAAAAGAAGAAAAAGAAACAATGGAAGTTTGTGTTCAAAAAAGTCAACTGAATCAAGTTGAAGCAAAGAAAGCACTAAAGTTGAAAAAATGCAAAAGAAAAGCAATACAAATGTGAGATCTTCCATTCAAACAAGTCTCTATCCAAATGAGCAGTAGAAGATTGTTTTCAAGGAAGGGAAATGAACTCTAGGGTGAAAACCTAGAAATGGGCAGTCTAGAGCGACCCACAAAAAAAAAGAAAAAGAAAAGAGCGTTTCATCCGAGCATAGTCAGATCAGTGCAAAAATGATATTTCACTTGGAAGAAATGATCATTGGTTTTATCACCCTTAAGTATCTATTTGAGCCTATATATTTTTTCTTTGGCAGCCGTGAACCATAGCCTACATTACAAGCCTCAAAAGACCATTTTAACCATATAAGGGTATTGGAGCAAGGTAAGTTTGTCTTCAGAATACATCCCGCCTATCAGGGTTAACCTTTATTCAAGGACTTCCAGACTTCTAATGCTTGATCGAGATCAGAAAACAGGGAATGATTGGGTATGGTAAGCTAGTGAGGAAAAAGTGCCACCTTAAATGGGGTAGAATTAGGTATACGGGAAATGTTTCTCTCAAAAGAATAATAATTTGGAAGAGGTCACATTGGAGTTGATCTTTGCAGCTTGATTCGAAGGCTCTGTTGCACTTAATCTTTAGAGGCCATAATCTTGATTTTTGTTGTTGTTTGCCATGACTTATCAAACTATTCCAGTCTCTCAAAATCTAGTAAATAATACTATGAACCTTTCACTTATCTTTTCAACAAGCATCTTGCAGATAAATTGATTAGATACAAGAAAAGCAAAGGATTTCGTGGGTATTCTTATGATGTACTAATCCTTTAAGTGCAGGCAGAATAAGAGGTGGCCTCGATACTTGTTTAATGATGGAAAGTATGACGAGGAAAAGACATGATTCTGAGTGCCAGAAACATTCAAACAAAAGCTGCAAGAAATGATACAAGTGATTCTGGGGCAAAGAGAGAGAGCATGAGCCATGTTTTGGGAGCCAAGATGCAGTCAGATAAATCCGTTGGGGTTTTTTGTTAATCAAAAGTAAGGAAGCAAAGCGAATGTGGGCAAAGATGGTAGTCAAAGTCAAGCCAGAGTGGGGAAATGTTGCAAAAAATGACCTTACAGAAAGTCACATGCCGGAAAATAAAGTTTCCAAGCTAGAACAATAGTGAATCATGATCGCTTTCAGAGTTATGAGAAAGAATTTTATCAAAGAAGTTGAATGATGATGTAGGAGGAGCGGCTTTCTAAGAAAATAGTGATCCCCGGTATTTAAATTGTGAGAAATACATGGAGATGCAGCAAAAAAGGGGTTTATGTGCTTAATCCATGAAGGCAAGGAAAGTTCCATCAGAGTGAATAAAAAAGTTGCAAAAAGAAAAAAAAGAAGAAAAAAGAAAAAGGAAAAAGGAAAAAACAGAAAAAAAACTGAGGTGAAAACTCAAAATGGCACCTTGAAAAAAAAAGAAAAAAAAATCTAAAGTGAAAACCTGAAGGGGCGCTTCAGAGCAAAAGATGCAGAGATCCTGAAGATTGAACCTGAGTGTGAGACGGGTTATGTTGTTGGTAGAAGAAGCTTTAATGAAAGACGAAGCGAAGAAATTTGGAGCTCCCTAACAGATGAAAGTTTTTCCAAATGATCGTCAAGTGACAATATTCATGCATCATATAGTCAGACATCTATAAGAAAGAGCATGCTAATTCATACATTCAAAGCATTTTCGCATACTGTGGTAGGAATTTGCAGATTCAATCGAAGAAAGGAGAAGATCAATTTAAAAGTTTTGGAAGAGAAAATCCAAGCAAGAATGAACGGAGATTTTAGAAAAAGATCTAGTTAAGAAAGAATAAAAATCTTGAAAGGTAGATCCCAAGCAAGAGTGAGCAAAGATCTTAGAGGAAATATCCAGTTGAGAGTGAATAAAGATCTCGAAGAGGAAGATCCAGCAAGGAATAAATAGAAATCTCGGAGAAAATCTGACAACGAGCGAGAATAGATCTTTGAGAAATAGATCTAGCAAAAATTACAGTTGTTTTTATTGAAAACAAATATATTAATTCATGATTTTCTGTTTGCAGATACATATTAGCAAGGATGTTCCGTTTACAGAGGTGGACTTTTTTTAAAAAATAATATGTTGGCAAAGGCAAATAGCAAGATATTCAGGGTGTAAAGACGGATTTCTTCACACAAAAAACTTCGTTTGCAGTGGTGGATCTCAAGATATTCTGTTTACAGAGTTAGAGCTCAAGATATTCCGCTTATAGAGATAGATCTCAAGATATTCCATTCGCAAGATGAATTTCAAAAAATATCTCGCTTATAGAGATTCTGTTTGCAGAAGTGGATTTCAATAAACATTTCGCTTATAGAGACAGATTTCAGCAAGAAGCTTCGTTTGTAGAAGTGGATTTCGATAAACGCTTCACTTACAGAGATGGATTTTAGTAAGGTATCCCATTTATAAGGGCAGTTTTCTCAAGATATTTTGTTGGCAGAGACGGATCTTAAGATGCTCCGTTGAAAGAGAGGCGGATCTCCAAATATTTGGTTTGCAGAGAAAAATGTCAAAAAATATTTCGCTTATAGAGGCAGATTTTAGTGTGACATGTTGTTTGCAGAAGCAGATTCCAGCAAGATTTTCTGTTTGCAGAGGCTGATTTCAGCAAATATCCTGCTTACAGAAGTGGATTTCTGCAAGATATTTTGTTTGTAGAGACAAATGTTAACGAGAAGCTCCATTTGTATAGGCAGGTTTCCATAAATATCCCGCTTGCAGGGGCAGATCTCAGCAAGACATTCAGTTTATAGATGCAAATTTCAACAAGATGCTTCACTTGCAAAAACGAATCTCAACAATATTCTGCTATAGAAGTGGATTTTTGCGAGACATTTTGTTTAAGCATAAGGCTTCGTTTGTAGAGACGGATTCTAACAAATATACTGTTTATAGAGGAAAATCTCTGCAAGACATTCTGTTTGTAGAGGCATATTCAGCAAGGGTTTTCAACAGTTTCAGGGCGTTTACAGAAGCAGAATTCAATATGACATGCTGTTTGTAGAACCATAGTAAGCAAGATATGAAGAGTAGATTTCAGCAAAGGCTCTGATCGTTTGGAAATGCATTGCGACCCTGAGTTCATTAGGCCATCAGCTAGTCCTATAAGTATGATGTTAAGACCGTCAGACCGACACCTTCAGAAATGATAAGAACTTTTCGAATGTTATCGCAATAAGACGGTGGGACGTGATATCAACAGATATTAATCCTTTGGGCCATTGGTTTCAAAAAAAGAGAAAAAAAGAAAAAAAGAAAAAAAAGAAAAGAAAAAGAGGGAAATAGAGAAAAAGAGAAAAGGAAAAAGAACGGGGAAAATAAAAATGAGAGAAAAAAGAAAAAAAGAAAAGACAAAAGAAAATGAGAGAAAAACAAAAAAAAGGAAAAAAAAGAAAAAAAGGGCAAAAATAAAGAAAAAGAAGAAGGATAAAAGGAATGATCAAGAAAGAGAAAAATAAGAAAAAGAAAAAGGAGAAAAGAAGAAAGAATGGAAAGAAAAATAAGAAGAAAAAGAAAAAAAGAAATAGAAATAGAGGAAAAAGAGAAAAGAAGGAAGAGAAAAAGAAAGAGATGAGAAAAAAGAGAGGAGAAGAATAGAAGAAGAAGAAGAGAAGAAGAAGAACGATTCAAGTTGCCAGATTGAAAAGCAAGATAGACCAACTTCAGGCCCAAACAAGGAAGATTCATAGTATCAGCGTCTCTTGTTGAAGAACTTGAAATTTTGATGATATACCCAAATTGTGCATTTTTACAGTCAATGTTAGAAGGAAAATGATAAATTTGACTTTTGCAGATACAAAAGAAATTGATCAACAGAGAAAGAAAAATAGGATATGAGATTCCATATGAGCTTCAGATAGAAAGATCAAGATACATTGGATAGAAAAGCAATGACATCAAAGAATTCAGCGCTTCAAGCGAGAAATTGAAAATCTTTCATGGTATTTCAGATTGAGTTTGAATTAACTGATGATGTTTCTTTTTGCAGGATCAATTGCTCCCCAGAGGAGAGAAAAATCAGCACTTCCAGTAAAGAATTCAGAGTTCATAATAAGAAGAATTCGCCAGCAAAGAATTCAGAGTTCATAATAAAAAGAACTCGCTATCAAAGAATGAAGAACTCATAATAAGAAGAGTTCACCCTTTTGAAGAATGAAGGGGTTCATAATAAGAAGAGCTTGCTTATTCGACGCTTTTACAGAGAGGCAAACCAATGTTTGAAGAATTTCATAACAAGAAGAACAACTTCAAACCTCAGAAGATGAAGAATTTCATAATAATAAGAACAGCTTCAGATTCCCCATTTTGATAGGGGAATGAAGAATTTCATAATAAGAAGAACAGCTTCAAACCTCGGAAGATGAAGAATTTTATAATAAGAAGAACAACTTCAGATTCCATATTTTGATAGGGGAATGAAGAATTTCATAATAAGAAGAACAGCTTCAAACCTCGGAAGATGAATAATTTCATAATAAGAAGAATAACTTCAGATTCCACATTTTGACAGGGGAATGAAGAATTTCATAATAAGAAGAACAACTTCAAACCTCGAAAGATGAAGAATTTCATAATAAGAAGAACAACTTCAAATTCAACATTTTGACAGGGGAATAAAGAATTTCATAATAAGAAGAACAGCTTCAAACCTCGGAAGATGAAGAATTTCATAATAAGAAGAACAACTTTAGATTCCATATTTTGACAGGGGAATGAAGAATTTCATAATAAGAAGAACAGTTTCAAACCTCGGAAGATGAAGAATTTCATAATGAGAAGAACAACTTCAGATTCCATAGTTCGGCAGAAGTTTGAAGAATTTCGTAATGAGAAGAACAGCTTCAAACTTCAGCATTGTTCGTAATGAAAGACATGTCTTTCAGAGGATGACCAAGAGGTCTGGACAAAATTCGTGTATTTTCAGTCTTTGCTCCCACAACAATGAGCAAAGAGGGGCAGCTGTTATACTCAAATTTTGACCGGGCTAGTAAATAAATAATATATAAATAAATAAGCAGCCCAAAAAATGTCCAAATGTTATTTTACAAGTTAAAAGCCCAAATTTATGCCCAATACACAAAACTCCCTATCTTTCGGATATACATGCAAAACAATCATATAAGGCCCAATTTACATCAGTTTTCCCGCCCATTCTAATATCCAACAAACACAATATTTGAAAATCCCAAATTTCCCGCCCAAAAAAGACCTACGTGGCGTATTTTCATTCGTCTAGACCAAGTTCACTTGGATCTATGTTTCTTTGATCCAGCTGGCATCCGATGACTTCAGCGAGTCTGACTACTATAAATACCTCTAGGAAAGAGAGTGGCAGGCAACAATAATGATTAGTAATTAATAAACTATTAAATAATACTAAAATATGATAATAATAATAAGAGAGAGGGGCTCACCTCGGGAATAACGAGAGATACCGTGTAGCTGGAGGGTCGTCGGGCAGTTGAAGAAACGATGGAAGAGTTGATCGACGTCAGAGAAAACACTAGCCATCGTGCAACTCCACCGAAGACACCACCGGGAACAACACAGAAGGTATTCCCTTCATTAACTTTTTCATTTCACCTGTAAAACAAATAAACAAATGATTATATTAAGCGGAAATAATAAAAACCAGAAATAAATAAAAGTGGCTGAAAATTTTATGTGGTGGCCGGAGTGGTTATAAGCCGAGGGCGGAGTTGAAAATGAGCACCGGGATGGGTAATTAGCTCTTAGGCCGGGGAAGAAGGTTGGATTCAGTCGAATCTGGGCTAGATCTAGGATTTTAGGGTTAAAATCGATTTTTTGGTTTGAACAACGGCGATCGGTGGTGGCCGAAAATTGCCTTACGACGGCCAAAAATCTCCTTGCAACGACCGGCTGAAGTGAGTCGATGGCTGGAGCTCAGGGATGGAGGCCAGCGAACGGCTGAGCATGATCAAAAGACTGTGGTTGAAGATCTGTGAGCGGAGGGTACGGCGGTTAGTGGCCGGAAGGTTTGGTGTTAATCACGTTTATGAATAACCGTGATGAACACCAATTGATATTTGTGTGTTTTGATCCGAATTTGGGGTTGATTTCTGGGAATAAGGTGTTTGTAAGAGAGAGGAGGAGAGGATTTCAGAGTGAATTTGGGATAGAGTGAGAGGGAAAATTAAAAAATGAGAGGAAATGAGCATTTTCTCAAAGGATTTGGGTTTTATATAGCCCACACGACACGACGCCGTTTTGTGTCGGGTACATGAGAAGATCCGCACGTCAGCACCCGGGTCGGCTTAGATCTGCATTTTTTATGCGGGTTTGCTTTGGTTTTTACCCAAAGGATTGTTTCCTTTCAATTTAGTCCAATTTTCTATCATTTTGTCCCCTAGGTTTTGTAATGAATTCAATTTTATCCCACATTCCCTTTAATTGCTCCCCTCAGTTTGTAACCCTTTTAATTTGGTCATTTGGGGTCTTTGAAATTGGGCATTAGAGTTTGTAGTCCTTTCATTTTAGTCACCAGAATTAACAAAAGTAGTTTTAATGTTCATTTTGTTTTCAATTTATTCATTTACTTTAATTACTTTATTTAATTAAATACACTTAATTTATATGTGTGAGCATTTTTTTAAATAGCATGTAGAATTATTTGTTAGATAATTTAATACACTTAGTTTAATTAATTGTTTAGAGCCTTTAACCTAGGTTTCTCTAATTAGGATTCAATAATTGAATTAGGCAAGATAATTGTAGTAATTAAAAATATATTAAATATATACTTTAAAACTCTAATTTGGATGACATTCCATTGTTTACAAATGGGGTGTTATCTCAACATTGATTTTAATGAATATATTTAATATATTACACTTATAATTAAATATCAATTTAGTTCTTTAATTAACATTAGACAATTAATAATTAATACATAGTAGCTAATTAAATGTATATCGAATAGAATCTTTAAGGTTCAACTCTGGATGGTGTTCCATTGTTTACAATGGGGTGTTATCTCAGTAGTGGTCATAAAGGTGTATATTCAATATACATTTTCACTTATAAAATTGATTAAATAATTTGTTAGAGCATTAATTAGGACTAGAACTTTAATTAATTAGAAGAATTAATTAAATATGAATATGATTAATTTAAGGGCTTTAAATATATAGAAGGTGTTTATGAAAATGACATTTTCTCATAAAAGCCATTAAATTAAATAATATTTATAGTTTTAAATAACTAATTAATTAGAGCCTTTTTAGGACTAGTACTTAAAATTGACAAGACAATAAAATATCATTCATAAAAAACCTTTTATGTTGGAAATTTATTTTTAAATACGAATAGGTATGCCACTTAACGATGTGCTTTTAATCTCGTATTCAAACAAAATGAATTACCTTATAAAAGGATACCTGCATTCAGAATTTAAATTCAATTAATAATTATGGGATAAATTAAATTCAAATAATTATTCTAAATGCCAAAATGCCACGTAAAATTAAAGGTATCGATAATGGGCATTCGTAGGGGTTTTAACCTTTCCCTACACGTAACTGACTCCCGAACCCAATTTTTCAAGACAGAATCTCTAGTATGTTTTTCGGTGTCCGGTCTACCACAAAGTGATCGGTGGCGACTCCAAAATGTTTTTTTAAGGATAAATAAAGGAAAACCAAATTTAATACGAAAAACCCTAAATTTTCAAGATTAAATTAAAATTGACCAAAAACCCTAATTTTTCAAAAGAACAATCGTCAAGCTATTTTTCACATGTCCCGATTTTCAAAAAATGGTCGTGACATAGGGTATCCAAATCCTAACAACAAGGGATGGCCCGACTACCTAGACGTCCCTCAGCACACAACAAGGACCCTAAATTACCACAAAGCCTCGATTGATCCACATAGGATACCTATGGGTTACTACCTCACGCGGTTTGCCCAAATTTTACCAAGTCATTAGCCAATTATTTCTCATACGGGGTTAAAACCTCTGTTTCTCAGTTTTAGTATTCATTTTACACCTTAAAAGACCCTCATGGTTGTTTGCCTCGAATTATAGAACCCTCAAACGTAAGGTCAAATTTCTTGGGTATAATGCCCAATGAGTACCGATACTCTTATATGGGCATCGGTACTCCCCTCTCGGTACCGATACTCGGCCATGAGTACCGATACTTATTTTAGGTTCGAAAGAACTAGACTCTCAAGTCGTATCGATATGATCCGTGCCGTACCGGTACGCATCATCAGTACTAGGATCACCTCATACCGATCCACACCCGTACCGATACTCCCACATATGTGTACCAGTACGCTAAGCCTTTCCCAAGCAATGTAACAGTACGTACCGATACGCTCCTTGCGTACCGGTACGCAAAAAAGTTATTGGAATTCTTGACTTGCAAGGGGTACCGATACACGGGGAAGCATATTGGTATACCCCTCACAACTCTTCCCCCTATTTCACTAAGACGTACCGATACGCTATGCCCAGTACCGGTACGCGAGCCTGAATTTCAAACTTTGGGTGCGGGTTTCACCTAGAAACCCTGTTTAACCCCCATGGTTAAACTCTAAACTATTCCTACAAGTTATGATGATATTATTAAGTGGGATTCTACCGATTTTAGGCCATTATAACAACAATTCCATGATTTTTCATTAACAACCACTCAAGCTACTCTAAGGCCAAAAACACCAAATCATGCTTCAAAGCTTAACTTTATGATTTCCAGGAAACTATGAGAGTTAGTAGTGTACTAATCTTAGCTTAGCTGATAACACAAGGCCTTCCTCCAAAGCTTCAAGCTTTCCTCCCTTCTTGAGCCTTGAATGAGCTCCCAACCTCTTTCACTACATGAGGGGATTACAAAACACATTACAACGTTGCTGGAGGATAAAATGGGCTAAAAACATAATCTAAACTAAAGATTAAAGCTCCCAAAGTCCAATCCCGTCCAACCCTCTCAACCTTCCAACAACCTTTTTTTTCTCCAAACCATAAAAAAGCTTACCTTGAAATGTAGATCCTTGAAAGTTGGTAACACTTCCCTCAACAAGCTAAACATGATTATTACTTCAAACTCTCAAAATCCTACCTTTGGATGGGGTGGTTTGGGTGAGAGATGAGATGTAAAAGGAAAATGAAGACATAAAAGAGGGATGATCTCACCACTCTGCATAACACAAAAAATTAAGCATTTTCTTCCCCCACTCTTCTAATTAGACATTTACCACTTTACCCTTCTACCTCCCATCTCCACCCAATCTAACAACCACATGAGCCCAACACACAAGCTAGCCCAAAAAGGCTCCTAAAAGCCCAAAAACACGATGAAAATATGAGGCCCATGCCTCAATTAAACCTGACCCTCAAATCTCAAAATTTGGGTCGTTACAACTCTTCTATTCTTAAAAAAATTTCATCCTCAAAATTTACCTGATGAGAACAAGTGCGGGTAGAGAATTCTCATGTCGTCCTCGACTTTCCATGTTGCTTCATCAACTCCGTGGTTCCTCAATAACATTTTCACCAAGGGTATGCACTTACTGCGAAGCTCTTTAACTCCTGTGTCAAGGACCCCAATTGGTACTTCCTCATATGTCAAGTCAGCATTTACCTCAATTTCTTCAAGCGGAACAACATGTGAAGGATCGAAATGATAGCGCCTCAACATAGACACATGAAAAATATTGTGGATACGAGTCAATTCTGGTGGCAAGGCTAACCGATAAGCCACTGTTCCCACACTCTCAAGTATTTCGTAAAGTTCATTGTACCTTGGGCTTAACTTCCCCTTACGTCCAAAACAAATGATCTCTTTCCATGGAGATACCTTGAGAAACACCTTTTCACCGACATCATACTTAATGTGTTTGCGTTTTTTATCTGCGTAGGCCTTTTGACGGCCAAAGGCCACTTGCAACCTTTCCTTGATGATCTGAACCTTCTCCTCGATTTGGCTAACCAGATCAGATCCCATGATCCTCTTCTCATTGAGCTCGGTCCAACACAAGGGTTTTCTACACTTACGCCCATATAACCCTCAAAAGGGGCTATCTTTATGCTCGTCCGGTAACTGTTGTTGTAAGCAAACTCTACAAGTGTCAATTGGTCCTCCCAACTCTTTGCAAAGTCCACAATGCAACACCGGAGCATATCCTCAAGAATTTGAGCAACACACTCAGATTGACCATCAGTCTGAAGGTGAAAAGATGTACTAAAATGTAGCTTGGTGTCTAAGGCATTATGGATCTTCTTCTATAACCTACCTGTGAAATTCGGGTCTCTATCTGAAATGGTCGATAATGGTACACCATGCAACCTTACTGTCTCCTTTATATACAGTTGGGTCAACCTTTCCAATGTGAAATCCATACGTACCGATAAGAAATGAGCAGACTTGGTCAAACGATCCACAATAACCCAAATAGCATTATGTTTTCTTTAGGTCATCGGTAACCCAGTGAAAAAATCCATGGTAATCCGATCCCACTTCTATTACGGAATCTAAATAGGCTGAAGCAACCATGATGAAACCTGATGTTCCGCCTTCACTTGCTGACAAGTTAAACACCTTCTCATAAATTCAGAGACATCTCTTTTCATACTTGGCCACCAATAAAAAGGACGAAGATATTGATACATTTTTTTACTTCCCTGATGTACAGCAAAATGACTACGGTGTGCCTCTCTTAAGATGCGGTCTCTCAAATCTTTCAAGGCTGAAACATACAGCCGCCCCTTCAAGTATAGTTACCCACCATCTCATACCTCAAAGTCTGAAGCTTTACCTTTCTAAACCGCCTCAATCTCTGCGAATAATTATTTATCCAAAGCTTGAGTCCTCTTTATCTCTTGTACCAACGTAGGTTCAATCTGAAGCTTGGCTAAAAGGCCTCCATCCTCGGCCATCATCAATCGGGCAAACATAGCTCTCAGGTCCAACATAGATTTCCTACTTAAGGCATCAACCATAACATTCGCCTTACCGAGGTGATACTCTATGATAAATCATAGTCCTTTAACAGCTCAATCCACCGTCGTTACCTCATATTTAACTCTTTTTGTGTAAGCATGTATTTTAAGATCTTATGATCTGTATAAATGTAACACTTCTCCCCATAGAGATAGTACCTCCAAATCTTTAATGCGAAGATAATGGCAGCGAGTTTTAAATCATGGGTAGGGTAATTCTATTTGTGCGGTTTGAGTTGTCTCGAAGCATAAGCAACCACCTTTCCCCCTTATATAAGGACACGACCAAGCCTATTCAAAGACGCCTCACTAAACACAACATACTATTTTCTAGGCTCGGGTTGGGTTAAGACTGGAGCCTCCGTGAGATAGTTGCTCAAAACTTCACTGTATTTTCTCATTCTATTAAAAATGACCTTTTTTTTTGCAACAGCTTGGTCAACGGTACGGCGATAATGGAGAAACCCTTAACAAATCGCCTATAATACCCGACAAGTCTTTGGAAACTACAAACTTCTGAAACATTCCATAGATGTCTACACTCCACCACAGCCTGTACCTTCTGAGGGTCCACGCGGATTCCATCTGCAGCAGCTATGTGACCAAAGAATGCCACTTCTGAAAGCTAAAAGTCGCACTCGCTGAACTTGGAAAAAAGACGTCTATCTCAGAGGGTCTACAAAACTACACGCAGATGGTAGTCGTGCTCTTCTTCTGAAAGTGAATACACCAATATGTTATCAATAAAGACCACCACGAACTGATCTAGGTACGGTTGAAAGATTCAATTCATTAGGTCCATAAAAGCTACAGGGGCATTGGTAAGCCCAAAAGGCATTACCAAGAACTCACAGTGTCCATACTGCATCCTAAAAGCGATTTTTTGGACGTCCTCATCCACCACTTTCAACTGGTAGTACCCTGACCTCAAGTCTATATTAAAAAATACGCGAGCACCTCTCAACTGGTCAAACAAATCATCAATCCTCGGAAAGGGGATAACGATTCTTTATCGTTACCTTATTAAGCTACTGATAATCAATACACATCCTCATAGACCCATCTTTCTTTTTAATGAATAGGACCGATGCTCCCCAAGGTGAGACACTTAGTCGGATAAAACCTCTCTTTAGCAACTCCTAGATTTGCTTCTTCAACTCTTTCATTTCTGCGGGTGTCATCCGATACGGTGCGATGGACACTGGTGTCGTACCTGGCATCACATCAATTCAAAACTCTAATTCACAGTCGGGAGGTAGCTCGGGTAACTCCTCCGAAAATACATCGATGAACTCACTAACTGTCCAAAGGTTTTCAATCATTGGATCCCCAACCCTTACGTCCACCACATAGGCTAAAAAGGCTTCACAACCTTGTTGTAACAACCTCTGAGCTGACAAAACCGATACCAGACTAGATAGACACGGATTTTTCTCACCCCGTACAATCAGATTGGAACCATCCGCAACGTGAAGCTTTAAACTCTTTGCCCTACATCTCAGACTAGCATCATGCTCAAAGGGCCAATCCATCCCCAAGATGGCATCGAACTCTTAAAATGGTAAAACCATTAAATATACTGGAAACAACCCCTAAACCTTAATTGGGCATCTTCGATACACCTTGCCCACTAACACATCATATTCCAATGGTCTAGTCACACGGACTCCTACCTCTAGATTCTCAATAGGAATACCCCACTGCTGAGATATCCCGCTGCGAATGTAGGAGTGGGTAGACCCTGAATTCACAAGAGCAATAATAGAAACCGAAAACAAGGCAAACGTACCTCAGATAACATCTGTAGATGCGCAATCCTCCTAAGCCCTAACTGCATACTTCCTAGTTGGCACTCTCGCGGTAGACTAGAAGGTGCCTCTCGATACATGGCTTACTCCTCATCGAGCAAGGCCTCGACCCCTATGGGTTGAATATGCAGTCTTCTGAACCTGATCTAGAGAGGTCACAACAGCCACTAGACAGTCTTTCACAAAGTGATCCGGTGACCCGCACTGGTAATAAACTCTTACTGCTCCCCAACACTCACCTATGTGTTTGCGTCCACACTGATTGTAAACTGGTGCACCCACACTCATCTGTAAATCCTCCGGGCTCATCATGGATGAAGAAGAAGATGGCCTTCTACGACCAACTGACTCAGATATTTGGTCTGACCTTGAACTTCGATTCGATACTTCTCAGTTATGGTTCCACCAATTTTTACTCTTCCCTAAGAAGGCCTGTAAGTTGTTATTAGAGGGGTTCTGGGTCCTCTCATCCAAACTCCCTTGCCCACCAGACGAGCCATATATAAAGCCTTGCACTTTCTCAAGAGACTTGGCACTTGAAGTCAATTATAAGAACACCTTCGGCGGTGCAGCAGTTAGGTAAGTCTGAATTTCTTTCCTCAAGCCCTTCAAGAACCTCTTGCACCTCATCTTTTCGGTGGCAACTAATTCAGGAGCATACCTACTCAATTGGAAAAACTCTTGCTCATATTCAAAAACTGACCAATTCCCTTACACCAGATGACTGAACCAATCTCTCAGGGTATCGATGTGGGCCTCGCCCACATACTTCTTCTCAAACTCCTCGAGAAAATCATTCCAAGATGGTCGATTGGGGTGCCATCCAAGCTCTACTATTTCTCACCATTCTCTAGCATTGCCATTCAACAAGGACAAGATACATTACAGCTTGCCTTCTGATCTCAACCTCATTTGCCTCATAATCTAGCGTGTATCTTACAATCATTGCTCTGCCTGTACTGGTTATCTCGCCCTAATCTATGGAAATCCGTAGCACCTTGCCTCCTCACTCTTTCAACAAGTGCCTCATGAAGGGTAGCATATACCCTCGGTATTGCCCTCACAATCCGGTACAACGCCCGATTCAGATGTGAGAAGTAGTTGATTCCTCGATCAATTGTGTCCTCCGATATATCCTCTGTGCCTGGCACATAATCCTCATCGTAACTCCCTTCTCTGGAGCCCAAACTTTTCTCATCAATTTTTTCCCTCCTTGGTATGATTCTATTCTGCACAACAACAAACAAGGTCACACCATCGAATTTCAGCTTTAAAATAAGCACGACTTTGACTCAGGGGCATGTATTCGCTAAACACCTACACACTCCTTTAGACTCCCCCAGGGATATCCTAGAACTGACTAAACCTAAGCTCTGATACCACTAAATGTAACACCTTTGACCCGGATGCCACATTAGGCCCTAAGCCCAAAACTTATACCATTAAATTTTTTTCCTTTTCCAAGCCCAATAGAATAAGTCCAATAAAAATATAAGTCCGTACATTGAAAACATAGTTAAATCCAGATGTTTAAAATAGTAATTACGGAGCTCCACTTACAAATATTAAAACATTCGACTTTGACCAATTAATACAAAATAAGAGTTACAAAATACATATAGGGTTCTATGAAATACATAGCCCATTACATCTAGTATTTGTACTTAACCGCTAGAGTCGATGCTGAAATCCAAACCTTAATGGTACTCCTTCAAGTCTCACGATAACCTACTAACCTGGCAATATAGCAATGGCGCAACCATAACCGCCTAAACATATGGTATTATGAATGTATGATTATGCACACAGCTCATACTAGAACCTCATACATTTACCTAACATCACACGATAACACCAACAACAATTAAGTGAGGTTCGCGTCCACAAAGCATCAGAATCCTGCACTTGAGTGAGACCCGCGTCCACATAGCATCAGGATCCTACACTTCTATTAAGGTCAGCGTCGACATAGCATCAGGATCATATACTCAAGGGGATGAGTCCCACGTCCACAAAGTATTAGAATCCTACATCCATGCTCAGAATCTCACATCAAGCATTTTAGAATAAGGCCCGCGTCCACAAAGCATCGGGATCCTACAATCGGGAATCTTCAAGGTGTTGCAACACACTTAGGGTATCCAAATCCCAACAACAAGGGATGACCCAACTACCTAGGCGTCCCTCAGCACACAGCAATGACCCTAAATTACCACACATCCTCGATTAATCCACCTAGGATCCCTATGGGTTACTACCTCACACAGTTTACCCAAAGTTTACCAAGTCATTAGCCAATTATTTCTCATATGGGGTTAAAACCTCTATTTCTCAGTTTTAGTATTCATTTTACACCTTAAAAGACCTCTAGGGCCCTTTGTCTCGAATTATAGAACCCTCAAACGTAAGGTCAAATTTCTTGGGCAAAATGTCCAGTGAGTACCGATACTCCTATATGGGTATCGGTACTCCCCTCTTGATACCGATACTCGGCCATGAGTACTGATACTCATTTTAGGTTCGAAAGAAATAGACTCTCAAGCCGTACCGATCCACATCCGTACCGGTACTTCCACATATGCGTATCGGTACGCTAAGCATTTCCCATGCAATGTAACAGTGCATACCGATACGCCATTTGCGTACTGGTATGCGAAAACGTTACTGGAATTCTTGACTTGCAAGATGTACCGATACACGGGGAGGCGTACCAGTACACCCCTCACAACCCTTCCCTCTATTTCACTAAGGCGTACCGATACGCTATGCCTAGTACCGGTACGAGAGCCCGATTTTTGAACTTTAGATGCGGGTTTCACCTAAAAACCCTGTTTAACCCCCATGGTTAAACTCTAAACTATTCCTACAAGTTATGATGATAGTATTAAGTGGAATTCTACCGATTTTAGGCCATTATAACTACAATTCCATGTTTTTCATTAACAACCACTCAAGCTACTCTAAGGTCAAAAACACCAAATCAAGCTTCACAGCTTAACTTTATGGTTTCCATGAAACTATGAGAGTTAATAGTGTACTAACCACAGCTTAGCTGATAACACAAGGCCTTCCTCTAAAGCTTCAAGCTTTCATCCCTTCTTGAGCCTTGAATGAGCTCCCAACTTCTTTCACTACATGAGGGGATTACAAAACACATTACAACGTTGCTGGAGGATAAAATGGGCCAAAAACATAATCTAAACTAAAGATTAGAGCTCCCAAACTCCAATCCCGTCTAACCCTCCAACAACCCATTCTTTCTCCAAACCATACAAAGTTTACCTTGAAATGTAGATCCTTGAAAGCTGGTAACACTTCCCTCAACAAGTTAAACATGATTCTTACTTCAAACTCTCAAAATCCTAACTTTGGATGGGGTGGTTTGGGTGAGAGGTGAGATGGAAAAAGAAGATGAAGGCATAAAAGAGGGCTGATCTCACCACTCTGCATAATGCAGAGAATTAAGCTTTTCCCTCCCCCACTCTTCAAATTAGACATTTACCACTTTACCCTTCTACCTCTCATCTCCACCCAATCCAACAACACATGAGCCCAACACACAAGCTAGCCCAAAAAGGCTCCTAAAAGCCCAAAAACACGATCCAAATACGAGGCCCATGCATCGATCAAACCCGACCCTCGGATCCCGAAATCTGGGTCATTACATCCCTATTTTTTCTTTCCAATTTTTCATCTTCTAAAACAACAAATTTTTTAATTTTCTCTTCTCCCCTTCATCGTTTTCACTTTTTCACCCATTCACATAATATCTAAGGAAAATGGAAAGACTCCATTGTTACGGAGAACTCGTCTTCTTCTACCTCTCTTTCTATTAGTTCTACAGATAAATCGCATCGAACTATCGTCTCTCGTTTTGTGTATCAACACTTTTAAATATCTTTCATGTTTTCAAGTTTTTTTTCAAATCTAATTTAATATCGAGAATGCTTATTCCAACCTCTCAATGGATGAATATGGCTGAAATAGACATTTTGTTGAATGCCTCATTCGAATAACCGAACCATGTAACTCTTGACTAGGGATGGCAGTGGATCTTGGACCCGACTCGAATCTGTAGATCCAGATTCGTTTTATAGGGTTTGGATCCTAAAATTTTAAACCCAACAGATCTGGGTTGGATTTGGATCCTCTGATTAAAGTACGGATCTGGGTCCGAACTTGACACTAAGATCCGAACCTAGACCCGTTTACCCATTTATAGAAAACCCACATTAATATTAATATTTAAATTTCACAAATATTATTTTCATTAAACAAAATTTTCTCTTTTGTTGTTTGTTGTTTGTTTTAGGATGTTGATGATTTAAGTAGTGACGAAGACTAGCACTCTAAGGAGGTAGAAGTGCGGTACTCGGCTTGCGACAATGGAATTCATGATCTACATTTTTTAATGTTTGTGTTATTCAAAAGGCATTTGTGTAATTGTGTTGGAGTTTGTTTTGAGACTTTAGTTTATCATTTTTTATTCTGTTACTAGTTGTATTGAAATTAATCTTTCCTCCATTGGAGATGTGATGTGAAATTAGTCAATGACAGTTTTATTACATTAAGAAATAGGTCAAATGATCTTTTTTAATAGACCCGTTTTGGACTCGGATCCGTGAGATCTGTTGAATTTGGGTCCCAATTTTCTAGACCCACGGATCCGGGCCGGGTCTGGATCCATGATGTGAAAATGGGTCTGGATTTGGGTCCAGCTGGATCCGGTCCAGATCCGGCCTGTTGCTATCCCTACCCTTGACCCGTCTAGAATAACGCAGGAATGATAATTTCTATATATTTATGAAAGAGAAAAACTCCAATACACAGTTTGTAAAGTTTACACAGATCTTTTAGTTTTAAAGGTTAGGGGTTTAGTTTAGGGTTTAGAGTTTAGGGGTTTGGTTGTAGGGTTTAAAAGTTAAGGTTAGTGTTTAAAATTTAGAGTTTAGGGTTTGAGATTTAGGTTTAATTTTGATTTATAGTAAAAATAGGCAGGCCTGTCAAATTTAAACCCATTTATGAAACGAAAAGGAATAATGTAAAAACAAACAACACGTGTAACCAATAAACACGAAAATGAATTACAAGTATATTTGTGTACTTAATTACAATGTTTAAAATTTTAAGGACTAATTTAAAATTTAATTCCCAATTAGCTTTTCTTATCTTAGCACTAAATTTAGCAGAAAGCCTTTTCCTACAAGGAAAACAAAGCAAAACGATATGAAGCAAAGAAGCTTACGCTGGTCACCAACTCCAAGTAGTTGAGGCCCTGAAGCAAACAACAACATTGCAAAATACACAGTAACATTTCTCATACAGCAAAAAACATATTTACATTGTCATTAAATGAATAATGAATAACAATCAAAACCAAGATTACAAGCAATAATTATCACGGGAAAAATCTATATGGATCCCTTAAATCCAATAATAATACAAGGCTCCTTTACTCGCTGTGGTTTCGAAGTTGGTGACTTCAGATACCGAGCTGTTCACCGACCTCAGTTATCTCTCACAAATTCGCCTCGAGTAAAGAAGAGGGACATGCTCAAAGTTAGTGCTTTAGTTAAGCGATGATTGTTGGCAAGGGTCAATCCAACATTTGTCCTCTTTGACCGTATTTTCCCATCTTTTACGGAACATTTGCATTTGGATGGACTGTCTTCTCACCTGAAACCATGTTACAATTTGTACGTAAAGGACGGTTGAATGTAATAAGAGAAATAGATTTCATTGAACAACTTATAAAGCAATGTCTAAGTGGCCTTACTTCCGGCCTATTGTCAACTTTATGGGATTCTGATGGTGCCTGCAATTTCAAAGAAGACGGACAGTGTTATAAATTGTTGAAAAAGGCCCTTATGTTTGACAAAACGGTATTCACGAAAACATACCGATGCTTCTGGTTTAGAGAAGTGCTCCGTCCGACTCCAATTAATATTAACTTGCGTGGAATTTAACTGCATCACCAAGAAGATGAAACACTTAGAGACAGACAGCGTATTTGACATGTATATGCCAGGTAAGAGTGTCTTGCTTGCTTGAAGTTAAACTTAGAATTCCAGAGTACAATTTTTATCTTCTAGTCATTTTCATAAGAGTTGATAGCACCACATGTCCCCAAACTACAATCATTATTCTAAATTGGTCCCTAAATTTTTAAATGTTCCAATTTCATCCTCAAACAATGACCCTCTTTCTAAATTGGTCCTTAAACATTTGAATATTCCATTTTCATCCCCAAACTATGACCCTCATTCTAAATTGGCCTCCAAACTTTTTGAATATTTCAATTTCATCCGAAAATTATCGTTTATATCACATCATATTATTACACAATACACATCAGTGTTTCATGACAATTAACGATTTTTATAACGGTTTTACTAACATAAGATATTATTAACATATATTGATAATTTGAGGATTAATGAGAACATTCAAAAAGTTTGAGGACCAATTTAAAATGATAGTCATAGTTTGACGGTGAAACTAAATTGCTTAAAAGTTTGAGGACCAATTTAGAATAAAGGTCATAGTTTGAGGATGAAATTAGAATGTTTAAAAGTTTAAGGACCAATTTAAAATAAGTGTTATAGTTTGGGGACATATGTTGCAATTAACTCTTTTCATAATATAATGTCGAGTTTCTGTCTAGATATATGATCTTTCCATTTACACGGTTTCAATGAATACTTGCCTCATTTTCGGCCATGACACCTAGTGTTGGAAGACCCAAATGAACTATATACTGAGCGTCAACCACTCCGACATTTTTCATACGATCCCCCTGCATGAGATTCTAAATATCACCGGAATGCCCAAGTGAATCGAAACGAACTTTATATTATATGATTTTAGAAGTTACTTGTGAACAATAACCGAGCTGCATGTCGAGGCCCCAAGCATGGATCAAATCGTTCTGTAGGCCAAAGAAATATTACAGAACAGTTACATTATAGGTAGTTCAATCAAAAGAGCTGAAACAATGCCATTACGTTGTAAAAGTACTTGGTCAATGTGCGACCAATATGGCCGAGTGCCCACGGCAATATTTCATACCTGGATCATATACCAAGCACAGCGCCAGGCAGCTCTTGAGAATACAGGGGCCATCATTTCCACCCAACTGCAAAACACATTTTATTAACTGCCTAAGAAAAACAATAGGTTATCACAATGCAAAAGGTGTTGAATTTCGAAGATAGCATCCAAGGGCCGTGAAGTTACTACTAGTTTACCCGATACATGGAGGAGCAGTGCTGCGGCTATCACACCTTCCACTGCCTTTAAACTTGTATATCCTTCTGTTCGAACAACATAAATTGAATGTATTGTTCACTAGCAAAGATTAATAGAACATTCTTAAGAAATACAGGAAAATACATATCTGATATTCATGCATAAGGAGATCATAAGACAGCTTTGTTTGTTAAAAAATGGTATAGTCTACACAGAGAATTTGATTCTTGAAAGAAACTATTTCGAACCCTCGTTAACTGTTGATAGGGTCCGGGTCAGTACAATTTCCCTGCTAAATTTATCTTTTAAGTGAGACAGGATAACTGTTCCGGAAGAACATTCTACTGGTTCACACCACGAACCTGTGCAATCTCGAATTCCTTTTGCGTGCTGTGATTTGATGATGCCCGTCTGACTTAACAGGATCTAGTGCCGGTTGTGATATCTCGAGTCCCTCGTCTTCAATAATAGACAAATATCTACAGAAAGTTCGATACGTTTTAAGCTCAGAATCCTAAATTCACTCCAAAAAAATGTGTGAAAAATGAACAAGGATGCATAGTTTCTCAAAATCTTATGTTTGAATCTAACCGTTAGCATGCTTGTGCACGTGCATGTCTGTAGTACTCGAATATGATTATAGACCAACTCTAAACTATGACATGAAAAACTTAAGGAAGAACAAATCTTAATCACATAAATTTAGGATATACTCACCGTGTTGGATTGAAGTTATCTACGCCAAGGTCTTCATCCCAGAGGAATATATACTTATATTCGGCAACTATATCCGGATGCAAGAAACGTTTGGCAAACCACCTAGAACAACATATCTTACCAGCTGATTAGCATGTATAAGACATATGCTTGCAGATGCAGCCAGAAGTGAACAAGGAAGATAAACATCTCCGAAAAAAATGACATTTACCATTTTGTTTGATTCACTGCAGATAAATGTATGGCCCGGTTGTTCCATTCCAGATCTCTCCATTCATCCACAACACCATCATAGTGGAAAAGCATCACAACAAAATCTCTTGCAGGAAACTGTAAATTGATGATCATTATTAATCCCAATTATAACAGAGATAATTTGAAATAAAAAAGGCATTTGAGAAGTTGAGATACCTTTTTAATGATTCGATCCACAATTTCCTTTTGCATAATTCCAACAGCAATGGCTAACAAGTTTGCAGATGGCTCTAGATTGCCGTAAAATTTAAATGTAAACACAAAAGACGATCAGATAAGTTTTACCAAGTAGCAGAAGAAAGCATTTCGAGTGTGTTAGTATAGAAAATTTTCAACATTACAGGTTTCACAGTGTCACTCCATAAAGGTCTCATTTCCAAGTTTGATGTTTTGACTACAATTCCTTGAGGTAATGCCTCACTTCCAGGAGGCCGGCACTGAGCCTATACAGAAAAGAACAAGATTTAGAAGAGAATTGTATATTACAAAACATTTAAAAGGACTTAATGTGCTATCCTAAAGACAATTTTATTTTCATAAAGAAGACCAACCTTGCATGTAGCGGATTTTGAACTCTGAAGCATTTAATAACCTCCCATCTCGACAATCTCTGCATACATGATTCAAAAATATATAATCTGAGATAAAAATCTTTCAGCCATGATAATCCAGAAAAAGAGCATCCATGAAAAGTCGAAGTCGCATTGAACCACAAAGTCTACTTTTTTTGTGATTCTCAGTTAAATTCAAGTTCTAAACTTCATTTGACGTGTGAGAAGTCTTTTGTGTGTGCACTTACCATTTTTCTCCCGACTGCGACAAGTTTTTATAGTTTCAATTTTCATCTGATAGTAAAAGGTGATATTGTGCTTTCATGCATCGACAAGTGGGAACCAAACTTCAACTTCACAACTATGTTGCCAAAGTTAACAGAACTAGATCAGCTTTAACTAACTTTTCACATGCCTTGAGCATCACCGAGTCTAATAACACAGTTCCTCACCAGAAAGTTAAAAATAAATTCCAAGAGAAAAAAAATAAATTGAAAAAAGCAGAAACACATACATCGTTGTATTCCTTAGCGATAAATCCACTACTAATGAAATAAGCACCACCAAACAAAGAAGCTACAACAAAGAGACTGCAGAGGCACGTCCTACTCTTTGAACCCGACATCGCAGAAGCCTGTAATGGAAAGCAGGGATTTTTATATTCACATTTTATATCATTATATGAAGATTAGAAAGTCGAATAAGACAGCAAAGGAGGGAGGGGAAATAAAGGAAGAAAACAAGAAAGAAGGTCCTACGATGCAAGAGAAACTACCAAGTTTCTTTGAGTCATTTTAAAAGCAGATGCAACATAATCACCGAGTCGACATGCACCCATTAAATTTGTGTAACTAGGAAATTATTGATCAAATCACCATGGTCCACATGTTGAAAACATAAAAGAAAGGAGACCGTAAAATGAATATCAGGCAAGTCACAGGTCAAATCATCCTTAAAGTCCATACAATCCAGGGAAAAACCAACAAACTTAATATCCTCATTCAAATTAAGGCTGCAACCATCCAATTTCTCAAGACATCCTAAAAGTGTCTGCTATAGTCTCCGAGTCGATATGCGTCCTTTAAATTTATCTTAAGAAATTATTGATCAAATCACCACGGATCAAACCAAAAAAACATAAAAGAATGGAGACCATCAACTGAAACTCAGGCAAGTCACAGGTCGAATCATCATTAAAAACAATACAATTCAAGGAAAAACCAACAAGCTTAAAAATTCATAATAGAAAATAATAAACATCGTAAAATATTCAAAATTCAATATCCTTCTTGCTCTCTATCTTCCCCCGGGCTCCAATCAAACAATGGATTACAAAAGCGCACAGGAAATTCCATACCAGACTAAAATAAATCTCAATCAAGCAGATGAACTACCACATACTTTTATTTAGCCAAAGCACGACGAAGGGAAATGAGTAACAGTAAAAACTCAACCTGCTGTGAAATCTATTACAGCTCTTTCTTCTCTTAGCAACCAAATAAGACTAGTAAATTAATCCTTCCCCCTTCTTTAAGTACTAATCTCTCAACTTATAATTAACCACAAGTGAAGCAAAAACAGTACTCATCCATTCTCCGCCACTAATTAAACCAAACTAACAAAGTTCATTGGAGATTGAAACCAAAAAGAAAGCGAAACTGAAGCAGAAAACCACAAAAAGGTGGAAAAAAATTCAAACCCTTGTTGGAACAGAGAGTTTTGAACAAACTTACACAATTAAAAGTCATCTTCTTTGCATGAAAATCCAATGCCCACATAAGAGATAAAGATAAAGATCGGGATAGAGAGATACCCGAACTTAAAAAAAAACGAAAAGTTCTCTTTTTTGCTATAATTTACAACATGAGAAAGCCTACAGAAAAAAGCAAGGAATGAAAAAGGTGAGAATAAGTGTACAGTAAAAATTGCTCAGATAAAAAAGAAAACCGAGAAGAGGTAGAAGAAAAGAGGGAGTTCGTTTAAGAATTAAAAGCACTTCTTTTATGGATATGTTTAATATTTTATTTCAATTAATGTGTTTTGCTTGACTGTTGTGTTCTTCTCTGATGTTTCTCTTGCGTTTTGCTTTTGTCGTCATGAAAGCTTGTAAGTTACAAAGATAGACGCACGCGCCGGTTTCAACGGGATATTGTAAGAACAGGGGATAATGGAGAGAGAGTGGTCTGTTCGAGTATACAAGCGCTATGTACTCGCTGTTATTGGGCGCCACGTGTCCAACATTTTTTCACTTTAAGCGGACAAGTTGACAGTTGGTCCTCACTTTTGTGATGGTCAAAGTACATGTCAGGTCCCTCTATTATAAGGGTTGTACTAATTTAGTTATTATAATATCAAATTGATCGATTTTGTCTTTATCATATAAAGGATGGTACAAATTAGTCCCTCTATTATAGATTCTGCTTCAAATTACTCCCTATACTATTTAATAGATCAATTTAGTCCATATACTATTAAAGAGAATCAAATAAGACCAAATCTTATATAGAGTTAACAAAGTCTATATATATATTTGTAATTTTATTGTTTCATAAATAAAATCTTTTGTTTTGAGTTAAACTAAAAATTAAATATATTAATTTAAGGAAAATACTTTGATGCACAAGCTTGTATAAGTTAAATACACAAGCCTTTCAATTTTAGAGTTTAGGTTATGGTTTTATGGTTGTATGTTGTAGAATTTAGGGTTTACTATTAGAATTTAGAGTTTATGGTATAGAGCTTAGAAATTAGAATTTAGGGTATTAGGGTTAGGGATTTAGGTTTTAAAATTTTTAGTTTAAATATGAAAGATTGTGTAATTTTTTTACACAGCTTGTGTATCAAAATATAACTCTTCATTTAATGTATTTTTTAAAATTAATGTTATATTTGTAAAAAAAAAGCCTAATTTTTTTAGTAGTACAAGGACTAAATTAATTCCTTAAATGATAGAAGGATGAATTTCAATCAATCTTTATAATAGATAGATTAAATGGATCTATTTAATAATAAAAGAGACTAGACTAATAATAAAAGGACCAGACAAATACTTTTCACCATTTTATCGTTGGCATAATGTCAAAAAATGCCTTAACGTTTATCTAAATAGTTATTTTAGCTCATATTCTTTTTTTAAAGCAATTTAACTCTCAACGTTTCATTTTGAGTCAAAATGACCCTTCTGTGGATGAAAATTGTTAGTCAACTGACGATAAATGGCTTAAAATGACGTAACAAACTTACATGACAGTGCACACCACGATAGCAATGTCATATAGACAAATATGTTGACTTTATAGAATGATACATGAGTCAAAAAATAATTTTATAAAATTGTATAAAATATAAATATTTTTTCTTCTGACGTGTCATTTTGTCAAGTAATTTCAAGTTGTTTATCGTCAATTGACTAACAGTTTTCATCCTCAAAGGGGCCATTTTGACCCCAAAATAAAACATTAAAGGTTAAATTATTTCAAAAAAAATAATGATCAAAATGACTATTTAATCAAACATTAGGGGTATTTTTTGATATTACACCTTTATGGTTTGTCTTAAAATTTAAAAATTTTACTCAACTAAATAAGTTAACAAATAATTCAGTTAAAACAAAGTCAATTAATTAACTAACACGGATCTTTAACTTATATATAATAATTAGATACACATGGTTTAAAATAAAATTTACAAAATGTTACTTATTTTACTCTTAAAACGTAAATACTAAATAAACTAAATTGGGGAAATATTTCTTGCAACATTATCTTATGTTGGATTCTGTGTACCTAACTACAATATAAATTAATGCAAGAGCTGACCAATGAAAGCAAGCTTCGTTTTTCTATTCAAAAAACATAAAAAGCAAGCTTTTATTTTCATTTATTTTTATCCCACAAAGTTCCAAATCATTTAAAAGAAAATTCCATGATTTTGCACAAAGTTTTCATTAGTTAATCATATTTCTGTAGATAAAAATAAAAAAAACAGTTGAATAATGGAATCATATTCAAATGGTGTGTAGATTAATTTAAGAAGAGTATTTTTCATTTCCCACTCACCAATCTCCATGATCTTTCCATTCCACCAAGAAAAGAAAAGAATACTTGATTCTAGGTTCATTGTTATCTAGAGTTGAAACATTAACCCAACGTTTTCTACTATTGACTCATGTATATGTTACTCAATATTCTTTCACAAGTGTAATTAGGGGTGTGCATTATTCAGTTTTAACTGAATTAACTGACCGAACTATTTTTTTTGGTTAATCGGCCGGTTAATTTTAAATAAAATCAGTTAACGGTTAAGAGTTTTTTTTTCAAATTTCGATTATTGGTTAATTCGGTTCGAAACTGATTAATTAACCGAATTTATTATATGTTAAAATTACATATATTTATTTTTGGTCATTATACTTTTAAAAATTATAAAATGATCATTAAATTTTTTTGATATATTATAAAATGGTAATTAAACTTTTATCAAATTAGCATAAAATTAAAGTTCAATGACTAAAAAGACCATTTTAGTATAATTTAGTGGTCAATTGTATAATTTACCCAAAATTTTATAACAAGTTTCGGTTAATTCGAAAACTGACTGAACTAACCGAATTATTTTAGGTTCGGTTAAAATTTTTCAAAAAAATTTATTTTGATTAACAGTTAAAAAAAATGGTTAATAGATTTTAAATAATTTGATTCGATCGATTAGAGTATACATCCCTTAGTGCAGTGGAACATAGTCTGCCAAATACTTTTGGATGCTTGCTCCTCGGACAACTTTAGAAGGCGGGCGACTTTAGCGAATTCGGCACAATGTGTGCGTACAGAATCTGTCTTTACTTCAGGTTTTGGTTCTTGCTTCGAAAGTTCCGGCCTCGATAAGGCCTATTGCATCGCCCATATATGCCCAAGGGCGCATGGAAAGTATAGATCTGTATGGATCATCTGTGTTCCAAGCTTCAGGAGTTTGAAAAGAGGAACTGTTAACAGAATTGCAACCACGTTTATAAGCAGAAAAAAATTATTATTCTTATGATCGAACTTGAATCCTTTAGGGGAAGAGTGTAATGTTTATCCACTAGGCTAAACAAGAAGTCTAATATTATTTTGAAAGAAGAATACTATTTATGTTAACTTGTAATTGAAATTAATTTTATTTATTTAAAAAATATGTATTAATTGTAACACTAATTATTATAATAATTTAATTAATTTTCTATGGTTTCTTATACGAAATACGTTTGTGGAAGAAAATATATAAAAATAATTGAGTTAATTTTAAAATATAAACATGTAAATATTAAGATTTACACCTAAAATATTAAATATTATATTTTAATTAATTACATAAATTAATTTAATTTAATTCAAATTATTGATAGAATTATCCTTTATGTGATAATTATTTGGTATACTGATATGCAAATTTTAACCGCACAAGCAAAGTTAAAATAAATATCAAGTGTAAAATTTTTCACAAGGTAAAATTTTGCTATCATATATTATGCCAAGATTACATATTATTCTTTGTACTTTAATTTGGTCACTTTAAGTTTATGTACTTTTTAAATTTTGAATTTTCGATCTTGACATGAATGATAATCTTTAAATATGTTAAGTAAAATTTTATTTTTAGCCTACTTGTTATACATAAGTTGCATATTTTATTTTTTTATTTTATTTGATCATTTTTAGTCATATTGTCATTGTCCTATTTGGATTGAGATTAAAATTTGAAAAATATAGGGACTAAAATTGATCAAAATAGAATGACTAAAACAACAATTTACACATAGTATAAAGACTAATGAAATTATTTTACATTTTGACAAATAGTTTATGGCAACTTCAATTTTTTTATAATTGTTATTAGAGTTATTATTCCATGCACAAGCGCTTGTGAAAACTTTATTACACAAGCGCCTTAGTGTTAGGGTTTAAGGACTCTGCTTAGGGTTTAAGGTTTAGGTGTTTAAGTATAGTAGTTTTGAATTTAGCGGCCGTTGATAGAATTTTAGGTTTATGGTTAAAATTTAGGGTTTATAGGTTAAAACCTAAATCCCTAGCCATATTACCCTAAAACCTAAACCATAACCATAAACCTTAAATTCTAACCATAAACCCTAAATTCTAACCATGAACCCTAAATTCTAAACCCCTAAACTCTAAACCTCAAAGCAAAACTCTGAACCCTAAAATTAAGGTGCTTGTGGAAACAAAAAGTTTCCACTGCCTGTGTATGGGATAATAATCCTTGTTATTATTACTATTATTATAAAAATAAATTTATTTTTGTGACAATATCTAATTTTTCATTAGTTTTATTTATTTTTATTGGGGACAAAAATTATCACAACAAAAAGTAAAATTTTAAGTGACAAACAATTTCATTGTCACAACTAGGACTGTAAATGAGACGAGATATCTGACTCGAAAAGCTTGCGAGCTTAAACTCGGTCAACACTCGATTAGATTGGACTTGACTCAAGCTCAAACACGGCTCAAATTCTTAACGACCCGAGTCGAGCTACTCGATACCTGACTCAAAAAGCTCGCAAGCTACTCAAGAATATAATATACTAAAATTTTAATTTTTTAAATTTAAAATCTAAATACTAAACCTAAAAGCTTAAAACATAAACCCTAAACATAAGTGCTAAACCCTAAAATCTAAACCCTAAATTCTAAGCCTAACAACCTTGTTGATTGCCAAAGTGAACAGGAGTCGGAGACGGTGGTTCGACAGTGGTCTGGACGGTCGTTCTGAGTCAGATTTTGTATATTGCTACTGTTTTGTAGACGATGATATCTCTAGAAGTAGATCTCTCGTTTCTCTTATTGCATGTCCTTTTTATACTGCTACGATAGGTGTCATGACCAAGTAGTCTTGGTGTGTTGATTAGACTGGCTATGATGTAACATCTTAGGTTTATATTGTTATCCTCAACGATCTCGTGCATTGACACATGATCACTGGGTGCAGTGTTATTTACGGTCTTACTTGTTTGCCATGTGACACGAAAGATGCTAGATAATGCTTACGATCTGATAATGCTTTGGAATATATGAAAATTGACTTCTCAAATTTTTATTATGCTCATGGTATTATTAACCAAACATCTTGTGCTCATACTCCCTAACAAAATACAGGCCCAACCAAGAGCAGGAGCACACTGAGCGCCCGCTCAGAGCCCCCACTCTCTTGGGTCCTCAAAAAAAATGTGATGCTTTCACAAATGAGTTATTGAGCATGTCAAATTCAAAGCACTATTGATTGTAATTTGTAAACAATTTTTTTTATAATACGGACTCCACAAATTTTATAAAAAACAAGAGCCCCGCAAATTTTATTAACTAATGCAACAATCAATGTTTTCATCGATTCTACCGTTGGTGGTAATCAATTGAAAAAAAATTAAACGTTATTATATTGAAAATAGGAAAGAATCAATTCAAATTGCATCAAAGAAGTTGGTGGCAATCGAGAATAATATTTTGAATGAAGTTGCTTATGAGGATTTGATTGATGAATTTATATCAAAGAATGTTCGGAGGAAGAGTTTTTTCAAGTGACATTCTTGTAATTTAGTGGTTGCTCTTTATTATTTTAATTTTATTTAAGGTGATTTTTTAACAAAACAATGAAAATAATGTATTAAAAGAGTTTAATCGTGTTTCTATGAATAATTAATAAAATTTTAAATTAATAAATCAAATAGATGAAATATATTTTAATTTCATAGGGGCCTATTTTGAGATTTCGTTGAGGGCCCCTAAAATATTCGAGACGGCCCTGACAAAATGGTATCGTAGAACGCAAAAACAGACATCTTATTGATGTTGCTTGTACTATTATGATTCAAATGATTGTGCCTAAATACCTTTGGAGTGATGCTATTCTCACTACTGGATTTCTCATTAATAGGATGCCATCTTCTACTATTGGAAGTGCTATTCCTTTTCAATACCTTTTTTTCCCAAAAATTTCACAATTTTCTCTAACTCCACAAATTTTTGGCTGTGTTTGCTTTGTTCATTTATTTGAAATTGGCATGAATAAGCTGTCTTCTAGAGCTGATCGTTGTATTTTTTTGGGCTACTCTCGAACTCAAAAAGAATATAAATGTTATGATCCAGTGTCCAAAAAAAATTGTTTCAACTGGTGTCACTTTTTTGAGTCAAAATCATATTTTTAAAACTCTAAAGTCAAAGAGTCAGTCCCCCTTCCTACCTCCGTAACACTGCCTCCCGTCAAGCCTTTACAAGTTTACACAAGAAGAAATAAGATGCAAATTCCTACTACCTCACAACCAACTCCTTCAATGCATTTTGTTGATAATCCTGATGAGTTGCCAATAACTCTCTGAAAAGTAAACGTTATTGTACCCAACATTCTATTGGTAATGTTGTTTCTTTCAATCATCTTGGTTCTGATTTTTGACTTTTAGCTTTATCTTTGTCTTTCATATCTATTCCTAAGAATTTTACAGAGGCAATTCAAGATTCTAATTGGAAACTAGCCATGGATGAGGAGATATCAACTCTTCTCAGTAGACATACATGAGATTTGGTATCTTTACCTGACGGAGCTTCACCTGTTGATTGCCGTTGGGTCTTTGCAGTCAAATAAAATCCTAATGGATCTATTAATCGATATAAAACTCAACTGGTTGCCAAAGGATACACGTAGACACCAGACATCGACTTCTTTGAAACATTTTCACCTATTGCTAGGTTGAACTCTATTCGTGTGCTCATTTTAGTTGTAGTCAATTGTGATTGACCACTATATCAACTAGATGTCAAGAATGGGTTTCTTTATGGAGACTTGAATGATGACGCTTCTATAGAGCAACCACCTGGCTTTGTTGCTCAGGGGGAGACACACTTGGTATGTAAGCTCAACAAGGCTATTTATGGATTAAAGTAGAGTCCCAGAGCTTGGTTTGATAAGTTCAGTCAAGTTGTTTTTGCAGCAGGATTCAAGCAAAGTCAAGCTGATCATTCAGTTTTTGTTAAACATACTTTAGTGGGAATTATTATTCTTATTGTTTGATATACTCTTATCAGATAGTGATGTAATTGGAATTGAAGAAACTAGAAAACACCTTCAACAACAATTTGTCACCAAAGATCTTGGTCAGTTAAGGTACTTTCTTGGTATTGAAGTTGCCCGTGGTAAAGAAGGTGTAGTATTGTCTCAAAGAAAGTATGCAACTGATCTATTACAAGAAGCATGTTTACTTGGTGCAAAACCACTAGATACACCAATGGACCATAATCTTGGCTTGTAGAAAGAGGATGACGACTTTGAAAACTATGGACAATACAAAGACTTGTTGAAAAACTTATTTACTTAACAATTACTAGACCAGACATTATGCATGATGTTGGGTTGATTAGTCAATTTATGGACAAGCCTAAAAAAGGTCATTGGGAGGCTGCTTGCAACATTTTAAGATATATAAAGAAATCTCCCGAAAAAGGGTTATGGTTCAAAAATAACAATCATGTAAAATTAGTTGGCTATTATGATGCTAGCTATGCCGGTGAAAAAAGTGATAAAAAATTTACAACAGGTTTTGTACCTTTGTGGGTGGAAATCTAGTGACATGGAAGAGTAAGAAACAAACACTTGTATCAACATCTAGTGTTGAAGCAGAATATCGAGCCATGGCTCAAACAACGTGTGAGTTGTTTTGGTTGAAAGCTCTCCTCAAAGATTTTGGAATCACCTATTCATATCCTATTTCTATGCATTGTGATAATCAGCCTGCAATTCATATTGCAAGCAATCCTATTTTTCATGAACGGACTAAGCACATTAAAGTTGATTGTCATTTTATGAGAAATGCAATTACTGATAAGAAGATTTGCACTCCTTTTATACCTCTAAGGGTTCAAATTGTTGATATGTTCACTAAAGCACTTAATAAGGAAGATTTCCACAGATTAAGTGACAAGCTTTGCATGATAGACATCCATGCTCCACCTTGAGGGGGTGTTAGTTGACTTACCATTTCTAGTTTTGTCTATATTTAACATTGATTGATTATTGACAGATTGTGTCCATATTTTACCACTTTTATTGTATAGATGACTTTCCTTTTAACTATAGAATTCTTTATATATATAGGTCTTTAAAGTTGTAACCTAAACATGAGAAATACAACAAATGTTTTTCTATTGTTCTGTTGATTTACAATTTTCAAGTGAAAATTAAAAAAAAATTCTAACTGAAAGAATATTATAAGTTATCTAAAAGTAAATTTCGAAACCAGAAGTTGCATCCATCATGACAGATCATTGTCCAGCCAATTGATCAGCCTGTATAGATGAACTTGTGTGGCTACTACTGTTATCGTAGTTGAAGTACCATTCACAGTGTTATACTACCGGGACGATAATGACGAGACAAGTAAATAAGCGCAAATGCATAAAAGAAAAATAGCACCAAGAATTTACGTGGAAAACCCAAAAGGGAAAAACCACAGGCAGAGGATAAGAGCTTTCACTATGATGGAGAAATATATTACAACTGATTTATGATGTTCTATCTAAACCTCTAATCCCTAGTATCTATTTATAGGGATAGATTCCTTGTTTACAGAGGAAATTTGCATAGAAACAAATTCTACTCAAATTGAGTTTCATATCTTTAATTAATATAAAGTAAACAAGATCTACTAAAAGTAGGATTCTAACTTTAAACCAAATCCCAAAAGAATTTGGACCACAACTCTAACAAATCTCCACATTGAGACAAATTCCTGTCGAACAATATCTCTACCTCTTCCACGAAACCCTTCAAGGGGTAGTCTTCAGCAATGAACACCGACCGAATCCAAGCCTTGCCCAAGCTTGGATGTACAAGGTAATTTAGTCTTTACATCGGTAAGATCAACATTAATGCCAACTTTGCTCATAGCTATATCACCACGAGCAATAACACGACCCCGATCATCAATGGCACTACTACCTTTCTCATTATTTATCTTTGAAGCAAATCGAACTCTTTTAAGCTTCTCAAATCCGTTATACCCATGGAATTCAACTTTATTCTTCTTTTCAAATTCATTATGCCCACAAAATCAAACTCTTTTCTGCCTACCAGAACCATTATGCCTACGGTTGTTATGTTCAACACAAAATCATCTTTCACTTGATTCAGTCAAGACGCCTTCACCAGTAACATTGTCATTTGACACGCAGGAGGAAACAACAGATGCATCACCTAAAATAGTTGAACCTTGCAGAACATAAAAATTGGCTGTTCTTTTATACCCTTTCATCACAACAAGAGCGCCCTTGCAAATTTTCATAGTTCCACCTTCATTGGAGTATTTGTACCCTTTTGAATCCAGAGTACCTAAAGAAATCAGATTTCTTCTTAAATCTGGAACATGCCTCACATTACCAAGTGTTCGAACATCTCAATCTTGATTATGCCAATACATGCAACTTTACAAGAGACATTATTTCCCAACAAGACAGCACCTGTAGATACAGGTTTATATATCGCAAACCAATCCCGATTTGGACTCATATGAAAACTACTACCAGAGTCAAGAATCCACTCCTCACTCGCTATAGAGTCTTCGCCGAAAGCAACTAAAAGTTCACCATCATTATACTCCTGTGCAATATCAGCTTCATCTTCACTGGAATTATGATTCTCAGATTCCCTCTTTATCTTATTCTGTAATCTGTAACACTCAGATTTAATATGACCTTTCTTTTTGTAAAATAACATGTTTTACCTCAATTTGACGACTTGGTCCTGCCTCTATTTTGACTGCCAAAATTAAGATCACATTTTCTTCCGTGGTCTGAACTAGTCGATCCATGCACCATGAGACCCTCTGCTTGGAACTCGGAACCAGTAAGATGTTTCATCTTGTCATGTGAATTCAAATTATCATATACCTCTTCAAGAGTAAGGGTATCACGGCTGTGTAGGAGGGTGCTTCTAACAGACGAATATGAAGCGAGCAATGAGAAAAGTAAAATCAAACATAAGTCTTCCTCATTGTACTTTACCTCCATCGTTTCCAAATCTGAGACGATCTCCTTGAAATCGGTTAGGTGGTCGTCAAGATACGAACCTTCAGCTAACTTGTGGGAGTATAGGCGTTGCTTCAGGAGAAACTTGCTAGTCAAAGTTTTTTCATGCAAATTTATTCCAATTTTGCCCATAAGTCGACAACTGTCTTTTCTTTGTGAACATCCTTCAAAATACTGTTTGATAAGTGCAAATGGATCTGGGAAGCAGTTTTCCTATCCTTGCGACGATTCTCTGTATCCGACCATTCTTTCGGCATATTATCAAACTCATCTAATGCATCATCTAAATCCATCTGAACAAGAACATCTCGAACCTTCACCTGACATTGCGATCCAGCAGTGGAATTTCATACTTCACCACCATCATTATCCTGAGTAACCTGAAAAACTCTGATGCCAATTTGTTATACTACCGGGACGATAATGACGAGATAAGTAAATGAGTGCAAACACAGAAAAGAAAAATAACACCAAGAATTTACGTGGAAAACCCAAAAGAGAAAAACCACGGGCAGAGGATGAGAACTTTTACTATGATGGAGAAAGAGATTACAACTGATTTGTGATGTTCTGTCTAAACCCCTAATCCCTAGTATCTATTTATAGGATATATTCCTTGTTTACAGAAGAAACTTGCATAAAACAAATTCTACTCAAACTGAGTTTCCTACCTTTAATTAATATAAAGTAAACAAGATCTACTAGGATTCTAACTTTAAACTAAATCTCAAAAGAATTTGGATCACAACTCTAACGCCCAATTTCTGATAGACATCTTTTGCCTTTAAAAACTTGTGCCAAAAGTAATCTTTAGAACCCTTATCTCCCACCTCACCAGCCAGGGTAGATGCGGCCTGTAAGGCTGCAACCCATAACCCACCACAACAGGCGCTTATACCAGACACAGACCATGTATCATAGGTTTGGTCAGGAAAGCCCTCATTCTCAATCATCCCATCATGACCAGTGTTATAAAGACAATACGCATTTACGTTAAACCATGGGTCACCGATTCCAATATCATGCGGAACAGCTCCGAGAACATTCCTTGGAGCCAATCGCCCTCCATGTAAAAGTTTCATTCTATTAGAATCATAAATCATTACGGCGGCTGCAAAGTCTCTCTGGACGCGGAGCTGACGTTTTGAAAATAACATGATTAGACTGAACGATGCATAAAATGAACTGCATAGGTGTTCCACATGTGAAACTCAGTTCCTTCAAGATAAAGGAATTGACCCATGCTCTCTTCTCTTCTTGCAGCAAATTTCTACCACAAGCAGAATTAGACTCAATTGGAGTGTTTATTTGGTCTTGTATAGAAGCCATCCTTCCCAGAATGTCAACAATAGTATCATTCTGACAGGGAGCATCGATAATGCTTTCCGAACCTAACTGTGATCTTTTAAGGGAAAACTTACTTTCTCCAATGCTCGTTAAACTGATCGGAGGTAATCTATTTGTAGAACTAACAAAGAGGGTTTTAATTAGCACATCATTTATAAGAAATCCGGTTCAAACAATTGAGTGCAATATCTAAACACATGTCCATATTGTTCCCTCCGAACTAAGATAATAGAGCTCATTGAATAAAGTGATACGGTACCTGTCGAGGGGGATCAAAAATATTTATGGCCTGTTAGCATAAACAATAGCTAGTAATAAGTCTGAGCTAACCATTCAGGAAGCTTCTTGTCTTCCAGGATGGGCCTTTGCCATGCTTCAATCATCGGCTACTAACGACTGTGCTCTATGTTTCAAGAGGGGATGAAATACACATTAAATACTATAAATGGTAAATTAAAATTCTGAGTAGAATTTTTCTCTCCGTTGATAATATTATTTTCCAGAATATAGCAAATTTACTATTCTAAAATTAAAAACAAATGACTAACATAGTGAGATCAGGGAATAATTACCAAAATTTGCGTCATGTGCTATGTTTGCTGCAGCATCACCATTAGTTCCATAGAACTTTGTATAAAGCCTGTAGATACATAAGCCTATTCCTTACGCAGATAATATTTTATTTAGTCATATTCCTTATGCAGATAATATTTTATTTAGTCATATTCCTTGCACAATATTTCAGAATACACCTGTGATAAGTCTTTCCAACTAAAATTTTCACTTCAGGACAGTCCCATGCCAGTTTAATGGAGGACACTGGCTCTGAAGGTACTGATTCTTTAGTTGACTCTAAACGCTTAAAGGAACCATGCTATAAAGCAAGTTTCAGAACTCTCAAGGGCCCAATTAATTTGGAACCATGCTTGAGTATCTCTTAGATTCAAGCATTGAATTCACAGATATTTAAGAACCGAATTATTGTAGGGGCAGTAGTAATCTCAAGAAAAGCAATGAATTAAATCACAGCTTTTATGGACTATATTGGTTAGAGTTGAACTGCTAGAATGCAAAATCATGGGAAATTCTCATAGTGAAAGTAAAAGCCGAAATAGGAAAGCTGCTTTCTTTGTAATTATCATGAAACGAAGGTGAGATTTGACGACAAACAATTTTAAGTTTTGGGTCGGGTTCACCAGCATTTTGAGCACATGATAGTGTAGATACCTTCATATACTGTCCAAGCCCTTGGGTATAAAGCATGATATGTAGAATTATTACCCTTCAGATTCCAGTCCCAAGAACAAATTCCCGAGTCTGCATTTTCTCTGTTAATGCAGATGGTATTTGTAAGGTAAACTTTTTCTTGTTTTAACTCCTAATTATTTTGAATCATGTTCATATGTAAGCCGGAGATAATGTGCTCAGGAACTCACTTATTAACCATATGAAACAAAAGAATATTTGCTTACTTGACCAGTTGAGGACTATTAGAGCACAGTACACTGTCATACTTTTCACCAATTGAGCGTGAAACAAGCACCTGCAAGAAATATTTACATTTGATTAAAACATATTAGTATTCCTTCTGCAATAAACAATTAAAAGATATTATGGCCATGATTCTTACAAACAACTAGAATTAAAATGGTAATGAAAATGACAGTTCAAAATGTAAAAGGAAGCAAGAGAACTCTTAGTCACACTTTTATCAACTTGCAGTCACTTCTGCAAGAAAGTCAAGTTGTTCAAACAATTAATAACTGTGTTAGAGGCTTAAGGATTAAAAGAAGCAATTGCATAATATGCTAATTAGGATGATATCTAGCTTTATGACATGCCTACTTTCGATAAAAAATGAAGCTAGTTTAATTTAATTATCCCTTCTGAGAAAAGCAAAGATGGAAGTGGAACAACAGTAAATTTCTTTTATCTGTGCTGTCTAGAATTCTAACTTACAGAAAACTGATTTAGTAAAACTGGTTTATCTTCACATTTTTTGCAGAATAGCCGTCAACGCTGAAATTCGCCTTTGTAACTTTTTCTAATGCTTCCTGCACTTAAGGAGAAAAAGGACAATATAAAAAAGACTCGGTCACAAGATGGTCAGTAAAACAAATCCCACACTGAAAAAGTCAGTTAACTTTATGATACTTAAATGTTACCATATACTGAAAAAGTCAGCAAACTTTGAAGCAGAAGCTCGAAAGCTTGGATCTGCAAAGGAGAGAGCGGGGGCGATTGTCGTCCAAGCTCTGATCAATGCTTTGCCTAATTCGATGGCTTTAAGGATAGGTGTCAACATAGAATAGTATACCTTGTCCAAGGGATGCTTGGCCCAATTGACATGAGGAACTGGAATCTACATTGTTGTTGGTATGTGTGATAAAAGGAAGATGAGTTAGGCTTTGATTCTTTTAATCCTTCCGAAGATAGATGGCTGGATTGCCGAGAAACCATACGGCTGTATGCCTCAAATCCATCGCACAACAACCACATCTTGAGCTCAGAGGCAATAAATCTTCCTATGGCTGGTGTAAAAGACTCCACCAGCGACCTACTTGAGGAGCATACCTCCTGATATAAAGTCCACTAATGAAGAGCCTCATGATGATCCTCGCTCAGTTAAGGCTTAGTCAATTTTTGTAACACAAACATTGTGTATTTGAAGTTTCTTCGTTAATGAAGATTGCAATTTTGCCTTAATTTCTCTTATTAACTCGCACATTCGGGATTGTCCCCCCTTTTTGGTTCGGACCTAGCCAATTGAATGGTTTCCTCATACCATTTGTTTTGATCTGAAACACTTTATAGGACTAACTTGATAGCTTTTAAGTGTGAGGCGGAGGCCTCTTGTCAAAAACGGAAACTTGGGTCTTTAGGCCTTGGAAGTATTTGTAGTGATACTTGCATAGTGGAAATATCTTCTTCACTTCTGTTCAAATGGTGCTCTTTTTCATGAAATTAGATACCATCGGAGACATGAACGAGTGAAAGAGCATCTCCAAAAATTAATCATCAGAGGTGTGGCACATTAGGAGGTGTAATATGTCTTCTCTTAGGTTGTGGGAGTCTCACATCATGGCACGAGCCGAGACCTTGCATGAGGACATGCCAACAGTATTGGATCAATATCTCAATCTAGCTGTCAAAGATGGTGAATAAACCGAGTCAGTTTTTATGCATTGGTGCCATTTTGGGCAATAAGTAATTCGACGCTCTAAATGAGTGGAGACATGTGTTGGTGTATGAAACGATTTGAAGTTTTTGAGGATAGCATTGCTTAGAGGCATTGAGTGAGTGGAAGCGTGTGTTAGCGCCATCATAGGCGCTGAATATTCTCTTCGCTCTGATAAAGAAAATGTTGGAAGCATTAAATGAGCAGAATTGTCTTTTGGACCATTAGTCTATGCTATTAAGAGTACATATGGGTACAGACGTCTTCGTGTTGTCAAGATAACTATGCCAGAGGCATTGCATAGACCACTTGTAATCTTCTTGTTGGGTGAGGGTCCCACTATGTGGGTAACCCATCACCGTTTCACCCCAAATTCAAAGGGGTTGTTGGTTGGCATGTCTGTCATATTTATTTTGTTTGACTGTTTCAATTTTCTTGTTGCTTTATGTGGTGTGTGGGCAGAATTGAAAGAGATTAAGAAGAAAGCTCAGAAACGTTTGAGAGAAAAATAGGAGAGAAAAATTATTTCCAGCTTTGAGCAGTTTTAATCAACTCTTCGATCGGAGGTCCATCCGTGGTTCGATTGAGCTGATTTTTGGACAGCAACTAGGCGACTTGGTGATCTTAACTTTGTACGGTCGGATTTTTCATCCGAGACCCGTAGCTTCCGAAATCCCCATTTTACAACAGCTGCGTTTTTGGTGATATTCTCTCATTTTACTCTCTTTTGTTAAAGACTACTTGTTATTAGCCTTGTTGGAGTTGAATGCTTGTTGTAGGTTGGATATTGTAGTCTTGTAGTTGAACATTTGATTATAGTGGAGCTTTTGATCGGACTCTAAAGTCCCGTGGTTTTTACCCTTGATTTAGAGGGGTTTTCCACGTAAAAATATCGGTGTCTCGATTTACTTGTGTTGTGGTTGCATTAAAATTTTGTGGTTGATTAGTGCTGCTAGAGAACATATTTGTAATATTGTGCTTGCCATAATTATTGACTTGAGTTATAGGGAGAGAAAGAACACCGATTGTGCTTCCGCTTAATTTCGGTTGTTCGGTTTCTTCCCAACAAATTGGCATCAGAGCTTGGTTATTGTGTCAGATAATTATGGAGATTAATACAAGCAAGATGATTATGTTGAATGGCACGAATTATCAACTTTGGCGGAATAAAATGAAAGACTTGTTGTTTGTAAAGGCTTTGCATCTTCCGGTCTTTGCTACTCAAAAACCCGATTCAAAAAGTGACGAGGAATGGGAATTTGAGCATCAACAAGTATGTGGCTATATTCGACAATTTGTTGAAGAAAATGTTTACAACCACATTGATCAGGAGACACATGCTCGCACATTGTGGGAGAAGCTTGAAAGCTTGTATGCTTCGAGGTCGGGTAACAACAAATTGTTTTTGCTAAAGAAAATGATGGCGTTGAAATCTGAGAGAAGGAACGTCTACTGGTGACCATGTTAGTGAGTTTCAAAGTGTGATGAATTAGTTGCTTGGTATGGGTGTCAAATTTGATGATGAGATTTTAGGGCTTTGGTTGCTTGCTACTCTACCGGACACTTGGGAGACTTTTCGGGTCCCACTCATTAATTCTGCTCCAAATGGTATTATTACTTTGGATTTGGCTAAGAGTGGTGTGTTGAATGAAGAGGTTAGAAGAAGATCTCAGGGTTCGACATCACAGTCTGAGGTGTTGGTTACCGAGAACAGGGGGAGAAACAGAGAAAAAGATGGCAAGGGTAGAGATAAAAGTCGAAGCAAGTCAAGATCGAGATATAAGAATCTTGAGTGTCATCATTGTGGTAAGAAAGGCCATATCAAGAAATATTGCTACATGTGGAAGAGAGAGAACAAAAGCGGTGGTGATAAAAACGATCGAAATGATGATGAAAAATCTGAGCGTATTGCTACTGCTACTCGTGAAGATCTATTGGTCATTTGTTACGAGAATTTGGTCAACCTAGCATGCGATGAGACTAGTTAGGTGATTGATACTGGTGCTTCAATTCATGTCACGTCGAGGAGGATTTCTTCACATCTTATACTCTGGTGATTTTGGAGTATTGAAGATGGGTAATGACGGTTTGATTCGATTATTAGCATGGGAGATGTTAGCTTGGTGAGCAATAACGGAACAAAGTTAATTCTCAAGGATGTCAAACATGCACCGGATATCCGTTTGAATTTGATTTTGCAGAAAGCTTGATGATGAGGATTTTGTAACACTTTCAATGGGGGCGTGGAAGCTGACTAAAGGCTCTTTGGTTGTGGCTCGAGGAAAGAAGAGCTCAAATTTGTACTTGATGCGGGCTTTGACTTCGAGGAGACTTTGTGAATGTGTGATGATAAATGACTCAACCGAGTTGTGGCAAAACGGCTTAGTCACATGAGTGAGAAGGGGCTTAATTGTTTAGCCAAGAAGAATAAACTTTCGGGTTGAAGAATGCCACATTGAAGAATTGTGCTCATTGTCTAGCGGGAAGCAGAGAAGAGTTTTTTTAGAAGTCATCCTCCTCATAGAAGATCGAGTTGCTAGAGTTGGTCCATTCGGATGTTTGCGGTCCGATAAAGGTAAGGTCACATGGTGGTGCACTTTATTTTGTGACTTTCATTGACGATTGTTCAAGAAAGCTGTGGGTCTACACTTTAAAGTCGAAAGACCAAGTTTTTGAGGCATTTAAACAGGTTTCAAGCATTAGTTGAAAGAGAAACAGGGGAAGAAGGTAAAGTGCATTAAGATGATAATGGTGGTGAGTAGTACAGGGCCATTTCATGAGTATTGTATGCGAAAGGGAATTAGACATCGAGAGAACACCACCAAAGACTCCACTGATTAAATGGGTTAGCTGAAAGAATGAATCGGACATTGATTGAGAGAGTCGGATGTTTCTTTGTCGGATGCAAAGTTGCCAAGATCGTTTTGGGCTGAAGCCTTGAATACAGTGGCACATGTGATTAATCTGTCTCCTAGTGTTCCTTTACGAGGTGATATACCAGACATAGTTTGGTTTGGTAAAGATGTGTCATATGATCACCTGCGTGTGTTATGCTGTAAATCATTTGTTCATGTTCCAAAGGATGAAAGATCGAAGTTGGATGTCAAGACTCGTTAATGCATCTTTATTGGTTATGGTCTAAATGGTGAGTTTGCTTATAGACTCTATGATCTAGTTCAGAAGAAGCTCGTGAGAAGCTGAGATGTTGTCTTCATTGAGGATCAGACCATTGATGACATTGACTAGACAGCGAAAGATGATTCACAAGACAGTGGTGACTTGACCGATGTAAATCCAGTTCCCCTGGACCCTTCACCGAATCCTATTCAGGATGATGTACAAGGTGATGTTAATAATGACCAGCAGGACATAGGTGACTTTGATGCTCCCATAGATGATGTTGTGAATGATCAACAACAAGCACCTATAGCTCCACTAGCAGTTTCACTTCGAAGATCTTCTAGACAATGACAATCTTCTGTCAGGTATTCTTCTGATGAATATGTTCTTTTTACTGACGGGGGAGAACCTGAATGTTATGAAGAGGCTATGGAGAGTGAATGAAAAGATCAGTGGGTTGAAGCAATGAAAGATGAACTTCAATCCTTGCATGATAACCATACCTTTGAGTTGGTGAAACTACCTAAGGGCAAGAGAGCTTTGAAGAATCCGTGGGTTTACAGGTTGAAACAAGAAGAAAAGTCTTCATCTCCACGATACAAAGCTAGATTGGTCGTCAAGGGTTATACTCAGAAAAAAAGGGATTGATTTTGAAGAAATATTTTCTCCAGTTGTGAAGATGTCCTCTATTAGAACTATATTGGGTTTGGCAGCCTGTTATGACTTAGATGTTGAACAAATGGATGTGAAAACAGCTTTTCTTCATGGTGATTTGGAAGAAGAGCTTTACATGGAGCAACCAGAGGGATTTGTTGCACAGGGAAAAGATGACTACGTGTGCAGGTTGAAGAAGAGCTTGTATGGTTTTAAGCAAGCTCCTAGGCAATGGTACAAGAAGTTTGAGTCTGTTATGGGGGAGCAAGGCTACAAGAAGACTACTTCTGATCATTGTGTTTTTGTTAAGAGATTCTCTGGTGATGATTTTATTATCCTTTTACTCTATGTTGATGATATGCTTATTGTTGGTCGTAATGCTTCTAGAATTGACAAGTTGAAGCAAGAGTTGAGTAAATCCTTTGCGATGAAGGATTGGGGGCCAGCAAAGCAAATTCTTGGCATAAGGTTGACACGTGATAGAAAGGCCAAGAAATTGTGGTTATCACAAGAGAGGTACATTGAGAAAGTACTTCAAAGGTTTAGTATGGACAGAGCTAAAGCGGTGAATACTCCATTTGCTAGTCACTTCAGATTGAGTGTCAAGCATAGTCATTCCACAGAAAAGGAGAAGGAATAGATGCAGAAAGTTCCTTACTCTTCAGCCGTGGGCAGTTTGATGTATGCAATGGTTTGTACGAGACTAGACTTGGCTTATGCTGTTGGTACAGTTAGTCGGTTTCTTTCTAATCCAGGCAAAGAGCATTGGAATGCAGTGAAGTGGATCATGAGATATCTTCGTGCCAGTTCCAACTTGAAACTTTATTTTGGTAATGAAAAACTTGTTCTTGTTGGATATACAGATTCAGAAATGGCCGGGGACATTGACTCGAGGAGATCTACTTCAGGTTACTTGATCACTTATACAGGGGGAGCTGTAGCATGGCAATCGAGATTGCAAAAGTGTGTTGCCTTATCCACCACCGAATCAGAGTTCATTGTAGTGACCGAAGCGTGTAAGGAGATGCTTTGGATGAAGAAATTTATGCATGAACTTGGTTTTACTCAGGAGAGGTATGTCTTGTATTGTGATAGCCAGAGCGCGATTCATCTTGGTAAGAACTCAACTTTTCATGCTAGATCTAAGCATATTGATGTGAGGTACCATTGGATACGAGATGTTCTTGAAGCTAAATTGTTAGAGCTTGAGAAGATTCATACTGATGATAATGATGTTGATATGTTGACTAAAGCCTTACCAAGAGGGAAGTTTGAAGCATGCTGCTTGATGGCCGGCATGAAGACATTCCCCACATAGCGTGAGGGGGAGATTTGTTGGGTGAGGGTCCCACTATGTGGGTAACCCATCACCGTTTCACCCCAAATTCAAAGGGGTTGTTGGTTGGCATGTCTGTCATATTTATTTTGTTTGATTGTTTCAATTTTCTTGTTGCTTTATGTGGTGTGTGGGCAGAATTGAAAGAGATTAAGAAGAAAGCTCAGAAACGTTCGAGAGAAAAAAAGGAGAGAAAAATTATTTCCAGCTTTGAGCAGTTTTAATCAACTCTTCGATCGGAGGTCTATCCGTGGTTCGATTGAGCTGATTTTTGGACAGCAGCTAGGCGACTTGGTGATCTTAACTTTGTACGGTCGGATTTTTCATCCGAGACCCGTAGCTTCCGAAATCCCCATTTTGGATATTGTAGTCTTGTAGTTGAACATTTGATTATAGTGGAGCTTTTGATCGGACTCTAAAGTCCCGTGGTTTTTACCCTTGATTTAGAGGGGTTTTCCACGTAAAAATATCGGTGTCTCGATTTACTTGTGTTGTGGTTGCATTAAAAATTTGTGGTTGATTAGTGCTGCTAGAGAACATATTTGTAATATTGTGCTTGCCATAATTATTGACTTGAGTTATAGGGAGAGAAAGAACACCGGTTGTGCTTCCGCTTAATTTCGGTTGTTCGGTTTCTTCCCAACACTTCTACTGGGCAGACATTTACACTTTTGGGTTTTCCAAGAGACATGAGTGTAGGCATTTTTCGTTTTTCAAATAGTCATTTCGGAGGCACTTGCGTTGGCGGGGGAGTCAATAAATGAATGAAAACGTTTGTTATGTTTGTTTGATAATGTAATGCCATCATGGGCGAATGTGAACACAAGTATCTGCAACCTAGTAGGGTGGAAGTATGAATGGGCATTTTCCATGCGTTGGTGCTATTAATGACACTAAGTTATTTTAACTCTCTGAAAAAATGGGCGGGAGTATCTTCTATGTTGTTTGAGAATTGAAAGCCATTGGAGGCTAGAGTGAGCACAAACATTTGTACTCTTGTAGAGTTGTTGCTGCCAGAGCATAAATGGGTACTAGCATCTCTACTTTATTTGAATCACCTATGTACTATTCATTCGAACGAGTGCAAGAAATCTTCTGCCTGAGCATCTTCATTTTATAAATAGTAATATCAAAGGCACTTGCGTAAGCTGAGGTATTTATGTATTGGATGAGTGTACTACTTGGCATTGTGTTGCCATCAAAGGCAAAGTATGAGGACAAGCTTATGTGCCCTTGCAGAACCGATGCTGTCAAGAGTACAAACGAGTACATGTATCTATGCCTTGTCAAAGTAATAATGCATTGTGCATTGAATGGTTGGAGGTATCACATGATTGATTTGGTGCTATCAAAAAGCACTTAAGTATTTGACGCTCTTTAAATGGTAATTCCAGAAGCATTAACCGAGCGAAAGTGTGCTCACTGTAGTTTGATATGTGAGAGTCATCGGAAGCTAAAAACGAACATATACATTTGTACCCATGTAGAGCTGGTGTTGTCAGAGTACGAATGGGTACAAGCATCTTCGCTCTGACGAAATAGCAATACCAATGGCATTGAATAAGATGAGGTATCCTCAGTTGGAAAAAAAAGTGAGGAAAATGGTAATTTTGAGCCATATTTCGAATGGGTAAAGGTGGAGATTCGAATAAGGATTCTATTGGGTTTTATTCTACTCCATGAGACATTTACAATGGTATCTCATATGCTCAAAACGGTTGAGTAATGAATGAGAAATTGATGCTTAAAGTAAGTTAGTTGTGAATTGAATAAGGAAGTGAAAACCCCCTATCCCACATTGATGAGATAAATGGGACGAAAAGTGTTTATAAACACTTGCCCACTTTGTAGTCGTTGAATGAATTGAATGTAAATTGATGAGATAAAGGGGGTGTGAATCCAATCCCATTTGGGTTGGGGGACACTAGTATGATGTGAGATATGAATGTCCAGACCAATTGAGTTTTTTGTGGGCTTGCAGATATTTTACCCACTTTGAATATTTTTTCTTTAAGTTAGCATATCTTTTTGAGAATATTTCGAATTTAAAAAGATATTATTGATTTCCTTAAATTCGAATATTAAAACGGTAATGCTTGCAATTCATGGAAATATATTCGAGTAAATATGGCATAAATTAAAAATTTATGAATTAAATCGGATGGAGAATTAATGGCCATAAAATCAAAATATTTATTTCCCACAATTTTAACCTAATTTTCCCCTATAAATACAATGCTTCTCTTCAGTTTCAAAAACAACTGAGAAAGTTTTCCTCTCTCGAAAGTTGCATTGGTTTTTGGGTGATAGTAAAAAACTAGAGTATTGTTCATGATCTCTTCAGTAGTGCTGCTGTCGAAGATCATCCGCTGTTGTATCCTGGGAGACTGATTACCTAAGATCTCAAGTACCAATGAGTGGTCGAATTTGTCTTAAGGAAACTGCGCTTCTACATGCCTCAGCAATCTGCTTTTCGGTTACTTCGAATCTAATTCTTTGTAAATCTAAAATTTACTGTATTTCGTTTATTTATTATATTGTGTATTTCGAATTTAACCTTGTTTTGTACAACAATCTTAAGACAGATTTAATCCAAGGCGATTCGAAATAAGTACACTTGTGAGAAAAGTAAATAAATTCGTTTTCAGGATTAATCTTGTCGTATTAATGGGTTTGCTTATTCTAAAAAATAAACGGGACAAATCTGTGCTACAGAAATTGTCATTACAAGTAACTACGGTTACAGATTTTTGTGAAAAATCAAAATCAAAAATAAACAAAAATGTTTTTTAGTTTATTGGAATTATTACTAATTTTAGGAATTTTGTTTTTCTTTGAATAGAAACAATGACTATGGGAGATGTTTCGAACACACCCAAATCATCCGCATAGATGGTGGGACCGAGCCAAACTTCAAAACAGACGAATCAGGCTATGAATCTAAACGCAATGGCGGTGGCAATGAGCCATAATGAGAAGCCGAAATTCAGTGGACAAAATTTTAAGACATGGCAACAGAAGATGTTTTATCTAACCATGCTGAATCTGGCAAAGTACTTGAAGAAAGATCCCCTATTTGTCGCAGTAAGGGACGAAGAAGGAAATGTGGATGATCTCACAGCCTTCAGCATCACCGAGGCTTGGAAGAAATGCTGACTTCCTGTGTCGAAACTACATCCTCAACGGACTACAAGACTCGTTGTATTCGGTATATGATGTCTATAAAACCGTTTAAAAATTGTGGGCAACATTGGACCACAAATACAAAGCAGAAGATGTTGGGGCTAAAAAAATTTTAGTCGCAAAATTCTTGAATTTTACTATGGTTGATTCCAAACCAGTAGTAAGTTAAGTGGAAGAAATCCAACTAATTTTTCATGGAATTCTTGCTGAAGGAATGATGATAAGCGAGTTTTTTTCAAGTAGCTGCCATCACGGAAAAATTGCCTTCAAGATGGAATGACTTTAAAAATTACCTGAAGCACAAAAGAAAGGAAATGTCAGTGGAGGAACTGATTTTCAGACTTCGAATCAAAGAAGACAATAGAGGCAATGCTAGAAAACTTACCTTCAAAGAGGCAAAGACAAACGTTATCGAAGTTAGGAAGGGAAAACAACCCCAACATCACCAAGCGAGGTCAAAGTTGGGGCCTAATGGTGGAATTTCCAAGAAAGAAAAATTCAAGGGAGCCTGCTACAACTGTGGCAAGGTGGGACACAGATCCTTTGAGTGTAGAAATTTAAGTAAAGCCAAAGCCAATGAGGCAAATATTGTGGATGATGTAGACCTGTGTGTTGTGATCTCTGAAGTCAACTTGGTTGACTTCAACCCAATGGAATTGTGGCTAGATACTGGAGTCATACGTCATATCTGTTGTGACAAGAATTCTTTTGCCGAGCTGATACCTAGTGACGATGGAGAGAAGATCTGCATAGGAAATGCTGCTACTTCCAAGATCAAGGGGAAGAGAACTGTAGTCTTGGAGATGATCTTCGACAAGGAACTCAAGCTACAGAATGTGTTGCATGTATTTGACATACGAAAAAACCTTGTATCTGGAACACTCTTAAGTGTCAATGGCTTTAGAATGGTTTTTGAATCCTAAAAACTAATTCTGTCTAAGGGGGGATGTTTGTGGGCAGGGGATATGTATTGAATGGAATGTGGAAACTCAATGTTATCTCTGTAAATCAAAGAGCATGAATAAGAATTTTGCTTCTTCTTTTATTTTTATGATTGAGTCTTTAAATTTATGGCATGATAGACTCGGACATGTTAATTATGATACTCTACGGAGATTAATTAACTTGGAACACACCATTTCTTTCTATATTGATTATAATAATAAATGTAAAACATGCGTTGAAGCAAAATTAACAAGGTCTTCATTTCAAACCATTGAAAGAATAACGAAACCTCTTGATCTAATACATAGCAACGTTTGTGACTTAAAGTTTGTCCAAACTATATGAGGGAATAAATATTTTATTACCTTCATTGATGATAGCACAAAATACTGCTATGTATATCTGCTTAAGAGCAAAGATGAAGTTATAGAGAAATTTATACTCTATAAGCAAGAAGTCGAAAACCAACTTAATAAAAAGGTTAAGATGGTAAGAAGTGGTCGTGGTGGTGAATACGTTGAACCATTTGGTGAATACTGTTCATAACATGGTATTATTCACGAAGTAACACCACCTTACTCTCCTCAATCCAATGAAGTAGCCGAACGAAAAAATCAGACTCTAAAAGAAATAATGAATGCTTTGCTAGGAAGTTCTGGTTTATCACAAAATATGTGGGGAAGCTATTCTTTCAGTTAATTACCTTTTAAATAAGGTTCCCCGAAAGAAAAAGGATAAGACACCATATGAGTTATGGAAAAGTAAAAAACGTTCCTACCAACACTTAAAAATATAGGGGTATCTTGCCAAGGTAATGGCCCCATTACCAAAACAAATAAAAATAGGTCCAAAAACTGTGGATTGTATTTTCATTAGCTATGCAGAACACAATAATGCTTATCGGTTTCTTGTGTATGAATCAAAGAATCCCGAGATTCATAAGAATACGATAATAGAATCAAAGAATTCTTCTTTCTTGAAAATGTATTCCCTTGTAAAGCTAGAGAAGTTGATCAAAGTTCAATGAAACAAACTTTAGAGATTATCGATGAAGATAGCTCATATGATCAACAAGGGATTGAGCTTGAAATAGAGCCATGAAAAAGTAAAAGAGCAAGGATAGAAAAATCTTTTGGATCAAAATTTCTAACATATATGCTGGAAGTTGAACCTCAAACGTATAATGATGCTATATGTTCGTCAGAATGCACCTTATGGAAGGATGCCATTAAGAGTGAAATTGACTCTATCATGCAAAACCATACGTGGGAATTAGTGGATCTTCCTTTGGGAATTAAACCACTAAGTTCTACATGGATTTTCAAACGGAAAATGAAAGTATATGGAACAAATGATATGTACAAGGCCAGATTGGTAATAAAAGGTTACCGACAAAAGAAAGGCCTTGACTATTTCGATACATACTCTCCCAATCTTGAGCCATGGGAAATGCTGCGACTTCCAGATCAAGGGAAAGGGAATTGTAGTCTTGAAGATGACCTCTAGCAAGGAACTCAAGTTGTAGAATGTTTTGTATGTACCTGACATACAAAAAACCATGTATGTGGAACACTCTTAAGTGTCCATGGCTTTAGAATGGTTTTTGAATCCCAAAAATTAATTCTGTCTAAAGGGGATGTTTGTGGGCAGGGGATATGTATTGAATGGAATATGGAAACTCAATGTTATCTTTGTAAAATCAAAGAGCATGAATAAGAATGTTGCTTCTTCTTCTGTTTATATGAGTGAGTCTTTAAATTTATGGCATGGTAGGCTCGGACATGTTAATTATGATACTCTACGGAGATTAATTAACTTGGAACACATCTATTCGTTTTATATTGATTATAATAATAAATAGAAAACATGCGTTGAAGCAAAATTAACAAGGTCTTCGTTTCAAACGTTTGAAAGAAGAACGGAACCTCTCAATCTAGAGGAGGGAATAAATATTTTATTACCTTCATTGATGATAACACAAAATACTGCTATGTATATCTACTTAAGAGCAAAGATGAAGCTATAGAGAAATTTATACTCTATAAGCAAGAAGTCAAAAACCAACTTAATAAAAAGATTAAGATGGCAAGAAGTGACTGTGGTTGTGAATACGTTGAACCATTTGGTAAATACTGTTTACAACATGGTATTAATCACGAAGTAACACCACCTTACTCTCCTCAATCCAATAGAGTAGCCGAACGAAAAAAATCAGACTCTAAAGAAAATAATGAACACATTGCTTGGAAGTTCTGGGTTATCACAAAATATGTGGGGGGAGCTATTCTTTCAGCTAATTACCTTTTAAATAATGTTCCCCTAAAGAAAAAATGATAAGACACCATATGAGTTATGGAATGGTCGGAAACCTTCATACCAACACTTGAAAATATGGGGGTGTCTTGCCAAGGTAATGGCCCCATTACCAAAATAAATGAAAATAGGTCCAAAAACTGTGTATTGTATTTTTATTGGCTATGCATAACACAATTATGCTTATCGGTTTCTTGTGTATGAATCAAAGAATCCCGAGATTCACAAGAATACAATAATGGAATCAAAGAATTCTTTTTTCTTTGAAAATTTATTCCCTTGTAAAGCTAGAGAAGTTTATCGAAGTTCAATGAAACGAACTTTAGAGACTATCAATGAAGATATCTCAGATGATCAACAAGGAATTGAGCTTGAAATAGAGCCACGAAGAAGTAAAAGAGCAAGGATAGAAAAATCTTTTGGATCAGATTTTCTAACCTATATGTTGGAAGTTGAACCTCAAATGTATAATGATGTTATACGTTCATCAGAAGGCACCTTATGGAAGGATGCCATTGAGAGTGAAATTGACTCCATCATGCAAAACCATACGTGGGAATTAGTGGATCTTGATTCAGGAATTAAACCATTAAGTTCTACAAAGGCCAAAGTGTTGACCAAGTGGAATATGCAACGGTCATAGGCAGATTAATGTATCTTATGAGATGTACTAGTCCAGATATTACTTTTACTGTGAGTAGTTTAAGTAGATTCACAAGCAATCTAGGTGAAAACCACTGAAAAGCGATTGTGAGGGCACTGAGATATTTAGATATACTCGAGACTACAGATTGCATTATTCCAAAGATCTTACTATTTTAGAAGGATACTTCGATGCCAGTTGGATATCTGATATTCAAGATACTAATGGCACAAGTGGATATATCTTCACTTTGGGAGAAAGAGTCGTGTCGTAGAAATTCTCAAGACAAACGGTCATAATTAGATCCACGATAGAATTTGAGTTTGTTGCTCTGGATAAATTTGGAGAAGAAGCCTAATGGCTTAGGCAATTCCTTGAGGATATTCCTGAATGACCGAAACTTGTGCCTACAGTATGCATATACTACGATAACCAAGTAACGATTGCTAGGGCACAGAATTGTATGTACAACGATAAGTCTTGATACATGCGTTATTGACATAATACCGTTAGACAACTGATCTCAAATAGAGTTATCTCTATTAATTATGTAAGATCAAAGGATAACATTGCGGGTTAGCTAACCAAAGGGTTAAATCGAGATCAAGTTGAGAAAACATTGAAAGGAATGAGACTAAAGCCTAGGAAAATTTAAGGCGCTATGTGAAGGAAAACCCTACCTAGTTGACTGGAGATCCCAAGATTTAGGTTCAAAGGGACAACCTAATTGTATAGACCTATGCGGTCACTGTGGGGGTTCTTCTTCCAAGTTCGTTCCTATAATGTAAATAGTGACAACATATAGGTTAAGCAAAAACTTTTAATGACCATTGTGTGCGTTGGTGAGCCGAGCAACATAAGTCACCTATGTGAGAGTAAAGTGAGGCCGCTTCAAGGAGACTACTGGGCACAATCTTTCAACCTCTTGAAGAACCAGGCGATGTCCACGACCATATAGACATAACCATGAGAACAAACACCCTTGTTAGAGAGGTAGTTGTGTGGAGTATATCATCGTTTACACAAACAGCTAAATAGTTCAAAGAACATCACGTCTACTAGATAGCCAGTAAAGTAAATATACTTTCACAAAAAAGTTCAAAGGAGGAAATCTACCTATCATATGCAACTATCGATTGTAGAAACTATCTCCACATAGAGTCAAAATGTTTTGATAAATCATCAATTTCATTCATGTGGGGGTTGTTGGAATGTGTGGAAAATGATAAATTTGAGCCACATTTCGAATGGGTAAAGGTGAGGATTCGAATAAGGATTCTATTGGGTCTTATTCTACTTCATTAAACCTTTACAACGGTATCTCATATGCTCAAAACGGTTGAGTAATGAATGAGAAATTGATGCTCAAAGTAAGGTAGTTGTGAATTGAATAAGGAAATGAAAATCCCCTATCCCACATTGATGGGATAAATGGAATGGGAAGTGTTTATAAACACTTACCCAATTTGTGGTCATTGAATGACTTGAATGGAAACTGTGCCTCGCGCGCAGGGGGTGCGAATCCAATCCCATTCGGGTTAGGGCGCAACCGCACGACGTGGGTGACACGAATGTCCGAACCGGTCGGGCCCTTTGTGGGCCTACGAATATTTTACCCACTTCAAAAATTTTTTCCTTAAGTTAGCATATCTTTTTGAGAATATTCCGAATTTAAAAGTTATTATTTTCCTTAAATTCGAATATTAAAACGGTAATGCTTGCAATTCACGAAAATATAACTGAGTAAATATGGCATAAATTAAAATTTTTTGAATTAAATCAGATGGAGAATTAATAGCCATAAAATTGAAATATTTATTTCCCACAATTTTAACCTAGTTTTCCCCTATAAATACAATGATTCTCTTCAGTTCAAAAACAATTGAGAAAGCTTTCCTCTCTCAAAAATTGCATTGGTTTTTTTGGGTGATAATCAATGACTCGAGTACTGTTCATGATCTCTTTAGTAGTGCTGCCGTCGAATATCATTCACTGTTGTATCATGGGAGACTAAGGACCTAAGATCTCAAGCACCGAGGAGTGGTTGAATCTGTCTTAAGGAAACCACGATTCTGTAGGCCTCAGCAATCTGCTTTTCGGTTACTTTGAATCTGATTCTTTGTAAATCTAAAATTTATGTATTTCTTTATTTATTATACTATGTATTTCAAATTTAACCTTGTTTTGTACAACATCCTCTACTGGGACAAGCATCTATACCCTTGTAGATCCGGTGCTGTCAGAGCTCAAATAGGTATAAGCATATACTGCTTTTAAAACAGCAATGACGAGGGCTATATCATAAGTGGAGAGGTCTTTTGTGCTCTTGTAGAGTATGTGTCATCGGTAGAAACAAATGAACACAAGCATCTTTGCGACTCTTGGAGAAAAACACAATGTCGTAGGTATTCAATGGGCTAGAGGCAAACTTCTACTTGGGCGAACATCTACACTCTTACAAATCAAGTGTCATCAAGACATATGAGTATAGGCATCTCTGCTCTGTCGAATAGCAATGTTAGAGGCATGAATGAGTCGGATACAAACCTCTGCATCCTTGCAAAGTCAGTGCCATTAGAGGCACAAATGGAAGCAAATATCTATACATTTTCAGATCATGTGTCACTTAAGGCATGGAAGTACGAGCACCTCCACACCTTTAGAGAAAACACAATGCTGGAGGCATTGAATGGGCAAATGCATCGAATGAAGTTCTTGGCGAGTGGTGGGAGGAATAAAAGTGGGAATGCTTTGGAGTTTTGAAGAAGTACAAACATATGAAAAATTTTCATACATTTATACATCCATTCATCCATAAAACATAAATTCATAAACGCATCAATACATTCATCCATCCGCAAAGCATTTTAAGCATATTTTTTGTTAAGTGTAGCAATCGATCGGATAAAGCCAAGAGGAGGTGAATTGGAATTTTAAACAATGGTGGAAACTAATTGCAAAGAAAGAAAATTTCAAGGAGATTTATAGTGGTTCAACTCCCTCAATGGAGTCTACATCCACTACATTAGTTACCATACTAAGGATTTTCCATAAATCCACAAATTTGTTTTTCCTTTAGGATAAGTAGTAACCTTACACAATTCAATAGACTTATACCCTAAAGTCTATTGAATTCTTTCCCAAATTTGAGTACAAAGAAGAAAACTAGAAAATCCTCACAAGGAATGTGTTTGCAAAGTTTAAGCTCTCTCACACACCCAAGAAACACTAGCAAATGAATCACAATGAAGAACAAGACTAGTGTTTACAAGAAAGATGGAAAATTTGAGCACAAATTGGATTTTGATTGCTTGAATATTTGGATTGGCTTTCTTGATGCTTCATTACTGTTTGGAGATCCATTTTATATGCTATTGAACTTTTCTAACCGTTGGGAGACTTTGGAGCCGTTGGAAGCCATTAAAATCGAGCATTAAATGCTCACCTACACAGAGGTTTCAAAACCTTTTTTAGAGGTTTTGAAACCTATGAGGGGACTTGTAAAATATATCCGTTACAAAGCCATAGTTCTGAAACCTTTATTAAAGGTTTCAAAACCTTTGCTAAGGTTTCAATTCTAGGTCATTCTGCTCGAAAGGTTTCGAGACCGTCTAGGGAAGGTTTCAAAACCATCACTTAAAACCCAATTTTTGGCTAATTGATGATTTTTAAATGTATATTCAATATAGGTACAAAGTCGATTATTTTATAAATCGTTTTGACAAGTTTGAAATGAGTTTTTGAAAATTTTATTTTGAGAAATTTACTTTACAAATTAGTCATTGAGAATCAAATTTAAGTTATATCAAAATAAGTCTAACATTTTCCTATAGTGCATATATCAATTTTCTAGGATGCATTACACAAGAGAGGTTTTACCCAATACCTGGTGGCTTGCAGGAGAAAGCATTCGAGGAAGAAGCATTGCGGATAACCCAAGTTGTGTTAATTATTCATTCCATTCGAGTGCTAGAGAACCTTAACAACTCTTTAAAACTTGTACACAAAAGCACCTTAGCGGATGGAGGTTATCTTTTCATGATAAATGATACATGTACATGGGGTGATATCCCCTATAGAGATATCTAAGTAATAAACCACCTACAATGATCAGTGTTGCGTGTGATAAGTGCTACGCAATTGTGCAAGTATACACGTCGCAAGTAATAAAGTGATATGAGTATCGAGTATCGTCTCCACAGGGATTGGTTTGGGCCACTTTGCTTAAGTTACTGCACTGTGAAAAGTAAAAACACAATTAAAGGATTAAAGGAGTTTAACTAATAACTAAACTAGAAAACAATAAAGTAAAAGAAAAGATGAGATCGAATGAGAGAAAGATAGGCCAGGTTATCGTGAGTTGAGGTGTGATAGCCGATTGGATCGTCTTGGTAAAAGAGTGCAAGGGCAACTTTCGGTTGCCGTGGCTTTGCACTGTGAGGTTGCCTTGGCAACTAATTGATGGTTGCTCAGGCGACTAGTTGGGCAACTACTTGGGCGATCGGGCAGCAACTTCAAGGTTTGGCGGAGCGTTCTTTAATGGTTTCTTCTTATCCCTAAGTCGAAACTCTAGCTACTTGTGCATGCCTTGATAATACATCCTGCGTGAATCAAGGGTGAACAACAACCAATCTTGCGCTCCTCTTAGCCGTTGAAATCCTTAACTTATTCCTAAGCCGGATTAATCTTCACCATCAATAGATTGAATAAAGACCATACTCATTCGTTTCTTGAATCTAACTCTCCCGATATTAGATAAATAGATGAAGTTACGAGATCCTCTCCCAATTCACTCGCAAACAAGAATAAAAGCCAAGAATGAGTAAACCTTGAATAGAAAAGTGCAAACTCTTATTACCTAAACAAAAACCAATAGTTTCTCACAACAACAAAACACAATAACCCCAACCAATCAAGTTAGTTCATGGTTGGGTTCAAAAGATATACAAAGAATAATCCCCAAACCATGAATCTAATAGAAGCAAAGAAGAAGAAGAAGTCGAAATTCCCCTAATGCTCTCTTGTCGAAATTTCCCCCTTGCTCTCTTGTCGAAATTTCCCCTTGCTCTCCTTTTTATGGATTGTCGAAATCTCCTTGCTATTTATAGGGCTAGGCCAAAGTCCTTCTTTGAGGAGGAGTTTGAGTTGGAATTAAATTATCTTTAAAGAATATAATTCTTTATTATAATTTTATTCCTATTAGAACTTCTCCTATCTTCTTGGAATTTAATTCTTCTTTAATCTCTGCATGGCAATCAAATTCCTTTGGGCTTGGGCCTTGCTCCATGTCATCTTGGGCTTGTAAAGTCATTAATTTCGACATCCCTATTGCATTTTTTCTTTGTCGACAAATGCCATGGCAACTGGCTCGGCGTCTCCTTCATGCACTGCCCTGGCAACTAGCTCGGCATTGCTTTGGCAAGTGATCCTGCACATACATACACAAAAACACCAAAGCAGCATCTATTTCCACAAAAATCACCAAGTTATGTAATCAAGCTCAACAATTGAAGGAATCATGGATTAATGCATGAATGGCTAACTATGCAACTATTATGAGCCTAAGTCTAACAATAATATGAGTAAAAAGGGTAATAAAAATAGTACTTTTGAACACTTATCACGCCCCCAAACTCGAACTATTGCTTGTCCTCAAGCAATGCAAACTAACAATTACCTGCCAAGACTTTAATCATCAAAGACATGCTTTAAACTTGAATTCAAACCTCGGAACCGTGGCACAAAGTATGATCACCTTTTAAATTTTTCGGATAGCACAAAAATTTCCCAGAACAAAACTATAATGCTCGTGACAATGTGTGTGCGTAGTTGTGTACAAGTTGATTTTCAAGATTCTATGTGAATAGTAGGCTTTTATCAATTTAATTATCGGGGCATTTGTTTTTTATTTTCACTAGAGCCAATTTCGGGCACCTCTAGCAAAGTAAGCTATTTCTCATTTTATTTTAGTCGACTAGAGCCAATTTCGGGCACCTCTAGCGATTCTTTAATGTGCATTAACTACTAGAGCCAGTTTCGGGCACCTCTAGCAAGAAAATTCATTTACTACTAGAGCCAGTTTTGGGCACCTCTAGCAAGAAATTAACTTTTAATTTTCAATTTCAAATTTACCCAAATTTTAAGCAACCTAAGTTCACTAAGTTTCTTTGAATCAACAACCCACAACCGTGTAAAAAAAATTCAGCATCATAGTAAAACTCTAAGTTCTTTTCATGCAATCCTAAAATTAAAGGTTATTTCAATTAAATACAGTGGCAAAAATTCATCATTGGATATTCAACAAGTCTTAAGCAATTAAATCAAATTAAAGGCATGGCAAGTAACATATGCAACCTATATGTGATTGCTAAAGATGAATGCAACTAAACATGAAACTAACTAGAAACCAACACCCCCAAACTCGAGAGAAGCATTGTCCTCAATGCATGTAAGAGTGAAACAAAATTTAAAAGAAACTAAATGAAATGAGTTAGTCGGAGAGGTCGTCACCTCGATTGATGAGTTTCTTCGTGCCGTTTGCTTGATTCAATTTCCGGTCGGTGGTTGAATGCTTGTGGCTGGTACGCGTGAATAGCATTGCCTTGATTTGGTCCATGTTTGCCGATGCAGGTTTACTTGCATGTGCATCGATAGTTGCCGAAGCCATTGTTGTTGCACAGGCATCGCTGATTTCCGTTGTAGTTCTTTGTGGCGAGTAGTCGGTGATAAATTTCCTTATCATGGTGGTTGTGAGTCTTGTTGTGGAAAAGAAAATAAAGAAAAACCTGAAACTAAAGATAATGAAGAAAAAATAAAATATATCCTAAAAAATAAAGAGAAAAAATAACAAAAAATAATAGAACAAAATAGTTCAAAAAATAAAAATAAAAATAAATGCATCGATAGTTGCCGTGGCGTAGAGGGTTGCCGAGGCATGCACATCCATGGTTGCCGAGGCGTCGGGGTTGCCGAGGCGTCTTGCGCGTCCATGGTTGCAAGAGGCGCGCGTGATCGGGAGTTGTTGCGGTGTTGAAGGTTGCCGTTTTGATACTTCTTATAGTCCATCCGCACCCTCCATCGGGTGATAATATTGCCCAAAAAGAGTTTGGCAAATGTGCTTGCCACTACTCCCTTTTGCGTTACCATGGTGGAGGTGTCTTTCTTCTTTGTTCGCTTGTAGTCCATGTATACTCTCCACCTTGCTACTATTCCTGAAGGCACAAATATATTAATAGGAAAAATTATATCCATTCTCAACCATTCAATTACCTCATTCTTGTCGACTTCTATCATGGTTGGATGTAGCCTTTGTTGTCGTGGCAATTCTTTGCTCAAGCCAATTGCCGTGGCAATCAGTTGTCAAATTTTCTCTAAGTCAAGGGAAGAATCAATTTTCTCAAGAGCTTTATGAATCCAAACACCTTTTTCTTTTGGCCTCTCAAACATCTCCATCAGTAGAGATTTTGATGGCTTCAAATCTACCAACCTCGGTTCCTCAAGACATACCTGCAATGGACGAGGTGAGTTTTTAAAGAATTCAAAAGGTTCAACTATTACCTGCTCATATTCCATTGGCAAAGTATTATCATCTCGTTGATCTTGCATGTGGTCGTGTAATTGTCGTGGCAATCGTAGATGAGAGCAATCTACAGATTCCTGCTTCAACATCAACGTTGTAACCTTCTGGGCATCAGGTTCCTCAGAATTTGCTGTAGTATTGTTGTTCTCAGCTTCACCGAGTGTTGTCGCGGCATTGCTCTATTTAGGCTCCTCAATCATTACCGAGGCAATTTGTTGTTCAAGCTCATCATGTGTTGGGCAGTTTCTCTCATTGGCATCCTCTTGACTTTGAGGTTCTAGTTGTTCCTCACACATCGGAGAGATTTCTTTGTATTGCTCCTTATCCTCTTGCCTTGGGACGTCAGTATCCCTAGGAATGAATTGTTGGTGCATGTTATCCATGACATATGTGGATCTCCCCAATTGATCTTCTGAATCCCCTAAGGTTGCATCCCACTGAGCTATCCTCGTATCCATAGATTTTGATAGTTCTCGAATCTCTTCAATTGATCCGTCAAGTCTAGCCAAGGAAGTTAGTAATGTTTCCTCCAAGGAATTGGAATGCTCTTGAAAAGGACTACATTGCCATGGCAGATTCATTGTTTTCTTGGCAAAATTGTTATGGTAAAAAAATTTTGAGCTTTTTGACCATACCATGAAGAATTTTGCTCTTTGGTTCCCTCTATGGTCCTCCATGTAGTTATATGCACCGAAAATGTGAGGGCAATTTTCAAACACATGATGTTCTCCACACATAGCACAAGATTTTTCCACGGTATAAGTTCTTTGGGCTTTTCTCGGTTGGTATAGGTAATCATCAAAGGGTGCAAGGAACTCTTGATTGAATTGATTCATATCTTCCAACATCATCTCTCGAATAGATTGGCTTTTATTTTCGACATGTTAATGTTCCTTAACTTAGAAGCGCACCTTTTTTTTTTGATAAAACAAACAAAAAGAAAAGTTAGTAAAACTAAGAGAAAAAAATGCAATAACAAAAACAACTAACACCAATTGCCAATCCCGGCATCGGCGCCAAAAAACTTGTTGCGTGTGATAAGTGCTACATAATTGTGCAAGTATACACGTCGCAAGTAATAAAGTGATATGAGTATCGAGTATCGTCTCCACGAGGATTGGTTTGGGCCACTTTGCTTAAGTTTCTTGACTTTGTGAAAAGTAAAAACACAATTAAAGGATTAAAGGAGTTTAACTAATAACTAAACTAGAAAACAATAAAGTAAAAGAAAAGATGAGATCGAATGAGAGAAAGATAGGCCAGGTTATCGTGAGTTGAGGTGTGATAGCCGATTGGATCGTCTTGGTAAAAGAGTGCAAGGGCAACTCAGTTGCCGTGGCAACTTGCACTGTGGGTTGCCTTGGCAACTAATTGATGGTTGCACGGGCGACTAGTTGGGCAACTACTTGGGCGATCGGGCAGCAACTTCAAGGTTGGCGGAGCGTTCTTTAATGGTTTCTTCTTATCCCTAAGTCGAAACTCTAGCTACTTGTGCATGCCTTGATAATACATCCTGCGTGAATCAAGGGTGAACAACAACCAATCTTGCGCTCCTCTTAGCCGTTGAAATCCTTAACTTATTCCTAAGCCGGATTAATCTTCACCATCAATAGATTGAATAAAGACCATACTCATTCGTTTCTTGAATCTAACTCTCCCGATATTAGATAAATAGATGAAGTTACGAGATCCTCTCCCAATTCACTCGCAAACAAGAATAAAAGCCAAGAATGAGTAAACCTTGAATAGAAAAGTGCAAACTCTTATTACCTAAACAAAAACCAATAGTTTCTCACAACAACAAAACACAATAACCCCAACCAATCAAGTTAGTTCATGGTTGGGTTCAAAAGATATACAAAGAATAATCCCCAAACCATGAATCTAATAGAAGCAAAGAAGAAGAAGAAGTCGAAATTCCCCTAATGCTCTCTTGTCGAAATTTCCCCCTTGCTCTCTTGTCGAAATTTCCCCCTTGCTCTCCTTTTTATGGATTGTCGAAATCTCCTTGCTATTTATAGGGCTAGGCCAAAGTCCTTCTTTGAGGAGGAGTTTGAGTTGGAATTAAATTATCTTTAAAGAATATAATTCTTTATTATAATTTTATTCCTATTAGAACTTCTCCTATCTTCTTGGAATTTAATTCTTCTTTAATCTCTGCATGGCAATCAAATTCCTTTGGGCTTGGGCCTTGCTCCATGTCATCTTGGGCTTGTAAAGTCATTAATTTCGACATCCCTATTGCATTTTTTCTTTGTCGACAAATGCCATGGCAACTGGCTCGGCGTCTCCTTCATGCACTGCCCTGGCAACTAGCTCGGCATTGCTTTGGCAAGTGATCCTGCACATACATACACAAAAACACCAAAGCAGCATCTATTTCCACAAAAATCACCAAGTTATGTAATCAAGCTCAACAATTGAAGGAATCATGGATTAATGCATGAATGGCTAACTATGCAACTATTATGAGCCTAAGTCTAACAATAATATGAGTAAAAAGGGTAATAAAAATAGTACTTTTGAACACTTATCAATCAGTATCATCTATACGTACAAAATTATTACAAAATGGAGAAAAAGAAAACTTCAAACAAAAACTTTCCTTGTGCATGCTTGGTTGCTCGTGAAGTTTTCAACTACCAAGCTAATCTTCATTGCTTCTGCTGATGATTCTGTGTTTGACAAGATGCATCATTGACATAAAAGGTCGCTTCATAGACTAAATAGGGATGCCAACTTTTAGTGTCCTTGATGGATGCCTTTTTTGTTGCTTCTTTGACGTCGCTCACGCGAGATGATCCAAAGACTTCTAGTGATATCCGAGGGTCAGACCCATTACAACACCTTGGCAATGAGTTAAAGGTATCCTCTTCTGGTGGAGGCATGTGTACCCTCGAATGTGTGCGGCGAGGAATCAATATCTTGTCATCTTTGCTTTTATTTTCTTTGAACAACAATCTAAAAGGGGGACTCATTGATCCCAAGCATTCGTCATCATCGTCGTCGGTCTCGTCACTTGCACCATCAGTCAAAAAGACTAAGTGTGTTGAAAGCATTATTGGGAAAAGTGGAAGTTGAGGTTGAAATAGCTTGGAGTGGGAAAACCATTGTGGTCGATTCTTTTAATTAGGAAGATCTCCACGCTCAACACATCAATTGTTGATGTTAGCAGGCACTAAACAAGGGAGGTGGAGAAAAGAATTAAGATGGTTGGTGGCGATTTCAGGCGGTTCACCCCGGTTGATTTGGGCAGATAGTCATTGTCAATACGATAGTTAGAATCGAGAAGAATGAAGAGTCATGGAGAAGAGAGAGTGTGAGGTTGTAGAGATGGATATTCCCACGTGGTTCTCTCTTTGTCCCCATGTCTCTCTAACTCGGTGGGTATTTATAACTCTTGGCTTTGTTTGATGGGATGAAGCCAGGCTTAGTGACAACTATTGATGGGTCGACATAGTTAGGCTCAGTTCCCAATCGATAAACTTTTTAGTCTGGTCACATAGATTGACAATAGTCCCTGGAGGCACTGTAACTCTTGTAAAAGGTCTGCTCGAAAAGACCATGCAGGCCTTCGGTATTTCTTGGCTCCGGGGTAGTCATCAGAGGGCCACCTCCGAAAATGTTGAGCTCGAAGGCACTGATACTAAACTAGAGGGACTAAAGTAGATATTAACCCTTCTCATATTATTGGATAACAACCGTTGGGCTTTAAAATCCGAAACTGAAACAGCCTAACCCGAAGGCAATTACGTGGGCCGACAAAATAGTTGAAAAAGTCACGTCGCTGTCAGTCAGGATATTTCTGATTGTTTGTGTTCTCCGAGTCTCACTGGCCCCCTCACTAAACGCCACGTTGCACCACCTTCTCCCTCCACCCACCCGTGCGGGCGGCGCCCACTCTCCCCCACCTTTCCTCTCCACTCCACTGTAAACATTCCCTTTTGTTTTTTGTTTCTAATTTTCTTCTCTACCAAACACGACGGATCGCAGCAAAAACTTCCCTTCCTCTCTTCACATTTCTTCCCGTTTCAAAACACAGTAGCTACATTCATTTATCTTCTTCTTTTCATTATAGTTTATTCTTTCTGGTCTTATAGATTATAAATAAATAAAAATCTGATTTTGTTCAAGTTGTAGAAAGAGAGGGGGAAAAGGAACAGAGAAATATACTATTTTTCAGGGGCTATTCGTAATCTTAGGGCTGGTAGGCAGATCCGTATTTTTCTCCCTTCTTTTGTAAGAACTTCTAAACATTTTGCATTCTTCTAAAAAAAACTAGTTTTTTTTTTTCAAATTTCCATTTACTGGTATGACGCATTTACTTAAATTTTCCGTCTTCAACAAATTTCCACGATTCAATTGTTAATATTTTATGAAAACTGATTGTTGTTTCTTTTCATTGTTGCTTAAGTTTATATGCATTTTCGTCTTGATTGCTTTTTTTTTTTTGTGGGAGCAAAGCTACCTTTTGGTGTCCTGTAATTTGGTTCATGAAATTCTCATTTTGATCCATTTTCTGGGTTTTTTTTTTTTTGCGATTTCTAACTTGGGGATCTGTTTTTTTGTTGATTGTACCATAAGCCTTTTGAGATCTATCAAATTAGCATTCTCTTTGGGATATCCTTTTGATTTGGGATTTGGGTCTTCCTCATTCACTAGAGAAAGTTGCATTCCTTTTAAGAGAGAAAATTATGACACATTTTCTTCGAGGATAATCGAATCTGATAATAACAAAGAGGAGGAGTACATTGAATGAGGCAGTTTCTGATTGGAAAAACAGCAGGCGCTCTGAATTATGGGTTGCGCTTGCTCGAAAGGCGGTGGAGCAGATGATTATGTTGAAAATAACCATGGCAAAAGGGACAAGGCCCACAAGAAATCGAGAAAACCCACGAAAAAGCTGTCTGTTTCCTTTAAAAGGGACAATGTGGTGGTTGAGACAGATGCCACTGCATTGTTGATCTCAGATCAGCAGCCAAACAACAGTGCCGTCTCAGGGCCTTCGTGCTCTTCAAAAGATGAGGAAAAGAAGGCAGAGTTGGTGGTTGTGGAGAGGTCTAAGAGGACCCCATCCCAGCTGCAAATGCATTCAACAATGGAGTCCGAGGAGAGGGGTGGACAAGGGCAGCCGAGAATGTCCAGGATCATGAATGCAACTGGTGGCGAGAGAGGTGCACAGGTGGTCGCCGGTTGGCCTTCTTGGATAGCAGCTGTAGCTGGGGAAGCTATCAATGGATGGATACCTCGAAAGGCAGAGTCATTTGAAAAGTTTGAGAAGGTCTGCTCAATAGCTTTATCTTTTATTGCTTATTTATAGTTTTGATTCTTGTATTCTGCCCTTTCCTGAAATTTGTGTTTTTCTCATGCATATCTACTTTGAAATATATAATACATAAACTAGCTACCATGTTGCAGACAAATGAGAATGTATTTTTTTAATGTGCATCTTGATACAAATTATGGCAATCTGTAAGGGGCATTTAGCTCTTTGTTTTATTGATGTAATCTTTTATGTTATATACTATTTTTCCTCTTTCAGTAAATATAGTTAACTGTCCTGCAAATAATGTAGATTGGTCAAGGAACTTACAGCAGTGTGTACAAAGCTCGTGACCTTGAATCAAATAAGTTAGTTGCCTTGAAGAAAGTTCGATTTGTTAATATGGACCCTGAAAGTGTTTGTTTCATGGCAAGAGAAATTATCATTTTGCGTCGGCTTGATCATCCTAATGTCATGAAGATTGAAGGTCTAATTACTTCCAGGACATCTGGAAGCATATACCTTATATTTGAATACATGGAGCATGATCTTGCAGGGCTTTTAGCAGCACCTGAGGTTAAGTTCACTGAAGCTCAGGTATATTCTTATCATCAATATTTATTTGATTAATGTTGTTTAGATCAGCATAAAATTTGTGATCCTATAATTTTTTGGACTTCAAAGGAGTATAAGCATGGTGGAAGAAAACAATTTCATAAGAAGTCTGTGACATTGTGAACTGTGAGTGGCTTTTCATTGGTTTTTGATAGAACATATTGTGCATGTAGGCTGTAGCAAAATATCGTTACAATTTACTACTCAAAAAGGAAAACAAATTTTGGGGAAACTCCTTTCTTTAGTTATTAGCTGCTTGTACAAGAGGAAGCAATTTTTTGCCAAAGTTGTAACCTTTCATTATATTGTGTTATATTTGATGGTGAAGAATTATATTTAGCCTTTGTTTTTTTTTTCTCAAATGAAAGACAAGGGACTCGGCTGTTATTGTTACAGTGTTCAAGTGCTGAATTTTATGTGTAACTGTGCAGATCAAGTGTTACATGCAACAGCTGCTCCGAGGACTTGACCATTGCCATAGTCGTGGTGTTTTGCACCGTGACATCAAGGGCTCAAATCTCTTGATAGACTGTAATGGAAACCTCAAGATTGGTGATTTCGGACTGGCAACATTTTTCCATCCCGATCAGAAGCAGCCTCTAACAAGTCGTGTAGTAACCTTATGGTACCGCCCTCCTGAACTTTTGCTTGGTTCTACAAACTATGGAGTTGCTGTTGATCTGTGGAGTTCTGGTTGCATGCTTGCTGAGTTATTTACTGGGAAGCCTATCATGTCTGGAAGAACTGAGGTACTTATTTCATTTTTTGGGGTGTCGACGCATATAATTAATTGCTCATTGTGTGTTTGTGTTGGGTCTGTATTTACTTTTAAGGTGGGTTGGGGAACGTGGGGTGTTGCTGGTGTAGATGTATTCTATATAACTGACAGAACTCATCTAATTTAGTTGATAATTTACTGGACCAAGGTTTAAATGATGCATTGCTACAAGTTATTCAACGTTTATCCATATAATTGCAGTTCTAATGGCATGATTATGCAATGAGTGTGTACTCTGGATCTGAGCTACAAGCTATTATATGAAATTTACTCATAGCAGTACACTTGCAGTTGAGCCTTGTAGTTTAATTTTTGGTGTGCGACAATTCATCATTTATGCTTTTTAGGTTGAACAACTGCATAAAATTTTCAAACTTTGTGGATCACCTCCTGAAGATTATTGGCAGAGATCAAAATTGCCACATGCAACCATATTTAAACCTCAGCATCCTTATAAACGTTGTGTTCCTGAGACATTCAAGGACTTTCCTGCATCTGCTTTGGTCCTTTTGGAGGTTCTTCTTGCAATAGAGCCTGAGTATCGTGGAACTGCTTCTTCAGCACTTCAGAGTGAGGTAATGTTAATATGCTATTCCTCTAAGTTGTGCATTTTCATCATGAACAGATCTCTTTTAGTTGTTATTTGCTACCTTACGTAGTCTTCTTTTTGGGATCGATCTGTCTGTTAGTCCAACTGATTTCCTTGAGAACTATTTAAGTTGGTGATTTTTCTTATACAAGCAAGAAAAGAAAGGAAACCTCCTAAGTCTTAACCTCTATTTTGTTGGCTTGAACTGTGTTCTGACATTATATCATTCATAATCTTCATAAGAGTGTTCTTATTCAGATGCAGGCCCATATGGAATTAGTTCGCAGCCTCTATAATAGATGAGAAACAGTGAGCAAGAAGGAAAAAAGAAGGAAGAGATAAGGGATAGGGATTTTGGAGAAGAAATGAGAGAATAGGAGGAGATTGTACATTTAGTTCATTTCATTTCACATACCCGTAAGCTGGTGCCATCTACAATTATATAATAAACTTGGACCAAGTATTTAACAAACCCAGACTTAGGGTCAGCTCATTATTTGATTCATAACATATTGCCATGGACTCATGGTTGGGAATTTCAAATGTGCCTTTTGGTTAACTTGCTAAGAATGGAAAGAAATTCTTGTTTATAGTAAGCAAGAAGCCTTTCTTTGCAGATTTACTGCCCTTGATGTTATCATTTGCATCATTATAATTACCCAGTTTGTTTCGTTCATTGGAACTCGTCATCTCTTTCTCGTATTTGAGAAATATCATGTTCGATATGCCAACTATGAAATTGTTACTGCACAGCTTGTGTCTTGGTCCTGCTGGGTAGTTCTTCATTAGAATGTCAACAATGTTGGTTGCCTATGATTATCCTACCTTTTCATCCTTATTTCTTGTCATCTTAACATTCTTTTTATTGACAATATTTCATTTTAGTATTTTTTTTTTTAACTCCAAAGTTTCTCTTTCAGTTCTTTACAACACAGCCTCTTCCCTGTGATCCATCTAGTTTGCCGAAGTATCCACCTAGTAAGGAGATTGATGCCAAGCGTAGAGAAGAGGAATCTAGAAGGTATTTATCTGCTCCTACTTCATATTAATTTTTTTATCTCATCAATGTTTAAACAAGATTGTGTGAAAATTGTATTGTGGCTTATTAAACTTTTTCCTATATTCTGGTCATTTAGTTCATTATGCTGGAAGCTTTAGTAACTTCTTTGTGATCTGCATTTGACATTGTGTCGAAGTAGGAAAATCATGATATTTGTGGCTAACACCCTAAACATAAACTTTAATGGCTGATTAAATAACAAGGAAAAAACCAAACATACTAAAATTTCTCCCTCACAAGAAAGTAGGGATAGCAACCGATTGGGGTGGTGCGGTTTTTTGCTAGGCCAGACACTGATCTGACTTGTATAGCTTCTGCCTTGACTCTGTCCCAAATCCGACCCCCAAAAAAGAAAAACTCTTCCGACTCCAATTCTACCTGCCCCAGAATATCACATAATTCTTTTATATTCAAGATTAAATAAAACACATATTATGAACTCTAACAAAATTAATTACAATATATAAAAAAGTTCAAATGTTTTTATATAAGTTCAAAATATTCAAAAATTGAAGGAGGGGTATTTTGATAAACTTTTCACTGCCGGTGGGTTTGATTTAAACCTGTCCACCCCATACCGAAAAAATTTATTTAAAAATCTGCCCCATCCCCCGAGCCAATTTTCCGGAAAGAAAAAGGGCCTATAGGATCGGGGCGAGGCATAGTGTAACCCAACTGGTTGGGTTATATTGCCATTTGTACGAGAAATAGATGAAAAACCTCAGTTTGACTCTGTTTGTGTTATTGATTATGTTCTTGCTCTCTAAATCCCCCCCCCCCCCCCAACAAAGGTATAAAACAATTGTTCTTCCTGTTTTTAACTGGAAAACCAGGCAAAGAGCTGCTGGTGGGAAAGTACATGCACATGATCATGTTAGAAGGGTTTCAAGAGAATCTATAGCTGTTCCTGCCCCAGATTTCAATGCTGAGTTGCAAGCATCCGTACAAGTACTTTCTAACTTGCAAATTTTATTTGCTTTTGTGCAATGCATATGTTTATGATAGTATTTAATGTGGTGTTTGAACACTTTCCAACGGAAAATTAAGTCTTTTGGTCAGAAATGACGTTTACTATGTTGCTTGATACAGAAGCAGCGAGGACAGTTCAACGGAAAAAGTGTCAGTGAAGTATGCTACTCTGAAGAAAACAGAGGTGCTGTCTTCCCTATTGAACCTCCGAAAGGAACAGGAGTTATTTGCAACTCTCATTCTGGCCGGTCAATGCACCCTAGTAGATTTGGATCTTCACAGAATAAGAAAACAACTGAGATTGAGCCTATGACGTCAGCTCAAGCATTTGGTTCTCGTAGGAAGCCTGAAGAGTTTAGATCTCAAACAACACATGTCCGTCGTGCAACATTGGAATTGTCCAGATTTTCTAATTCAATTGCAGTTAGAGGCAGTTCACAGTTTGATATGACCAAAGAGAATAACATAAATCCTCACTGGCCACAGGAGCATTTTAATGCCGGATATAACCATCTGGATAATGTGGAGTCCGCTGAAAAGCATGAACTGTCCCATCTTTTACTTAATAGGCCAAAGGATTCGAATGTGAAGGATGAACAGTCATCTTCCAAGGAATCAGCAGTGGTAAGGGAAATTCGTAAACAGAATCGTTTTTTATCATTCATGTTTTTGCCCTAGACATCCTGTTTCTTTTCCTTTACTGATAGATTCAGTATCCATTCTTGTGACAACTGATTTCTGAATGCAAGGATTTTATGTTATTGCCATTTTCTTGAAGATCCATGAAAATTGAAGTTAAAATCGAATGTTTGGCAAAGAGCATAGTTTATAACATTTGCTTTTACAATATTCATGGCATAATGAACCACAAAATTTATCAGTTTCAAGTGTCTGGAGTTGCTAACATTTATTTTATCTGTGAATCTAGGGCAATGTTTCCATGAATAACCGAAACCATTATCCTGGACCATTGTTGCCTCGTGGAGTGAACCTTGAGGAAATGCTTAAAGAGCACGAGAGACGGGTTCAGAATGTTTTTCGTAGAGCTCGTTCAGACAAGATAAAGTTGAAAACCAACTTTGATGACAATGGACAGACTGAATCGCTACTTAACACTTGAGAAAAGGCAGGTGAGAAACCGGAAAGAAGCTTCCGCTCCAGTCCAGAAGCTCAGCAGTGTGTCACAACATAGTTATTAGGAAGAATTATTTTCTTTTGGGGGTTTGACAAGTCTTGCTGCCGGATGATGTTCAATAATCATGAAATTCCTATGGATTTTCATCCCTGCAGCAAGGACCAATTTTCCGGCCAAAGTTCACTCAGAAGTTCTAACCCCAACCCCACCGGACAACTGAGAATATTGATTGCTATTTGGTGAATTGGTGATTTATCTTTGAAATTTGCATACAGGCCATTTTGTTGTTACCTTAGGTAGAGGCCTCTGCCATTGTTCCAACTTTCAGAACTATGTTTTGTACAGCTAAAGTAGGCTTTGTATAAATTTATAATTAAGGTCACTGCATTTTTCTTTTTGTGATGGCCGAATTATCATCTCGAATTTACTCAAATCTTACAGGGTGTAACTTCATATTCAGGCCACATAGTCCTCACTTTGTTAGTCAACCATTTCTGTATATGTTTTTTTTTTTATAAATTCTGAGACCTCCTGCGGATAATCATATGAACTTCGATTATATAAGCTTGAGAAGTGTTTTTCAACGCTATTTTATCTATTTATAAAATTTGAAAATGAGGCATTTAAAAAAGCATTGACAATCCTTTTCATATAACTCGACTTACCGGATATTTTTATCCATACAAAATCACTGTTGCATGTCACACAGCAATGCACTGCTTTCCATTGCAGTGATCTGTCTTGTGCACGACACTAGCATATCTATCAGTAACCAATGTACTATCATTTATTCCAATGGCAAGTTACCAGCTTCATCTGATCCAAATTGGATGTGAGATTAGCTCGAGTGAGCCTGTTTTAGTAATTTCGATCTCCAATCGAGCTTTGATATCATGAAAGCTTTCATTGCTTTATCACCTACCTTAGGAATCTAACAACCGAAATAGAAAATTTAACTTCCAAGTCATTTTCAATCACACACTAACATATTATTGTTTGAAAGATCATTCAAGCAGCAAATGCTGAAAACTATGGCTTCCCTAATCATCCATTACTGTTACACCTTGAAATTAATAGTCTCAGAAAGCTACAAATTGGGTATGAGGAGAGGAGCCATGTCAAATCGATGAATTCCCAAGCAGAAATAAATGAAACCTAATTTAATGAACTCCACCAACTTGTAGATGTGCCAACCACAGTGTTGCTTCATTCACAATCCTTGTAGATGTCGTGTCTTCATCAAGTATCTGATGTTTCTTCACTTCCAAGCATAATGAAACCAAATACTTCCAATGATCATGCACCAGTCTTATTATGTATTTGCAACTCCAAAACTTCTCAAATATAACCATACCCTGCACCACCATTTTTTCATAAAAAAGAATATCAGAAAGGGACAGAAGGTAAAACCAGACCTTGAGTTTCTTGTAATATTTGTTTGTTTCAAACATTTCAGACAAAACATGAGGCCTAAGACCAGTCAAGCCCTCAAATTTAAGGTCTTTCTTGTAGGGGTTTTCTTTGCTTTTCTCCTCCTTTTTGTGTTGAGATCGAGTTTATCGTCGTCTTCCGAAGAAAATACATAGTATCCGAGCATGTTACGAACTTTTGCACTGGCTAAAACATCTACTGCTCTCAAAGAAAGAAAAAGCACGGCTTATTGCTCTCCGTCATGTGACAAGATACCGAGTACTCTTGCCCAAGCTCTCATCCACTAGTCGACTTCGAGTATCACTCCGCAGCAAACGCTGAAAGAGATCTCGGTCACGGCAAAAATACTAGAGAAAAAGTCACCGTGCAACTTCTTAGTATTCGGCCTAGGCCACGACAGCCTTATGTGGAGTTCGCTCAACTATGGCGGACGGACGGTTTTCCTTGAAGAGGACGAGGCTTGGATTGAGCAAATCTGACATCGGTTTCCCATGTTAGAATCCTACCATGTCACATATGACAGCAAGGTGAACCAAGCTGAGAATCTCATGGATGTCGGCAGAGGACCCGAATGCATGACGATTGCCGACCCTAAACACTCAATGTGCCAACTTGCACTGAAAGTTTTGCCGAGTGAGGTTTACGACATAAAATGGGACTTGATAATGGTAGACGCCCCAACAGGGTACTACGAGGATGCTCCAGGGAGGATGACCGCCATATACACCGCAGGCATAATGGCGAGGAACAAAGAGAAAGGCGAGACCGATGTGTTTGTGCATGACGTGAACCGAGTCGTCGAAGATAAATTCTCCATGGCATTTTTATGTGAAGGGTACATGAAAAAACAAGAAGGGAGGCTTAGACACTTCAGAATCCCTAGCCAATAAGGATAGCTTGGAAAGGCCATTCTGCCCTGAGTGATGATCTTACAAATTCTTTGTCATATTGCTGATTGATGCTGTTTCATGGGGAATTATCCTTTTTTGTTTGATTCCATATATTAATTTCAAAGGAAAATAGGAAAGCATGGCATTATTGCATTGCAAATTGCTATGCATGCATGTTGCATAAGCTCTCTCACATTTCTTTGAACTGAGATACTTATTAGAACTGCAGGAAATATAATAAAAATATGCCCGTTCTGTATACACTTTTTCATTTCAAGTATGCTTATATATATGGTCTGGTATATATATGGTTCGGTTTAACCACCAGTATCCAATTTATTGAGTGATTAATCCGAATCGGATAGAGGCTTGTTATGGGGTAATCCTCCCAACTTAAATTGTTCTATTCATAATGTGAGGATTCGAATCCTGACATTACTTAAGGGAAGCATGCTTATATATTAATTAATGAATATCATACCAATTGTGATAATAATAAGTGTAGTTTTTTTTTCATTTAATTTGTATTTATATGGAGTAGAAACTATTTTTCAAAAAAAAAATTATAACAAGTTAACATCAATATATTGCTATAGTAATAAGTGTACTTTATTAACTTTTGATAAAATAGTTAGGTAACCTATGAAATTTTAATGTGAAAAAAAAAGAAGTGAAATATTAACTATTAGGGTAAATTACTTGAATAGTAACTTAATTATTGGATATATTTTAATTTAATCACTTATTTTTTAATTTTATCAATCAGGTCATTTAATTATTTGAATGATATCAATCAAGTCATATGTAATTAATAATGGAATCATTGATGTCACATTTAAGCAAACTTACATAATTATATATTTGGTCCTCCTTACTTACACATTCTATCAATTTACTCTTAATTTTAATTTAACTCGATAAATTTAATCATCAAATTAGACGATGACACATGTCACCATCTGATTAATTTTTTTTAATTTTAATTTATTCATTTCAATAAAATTTTCTTTCAATTCAGTTCCACTTTTTTTTTTAATCCGGGAAAGACATACCAAATGGGTCGCACTTTTCGTTATTTTCAATTATAATTTTTTTTATTGTCGATTGAGTGTGCCACATAGGATAAAGGTGAGTCATGTCAACAAAAACAGAGTCATTTCAATAAATTGTTGATTAAGGGTGTAAATAATTCTTTAAATGACGTTTATTGAGTAAAAATGCCCTAAATTAAGTAGTTATAATGATAAATTTAGCTTCCAATTATTATGCCTTTAGTCAGTTAGACTTCTTTTTAGTTAAATTTGGTTTCGACTTTTAAAGTCATAAAATTTAAATGTGTGTACTTCAAGCTCATTATAATGTTTTCTGAGAATAAATCAAGCTCGAGAGAGGGAACAAGCAGCATAGCTCAGACAACATGACAACGAGCGAGAAGATGGGGATTTCTCCCAAGAGACAAACCAGCTTCCAAGTTGATAAACACAATGCTAGTTACGGAAGAAAAATTCTTCAGGTGCTTTGAGAGTGTGTGAGAAAGGCCATGGTGGTGGCCGGAATAAGTAACCAGCGGTAGCTGTGGGAAGGAGGTGAATGGACAGAAATTTAATAAAAATACAAAGAAAATAAAATCTGAAATTATTAAAATGGAATGAATTTGCTCATTACACTTGTTGGATTTACATAACCCAAACTAATAATCAAGTATTAACAAACTAATAACAATAATTAACAACTAAATAAAGCTAATATCTAACATTCTCCCTGTTTTCTCAACTTCTTTCTTTTCTTCAAACCGATGAGATGCTAAAGCAACAAACAAAGTGTAAGTTCTTGTACTGGTCCGGAAAGCATTGTAATTGATAAGGCCTGGTACCCAAAAAGAAAGCTTTCTTTCTTTATTCACCATTTATTTCATCCGAAATTCTTTCAAGAACAAAACTTTGTAATTTTTACTTGGTGGTTTGTTGAGAATTGCTGTAGTTCTTCATCCTATCGTTCTTCTTTACTCACCTTTAAGTCCTACAAATTTTTTTATCCAAAATTCTTTCAGAAATTTCTTGTTTCTTCATCTTCATTATCTTCCTTCACTTATTCAATCATTTTTTTAAGGCGGTTAAGCTACGAACTCCCGAATGCAATCTGAAGCTTCTTTTGGGCAAAAAAAAACACCCTATTTTGTCTGGTTAAGGAGAACAAAGCTGTTAAACACTTAACTCTCCCCAAATATTTTTCTTCCGTAGACATTTCTTGGTACATCTTGAAGAAGAAGCAGAGCAGTAAATGAAGAAACAAGATATCACATCATTCTTGAACAAGAACTCAGTATTCACCAACTTTTAGAACCCAACCAGCAACAAGAATAGTAGCAATTAGCTCACAATGCAGTAGTGACAAACACTTCAACTTTCAGAAAATTATCCATCCAGAATTACTCCAATCAAGACTGAATTAAATAAGCACAACAGGTTATCACATTCCTTAGTGTGCTCAGTAAAATGCACACATACATCATTTGAAGATTCAACAATAGCTGAGCTCCAAATTTATCGACTCATAATGCCAAAACATCATAAAGCTAAACACCCGTAATCTATCAACAGTATACTTGAATCCTCAATTCAAAAAGAAAAACCATTACCAAAAATTGAATCTACCAGTAGCATCAAAACAACAACCATCAGTAGCATTCTTTCATCAAAACAGCAACCATCAGCAGCATTTTCTTTTCATTAATATCATAGCAATATGTATTTCCAGCTACAGTATCCTCGTTCCAACAATTAGTAAAAAATTCTAATGGAAAAAAAAATTAACACTAGAATCTATTCTAGGCAGATCAGACGAGCAACAAAATCTGGAAGATTAGATCGAATCAGGTGCTATTCCGACTAAGAAAATTGAAAAATGGCTCACCAATCACGGTATTAAAGGATGACTCGGAAGGTTTTCGATGATTGGAAGAATTAAATAGATTTCTTGAACCCGATCTAAACCAGACTTGAGATCTGAAGGCTTGGCCATGTGATAGATGAACAAGTGCCCCTAAAATCATCAAGAGAACTTTGAACTTGACAATAGCTCCACCCATGGAAGAAGAAAGTAATCGAACGGATTGGCAAAAAAATTTGAGAAAATCTAATTGAGAAGCAAATCGTGTAGCAAATGAAGAACCGGCCATGCAAAAACAAGTGTGCATGAACTGAACAGCAACAACGAACGAAGCGGTAGAGTAGGAAGAACCAGATGAAGAAGTCGATTGAGAGAATCAGAACGCAACAGAGAAGCAATGTCAGATCCAAACGGCAATAGCAGCGGAAGACAAACGGCATCAGAATCTTCAACGGCGAATGATACCATGTCAGAAAGCAGCCATGTTGGTGGCCGGAATAGGTGACTGCGGTGGCTGTGGGAAGGAGGTGAATGGACAGTTAGGGATTTAGTAAAATACAGCCCCTAACCCTGATGCTACAATATCTGTCAAAGACTCAGAAGCTGCAGTAGAGAACTTTCCAAGTCTTTCCACTCCTGGAAACTAACTGTATGCCACAGTGACTACTGGCGGTGTTTTTTGAGCTTGGCAGTCTGTCACCAATGAGCTGTTATGGAGGTAATTTAACACCCGCAAAAGGAAATATTCATTCATCAAAAACAACATGACGCGATACGTAAATCCTCCTATTAGTAGCAAGGCATAGATAGCCCTTATGTTGCGAGCAATAGCCCCAAAAGACGCAAGGCTGAGAATGAAACTCCAACTTGTGATTTTGAAATGGCCTTATGTGTGAATAACATCTACACCCAAACACCTTTATGAAGCCATAATCAGGATCCTTCTTAAACAACTTCTGGAATGGTGAATCCCCTTCAAGAACCTTAGTAGGAATTCTGTTAATAAGATAAACTGCACTAGTCACAGCATATGACCAATAACATAATGGAAGAGAAGCTTGAGCCAGTAACGTCAATGTCATTTCAATGATATGCCAGTGTTTTTTCTCCACAACACCGTTTTGCTGTGAAGTGTGAGGGCATGTCACCCTATGCTTAGTTCCCGCTTGCAGTAAAATGGATGAGAGACTTCAAAATTCTCCTCCCCAATAACTTTGAAATTCCTTAATCAAAGTCTCAAACTGATTAACCACTATTTGACTAAACAATTGAAATGCATGAGTGGCTTGGGACTTGTCCTTAAGTAAATATACCCTGCAATGCCTAGAATATGCATCCACAAATGAAATGTAATAACGATATCCATTTGAGAGCACATGTGCAGGCCTCCAAAGATCAAAATACACTAACTGAAAGGGTTTTGAACAAACAGTAGCAGACTGAACAAAAGGCAATTTGTAATTCTTTCCCATTTGACAAGCAACACATAGCTCTAAAAATGACCTGAATTCGCTCACAGCTGAGGAAACCCTACTTGAGAAAATATCATGTTTTTCATGATGCAATAAAAATCTCTTTTTTTAATGGCATTTTATGTTTCTTTTTTAATTTTTATGGTTGGTTTAATGTTAAAGGTTAAATATTAATTTTACATATGTAGGATAACTAATCTTAAAGGCTTTAATTAATTGCTTACAATTAAGGAAATTATTTATTCACTTTTCTATAAATTACCTAAGAGAGTTTTATTTACAATTAAAGGAAAATGATTATTCACAAAAAAAATACCAAGTTAGTTTTATTTACCATTATTTACAATTAAGAGAAATAGATTATTTACATTTTCTAAAAGATTACCTAAATGATTTTATTTAATTACTTACAATTAAGGGAAGGTATTGTCTTACTTTAACTATCTTACCAAGTTAATTATTAAAAGGGAAATTATTTTAGAAATCTAAGCCCTAGGCATTTATAATTAAATTTTATTGTCGGTGAACTAATCTTACAAAAATATTTAAGTCATCTATTAGGGAAACTAGCCTAAAGTGTTTATTTTAAATTATTTGGTAAACTTTTATTACAAGAAAAGAACACAACATCAATTATTATAAAGTCTATTTACCCTAACATTTTAACATGTCAAATTACATAAGGATGAATAAATTAGACAACATAGTAAATATGAACAAAGCAAACAAAAGGTTAAAGTGCATGAAGCAAGAATTGAAGAACTAAATTAAAAAATAAAAAGGAGCTAGAGTGAAGAAATTGCAAACAGTGGGACCAAAGCATAAGCTCATCAAAGGTGGGGTACGAGTCGAACCACGAACCGTTTTGCACCACCACTGCCGCCGTTACATTTGGACGCCAATAACTGCTCACCAACAGCGCGCAGCTACTGTTGCCCCTGCTCCGGTGGTAGCGTTGGTTTCGTCCCTCGGCAATGATAGATCATTCACGAGCTTCACTTAACGAGAACCCGTTTGAAAGTACGGAGGACGTCTTGATATCTTTGTTTGAAAGAGCAGGAGATATTTTGCTCTTCGTTTGAAAGTGCGAAAGTCTTTATGTCTTCAGGAGGTACCCCGTTTGAAAGTGCAGAGGATAAAAACCTTCATCACACAAAGTGATGGCCCATTCAATATTCAAATATGATTTCATCGCTGGTAGGCCAATCTTCTTTTGAGTGAATGTCTCATACTAAGCCATATCTTTTCCATGTTAGGTCAATCATTCGCATCAATGGCATGCTCTTCTTTTGCCCAAACGAGACCTCTTTCGGGAACCACTTCCTTCTATCTTGGAGCCATTCATGTTCACCATGGCCATGAAGTTTTTGTCCGAATCCAAGCTTTTAATTTCTATTGTGCCATAAAAATGCATTAGTAACTGTAAATTGTCTGAGCCAACGAGAATGAAGCTTACCTGGCATGAGCTTTAATCAGACATCATATAACAACACCTTCTGATCGACCTCAAAGTGTTTCGAACCATCAATAAGATGTAAATATGCGATGCAAATGAGAATGATGCAAGATTGTTGATATTCCAAAATTAAAAGCACTTCATAGATCATAAGGTATGCCGATTGCTTTTCTCCTTTGATGCGCTTCAGTGCTAGTTGCTTGAATCCTTCGAATGTCGTGGCCTTTCTCTGAATACGGCCAAAAAATTGGTTGTTAACTCTTCAAAAATATTATTTTTCATGTATACATTGTCATGCTTTTGCTTGACTTTGAGTACACATTTGTGCCTTTAGTTAGTAGATTCATGCATTTGCATCTAGGAATTAAGTAATGCTTTTATTGCTAAAGTGAATGGGTATTTTCCATATTAAGGCAGGACAAGGACAGGTTTGGTAGATCAAGACATAAGCAGTTGGCAGAAAACAAGAGGAGTAGAAGAGAAATGCCAAGTGACGTTGGCAAAAATAGGAAGAAGATTGGCAAATTCGGTTGGTAAAAGAAGGATGACCAATGCCCAGTCAATAACCGTTAGAGCCAGGTCAGTCCTAAAATTTAAAAAGATAACGCGTCTATCTTGGTGCGTAACAAACTTTCAAATCAAAACCCAATCTAGGGTTTCCACGAGTGCCCACATAAAGAAAGCTAATCGATGAGCCAAAGGGAAGGCACCGTGGTGAATAAAGAGGGCAGAGGGCAAATCATGGTTCAACCATGCTAAGATCAAGTGCTCTGGATCCATTAAAGGGTTGCATCGACGTATTTCATTCTTTGTCCATTTCTATTAGTTTTTAATTCTGTTATGATGGTAATGTTAAAAAATGAAGATTTGTTGATGTTTTACCCAACCATGAACTAATTCTTTTAAGTTGGATGAGGATGTTTTTGCGATGAACGTTTATTTTATTTTCAGCTTTTAATAATTGAATGCCTTAGCATTTTTGTGTATTCTGCTAATGCTTTGTTTTTTTAAATTTTTTGCCATACGACAGTTGGCATTACATGCCTTTTATCCCTCAATATCTTAACAGACTTGGGAGATAATGATTAATTGTTAGGTACTAAGGTGAGAAGCTTCGACAAAAGATGTTCAAGTAGGTGAGCTTATTTTGGAAGTGAATCTACCCCTTAGGAGTAAAGATTAAAACTTTGCCACGTTAATTATTTAAAAACATCACTATAGACCCAGAAATGCTCGAATCCTTTCGAAAATTTGTCGTGAGTCCACAATGAGAATTCTTTGCGCATCACTTGACCTTCAATACTTGTTGAACATGATCTCTTGTAATCTTCCTATGTCTGATATGTTTAGGATCTTGTGTGATCTACAAGAAATACATTAATAATAATATAATTAAAAATAAAAAAAATAAAATATATACAAAAAACAAAATGGGCCGAATGGTCTTTTATGTTATATATAGACTCTTATTTAATGGATTCTCTTTTTTATTTTTTAATAGACTCTTTTTATATTTTTTTGCTTATTGGATTTAATAATAATAATACATATATACACGAAAAATAATGGAAACAAAATGGGGTCAGATAAAATTAGGTGACTATAGCTACCCCTCTTTGTTCATTCCGATGAAACATGAATAGAGCAAAGAACGAAAGACACTGGTTTTATCCGGCCAAGTTGTATGTTGAACACCACTTCTTCTAACTTGAGGTGATGCGAAAGTATGAATCTTATCTTCTGAACTGGAGCATGCCAAGTCAGTAAGGTGATCAAGTGGAGTTCTTTCAAAAAGACAACATGACTCTCATCCCTACGGACACCAAGTCGGTAAGGTGATCTACTCCTTCGACCCCAAGGAGAACAAACCGAATGACGCCCCTTCAAAACATGACTCTCGTCCCTGCGGACACCAAGTCAGTAAGGCGATCTTGTTCCTTCAAAACAACAACATAACTCTTGTCCCTACAGATACCAAGTCGATCAAGTGATCCGCTATTTCGAAATTGAAGATGTGTGGTAATATGACTCTCGTCCCGGCAGACACCAAGTCGATAAAGTGATTCGCTCATTTAAAATTAAAGATATGCGGTAATATGACTCTCGTCCTTGCGGACACCAAGTCGGTAAAGTGATCTGCTCCTTTGAAACTGAAGACATGCGGCAATATGACTCGCGTCCCTGTGAACAGCAAGTCAGTAAAGTGATATGCTCCTTCGAAACTGAAGAAATGCAACAAATGACACTCGTCCCTGCAGATATCAAGTCGGTAAAGTGATCCACTCCTTCAAAACTGAAGATATATGACAATATGACTCTCGTCCTTGTGGACACCAAGCCGGTAAAGTGATATGCTCCTTCAAAACTAAAGACATGCAGTAATATGACTCTCATCCTTGCAAAAACCAAGTCGGTAAAGTGGTCCGCTAGGAACAAAATTTACGTGTGACATTGCTCATATTCTGGCAACTTTCCTTGAATCAAAATTACTGATGTAGCTCTGATACCATGTGAGAAAATATTTATGGTGGTGGCCAAAATAGGTAACCGGCGGTGGTTATAGGAAGGAGGTAAATGGACAATTAGGGATTTAGTAAAAATATAGAGAAAATAAAATCTAAAATTATTAAAATGCAATGAATAAGAGGATATTTGCCCATTACACTTGTTGGATTTATATAACCCAAACTAATCACCAACTATTAACAAACTAACAACTAATAACAACAATTAACAACTAAATAAAGCTAAAATCTAACAGAGCGGAAAAGAAGCTTCGAAAAACTTCCCAAATCGCAGAGATGAAGATTGACTTTGAAGGTGGACGGTTAGGAAGGAGAAGCAAAGAAGGAAACGAAAAAAGGTACAAACCAATCTTGACATGCCAACAATGATTGTGGACAACGAAAAAAATTGCAATCGTTGGCGAACCCTCGTCAACACCACTCCATGGCTCCCAAAGGTAAACCATAAGGTGCGGGAGAGTGGATCTTCAATGAATGACCAAAGGTAACCTCAAAGAAAAGCCAAAAACTGGGTGGGGAAGACAAGAGCCACCAAAGTCAAAAGAATAAACATAAAAAGGTTGGAGGAGACCAAACAACGCCAGGTGACATTGAAGCCATCAGAGAAGAAGCACATCAGTAATGCAAAACGAGAAAGAAAAAACTTACTTTTGGATTTTTCGTGTTATTGATAATTTGATACGAGGAATTGGATTCTCTGCAAGTAAAATATGAACCTTGAGTAGTTTTTCTCTAAAACCTAGTTTTCTCTTTATAGCCGCACAATCATTTTTTTATCTCTTTTTTGCTTAACCGGTGGCGGCAACCAGTCTTAGTACTGGTTGTCGACCACCGATGTTTATTATTTTATTGCTCTTTTATGTTTTATTTTTTTCAATTTTAATAAAAATCTCTGCTTTTGTGGCGCACGTTTCTTCTGCCTTTGTGGCACGCTTTTTATTGGCTTTTGTGGTTCGTTTCATTTGTCGCTTGGCATGATTTCAGCATACCGCAGCGGCCGTTTGGTGCTCGTAAATAGATCCTCACGATGCTAGCTTTCTGATTTGATTTTGTTAGTGGTCATAGAAAAGACTGATCCCCACTCGTATGATGGTTTGTTATCCAATGTGATTAAAACTGCGTAGCGGAGCAATCTGCCTGATAGTTTGGTTTGCTCACCACTCATTTTTCATCCCGTAAAGCGTCTTGGCTAGAGACAAGGAGATTCATGAAGGTTTCTGGTTTTTGATGGTATGCTAATCTCCATAGAATGGTTTGCTTTTCTTTGCACATTTGTATGAGATTTTTAGTGGACTAGTCCTTTTTTCTCTTTTTAATGCATTGTATTTGTAATTTCTTTCATAGTGATTAATAAAATCCAGATGTCATTGTTCAAAAAAAATATGAACCCTGAGTATTAAACTTGTCATTAAATATAAGTATAAAGTCAAAATTTCATTCCACCCTAATACAATACACTTATTTGCCATAAAAGGCGAAAACCAAATAAAATGAATAAAGTATTTTTTTATCTCTCAACTTTGAAAAATTGTAATTTTATTATTTAACTTTTGAACAGGTGATGTCACTTATTGTCGAACTAAATTTCTTTACTTTTTTAAATTATTTTATTTCATTATCTTCATCACACACACACAAAAAAAAAAAACTTTAAGAGTTTATTCTCTAATGCCATGCTACCACTAGAACTGTTGTTTTTCGACCATTCTAGGAATTATCTGTATCTCTTTATTATTTTAAATTTTCTTAGAAATTTTTTAAAGTTCACAAAATTTTAACCCAAATTTAAAAGAGAAGACTTCGATTTACAATATTCAATATCCGATCAACCTGAATTAAGTTATATTACTCGTTTCTTCTTTCTTCACCTCCCAATGATGGAATTTAAAAAATGCTTCAAAAGGAATCCAAAAATTTGACCTTGAAATAATTCTAAAAAACCAATTTTAAAAATTGAGCGATGAAATTAAAAAAGTTTAAATTGGAGTACTAAAACAGTAGCTCGAAGATAGTTTGGGTACTAAATATATAGTTTTCCCTTTAAAAATTGAGCGTTGAAATTAAAAAAAAAACATAAATATGAGTGATCAAAACAGAAATATGGATAAAATTACACTACTGAGAAAGTAGTATAACCAAATAAATTATTGGCTTAACTACAAAATAAGTGCCCAAACTATGTTTTTTTTACAATAGGTGACTAAAGTATTTTTTAGCTGAAATAGATGTCTAAAGTTTTATTTTTGGCTGAAATAAGTGCTTAAAGAATTTTTTGGCTGAAATAGGTGCCTAAACTTTCATTTTTGGTTGAAATAAGTGCCTAAATAGGTACCAAATTTGACTTTAAAACAAGCCAAAAATAAAAATTTAGGCATCCATTTCAGCCAAAAAAATACTTTAGACACCTATTTCAGTTAAAATAAAAGTTTAGACACATATTTCAAACAAAAAAATACATTAGTTATTTATTACAAAAAAATATATAATTTGAGTACTTATTTTATAGTTTATCCTAAATTATAAAGTGATTGAATTTCTAATCAATAAAGAAATATAATTGAGACAGATTAACTTATCAGTGTTGACATAAAAACTAAAAACACGAACTTTCTCTCTCTCTGCCGAACACCCCATACCTTCGTCTTTCAACCCTTCTGGATCTCAACATGAGCAATGAATAGTGAGCCTTCCTCTTCAATTCTATTTTTCTCATTTCTGTATATAATTTCTACTCCCATTTCTTTTGAAAAAGTTAAATCTTTGCTCGTTTCTCTCTTTGCATATATTTTTTTAAATTTTTTTTAGCGATTATCTGTTCAAACTTCTGCTTATCGGCGACTCCTCCGTCGGGAAATCCTGTTTGCTTCTCAGATTTGCTGAGTTTAATTTATTGTAGCTTTATTTTTCCTGAATTTAAATTTGCTCTTCATTTATTTATTTTTACTTGTTTTGACATTGTCGATTTGCTTTTTAGTTAATTTTTCATTAAAATTAAGGATATTGATTAATGAGCTTGAATTTAAGGCTTATCTTAAGTGTAATTAGGGGCTGAGGAGTTTAAGTCCCCCTTTTAATATTTCCAGGATGATTCTTACGTGGATAGCTACATCAGTACCATCGGTGTCGATTTCGTGAGTTTATTTCACTCTGTCGCACAAATTTCTGGAAGTTCGTTTCGTGTACTAAAAAATGTGAAATTTTATTGTTTATTTTAGAAAATCAGAACTGTGGAGCTGGATGGCAAGACAATTAAGCTGCAAATTGCGAGTATAACAGGTTTCTTCAAAGAAAGTGGTGCTAAGTATTTGTTATCATGCTTATTTAAGCCTATAATTGTTGTTTTGAAGTTTGTGTGTTCAAAACTTGTTCAATTAGTATTTTTCGGAACTCTATAATTGTACGTTTCATTTAGTAGAGCTAGTTGAATTGTGAGACTCTCGAGTCGAACTGCTCGTTTCATAGAAGAAACAATATGCCACAACATAGATTATGTAGTTGAACTATGCTGTATTTTTTTAGCATTGATGTAAAAGGGCCACTACTAATGTTTTGATGCACCTGAAAAGAGAGCTTACTTGTGTCACTGATGCAGGAAGTTTTAGTTGTTGTGGACTTGTGGCCAATGGAATGGTGATTATTGGACAAATTTAATTTGTTAACCCAATTTCTTTTGCCCCGACAGTTGACCATGGCTGTCTAGTGTTGAGAAAATGAGCAAGGAAGAGCCATGCACCATTCTCCTAAAAAAATTCCCCCCTTTTCAGTTGGGTCTCTACTAGCATGTGATATTTTACTCTTCTTTCTTTCTTTCTTTCTTTATTTATTTATTTAGTGGGATACAGCTGGACAGGAGCGTTTTCGGACCATCACAAGCAGTTATTACCGAGGGGCTCATGGGATAATAGTAAGAAACTGAACCCGACTGGTCTGTAAATCATAAAATTTTATCCAAACTAGACCTTGGCGGTGGGTTTGGGGTGTGCTTCAAACAAATTTGATCATCTTTTAATTGATTTCTATTCTTGCTAATACAAGAAACGTAAAGTCAATGTTCTGGATTTTGTTTCAACGTGCAAATTGCTGTGTGAACCCAAAACTACCTGTCTTATCATGTATTTCTCAAGTTGGTGAAAGAAGAGCTCGACTTTTTAAGAGATTTTCAAATCTTAACATCTCGAAGCACTCAAAACAAGATGATGTTTTTTTTCCTTGTGAAACGATTGTTAAGGATATCACTTTCTTATTTCACGTTTTTTTTTACTCCGCTTACGTGTCTCGCTATCCTTGTGTATTGGGATTGCAACAGATTGTCTACGATGTTACTGAGATGGAGAGCTTCAATAATGTCAAGCAGTGGTTGAATGAGATTGACAGATATGCTAATGACAGTGTATGCAAGCTTCTTGTTGGCAACAAATGTGATTTAGTTGAGAACAAAGTTGTTGACACGCAAACGGCGAAGGTATATTTTGTTACTTTTAATGTTTAAACTTTTATCATCAGTTAATTTGCTTATTGCCAGAGATGTTCCTCTCCTTTCAAAACTAATATTGATTGTTAAGATGACAAATTGGATAAACAAATGCAACCTGCTGTTGCTGATGAGATAATTTACTGCAGGCATCGTAATTCGATTAATCTGTGATTTTGTTGTTCAATGAATTGCAGGCATTTGCAGATGAACTTGGGATTCCCTTCCTGGAGACGAGTGCTAAAGATTCAATTAATGTGGAGCAGGCTTTCTTAACCATGGCTGGTGAAATCAAGAAAAAGTAAGATGACTTCAACTCTTCCATATGTTCCTTTCTTTTTGAATAAAAATGCTACGATTTATTTACCTGTTTGCTAGTAATTGATTATTGTTTATTAGCAAGATGGCACCATTGCCACTGACCAATAGTGTCTCACTGCACTTCAGAGCACTTAGCTCTTGCATTCGCTGCGTTATTCTGTAGCATTGCTTGTTTATTCTGGAGTTCACCGGCCTAGATTGTCCGAAGAATCGTTTTCATTTTTGTCCAAATATTTTTCATGTTTATTTTAATGAATTTTACCTATATGAAAATCTTTGCAGAATGGGTAGCCAGCCAGCTGCGAACAGGTCAACCGGAACTGTTGAAATGAAGGGACAGCCGATCGAACAGAAGAACAACTGTTGTGGCTAGTCGGTTTCAGAGACCATAAACATGTTGCATATCATATGAACCTTTCAGAAGCTAAAAACTTTTACCTGCTTGAACCCTATGTTGTAAGTACAAGTTCTAATGCTGGTTAATAATTTGTATCTTAATATTTGGATTAGTTACCATTTGCGTATCTTTGCTAAACTAAGCTTAAATTTAAATGGAACTGAAGTAGATTGCTCTGCGCTCCCAACCTGTATTAGTAACTCCTTTTATTATGCCAAAGGCAAATGTCCGTATTTGAACTTCTATAAGAGGGGATAACAGGAATATCCTTGGTCACTTGACCAATTAGTGAATCTCAATATAGTAGATATTTGAATCTATTATTTGTTTTATTTTTTAAAATTATATTTAAAAAAGGTTTAATGAATGTAGATTTGAACGATGAATAATTTGACTAATTGAAATTTGAATCAGAATATTAATATTTAATTTTAATGAAAATAATAAAACAAATTTGGATTTAGATTTTACAAATATTGTAGAAATGCCATCCCTTCATAACAAATCATCCTCTTGTGATGGGAATTTTTCTACCGGTGATAAGATTTTTTCTCGAATATGTTTAAGTTTATGGGTTTAGTTTAAAATTTTATAATTTAAGGTTTATTATTATAACATTGGAGTTAAGGTTTATGGTTAGGGATTGGAGATTTAGAATTTAAAAATTAAATAAGTATGTTTATATAATTTTTTTACATGTCAATACATCAAATAATAGCTTTTAACTTGAGATGATACAAGAGCATGAATGGTTGAAATGTTTGTAATTGCGCAAAAGATAGAGTCGACAAAGAGCACTAATTTAATACAAAAAAGAAGTGAAGATTGCAATGAATAACAAGATGGTGTCGAGCAGCAAGCACTTTTTGTGTTGACCACCGAAGTTCCGACTTCGATGGTCCTCCCTTCTTTAATACTTCCAGGTGCCGGTTCATCGGAAGAAAGTGGATTTCTGACTAATTATGTGGTATATTTCTGGAAAGCCTTCATTACATTTGTTGCTTCGAGTGTAGATGTCTCGATGAACCAAAGTCCCTCTTTCTCTGCAAAGCTTTGACCATCCTCCGTCGCAACTGCTCAATCGAAGATGCTTGAAGTCAATCTTGTTCGCAGGGGCGTAAAGCCACCTACCATAAAAAATTTGGATAAACTATATTAATAGTCACTCAATTATTAATAAAATTATGAATGGGTCACTCAATTATTAAAAGTTATAATTAAGTCACTCAATTAAAGTTTTAGTTACTATTAGGTCACTCCTCGCTAAAACAAATACAAACGGTCATTTAACAAAATTTGGTATAATAATAGTTTTAATCCTCAAAACTTATATATTCTACATGTTTAGTCATAATTCAAAATAATTCAATAAACTTAACCCTTAATATTTAGAAAAGACATCGATTTAGTCACTTTCTTCTCTCAAATTGCATGTATACCCTCATTAAGATTAGAGTGCTTCATTTAAAATTATTAATTAATCCGACCCGCAAATTTATAAATACAAATATATTAATAATTATTTTTTAATGTTATATTTGTAATTAGTATCTACATTAAAATTAAACTCATTGAACTCTATTTAAAATTATTTACTGAAACCTTCAGTTTTAATTATTGTTACCCCGTAATTTTCTACAAAAGTTAAGGTTTTTGTATTATTGTATAATTTTCTTAGTAATTTCATATTTTTGAATGACTTCATTATTTCTATTTTATTTTATAATAAACTAATAATTAAACTTTTTAAGTAACTTAATTTTTATTATTAAACATATTTCTTAAATTTTTAGCAAGTTTGTGTATTTCATTAAAAAATGTATAATTTTTACATAATTTTAAATTTGTTGTTTTTATTTACAAATTTACTAATTGTTAAGCAATTTTTATTATTATGAAAATTATTAAAATAAATATTATTCGATATTTTACTATATTCTCCTGATTGCACTTGTAAAAAGAGTAAAGAACCCTTTTAACCAATAAAAATCAAAGGTTGTCACTAATTTACTTACAAAGAATGATTGTTATACAAAAGGTAAAAATGAGAGCTTTCACTCTAAAAAATTAATTGTATAATAATAATGGTTATAATAATAAGTTGATAGAGATTTGGTGATAAAAATTACACTACAAGAAAAAGTATTTTTAGTGACATTGAAACTGTTCGCTAAAAGTATTAAATTTAGTCACTGAAATTCACAGTGATCATTTTCTTGCTTCCATTAATCCATATTATCTCATTTATTAATGCATAAATCCATTATTAATTATACACGTTAAATCACATCTTTAATTTTCATTTAATAAATTATTTAGTGTATCAGATATCGGTACTCGAACACGAATATCGATACGGTACCCTCGGGTACCGATACTCACCTACGTACCGATATTGAAATTACTTACTAGAAATCTCAAATTTCCCCAAGTATCGATACGGGTCGACCTGTTCCAATACGGCGTTGAAGAGCATAACAGTACAGTCGAATCCAGTAACGATACCATAATCACAAGCTCAAGCCATATTAGCAAATTACGAATTTACGATTCTTTATTCGATCCCTAAATCTTATAAAAGTCATTAGGGTTTGTTTACTAATGCTTTTAATCAATATTATTTACTGACTTTATGATCATTTATCCGAATATTGCCAATTATCAGTTTATTAAGTATAATTTCCATCGAACTTGACAATATCATCTCTCAAGCACTCAAACAACACAATATGTAAGTCAACCAATCATATAATTATACGAATTGTAAAACGATCCTATATGGTCTCTAAAGCTCATACGAGTCTCGAAATATTCTCAAACTCGTCATGCATCTCATAGTTACCAAGTCTCAAAACACACATGCTTATTTATCATCAACCTATTTTGCAGACACCAACATGCAAAACAATCACATTTATGATGCTCATGGAGCATTAGGAGTTCAAATTGTATTAACCTCAAGCAATAGCGATAAATCCTCATTAAAGGTCATATAAACTCTCTTTTAATCCAATATCCGAGTCTGCATAATCCTCAGATAAAACAAACATAACTACATGATAAAATTCGCATTATCGGACTACTTTAGGGGATAAAATGCATAAACACAGCTTACCGAGTTCAAATTTGGCAAAACAGATTGTGGCAACAGACTCAAAACGTTGAAAAAAACCCTAGGTAGAGTTCCCAGAAAAAGTCAACGCCGGCGGCAATGGTGATCTTGTGCGGTAGGGTGTACAACAGTAAGGGTACACCCGGCTGGCAGGCTCTAGTGTGGAACAGGTGCACGAGAGCTTCAGTATACATGAGGGCTAAGGTCTAGTGCGGTACGGAGTACGTGCATCATGGCAGCGTAATCTGGTTTGGTGTGGTCGCATGGGAGGGTTGTTGTAATACCCCTAACTTGGATTAGAAGTACGAATTAGGACGTGTTTTAAAACAAACAAGAGATAGCCTATGTACTTGAAAACCACTAGATCGGATAACAGAAGAATTAAAAGCATACAATTAGCCAACTCATAGACATATTTCAGGCGGTCATGAACAATCAGAACAATGATTTAAAAGGAAACTCAAGCAGACCCAAGAATTTATGACCATTTAATACAGAATTCAGGGTAATTTTTTTTTCTTTTCGGTTATTCCATTGATAAACAACCGTTGACCTTAACTTAATGTAACATTATCTAGATCAATAAATCATGTTCAAGACCACTCGTATACATAACATCATGATTAACTATTATCAGATTTTTGGTCTTAAGCTTTTAACTAAGATAAGAAATTAAGTCCCTCTTTTATTTTATTTTAGGAGCAAAATATGAAATAGGGATTATCATATACTATCATTTAAAAGTTAACATTGAATCATTGTTTAATAATTTTACGACTTCAGATTGTACTATATAATATCAAGACTTATTATCCAAGATTACTATCTCAGCAACACATATCACTGCCAAATATGTATCCTCAGTAACAAGCATTCAAGATTATACATAACACAGCTTCACTTACGAGCAAACAATTGAACATCAATTCTAACTTAGCTTAAGCTATCATGAAACCTAACAGATTGTTTACAAAAGGTGATAGTCACTTACGACTACTAAGATCAAATTATTTCAAGACTTAAACCGATTCTAGCCAGTTACTTATAACTATCGCATAGTAAGATCAAATACAAGGTTCCTTAACACCTAGCCATTTGTTTATTTAAATTATTAAACTAATTATTGAAACTACACCACTTTATTTAGGGTTTACTACCTGATAAAGCTTATGTATCAGCTTGCAACTCACATGATATCAAAATGATCTATTAACTTAAGGCTCAAATATAGATATTCGATAACCATATAATCTATAACTACTAAATAAAATAAACAAACAACGACCACGAAATAATTAAAGGCCAATTACAAAACTTGAATAACTAAACAAGCTTATACACATATAACCAAAATGAAGCCGAATGCATTATGAAACTTAACAACTATGTGCCACCATCTAGGAGTTCTAAATATATTAATTTCAACCATATATAGATCCTTGTAATCATGTCCAAGCTCTAAAGAAGCCCACACCACATTATCCTGAAACGTATTAAAAGGGTAGAGTAAACATAAGCTTAGTGAGGTAGCTTAAGGTAACTAAAATCATGGAACCGTAATCTATATCATCCATTGAAACCTATTAATCATACCAACTTTAAAGCTTAGACAAGAAATTAGTCATTTTGAGACAAATTGGTCAACCCAGCAAGAACTTATATACTAAGGCATTCTCTTAAAGTAATCACATTTAAACATGACATTCAAACGATCCTATACACATCAACACATGAAATTTGAACGAGCCAGGCATATTCCCATATGGGAATTCAAACACAATATAAGCATTTTACACACATGAAGATTTGATCCAAACTTAGACATGTTTTCGTATACATGTTTGATCAAGATATAGGCATCTTTACATGAGATTTCAAACTGAACATGTTTCACATATACACACTATAATTAAACAATATAAGTATTTACACATATGGGAATTCGAGTCAAGCATAGACATGTATACATATGAATATTTGAATAAAACATATATACATTTACATAGGATATTCGACAACTATACCCCATTACCGATATGTGGTTTGAATAAAGCAAAATCATATGTTCAATCGAAGTAACCATTAATAAGTAAACATCTTTATATAGCTAATTTATTTTTAAGTTATTTAACTTGTCAAATACTTTATTAAACAACTATTACCTATTATAGGCTATCAAACATGACACGAGTGTGAATTTCTCTTATCAGGTAAAATATCAGACTTAGGATCCCATTATGTAAGTTACTTAGCATACAAGGTATTGAACATTTCAAACCCTATTCATGAGTTACTTGGCATGTAAGACATCCAACATATAAATTTTAAACAAGGATTACTTAGCAGCCCTTTTAGATTAAGAATATTCGAATCTGGTATATATCATTCCCCAAAAGTACAAGATTTAAATACAAGTTTATCACTTATCCCGATCATTTGAACAAACATGTACCCTTGTCTACTTTTTAAGCAAGTTATCCCACATAACATATTAGACTATAATCATGTATTATTCGACATGTAAGGTATCAAGCATATCAGACTATAAACTTAGATTAATTGGCATACAAATTATCAAACATATTAAAGATATCATGTATTACTTGACATGTAAAGTATCAAGCATATCAAACTATAAACTTAGATTAATTGGCATACAAATTATCAAACATATTAACCATATCATGTATTACTCGACATGCATGGCATCAAGTATATCAAACTATAAAATTAGATCAATTGGCATACAAATTATCAAACATATTAACCATATCATGTATTACTCGACATGTAAGGTATCAAGCATATCAAACTATAAACTTAGATTATTGGCATACAAATTATCAAACATATTAACCATATCATGTATTACTCGACATGTGAGGTATCAAGCATATCAAACTATAAACTTAGATTAATTGGCATACAAATTATCAAACATATTAACCATATCATGTATTACTCGACATGTAAGGTATCAAGCATATCAAACTATAAACTTAGATTAATTTTAGATTTAAATAAAAATTGTCCAATATATATATATCAAGGTATTTGGACCAATCATGTGCATATTTACATGGTATTCAACAATTCATATATATATATATATATATATATATTCTAAAGTGATCAAGCAACGCATATATATATATTCGAACCTAACCTATATCTTCCTTAAAAGGAAAATAATACAGCAGTCATGTAGATGCATAGTACTTGCCTCATAAGTTATTATTATCATGATTTAATAATTTAACTTGTGAGCTTTCATTATTTTACTCTTAATAAAGTATATCATGTTCGTAGATTTCTTACAAAGTTAATATCACATATCATGAGTCATGAATTTATACCATAATATAAGATATCAAACCATTTAGTTGTTATACTTACAAACTTCATATTACGTCTTTAACATAGCCTTGAGTAACAAGTAGTCTAGGTATAAGAATCCCCAACCAACTGTCGCCAAACAAAGGTACTCAAAGTACCGGCCAATGTTGGATTAAAATCCGCAATTGTGGGCACATATGTAAAATGTATGATGCTATTGTAAAGTATGACACAAAATCAAGTGACCAATTATGTTAGGCGTGTCATAGGTATTAAAGTGTCATGGAAATAAAAGTGTAGATACCGTAAGATATATTTATAATTCAATGAGGGGCAGAGTTATAAATATTTAATAGTTAATTTAATAATCAACTATATAAAGAGGTAGTGGTTCCCAAGAAATAGGTTAACTTGTATTACTCTTATCCCGTCAGAGAGTTTTTACGGCAATGGCTAATCTATCTTCTTGGAAGATTACAACCACCTTTTAGGCGATCTTCATCAAAGAATTCAAGGTTTTCATCTATCGATTAATTCAGGTACGCTTTCGCTTTCAGTTTATTGTTCTTGATGATTTGACATGATATATCCTGGGTTTAGATTTCATATTTATTTATGATTTGATTCTAACGAGTGGCATCAGAGACTCGTCATGTTGAATTATTGAGAACCAATTGATTTGTTTTTCAGATTGATTCGTTCTGAATTTCAGTTTTTGATTTGGAATTTTGATTACGAAATTACGTTATTTTTTAGGGTTTTTTTATAAACCCTTATATATGGGTTGTTGTATGGTTTTTATGAATCTTGCCGTATGCTTTTTATGAATCTGGGTTTGTTTTCTATTTTTTAATTTATATTTGTGATATTAGTTTTCAGGTTTTCGGCGAATAAGTTTACGATTAGATTAGATTAATTCACAACTCATGTTTGACCGGATATATATATATATATATATATATATGTTTTATGTGCAATTCAAGACGATTACGTTTCTCTACAATTCTGTTGAAAGCATAATTATTGGAAATTATGCTAATCATAACAGTCGGGCAATCTAAGGTCACTATGTTTTTGTGCGTTTCTCTTAATATATATTCTGACAATTGAATTTTCTTTTCAATGTCTTACAAGCCCTTCATCTATGCTATACTTGATTTTAGGTTTAATTCAGTATGCCCTACATCTATGCTATACTTGATTTTAGGTTTAATTCAGTATGCATTGTTAATGCAATTTATGATATATATATATATATTTAATTTAAAATATATATTTATTCGGTTCGATCAAAATTAAAATTTTGATCATTGATGTGTTTTGTTTTGATGCATTAAAGCACAAAGGAAATTACAAATATTATTATAGCGATTCAATATATGTTTGATTTTGAGTACATGTTATGGTTATATAATATATATATATTTAAAATATATATTCAATTCGGATTGATAAAAAATTTTAGTTTTGAAAGTTAGTAACTAAAAAAAGTTTGACTTGGACTTGGTCGTGGTAAATTTATTGTGACTTGAAAACTTTATAATCAGGTTAGCTCTCGAAGCTTTATATTTGGATTAGTTTAATAGATTGCGGTTGAATTTGTTAAATCTTGTTTAGTTTTGAACAGAACCTTTGGCTTAAATATATTTCACACTATTCTTAATTATGCCATTAATATTATCTAAGGAATATACATTTGGTTTTGGTTTTGGAAAGCATGTCATTAATCTTATGAAATTCATATTCTATTCGGTTTGACCAAGAATTTCAATTTTGATCATTAGGTTATATGAATATATTAAAGTTTAATGTGATCATTTTATGAATTATCCATTTATATGATATCTATATATATTTAATTTGGTTGTTTTGAATTCAAGTTTTATTTTGTTAAATGCATGCTTAAGGAATTTTTTGAGAAATAGTCAAAAATTTCTATTTTTTCGATTTCTGATAGCCCCATTCAGACACCTTTATTTTGGGTTATTTCAGAAACTTAAATGTTATTAGAAATTTCAGTTCTGACTGTTACAAAATTTTAAATTTAAATATCGGTATATTTATATTATATATTTTAAGATAAATTAATTGAAGCATTAAGTCACCAAAGTGACCTTTATTGTAGAAATTATTTTATTTTAGTATATAGAAGGTTTTGTGCATGTAAGCTGGATTATGTTAGTATTAATCGGCCCAAAGAAGGTTAATAATTAACATTATTACATGTGCAATTGTAGTAATAAACATGTGATAATTATTCAGTTTTATATGTGAGCAATAAATCGGCCCAAAGGAAGATTTCTGTTTGGCATGTTCTTATTATCAATGTTTGATTACTGTACCAAGATATCACTTGCAAGTTAAAGTTTTGTCCAAAGATGAAATATTAATGGAGTGTCCGGTATCTTGATATGAGGTTTACTTTTATTCAAATTTATTATTATTTTGGTTATCTTTTAATTTGATTGAAAGATAAAATTAAGACAAATATTTTGAAACAATTAAATTCATATTTTGGCTTCGGATGTCTAATATTTTAATGGATTAATTGAAACATAATGTCACTAAAGTGACCGCTTTTGTGTAGATTAGTTTATTTAAAATATTAAGATAATTATGAGTTTTTGTAATTCATACGTTTATTAATTGGCCCAAATGAAAGTTAATATTTGGCAGAATTGCAACGACAACTGTGGTGATAAATGTGTGACAGTTATAAGGTATTTTATGTAAGCAATACGTTAGTCTAAAGATTAATCTATTGTTTGACATAGTTTATTGTCAATGTTTGATTGCTACCACAAGAGTACCGCTTACAGTTAATATTACTGTCCAAAGACTTGATATTAATGTTGTGCTTGATATCTTGAGGGGAACTAGCCATTATTTTAAATTTATTTGTTTACTTATGAATATTTATGTGAGCTTGTTTTTTATTTTATTTACTTATTTTTGTTTTATATTTTGGTAATTTATCTTTGCTGTCACAATATTTGTTAAATACATTCTACATTCATGTTTAGTGAAACTAGTTTCAAGGAATAGAAAAGACACTTACATATAGTATTTGGTTGTATGAACATAGACTTTGCACTAAGGGAAGAATAACTTGTACCTCTCACCGCAATAAGCACCCATAAAAGGGATTTTGAGAGGTGAGGTTGTTCAAATCGCACGAGTCTAATGATTATAATGAAGAACATTCTATAAATCTTTAGGAGTAAAAAAAATCTAAAGAAATTACTCATATTAAGGGTTTCCTTGACGAAACTAAGAAATGTTTTACCCAAAACATTAAGGTTAAGATGACATCACTTATGCATTCTTTGATGTCTACGAAGTATAAGGGTCAAGGAAATGTGATGGAGTACATTATGAAAATGTTTAATATTGCTTCAAAATTTAAGGCACATAAGATCGAACTTTCTAACAATTGTTTGTTCTTATAATTTTGGCACCGCTTCCTATATAGTTTAACCAATTCAAGTTACAATTGTCAAAGGGAGAAATAAACTCTATTTGGGCTCATTTCTCATTGTATTCAAGAGGAAGAAAGGTTGAAGCACTATAAGTGTAAAATAATCATTTGGTCAGTGCTTATTTAGTTAGTGTCTTTAAGAATAAGGGCAATAAAAAATATTAGAATAAAGTTGCTAAGGTCCAACTCAAAAGAAATAACAATAAGTTACAAATGGTTAATTTCTTTTGTAACAAGTTAGGACACATGTGAAGTAATTAAACTTCAAAAATGAGCAACTACTTCGGTTATTTTGAGTGATCCATGGACTGTAAATTTTTTGATCCCACAATTAAGTTTATTTTAAAGAGAGATTTATAACTTTTTTAAGATGTTGAGTTTGGAGGGAGAAATAAGGTTAGATGCATTGCTATTGAGGAGGAATTAGATTATAATTTAATTCCTACTATCACTTTTGACAATGTTTAGTTTTTCATACCTATCATTATCAAGAAGTGAATCAAGTATCTCAGCAAAACAATGTTGAACAACTCTCATTCAAGATAAGATAATTGTTTCAAAAGAACAAACTCAACAACCTCAAAAGAAAAAAAAACAAGTGTCATTAAAGAGGTCCACGAGAAGAAAAAGAAATACTATTCGATATTATTATATTGTATTTCCTCAAGAAAATAAGGATAACAATGGAATGATAGAAAGTAACTCAATTATTTTTTTATCATACCATAAAAGTTCTAACTCTCAAAAGTGGATTGATGTCATTCAAGAAGAGTATAATTTTATGCAAGATAATAAAGTTTAAGAACTTGTTTCATTACCTTAAGGTGCGAACAAATTGGTTGTAAATGGATATTTAAAACCAATAGGGATGGAAATGATAATGTGGATAAGTATAAAGCATGTAATGTATCTAAAGGATATACTCTAAAAGAAGACATTGATTTTGTAAAGAATTTCTCTCAAGTTTCATTGAAAGACTCTTTCAAGATAATTATTACATTTGTTGCTCGTTTTAGTCTTAAGCTACATTAGATAGATGTTAAGCTTGTTTTTTCCAATGGCGACATTGAAGAAACTATTTATATGGTACAATCATAGAGTTGTGTCTTATGATACAATATCAATGATATGTAAATTAAAGAAATACATCTATGAGCTTAATTAGGACTCTCATTAATGAAATTGAAAATTTCATATTAATTATCTCATTTGGTTTTGAGATAAATTTGGTTGACAATTGTATGTACTACAAGTTCAGCGGGAGTAAACTAAGTGATACTCATATTGCTAAAAAAGACAAATATTGTCTTACTCAATTACCTAAATGTAACCTTGAAATTTAGAAAATACAAATGATTTAATATGCATAATCTATTGAGAATTTGATTTATGCTCAAGTATGTATGCGTTCGGATATTGCGTACGTTGTTGGAATGTTAGACAGATATTTAAGCAATTCTAGTTTGAACCATTAGATAGCAGCCAATAGGGTTATGAGATATGTTTAGAGAACAAAAAATTACATGCTCACATATCGGAGTTCTGGTAAGTTAGAGATCATCAAGTTTATAGACTTCGATTCTATTAGAATATCGATGCAAAAGAATTTTGTCACATGGGCTGCTAATTATAGATTAAATAGAAAGACCACTTCGGTTATTTTGTGACAATAAATATGCATTCATTTATTCTATAAACAATAGGAACACTTCAAATTTAAAGCACATAAATATTAAGTTCCTAGTTGTTAAAGAAAATTCAGAGTGGTTATGTGTCTATAGAGTATGCTGGTACAAACTCCATAATTGTGTGCTTATTAAGAAATTATCACCCAAGGTCTTTCATGAGCACACTACTCATATGGGTGTAATGTTATTTAAGGATATTCGGTTTTAGTGGGAGTTTGTAATTTAAAAAAATGCTCATTCGGTTTAGACACAATTTCGGTTACTTTAGTTTAAAGTTATTTTAAGATTATTTTCTGCAGAAATAAAGTTTTTTTTTGGTTTATGCACACTCTGAATTTAGTAAAGTTTGATCTCACTAAGGTTTAGGAGGACCAGTTGGAAATAGACATGTTCGGTTCACATTTCATGCAATTTTCCATGCTACGCATCCATGATTGATCTATGTCATTTGACTATATTTGTATATGTGACCATTGATGGGTCTAGTCATGATTGATATGACAAAGGCTACTTTGATCCTATATGGATATAGTTGATAGACGAGACTGTTATAAAATACCTATTATATAATAGCAGATTTTGAGCTCATAAGGTTGTACATTTATCAGGAAACATATGTTGCCCAAGTGGGAGATTGTTGGATTAAAATCCGCAATTGTGGGCACATATGTAAAATGTATGATGCTATTATAAAGTATGACACAAAATCAAGTGACCAATTATGTTAGGCGTGTCATAGGTATTAAAGTGTCATGAAAATAAAAGTATAGATACCGTAAGATATATTTATAATTCAATGAGGGGCAGAGTTATAAATATTTAATAGTTGATTTAATAATCAACTATATAAAGAGGTAGTGGTCCCCAAGAAATAGGTTAACTTGTATTACTCTTATCCCATCAGAGAGTTTTTACGGCAAGGCTAACCTATCTTCTTGGAAGATCACAACCACCTTTTAGGCGATCTTCATCAAAAGATTCAAGGTTTTCATCTATCGATTAATTCAGCTACGCTTTCGCATTTAGTTTATTGTTCTTGATGATTTGACATGATAGATCCTGAGTTTAGATTTCATATTTATTTATGATTTGATTCTAACAGTCAATCCCTCCTACTGTCGACAAGTGACCACAACACTTCCCTCCTACTATCGCCAATTAAGGACCGTAGTCCACCCTAATCAAGAGTTCTATGGACTCCATGGCATGCCAACTATACCTAAGACTGACTTGAAACCAAGGCTTTCACATTTATTATATCTTATTTGAACTGAATGAGCATAGCTCCTTATCAGAATATCATATCCATGAGCATATTGCCTTTTTCATATTAGGCATGTATTCACTCAGGTTAATTTCTCATTGTCTTGTATTTCTTATCCAAAGAGCATCATAACAAAGATTACTGTCACATATAAACCATATATAATCTTCTATTGTAATCATATTTACAAATTTACATAAAACTTATCATGATCATAGTATTCGAATAACATGACTTATTTATCCCAAGAATAAGCATAGCTTCAAGATCATAACATTATAACAAAACTTGTATCTACCATATCAAATACATACATAATTCGTATGGTCGCGTAGCAAAGCTTAGATCTTCTAACATCAAACACACATGTTCTTACAATCAAATGAACAAAGATTATTATTATTCCTCATAATAAGCATATGTTAAATTCATAGTTATTTCTCAACATTTCAACCAACTTATTCGAATAATGGCACAACATAAACTACTATTAAGCATATTCTAGTTTGATATAGTTGTTCAACTTGAGAATGATATCAAATCAAGCATAGTACATCAATCATAATCCTTACCATTTAGGTACTTACCTCAATCCAGCTCATTTGAATATAACTTAGCACAATTATTAGATAATATAATTTAAAAACAACAAAAGATGCTCGGGAAGATTTCTAGCCTATCCCGAGACTTTAAACTACACTCACAGTTTTATTCGAGCTAGTTTTGTTTGCGAATCACGATCTCTTTTTCTATCCACCGAATGATCCACTTTAGTTCTTAGTCCCTCAATTCCTTCTTGATCTAACCTTATGAAAGTATATTCATGTGTTAGACTATTTCTTTACTTACAAGATAATTCATTATCCATGTATACTCACAAATTCACACAAAGCATTCCAAACATTTTCAATTGTCTAAAACAATCCTAAATGTTTATATATTCACATAGATATCCACATAAAAATCCATTAACATTCATATCAATGCAAAAAAGTCCTTAATATTTATGTATAGTGTAAAAACATTCCCAATTACATGGTATATAGTTATGTACTCACAAATCAGTCCATGATGTTACAAACACCCCAAAACAGTCCCCAAACATTCTTTACCTCTACAAAACAGTCCTGATTTTGCTTGTAAAACAGCCCCTGTTTTTGAATTTACAAGGCAGTTCATTTAATTTATCAAAACAGCCCCTAAATGGTTCCTAAAACAGTCCCGATTATAACCATACACATACATACTTAACAATTCATCAAAGACTTATCACCAAGAAATTTTAGCATTCTAAACTATATCAAATCATCACAAAATCATGTGTTTATTATTCGCCAATTCCTAACATGGATTAATATCTCTAAAATCTAATAACATCAAGTATACATAAATTCTCACAATTTCTCAATTTAGAAATTAGTTTAAGAAAAGAAATGGATGCTTACCTTCTCCTCAAGTTAGTCAATCCCAAAGTGCAAGAATTTACTAGCTAAGCCTAACTCTTTCTCACTAGATTAAGTTCCGGTCATGAATAAGGGAGAAACAAAAAGATACAAACTTGGTGATCTCTCTCTCTCTCCCAAATGCCGGTTCCAACATCCCCCCATTCACACACGTTTTTTTCATTACAAGAAAAAAGTCCATACCCTTCTGTTCTTATTAATTTTGCATGCAAAATCTAAGTTTTCATTATTTGCTTTTTAGTTCTTATAATATGACTCTTAATCTTGTCAAAATTTTCGATTGAGTCCTATTTTTCACAATTTGATTATTCTTAAGAACATTTCAATTAATTCAAGTTACATTAGGATCACATTTAAAATTCTAAGTCATGATTTGGGGTATTACAATTCTCCTCCCCTTAAAAGAAATTCGTCCTCAAATTTCCACAGAATTTGATTCGAAGGGTTTCTTATCTATCCAAACATAACACTTATTTAGTCAGTAGAATTCAGAAGATTTTATCATTCCCAATTCATCCTTACATTGCCTCTTTTAATGAAAGAGTCAGCCGAGATCTCATTATCCTGGTCTAGTGTACTTCTGACATTTCTACTAACTATCAGCACATAAGAGAGCTTTCATCGGACGTAGATCACAAGTACTTATTAAATTTAACTCCTAGGTGGCACAATAACTTATAATGATGCAACGAATTCCAGTTTAGTCCGAGAATCGGCTAAACCTAAGCCTTGATACCAAAATGTAACACCCCTAACCCGGCTTAGAAGTAAGAAGAATTAGGACGTGTTTTAAAACAAACAAGAGATAGCTTATGTACTTGAAAACCACTAGATCAGATAACAGAAGAATTAAAAGCATACAATTAGCCAACTCATAGACATATTTCAGGCGGTCATGAACAATCAAAACAATGATTTAAAAAGAAACTCAAGCAAACCCAAGAATTTATGACCATTTAATACAGAATTCTGGGTAAAAAAAATTCTTTTCGGTTATTCCATTGATAAACAATAGTTGACCTTAACTTAATGTAACATTATCTAGATCAATAAATCATGTTCAAGACCACTCGTATACATAACATCATGATTAACTATTATCAGATTTTTGGTCTTAAGCTTTTAACTAAGATAAGAAATTGAGTCTCTTTTTTATTTTATTTCAGGAGCAAAATATGAAATAGGGAGTATCATATACTATCATTTAAAAGTTAACATTGAATCATTGTTTAATAATTTTACGACTTCAAATTGTACTATATAATATCAAGACTTATTATCCAAGATTACTATCTCAGCAACACATATCACTGCCAAATATGTATCCCTAGTAACAAGCTTTCAAGATTATACATAACACAACTTCACTTACGAGCAAACAATTGAACATCAATTCTAACTTAGCTTAAGCTATCATGAAACCTGATAGATTGTTTACAAAAGGTGATAGTTACTTACGATTACTAAGATCAAATTATTTCAAGACTTAAACCGATTCTAGTCAGTTTCTTATAACTATCGCATAGTAAGATCAAATACAAGGTTCCTTAACACCCGACCAGTTGTTTATTTAAATCATTAAACTAATTATTGAAACTATACCACTTTATTTAGGGTTTACTACCTGATAAAGCTTATGTATCAGCTTGCAACTCACATGATATCAAAATGATCTATTAACTTAAGGTTCAAATATAGATATTCGATAACCACAGAATCTGTAACTACTAAATCACATAAACAAACAACAACCACGAAATAATTAAAGGCCAATTACAAAACTTGATTAACTAAACAAGCTTATACATATATAACCAAAATGAAGTCTAAATACATTATGCAACTTAACAACTATGCGCCACCATCTAGGAGTTTTAAAGATATTAATTTCAACCATATATAGATTCTTGTGATCACGTCCAAGCTCGAAAGAAACCCACACCACATTATCCCGAAACGTATTAAAAGAATAGAGTAAACATTAGCTTAGTGAGGTAGCTTAAGGTAACTAAAATCATGGAACCGTAATCTATATCATCCATTGAAACCTATTAATTATACCAACTTTAAAGCTTAGACAAGAAATTAGTCATCTTGAGACAAATTGGTCAACCCATCAAGAACTTATATACTAAGGCATTCTCTCAAAATAATCACATTTAAACATGACATTCAAACGATCCTATAAAAAATCAACACATGAAATTTGAACGAGCCAGGCATATTCCCATATGGGAATTCCAAAACAATATAAACATTTTACACACATGGAGATTTGATCCAAACTTAGACATGCTTTCGTATAAGTGTTTGATCAAGATATAGGCATCTTTACATGAGATTTCAAACTGAACATGTTTCACATATACCCACTGTAATTAAACAATATAAGCATTTACACAAATGGGAATTCGAGTCAAGCATAGACATGTATACATATGAATATTTGAATAAAACATATATACATTTACAAAGGATATTCGACAACTATACCCCATTACCCATATGTGGTTTGAATAAAGCAAAATCATATATTCAATCGAAGTAACCATTACAGGCTATCAAACATCTTTATTAAACAACTTTATATAGCTCATTTATTTTTAAGTTACTTATTTAACTTGTCAAATACTTTATTAAACAACTATTACCTATTACAGGCTATCAAACATGACACGAGTGTGAATTTCTCTTATCAGGTAAAATATCAGACTTAGGATCCCATTATGTAAGCTACTTAGCATACAAGGTATTGAACATTTCAAACCCTATTCATGAATTACTTGGAATGTAAGACATCCAACATATCAAATTTTAAACAAGGATTACTCAGCAGCCCTTTTAGATTAAGAATATTCGAATCCGGTATATATCATGTATTATTTGACATTTAAGGTATCAAGCATATAAGACTATAAACTTAGATTAATTAGCATACAAATTATCAAACATATTAAACATATCATGTATTACTCGACATGTAAAGTATCAAGCATATCAAACATATTAACCATATCATGTATTACTCGACATGTATGGTATCAAGCATATCAAACTATAAAATTAGATCAATTGGCATACAAATTATCAAACATATTAACCATATCATGTATTACTCGACATGTAAGGTATCAAGCATATCAAACTATAAACTTAGATTAATTGGCATACAAATTATCAAACATATTAACCATATCATGTATTACTCGACATGTAAGGTACCAAGCATATCAAACTATAAACGTAGATTAACTGTAGATTTAAACAAGAATTGTCCAATATATATATCAAGGCATTTGGACCAATCATGTACACATTTACTGGGTATTCAACAATTCATATATATATTCTAAAGTGATCAAGCAATGCATATATATATATATATATACATTCGAACCTAGCCTATATCTTCCTTAAAAGGAAAATAATATAGCAATCATGTAGATGCATAGTACTTGCCTCATAAGTTATTATTATCATGATTTAATAATTTAACTTGTGAGCTTTCATTATTTTACTCTTAATAAAGTATATCATGTTTATAGATTTCTTACAAAGCAATTTCTTAATATCACATACCATGAGTCATGAATTTACACCATAATATAAGATATCAAACCATTTAGTTGTTATACTTACAAACTTCATATTAAGTCTTTAACATAGCCTTGAGTAACAAGTAGTCTAGGTATACAAATCCCCAACCAACTGTCGCCAAACAAAGGTACTCAAAGTACCAGTCAATCCCTCCTACTGTCGCCAAGTGACCACAACACTTCCCTCATACTGTTGCCAATTAAGGATCGTAGTCCACCCTAATCAAGAGCTCTATGGACTCTATGACATGCCAACTATACCTAAGACTGACTCGAAACCAAGGCTTTCACATTTATTATATCTTATTTGAACTGAATGAGCATAGCTCCTTATCATAATATCATAAACACAAGCATATTGCCTTTTTCATATTAGGCATGTATTCACTCATGTTAATTTCTCATTGTCTTGTCTTTCTTATTCGAAGAGGTTCATAACAGAGATTACTGTCACATATAAACCATATATAATCTTCTATTGTAATCATATTTAAAAATTTACATAAAACTTATCATGATCATAGTATTCAAATAACATGACTTATTTATCCCAAGAATAAGCATAGCTTCAAGATCATAACATTATAACAAAACTTGTATCTACCATATCAAATACATACTTAATTCGTATGGTCGCGTAGCAAAGCTTAGATCTTCTAACATCAAACACACATGTTCTTACAATCAAATGAACAAAGATTATTATTATTATTCCTCATAATAAGCATATGTTAAATTCATAGTTATTTCTCAACACTTCAACCAACTTATTCGAATAATTGCACAACATAAACTACTATTAAGCATATTAGAGTTTGATATAGTTGTTCAACTTGAGAATGCCATCAAACCAAGCATAGTACATCAAACATAATCCTTACCATTTAGGTACTTACCTCAATCCATCTCATTTGAACATAACTTGGCATAATATTAGGTAACTTGGAATAATGATAAAAATAAAATTAACTTACATATATATCCATATTAAAAGTGATAATAAAAATATAAATGTATTAAAAATGCAAGTTAAATGATAATAGTAATATTTACCATGATTTATATGTATTAATTAAACTTAATATAGTGTAATATATGTACGTATATCATATGCAATTATGCATATATATATATATATGTATGAAAAAAGAAATAAATGTAAGATAAAATCATAGACAAAAAGTAAGAAAAATAAAAATTATTGGTTAAATAAATAAATTTATATATTAACAAATTACCAAAAATTAAGAAAATTAATGAATAAAATACTAAATGATGTGAAGTTGTAAGATAAAGTTAAGATATATTAGGCTAAAATCATGAATTAAAATATGAAGCAATTTAAAAGTATAAATAATAAAAACAAAATTTTAAATGTAGTCAACAAACAAGAGACGAAAATAAATAAATACATAATTAAATAAGATAAATTAAAAATGCAAGAAATTAAATACACAAAATTATGGATTGGTTTGTATTAAAATGAAAATATCAGAGGGTTGAAACACTATATACCCTAAAGAAACTAAAATTCGCGGATCTACCCCTCGGACTCGAGTCAACACTAAAGATGACAATTTAATCTGAATTCGGTTAGGAAAAATCTGATCAACATCTGATTGAAAAAAGCTAAATCCAAAAAAAATGTATGAGTCCGATTGTCATCAGATTTGGACTTGGACTCTATACAGTCCAATCCAAATCCGATCCATTGCATCCCTAGTTCAAATCATTATAAACTTATATTATTTTTTAAACGTTATTCTAATACATTTTTACTTTAAAATGTCAGAACTCAAACTGTTAACAGAGCTAACAATTAATCTCATTACATCAAACTGATAATTGGTTTACAATTGTTGTTATCGTACTATGTTGTTACCTGGAGAAATAACATCAATTCACATGTTTAGTTGAATGGTCAAAATATAATTTTCATAACTAAGTGGTTAGAATATAAATTTATTAATAATAGAATAACCGTGAATATAGTTTACCCTTTTCTCATTAGGTTTAGTTGGAAAAACTCAAAGCCTAAGGACAAAATCATACGCGGAGAATTCAATTTAATATAAATATATAGGGGAGGGCAACATTGCAAATATCGGCGTCTTTTGTCAGGGAATTTGGAAGATTGCAGGCCGAGAAAAAGATCGATTCCTCTTTCTCTGCCGCGGGAAAGAGAGATTGAGAGAATGACTGAAATTTCAAGGAGTAGATCGGTTCGTTTTCTACTGTTTTCCGCTTCCGTTTGTCTACAATTCATTCCAGGTTCCTTTCTAGATCACTTTTTTACCCGCTTTTGTTTGTTGTTGTTGTTTGAAAAAATTTACATTCTTTAATTGAATTATCATTCTATTTTGGTCCTCACTCGTATCATTGATTGCGTGAAAACCAAGTTTATTTGTATTGTCAATTCGTTCATATTACGTGTTCGAGAATCGAGATCGGAGAAATTTATGTATTGATTGGTTTTGAGTAATACTTGATATTATATGTTTGGGTTCAGGGAAATTAACATAGACGAACATGAAATCAAAGCATTTTGTACCCATCTTTTCGTGAGATTTGTGGAAAGATTTTTTTTTTTTGAAATTTTTGCTAGGAGATATTTTACTAATAAAATATTGATTTTTTTTTACTTCGAAGATTGAATAGATATGTAATGTGATTGCGAGTTCTTACTTTATTTTGTGAATCTCAAACTTTATAATACATCTGCTATGAAGTGATATAAGTAGCATGATTAAGGTTAAGTTTTTGCTTCAAAGTTCAAGCTTAACCCTCTTAATCCAATTTCCATGAATTTTTGGGAAATTATGGTATTAGATTGCACGGAGTTGACATGAAACTATTGTGTCTTGATCTAGTTCCTTGTAGTTTTCTTGCATACTTCGTAAGGGTAAAGGTTCCTTATTCCTTATTATTGTTGTACTTACCTTTTAGTCTTCATTGAACCTTTTTGCAACTGAATTTCACTGGGATGCTGATTAAGTTGCTCTAACGAACATTAAAAGTAAAGGTTGTTCATATTGAATCTATTAAGCAATTTGCTCCGATTTGTTTCCTTTTTTCAGGTTTTTCTGATGACTCCACAAGTTCAGAAAGCAGCTCAAAATCCAAGCCTAGTACGAATAGTAATACTGCGACCATAATTGTCATCGTATTGTTCGGGTTTACTGCAGTGGGGTTGTTTTCATTTTTCCTTTTCAAGTTGTGGCAAAAGAAGAAACGGGATGAACAACATGCCCGCCTTTTGAAGTTGTTTGAAGAAGATGATGAACTTGAGTTTGAACTTGGCCTTCGGGTCTGACAGCATCATTGCAAATTGAGCTTGTCCTATTTTAGGTGTGTACATAAACTTTTCTGGTGGTCCTCAATTATTTAGCTTCAGTTGCATCCCTTGTTTTCTTTGATGGTAGGAAATAGTTTTTCATTATCCATGTCTGTATTCTAGTAGTTGAATACCACATAATGATTGAATGTAAATGAAGAACATTGTAATTCTTTGACACTAATATGGAACTTTGAGCTTCAGTTTAAAGGGAGGAAATAGTTTCAGTGGTCCTCGTGCATGTTTAAAGCTTGAAACTCAAATTATATCCACATGCATCTATCAGTTAGTCTGCATTTCGAGTTCTTATTCATGCAAGACTGTAGAGAATGTGCACCTTCTGTTTTAGTTGTTTAACTTTAGATGAGAATTAACTCCTTCATGTTGATTCTATTCATTGATTGTTGTTGTCTGATGGCATTTTCTGGTTTTGCGTTTTATCCTCCTATGTTTATTTTTTTACTTTTGATTTGCAGGTCAAAATTGCATCACTGCTTCGTGTTGTTTTAGAAAACTCTGTTTTCTAGTGGCCATAAATCAGGATTTAAGGTAATATAAATTTTCAACCATAAGATGTACTATTTTTATTATGGATTTTAAGTTTTGTCCATTCCTTGGAAAGGAGATGCATACCATTTTATACAAGATGTCAGAAAGGTGGATAGTTTACTTTTTTTGTAAAATTATGCAACCACGATTACAGATACCAGACATCCTGATCCTGTAGTGGTTGAGTTTCCTTCATTATCTGCCTCTGATTCAATTTAATAATAAAAACATTTGCTTGTGACTTCATGTGTGTGCCATACAGTATTAAAAAATTAAAAATTCTATAAAAAATGTTATTTATTTACGAAATGATAAATGTGAGATTTAAGCTTTGTTTTTGGTTGCTGTGGCAAAACCAAGGTTTGAGGCAAACAAGGTTTTGCAAAAGCTAGAAAAACTAGCTTTTAGCAAACTAAAGTTTGAGAAACTAGTTTGGGAGGCAAATTAAAGTTTTAGACACTCAAAAGCTGCCTATTTTTGGTTGCTTCTGGCTTCTCAAACTAGCTTTTCCACCAAAACACAACAAAAAATAGGGCCTTAGTTATAAAATATCAAATCAAGTATATCATATTAAAATATATACATTTTACTGTACTTTGAAAGAATTCTCAAATATATTTAATTTCAAATTTATCTCTAGTTTGAAATTCTTTGCGACCAGATTTTAATTAGACATTTTTAATAGATGCATACTTCTCCCCCCCAACTGGAAACAAATTCCTGAAGTTCCTGTATTATGAATAGATGCATTACAAGTAGACATATATCAGTTCAGGCAGAGAATATTACTTATTATGAAGTCAAAATACAATACAATGACTGATCGTATCTTATAATCAAAGGCATGCATACGTTGAAATATGCATGAAAATATTGAGATTGTCAGTGCAAAGAATATTTGAGTACATTAGAGGTTACGAAACAGAAAGAACACGGCTAAAATCACTACGGAAGAGGTTATTCGTAGTAACGAATGAAGCAGGGTAGTCAACTTTATGAAGGGGATGAGAAGTGGGAAAACACGGATCAACCTTGAAGGAACCCGAGATGGAGAACCACCGACGTGCAAAAACTGACGGGAGTTTAACTAGATCTTCCTAATTCAACTTCCCTAAGTTTAGGCAAAACGAATCCATCAGGATCGCAATTAATAAGCAGATGTAGTGAACCAGCAAGAAAGAAAGATTTATCATCAATAAGGTCACCTTCCTGTCTTGGCCCGTTTCATTCCGGTACTGTTAAAGGGTGACATACTTGGGCTCATGCTCGGACTCATTCTCGGGCTCTCTTCCCGCAATTGTCACGGACCGCAAGCCCGCGACCGAGACAAGTGCAACCATGGAAGCCCAGGCCTATCTCTACAGCATTTTGGGCTTGCCAAATGACCCAAGTAAGCTGGCCAATTACCATGGTAAAATGAGCAAGCAGAGTATTTACCATGGTGAAATCCGATAAGGCATCTCACTTATCATTTATGTGATTATTTGTAAAGATAATTCTCACTTTATCTCTTATTTAAAATTCAAATGTTGAGGATAGGATAGGCTCTCATCTGGACCGTTGATCCATTGTAATCTTGACCGTTGATTGTACTGAGCTCTCACTATAAAAGGAGGCTCAACCCAGGTCATTTCATTCATTCATTCATCACTTGCTTCAGTTTGTAAGCTTTTACCCAGAGTAATACAACTCAGTATTCACTCACTTTCTCTTGTTCTTTTGCCATCACTTTTCTTTTGTTCCATGATAGTTTCTAAGTATTTCTACTTAGGAAGTTTCGAGGTGACTTAGCCCAGTTTTCAGCCGAGAAAGCAGCTAAGGCCGCGCGGTTGTCTAGCAAAAGACTAGCCCCGTGACAAGTGGTATCAGAGCGAAGTTTTGCTGAGAAGTTGCTGATTCGAGATGGCACGTGATGGAGAGAACACTGCAGTGAAGAAGGGTGCAGAGGCCACAGGTGACAAATCCAGAGGGGTTCGTCGAAGGACGTGATCACATCGATCCAGGGAAGGGTTACCAAGCTCGAGGAGTCTATGGCGGAGGCCAAGGCGACGCTGGAACCTTTGGAGTCCATGGATGTTGAGAAGCTGAGTTCGTTGGATTTCGAGAGGCTCGAGTCCTTGGAGGGAATTCAGGATGATGTTCAGGAGGCTCTTAATGGGATGGATGTGAAGATGTCTACGCGTGGCGATGCCTTAGAGGCCATGGTGGTTGCTCTAAGGGAGGAGGTTGAGGAGCTCAAGGCAAAGGGTTCCAACTCCAGAAAGATGAATCGAAGAAGGAAGTGGAACCGCTTAAGACAGAGTTGTTTGTCTTTGGCGGCGATTGCGAACAAAGCGCGATCATTTGCAGTTTCTAGAACCTCGGGAGATATCCCCAAACCAGAAAAGTTCAAGGGGACGAGGTCCGCCCCAGAAGTGGAGAATTTCCTTTGGGAATGGAGCAATACTTCAAAGCCATGGGCATCGAGGAAGATGCTAAGAAGGTAAGCTTTGCAAGTATTTACTTAATTGATCTTGCACAAACGTGGTGGCGGCGTAGGTGCGAAGATGTGAAGCGTGGAAACATTGCCATTGAGACTTGGAAGGAGTTCCAAGATGAGTTCAAGGAGCAGTTCTATCCTTTTGTATCTTTGAAGATGAGGCACGGTCAAAGCCGAGGCGACTTAGACAAGAAGATGCCAAGAGTTTGAGGACCATGTCCAGGAAGTTCGTGGAGTTGAGTTTGCAGGTCCCGAGCTTGAGTGAAGAGGATGGGTTTTTCACCTTCGTAGATGGGTTGCAACCATGGGCGAAGATGGAGTTGCAGCGACGGGAGTGACCAAGCTCTCTCTGCGCACGACTCACCGCCGAGTCCATCATTGAGATTGGGCGTAGGAAAACGACTCCTCCAAACCAAGACCGGCTACACGAGAGGTCATGGTGGAGACAAGGAGAAGTCAAGTCGATCCGACAAAGATTCGAGTGGCGGGAATAAGCCTTCGAATGGGAAACATGCTGATTCAAGGGACAAGCAGCATGGCAAGTGTTACCATTGCCATAAAGAAGGGCATATTGCCGTGGATTGTCCCAAAAAAGAATGAAATTGCTGCCGTCAAGGAGGCGGTTGATGGCGAGACTGGTGAGGCTCTGAAGCTTGGCTCCGTCATTAGTACAATGGAGGTCAAGAAGGGTCGAAAGAAGAAGGGGTTGATGTTCGTCGACATCACTATTGCGGGCCAGAAGTTGAGTGCACTAGTGGACACCGGTGCCTCCGAACTGTTCATGTCCGAGCAAATCGCGAGAAACTTGGCGTTACTATCGAGAAGTCCGGTGGATCTATCAAAGCAGTGAATGCCAAGGAAGTACCGATTGCGGAGTCGCAAAGGGAGTTCAACTTAACATTGGAGGTTGGACGGTAAGGAAGCCATCAAGGTAATCCCACTCGATGACTTTGATTTTGTGCTTGGGTTAAGTTTTCTAGACCGGATCAACGCTCCCTGTTCCTTTTTGCGAATTGTCTGTGCATTCTAGATCCGAAGCATCAATGCATTGTTCCAGTGAGCCGAGGGTCAGGAGTAGGTGCAAGAGTTCTATCCGCAATTCAGTTTGCAAAGGCAGCGCGCAAGGAGGAGCCGACCTTCCTAGCAACCTTGGTGTGCGATGAGCCTGTCGCAACTGAGGGAGTCCCCGATGAGGTGGGGCAAGTCTTGGTGGAATTTGCAGATATGATGCCTGCCGAGTTGCCAAAGAAGTTGCCTCCAAAGAGGGATGTTGATCACAAGATTGAGCTTGTGCCAGGTGCGGAGCCCCCCGCTCGAGCCCTTTACCGACTAGCCCCGCCTGAGTTAGAGGAGATGCGCAAACAGTTGAACGATCTCCTAGATGCCGGGTACATCCGCCCATCCAAGGCACCCTACGGTGCGCCGGTGTTGTTCCAGAAGAAGCACGATGGGTCCCTACGGATGTGCATCGACTACAGGGCTTTGAATAAGCTCACGGTGAAGAACAAGTATCCGATTCCTCTCATTGCGGACTTGTTCGACCAGCTTGGTGGTGCAAGGTGGTTCACCAAGTTGGACTTGCGATCGGGCTACTACCAAGTCAGAATAGCCGAGGGTGATGAGCCGAAGACAGCTTGCGTGACGAGGTATGGTTCTTTCGAGTATCTAGTGATGCCTTTCGGCCTCACGAATGCTCCAGCTACTTTCTGTACCCTGATGAACAAGGTGCTACAACCGTTCCTGGACAAGTTTGTTGTAGTCTACCTCGACGACATCGTCATCTGAGCAAGACATTGGAGGAGCATGTCGAACACTTGCGGGAGGTGTTCAAAGTCTCTTGGGGAAAATGAGCTGTATGTCAAAACGGAGAAGTGCTCATTTGCCCGACAAGAGGTTCCTTTCCTTGGCCACATTGTTGGAGGAGGTATGATCCGAATGGACAAGGAGAAGGTTCGAGCCATTGAGGAATGGGAGGCGCCAACAAAGGTAACCGGGTTGAGATCTTTCCTGGGGTTGGCGAATTACTATCGGAGGTTTGTCAAAAGCTACTCCAAAATTGCCGCACCGTTGACCGACTTCTTTGAAGAAGGACAAGGCGTGGGATTGGGGATCGGAGTGCGAAAGCCTTTGATGAGATCAAGCTCGCCATGGTGAGTGAGCTGTCTTGGTGTTGCCAGATTACACCAAACCTTTGAAGTTCACACCGATGCATCCGACATTGCCATTGGTGGGGTCCTAATGCAAGAGGGACATCCGGTTGCATATGAAAGCCGGAAGCTCAATGAGACCGAGCGGAGATACACAATCCATGAGAAGGAGATGACAGCGGTGGTGCATTGTCTACGAACATGGAGACACTATGTGCTTGGGTCCAAGTTCGTGGTGTACACCGACAATGTCGCCAATGATTACTTCTTGACTCGAAGAAGTTGTCCCCGAAGCAAGCTCGTTGGCGGGAGTTTCTTGCCGAGTTCGACGTTACTTTGGAGCACAAACCGGGAAGGTGAAACCGTGGCGATGCCATAAGCCGAAGGTATACCATGGAGTTTGCGAGTTTGCGGAGGGACCGATCTTTGGAGCGCATCAAGGAGGGATTGACACATGATCCGACGACCAAGTCATTGATCGAACTTGCCAAGGAGGGCAAAACCCGGAGGTTTTGGCTAGAGGGAGGCTTGTTGTTTGTTCGTGGACGTCGCCTCTTTGTGCCTCAGTTTGATGGAATTCGAAAGGAGCTCATGAAGGAATGCCATGATTCCAAGTGGGCGGGACATCCGGGGATACACCGGACATTGGCCTTGATGGCGGAGCATTATTATTGGCCACACATGGGCAGTGATGTTGAAGCCTATGTGAAGACTTGCCTTGTGTGCCAGCAAGACAAGATCGAGCAGAAGAGTCCAGCGGGGTTGTTGCAGCCTTTGCCAATTCCGGAGAAACCATGGGTAAGTGTTTCCATGGATTTTATAGTCGTTTTGATTGTTGTTGACGGAAAGTCTAGTATTATGGTGGTCGAGACAGGTTTTCCAAGTATGCGACATTTATCCCAAAGACCCAAAGGTGTGTCGGTGAGAAGCGGCTAGGCTTTTTCTCAAGCACGTGGTGAAATCTTTGGGGTGTTCCACAATCCATTATCAGTGATCGGGACACGAGGTTCACGGGGAGGTTTTGGACAGAGTTGTTCAAGTTGTTGGGCTCAAACTTGAACTTCTCGACGAGTGTCCACCCGCAGACCGATGGGCAAACCGAGAGAGTGAATGCACTCGTTGAGATCTACTTGAGGCACTATGTGAGTGCTAATCAGCGTGGATGGACAAAGCTGTTAGATGTGGCCCGATTCTCTTACAACTTGCAGCGGAGCGAGGCGACAAACCGAGTCCGTTCGAGATTGTAACCGGGCAAGCAGCCGCTACACCAAACGCGGTTGTGACCGGGTACGGGGCCGAGTCCAGAGCCTATCATTTTGCCAAAGGGTGGCATGAGCTTTATGACTTAGCCCGTGCATGCTTGCGCAAGGCGGGAAAGCGGACCAAGAAGTGGGCGGATCGAAAAGCGTCGGGATGTGTACTTTGAGGTTGGTGATCTAGTCCTTGCCAAACTGACTTCGATCTTGCGCAACCCAGATCACAAGGGGCTTGTGCGACGATATGAGGGGCCGTTCAAAGTTGTGAAGCGGGTAGGCACCATGGCCTATCAACTAGAGTTGCCGCCAACTATCCGAGCTCATCCGGTGTTTCATGTGAGTTTGTTGAAGGCATATCACCATGATGAGGATGATCCAGATCGAGGCAAATCACACCGAGCGCCAGTCGGAGTAAAGGTCTCATACGAGAAAGAGGTTGAAGCAATCCATTCGAGAGAGAGCCGTTCGTCAAGTGGGAAATCGACCAAGGCATGAGTACCTTGTTCAATGGAAGGGTCTTCCCGAGTGTGAGATGAGTTGGGAACCAGCCGATGCCTTATGGCAATTCCAGGAGCAGATCGACCAGTACCATTCTAGCCGCGCGACGAGGGCGTCGCTAGAACTAGTGGGGGAGAATGTCACGGACCGCAAGCCCGCGACCGAGACAAGTGCAACCATGGAAGCCCAGGCCTATCTCTACAGCATTTTGGGCTTGCCAAATGACCCAAGTAAGCTGGCCAATTACCATGGTAAAATGAGCAAGCAGAGTATTTACCATGGTGAAATCCGATAAGGCATCTCACTTATCATTTATGTGATTATTTGTAAAGATAATTCTCACTTTATCTCTTATTTAAAATTCAAATGTTGAGGATAGGATAGGCTCTCATCTGGACCGTTGATCCATTGTAATCTTGACCGTTGATTGTACTGAGCTCTCACTATAAAAGGAGGCTCAACCCAGGTCATTTCATTCATTCATTCATCACTTGCTTCAGTTTGTAAGCTTTTACCCAGAGTAATACAACTCAGTATTCACTCACTTTCTCTTGTTCTTTTGCCATCGCTTTTCTTTTGTTCCGCAGTAGTTTCTAAGTATTTCTACTTAGGAAGTTTCGAGGTGACTTAGCCCAGTTTTCAGCCGAGAAAGCAGCTAAGGCCGCGCGGTTGTCTAGCAGAAGACTAGCCCCGTGACACAATGTACCGTTTAGTAAAGCCAACTCCCTAAGCTGTTGTTTCTTATAGTTATCCAAGGATTCATCCTGAAGATAAAATGAAGGGTTAGAACAAAGAAAAAAGAAGGGTAATATAAAATAAAGAACACAAATTGTTTTTGTTTGTACCACAGGCTTCAGAAGGTTTTCTAGTATGCCAACAGCATAGTCCAAACGAGAATTTATCGTATCCTCAGGAAATTCAGCCTCCACCAACACGTGCAGTGGTTCATTAAGATGTTCATATCCGGGTTTATCTTTCAGATTCTCTTCCTATAGGAAAGTCACCAACCAGTTGTGGGAATTTTAAAGGAAGTACAAATGAATAACAATTGAAGCAAAGCAACGACGGAAAAATCGATCTCATATTTATGTTGAAAATATAAAATTTCACTTCAACTTGCACTTCGCCAAGCAAAGCACATAATACTGAGTTTGCTTTGGAGCATGTCAAATGCAAATGGAGACGCACATTAACGGCATATATAATTCAATGACCTAAATGCCCTTCAGAAGATGGATTGGTAGGAAATATATGAAAGTAGGATTTATAGGATATCAATAATCCTACAGCTAGCCACAATCAGCCACTGCCAAACGACAATTGGCATAAGAAAATAGACAACACTTCCATTATAATCAGAATCTGAACAAATGATAGAGCAAGAAGCAGCAAAAGACTTAACCTACTATACACGTACTACTACGCAATGTGTTACCAAAATCACATGTTGGTATTAAAAGAATCCAAACCTTCACAGAATCCTTGACAGAACCCTTGCCTCGTATGTACACCCTACACTCTGTCACGGCTTCAACTCTCTTCAGGGAGTTCCCTCGTGGTCCCAAAATTCGGCCAACAAAATTATACTGAAAAGCAAGAGTCAGAACTATTAACTAAATAAGAGGTAAACAAAAAACTACCTTTAAAATAACTTACATTCGGATATTTATCCGCAGGTATGTCAAGTCTAACAACTCTCTTTACAACTGGTGTTGTATGGAGTCCTGGCAAACCAGGCCAACCCATTGATGCATCTGGAATTGAAGCAACTCGTTGCATATGCCCGTTTTCCTGAAGAAGGAAAAACACATTAACGGATTTTCATTTTCCTTTGATTTAACATTAATGAGAAGCAAACCATTGGTCTTAAGAACAAATTTCTATATAGCAATTAGACAGCATTACCTCTGTTTGCATTACAGACCATCCCTCCATATTCATCTGTCTCCCATTAGGATGTTGACCCAATGACCTTAAAGGACTATCACACTCGAATCTCTCATGATCCACAAAACCAGCATTAAGACCCGAGACCCTTCTAATCTCTGCAGCGATGCAAGAAAAAAGCATATAAAAGAGTCTATAAATGTCATCATTTGGTTTATGTATTACATGCCTTAGTAGAACTATCTGGCGGCAACCTTCCTGTTTGCTTACTTTAAAAGCACATAAAAGAGCGTAGAAGTATCCAGCTTAAGAATACTTCACAATTTAATCACTTAAAACCAAATGTTGCCAGTTAAGAATTATAATAGGACAATTATAGACAGGATGACAGCTAGTTCTAGGCCGTTATTTGTCTGGAAGTTCAGTTCATTTGTTGACAATCGGAATGCGAGTGCGGAAGAAAAAGAACCAACAGAGCAACCATGGTAATGAATACATGATAACAATCTAGCAGATTGAAACACACATTAATTAGAAGATGATATAAATTGTAAGCTTTAGGCACAAGATTTGACATCCTTCGAAAGAGTACGTGCAACATGTATGGATATAATAGCTTTCCTTCAATCGTTCAAGAATGTTTTTTATTCGGCCCCAAAAAGAAAACAATCACACCCAATTTCTGACGATACAAATCACAACAACTAATGGATCTTACATTGAACAAAAAGGAGATAAACAGATGATTCAATAACCTTGATTAAGAAGCCTGGTGCATAGAGGAAGAGTTTGCATAAAAGGCCCCAACTTCTGTTTCTCAGTCAATAGTTCAGCTAAATACCTGCCATTGTTACTTAGATTGTAAGAAAGAATGAAGAAAAAAATTACACATTAAGCCTATAAACCAACTTTGAAAACAAACATCAATCAGAACAAAGAAAGCTCAAATTATGAAACAAACAAAAAAAATCAATGATTAGAGTAAAAAAACTCAAAATTAAAAACAAAATATGGGATTTGATTGATTGAAGTAATTCAATAAAAAAAGGCAAACCTTTCACGATCTGAAGGAAGAGAAGAAGGCCTGTGAGGAGAAGCATGGAGTCCAGGAGGAGGGTACTGGAAGTAACTTCCCGGTAGGATTCTATCTCCCATCATATATACTCACCCCTTTTTAACCATTCAACAAAGAAAATTAAAAAAAAAAGGTCTTCAAATTCAACAATCAAAAGCTATACGTATATATATATACAGAGATGAAACAATAAAAAGAAGCCCCATAACTTACTTTGATGAATGGCTGTGGCAGGTGGAGAAGCTTAAAGGGAAAGGGAGAAAAGTGGAAGAGATGGAAGCAAAGACTGCTGCTGCTGCCCCTTTATGTGGAGAAGAGTGTCAATGAGAGATCAAAGCCCTACTCCAAGAGGACTCTTCCATTCTTTGTTTTCCTCTATATATTAATATCCCCCCTCTTAAATTCTTCCCATTTTTTTTTTCTCTTTTTTCTTCAAATTTCATGCTATTTATTTATTATAGGTTCAAGGGTTTGAGGTTTTTTTAACTAAAAAAAACAATTATGTCATTAATTTTTTGTATTTAATTAAACTTTTGAATTAATAAATTAAATTAAATCAATTAAATTTTTTTTAATCAATGAAAAGCAACTGACTTTGGTGAAATTCGAACCAGGATAAGCCTGGAGAAAGTAACATGCCTTTGACATATTATAGTATTGTTACGTAACATTTTTAAATTTTTAGAAAATTTATTTTTTTATAATTTTTATAAGTTATTTAGAATTTTTAAAATATTTTAAAAAATTAAATAAAATATAAAAATTTAGAAATTGTCACACAAGTGGCAACATTGTATCAAGACATGCTTCACAAACTGATTCAAAAAAATATTAGATTTATTGGTCAATGTTGGTCAAAGGGGTGAACTGATAAAATTTTGGAGTGTAAGAGCTTAATTGTATCCTAAAAAATTCAAAAACTTAATTGATTTTTTTAAATTCAAGGGCTTATAATACTCTCAAGCCTTTATTATAAATACATTTCAATAATCATTAATTTATTCAATATTTATATTTGATATGTGTCATGTAATTAATTTCAAATTTATTAATAAGTGATTTGTTTGATTCGATAAAGTTGATTTATATAAAATTTAGATAAAAGTTATTTTTTATTTTCAGGTTGATCCGATTTGAAACTAATTTTAAATGATAAAAATAAATGTAAATACAAATAGTCGAAATATATAAATATTATTATAAACTATACTAATAACATGAAAAGTGTCCAGTGAGTTTTTCTAGAAAGTGTCAACTGAATTTTAGCTCCATTAATATTATTGTGTTTTTTAACCAAGGTATCCACTATAGATAACTAGCGATAGTTATGATTAATCTTTGTTAGAATCAAACCATAATAGATATGAAATCTAAACTTATGATCTATCGTGTCAAATCATCAAGAATAATAAACTGAATGCGAAAGCGTACCTGAATTCATTGATAGACTGGAAACCTTAAATCATTTGTTGAGGATCGCTTAGAAGATGGTTGTGATCTTCCAAGAAGATAGGTTAGTCATTGCCGTAAAAAGTCTCTGACTGGATAAGAGTAATACAAGTTAACCTATTTTTTTGGGACAACTACCTCTTTATATAGTTGATTATTAAATCAACTACTAAATATTTATAACTCTGCCCCTTATTGAGTACATCTTATAGTATCTACACTTTTATTTCCATGACACACCTAACATAATTGGTCACTTAATTTTGTGTCACACTTTATAATAGCATTATACATTTTACATATATGCTTACAATTGCGAATTTTAATCCAAAATTTCACACTTGGGCAACATATGTTTCCTGATAAATGTACAACCTTATGAGCTCAAAAATTTGTTATTATATAATAGGTATTCTATAACAATCTCGTCCATCAACTATATTCATATAGGATCAAAGTAGCCTTTGTCATATCAATCATGACTAGACCCATCAATAGTCACATATACAAATATAGTCAATGACATAGATCAAACATGGATGCGTGGCATGAAAAATTACATGAAATGTGAACCGAACATGTCTATTTCCAACTGGTCCTCCTAAACCTTAGTGAGATCAAACTTTACTAAATTTAGAGTATGCATAAACCAAAAAAAAATTATTTTTGCAGAAAATAAACTTAAAATATCCTTAAATTGAAGTAACCGAAATTGTGTCTAAAACGAATGAGCATTTTTCAAAATTACAAACTCACTAAAACTGCATATCTTTAAATAACATTACACCCACATGAGTAGTGTGCTCATGAAAGACCTAGAATGATAGTTTCTTAATAAGCGCGTAATTATGGAGTTTGTATCAACATGCTCTATAGTCACACAACCACTCTAAATTTTCTTTAATAACTATGAACTAAATATTTGTGTGCTTCAATTTTGAAATGTTCATATTGTTTATAGAATAAATGAATGCATATTTATGGTCACAAAAATAACTGAAGTGGTCTTTCTATTCAATCTACAATTAGCAGCTCACGTGATAGAATCTTTTGCATCAATATTCTAATAGAATTGAAGCTGTAAACCTGATGATCTCTAACTTACCAGAACTTCGATATGTGAGCATGCAGTTTTTGTTTTCTAAAGATATCTCATAACCCTACTAGCTGCTATCAAATGGTCCATACTAGATTTGCTTAAATATCTGTCTAACATTCCAACAATGTACGCAATATCCGAACGCATACATACTTGAACTTAAATTAGATTCTCAATAGTTTATGCATATGGAATCATTTGTATTTTCTAAATTTCAAGGTTACTTTTAAGGCATTGAGTAAGACAAAATTTGTCTTCTTTAGCAATATGACTATCACTTGATTTACTCTCACTGAACTTGTAGTATATATAATTGTCAACCAAATTTATCTCAAAACCGAACGAGATAATCACTTGGTGCAATTTGTAGTACAATTGGTGAGAGAAATACTTAAGCCCATAAATGGATTTCCTTAATTTGCATATCACTAACTTTGTATCGTCAAACATAAATTTATGTTTGTACCATATAATTCGCTTCTTCAATGTCGCTATTGAAAAACACAAGCTTAACATCCATCTTATGTAGCTCAAGATTAAAATAAACAACAAGCGTCATGATTATCTTGAAAGAGACTTTCAATGAAACTTGAGAGAAAGTCTCTATAAAATTAATGTTTTCTTTTAGAGTATATCCTTTAGATACAAAACATGCCTTATACTTATCCACATTATCATTTGCATCCCTCTTGATCTTAAATATCCATTTACAACCAATTGGTTTGCACATTCAGGTAATGAGACAAGTTCCTAAATTTATTGCCCTGCATAAAATTATACTCTTCTTAAATGACATCAATCCACTTTTGAGAGTTAGAACTTTTGTAACCCTCTAGACCCGTCTATGCTACACACCTAAATCTAGGAGGTCACATTAGGGTCACCAAAGCGACCCACAGAAAAAAATAGAAGAAAACTCTTAGAAATACATTTAAAAGTGTAAAATAACCTTTATGTTAAAACTATATTAAATTTCGTTTATACAAACTAAAATCCAGAAAATAAAATACAGACTCAATCATAAAATAAATCGTGACATACATACCTACTAATACACAGGTACCGTACTCCACGCGCAACGCCAAGGGAACTCCAAACTGATATCATTCATAAATCTATAATCAAATTTCTTTAACTTGTAATGGTGGAACAAAGTGAGTTTGGGAAAGCTCAGTAAAATAAAACTTCCAAATGATGATGTAGACAAAGGCATGTAAGGTAAACCAGATACATGGTATAGTATAAAACTGTCACGGTATTCTGGGTATCCACAGGTTCCAATTACGATTCATTTTAAATTCTTATCTATCCTCTATCTGAACTTCAATAGGAAGTTTTCCAAGATTGCATTTATAAGGCATTTACTCAGGCCTATTGGGCGTAAGTGCTGACCTAAAGGGGTGTATTGGGTCCAATAGAATCGTCCTAACTGAAGCATAAAAGCCTGAATGCAGAATGTATTACCCTAGCTGAAGCGTAGGAACCTGATACAGTAGCAGTAAGATATTACCCTAGCTGAAGCGTAGGAACCGAATACAATAGCAGTAAGGTATTACCATAGCCGAAGCGTAGGAACCTGATACAGTAGCAGTAAGGTATTACCCTAGCCGAAGCGTAGGAACCTGATACATGATAGGCGGAATTACCAGCTTGATCAGAGCTAAACCTCAGGCATTTCTCACTATACCTAAGTTCCCCAATAACAGTCTAAACAGTGATAATAGTAACAACAGTAATAATCAGTATTAAATAATGACAACAGAAGGTACAAAGCAAACCATTCAATTAGATAGGTACACCTTAAGTATTCGTTTCTCGGAACTGACTATAGTGTATTGCAATGTAGATCACCTTCACTAATTAACCACTACATGAACTACGAGAAATCGAACATGATTTCATATGGTATTCTTTCAATATCACATTAGTATCCGAAATGACTAACAAACACAGTAGTATATTACCACTTTCAAAGCTGGTCTATTTATTTAGCTTTACTAGTATTTCTTATTCCAAGTCTTAGAGGTATTTTCGGTCATTGTAGTATTCGAGGTTATTACAGACACTTCGATGCCCAAGGGTGTTTCAGTCATTAAGATACTTTCGGTAATTCTAAACAATTCATTCACTACTGTTATTTAGATCAGTTCAGGAATACGTAAAATCTTCCAGTAAATTTTTCTTCAGGTGTTTGTCCAGAGTTTGGGTAATCCAAGTGTTTTGTTATCATACATATTTGAAATCTTGATACCGAATTCTTTTCCAATAGAACAAGGATTTCATATAAAGTAATCATTTATCAGACCGAGTGTAAAATTTTAGGACATTTTCTTTGTTAGAGGTATTTAAGTCATTTTTATTTCTCGAGTGTATTATCATAATTTCTTAACGAAATATTTCAAATATTAAATTATTTAACTCTATTTATCAGATCGAGAGATTGTGTCATATTAAGCATTCACTGAACTAAGGATCCTTTCGGTCTATTACATTCATTTTTCGAATAATTTGATCTTATCCAAATTACCATTCCATTATCTCATAATTTAATTGACTCAAGCAGAGTTAAAAGTACGCTTAATTATTCTCATGCAAACATTAGTCTAGAACCAACATGTATCATAAAGCATGCAAGAGGTAGTAATGTATTACCTTGATTCGGCATTACATCAGTCGACCCAAGGTACTCCATTCGATCATTATCGAATCCCTAATTCGACATCCTCTCCAAGCTCGAATACAAGGAGCTGCGATTTCCCTCAATTACACAAGATCCTTAATCAGTCCATAACATGAATACAATTCACTTAAACTGAATAGTTACATATAGGTTCACTCAGGTTCAAGGTCAAATTCAGAGGCTTTCGGGTTCGAATTTCACAAAACCGACTTCAGAAAATGGACTCAAGACGTCGAAAAATATAAAATATAACTTTTTAGAAAAAGTCAACATTTCTTTAGCGGTCAATGATCCAAGGTCAATGCTGACGTCAGAACGCTAACGTCAGTGGTCAACGGTCAATACCGACGTTAGCGGTCAATGTTGATGTTAGCGATTAAAGAGTTGACTCGAGCGAGTTAACTTAGTGAGTCGACTCGACCGGGTTGACTTACTAATTTGACTTGGTCGGGTTGACTCACTGAGTTGGCTCGGTCAACGGGCCTTGTCAAATGGGTCAGGTCGGATCGGGTAAGATCGGGTCGGGTCGGTCACAGGTCGGATCAGGTAATCAAGACCGTGAATATGGATTGGGAAAGTGCCGGGCAAAAGTGTTTGTTGGACCTCAATGAGATAGAAGAATTCCGTGCACTTGCCTACAACAATGCACGAATCTACAAGGAGAAAACAAAGCAATGGCATGACAAGAAACTATTGCCGCGACAATTCATGCCAGGGCAACTAGTTCTCTTATTCAGTTTTTGGCTGAAACTTTTCTCGGGAAAACTGAAATGAAGATGGTCGGGACCATTCAAAGTTGTCAAACCGTTCTCCTATGGTGCAGTGATAATCAAGTCCATCACTGAAGAACATGAATTCAAAGTTAACGGACAAAGATTGAAGCACTACAACGGTGCCCATGTGGAACGTAACAACGAAGTGGTCACCTTAGGAGATGCATGAGCATGATCTCCCTTCGATATTTTCTTTTTCTTTTTATTTTTTTGAACTATTTAATTTTTTTTACTTTTATTTATTAATTTTGGTTATTTCTCTTTTTAGGATATATTTATTTATTTTATTTAAGATTAAGACTACACATTTCTTTCATATTTATTTAATTGTTTTTAAATTTTAAGTTTAATAATTTCTTTGCACATCTTTATCTATTTTCTTTTATTAGTTTATCTTTATCTTTAATTTTAATCCTTATTTTATTTGTTTTTGAATTGTAGGAAAAGAGTTCAAGATAAAGAGGAATTTGATTCAAGAAGGAAACTTATTCAACAAGGAAATTAATGAGCTAAATCTAAGGCTTATATTAAGCCTCCAATTTACCCTAAATAAACCTTACATAGCCGGCCAAACCCTTCCCCTTCCCCAAATCCCCTAGCCGTACCCTTCCCCCAATCAAAACCCCTGTTTTCTTTCTTTCCAATTAATCTCACCCACCATATTTACTACCTATCTTTTCTATTTAACCCATCACCTTTAACTTCCAAGAAACCTATTCCTACTTTTCACCTTGCAACTCTTTAGTTTCTTTTGCTTTCTTTTCTTTGTTTCTACCAAACTCACAACCAAGATCATCCCTAGCATCCAAAATTGAATTTTTGGTTCATCCAAGTTTCTCCAAAGAAACAAGATACAAGAAGTTTGCTACACTGGTGGTTTAAGAAAGATTTCACTCCAAGTTTGAAAACCGGAAGATTTGTGAAGAACAAGGCTTCGAATACTCTAACTCTCATCAAGATTTCGGCATTGAACCATTCATCTTCGAAAGGATTGCACATCAAAAGTGGCAAATCTTTTTCCATCAATCGGAACCGGGTAACATCTCATGGGTAAGAGAATTCTATGCTCACTCACCTAACCTGGATAATCCTTATGTTTTTGTTCTTGACAAGGCTATACTCATAAGCCCCGAAAACATAAACACCTTTTACGGGCTCTACGTTGAGAAGGACGAGCATCAAGCCTTGTTGATCAACTCACGCCCAAGCAACTCGAAAAGGTGTTTCAAGAACTCACTCTACCAGGAACTCATTGGAACGACGGTAAATACAAAGGCACAGTAAATCGCCTTCGGCTTAAACCCAAGGCAAAATTATGGAACAAGTTTGTTAATACTTCTTTAATGCCTACAACACACAATACTATCGTTGATACACCTCGTCTTTTGCTCATACATTCTATCTTGCATAATCACATCATTAACATTGGAAAAATTATTTGTGATGAGATTTTTGTATGTAGCACAAAAGACAAGAGTCCTCTTTTCTTCTCTTGCTTAATTTCCAATCTTTGCAAGGAGATGCATGTCCCAAATGAGTCCACTGATGAAAAGGCCCTACCAAAGTTCGATTGGAATTGAGCACAAATCCGAAAGCTAATGGGAGAGGCACAGGTAAAATCCCCAAAGCCTTCAATTGTCGCGGCAACTCCTGCCGCCTCGGCAACTCCTAATGCCCAAGCAACTAATGCCAGGGCAACTCGGACAGCAACCCAGAGACAACTTGAAGCACTCTTACAACCGTTTGAGAACCGCCTTAGGCAAATTGAAGACCGTCAACTAATGTTCATATGGTACATGAAGGATTACAACAATGCCATCACCCAAGTCATCCTGGAAAAGTACCCGGACAGCCGCGTTCCGTTCCCTATATTTCTTACCGAAATCCTTGCAACGACAACCAATGAAGCAGTTGCCACGACAACCGCAACAGATGATGCTGCAGCAACCTACACTGCGCCTGCCCAAGCAGTTGCCACGGCAACCAACACTGAAGATGTCATGGTAACCAAAGCTAAAGACGCCCCGACAACCACTACAAAAGCCAAAGGTAAAACATCTTTGCCCGAATCAACTCGTACTGAATCATTGTCTGATTTGTCAGATTCGAATGAATCCTCCATTGCACCAACAAAGACCACACCAATCGAATCATCCAAGCCCAAGCGAAAAGCCAATGACATTGATGAAGAGGACGATGAGGACAACCCCGTACGAGGATCAATTCCACCATCGGCAACAAGGAAGCAACCACCGCGTTCAAGCAAAAGAATCAAGACACCGACCAAAAGAAAACTAATCATCCACGATGACGAACTCTCAGAGTAAGTCATCGTTTGCATTTTACTTTTCTTTATTGTTATTTTTGTTTTTATTTTTCTTTGTTGCATGCATTGAGGACAACGCCTCACTCGAGTTTGGGGGGATTGTTATTAGTTATTTACCATGTTTACTTGCATTCATCTTAAGTATTGCATTTAGGACACATAAATTGCTTGCCATGCCTTTAGTTGGAACAAGAATTGCCTAGATTTGATGAATATCCGATGATGACTTTGCCAATGTACTTAATTGATAGAACTTTTTATTCTAGGATAAACGTGGAAACACTTAGAATCTTACTATGATGCTAAACTTGATGAAACACTGTTGTGGCTTGATTGATTTAAGGAATTTTAGCGAACTTAGGTTGATAGTTAAAAAATTGGGGGATTAGAATAAAAATTGGATGAATGCTAGAGGTGCCCGAAATTGGCTCTAGTATGTGCTAAAAATTGATCGCTAGAGGTGCCCGAAACTGGCTCTAGTCGAATAAATTAATTAACTTAAGAAAACTAAAAACAAAACACTAGAGGTGCCTGAAACTAACTCTAGTTAAAACATGTTAAAAGAACCCAAGGAAGTAATTTGAAAACCTCTTGTTTGCATAGAATCCGAAAAATCAACTTGCACACAACTCCGCACACACTCACAAGCATTATAGTTTGATTCCGAGTAACTCCTAAGTTTTCCGAAAAATGAGAAGCCAATCATACTTTGTGCCATGGTTATGAGAATTGAAATCAAGTTCAAAACTAAGTTTGTGAAAATTGAAGTCTTGGCGGGTAATTATTAGTTTGCATTGCTTGAGGACAAGCAATAGTTCGAGTTTGGGGGTATGTTATGTGTCTAAAAGTACTATTTTATTCACCTCTTATTCATATTATTGCTAGACTTAGGATCATATTAGTTGCATTATTAACCATTCATGCATGTTTGCATTGTTTCCTTGGTGGACAAGCTTGATTTCATATTTTGCTTAATTTTGTGGAAAAATATATTGTTTTGGTGTATTTTTGCGTGTGTGCAGAATCACTTGCCTAAACAAGGCTGGAACCAGTTACCAGGGCAGTGCATGAAGAAGATGCCGACGCAGTTGCCAGGGCAATGCATGAAGGAGATGCCGAGCTAGTTGCCAGGGCAATTGTCGATAAGGGATAAGATGATATGGCAGTCAAAATTGATGACTAGATAAACCCAAGATGACGTGGAGCAAAGTTAAATCCCAAAGGAGTTTGATTTCCATGAAGAGGTTAAAGAGAAATTAAATCCCAAAAAGATAGGAGAAGATCTAGAAGGAATTTAAATATAATAAAGAATTATATTCTTTAAAAGTATTTAATTCCAACTTAACTTCCTCCTTAAAAAAGACTTTGACCTAGCCCTATAAATTGAGGACCAAGCCGTCAACTCCAAAAGAGAGCAACGGAGAGATTTCGACAAGGAGAGAGCAAGGGAGAGATTTTGACAAGGGAGAGTAAGAGAGATATTTCGACAAGGAGAGAGAGCAAATGGGAGAGATTTCGACAAGGGCTTTCAACCATTCTTCATTTTTTCTTTCTTGTTCAATTAGGTTTATGTTAGGAATTCTTTGTTTTGTGTTTCTTTGGAACCTAGCCATGAACTAAATCTATTTGGCTAAGGTTATTGTGTTTTGTGGTTGTGAGAAACAATCGGATTTTGTTTAGGTAATAAGAGTTTGCACTTTCAATTCAAGGTTTGCTCATTCTTGGTTTTTATTATTGTTTGCGAGTGAATTGAGAGAGGATCTCGTAACTTCATCTATTTATCTAATATCGGGAGAGTTAGATTCAAGAAACAAATGAGTATGGTCTTTATTCAATCTATTGATGGTGAAGATTAATCCGACTTAGGAATAAGTTAAGGATTTCAACGGCTAAGAGGAGCGCAAGATTGGTTGTTGTTCACCCTTGATTCACGCAGGGATGTATTGTCAAGGCATGCACAATTAGCTAGAGTTTTGACTTAGGGATAAGAAGAAACCATTGAAGAACGCTCCGCCGAACCTTGAAGTTACGGCCCAGCCGCCCAATTAGTTGCCCAGCTAGTTGCCCAGGCAACCGTCGATTAGTTGCCAAGGCAACCTCACTGCGCAAGTTGCCACGGCAACTAAGCTGCCCTTGCACTCTTTTACCAAGACGATCCAATCGGCTATCACACCTCAACTCACGATAACCTGGCCTATTCTCTCTTATTCGATTACATCTTCTTTTACTTTATTGCTTTCTAGTTTAGTTGTTAGTTAAAACTCCTACAATCACCTACTTGTGTTTTTACTTTTTGCAGTTCAAGAGATTGAATTCTTGAAGTGGCACTAATCCATGTGGAGGCGATATCTTTTATACTATAACTTGCGACGTGTACACTTGCACAATTGCGGAGCACTTATTACGCGCAACAACAGTCTAAACATCAATAATAGTAACAACAGTAATAATCAGTATTAAATAATGACAGTAGAAGGTACAAAGCAAACCATTCAATCAGATAGGTACACCTTAAGTATTCGTTTCTCGGAACTGACTATAGTGTATTGCAATGTAGATCACCTTCACTAATTAACCACTACATGAACTACGAGAAATTGAACATGCTTTCATATGGTATTCTTTTAATATCACATTAGTATCCGAAATGACTAACAAACATGGTCATATATTACCACTTTCAAAGCTGGTCTATTTATTTGGTTTTACTGGTATTTCTTATTCCAAGTTTTAGAGGTATTTTCGGTCTTTGTAGTATTCGAGGCTATTACAGACACTTCGATGCCCAAGGGTGTTTTAGTCATTAAGATACTTTCGGTAATTCTAAACAATTCATTCACTACTGTCATTTAAATCAGTTCAGGAATACGTAGAATCTTCCAGTAAATTTTTCTTCAGGTGTTTGTCCAGAGTTTGGGTAATCCAAGTGTTTTGTTATCATACATATTTAAAATCTTGATACCGAATTCTTTTCCAATAAAATGAGGATTTCATATAAAGTAATCATTTATCAGACCGAGTGTAAAATTTTAGGACATTTCCTTTGTTAGGGGTATTTAATTCATTCTTATTTCTCGAGTGTATTATCGTAATTTCTTAACGAAATATTTCAAATATTAAATTATATAACTCTATTTATCAGATCGGGAGATTATGTCTTATTAAGCACTTACTGAACTAAGGATCCTTTCGGTCTATTACATTTCTCTTTCGAATAATTCGATCTTATCCAAATTACCATTCCATTATCTCATAATTTAATTGACTCAAGCAGAGTTAAAAGTACGCTTAATTATTCTCATGCAAACATTAGTCTAGAACCAACATGTATCATAAAGCATGCAAGAGGTAGTAATGTATTACCTTGATTCGGCGTTACACCGGTCGACCCAAGGTACTCTATTCGATCATTATTGAATCCCTAATTCGACATCCTCTCCAAGCTCGAATACAAGGAGCTGCAATTTCCCTCAATTACACAAGATCCTTAATCAGTCCATAACATGAATACAATTCAGTTAAACTGAATAATTACATATAGGTTCACTGAGGTTCAAGGTCAAATTCGGAGGCTTTCAGGTTCGAATTTCACTAAACAGACTTTAAAAATGGACTCAGGACGTCAAAAAACATAAAATATGACTTTTAGAAAAAGTCAACATTTGGTCAAAGTCAACGCTAATGTCAGGGGTCAAAGTCAACACTGACATCATGCTGCATCATCAGCCAACGATACAAGGTCAACGCTGACATCAGCGGTCAATGCTGACGTTAATGATTAAAGGGTTGACTCGAGCGAGTTAACTCAGTGAGTCGACTCGGCCGGTTGACTCACTGATTTGACTTGTTCGGGTTGACTCACTAAGTTGATACGGTCAACATGCCAGGTCAAACGGGTCAGGTCAGATTGGGTAAGATCGGGTCGGTTTGGGTTAAGTTTGGGCTTGGTTTGCCGATGGGCTCAAATCGGTTGAGGAGTTAGGCCAGTTTACTAACTCGGTTCCAGGGCCAGACCGGGTTTGGTCAGGCCAGTTCAGAATTAAACTGGTCTGGCTCAAGAGCTACCGTCCAGGGCGGCCAGAAATCACCCCTGGACGGTGCATGTTCTCCACGCGCGGCCTTGCATGGCCGAAAAATGGGCCAAAATGTTCGTTTTTCCAGCTTTCTCAAGCAAACAACATCAAAATTAACTAGAAATGTTCAAAATCATACCCAAAACTTACCAAATCGGAAGAAACCCAAAGGTTTTCGCGTAAATCCGATGACGGTGCAAACGACAGCTGATTAAAGGGTTGGTGGAAGGGTTTTGTTCGCCATGAGACGGGGAGTTCAACCAACACTTCCTCATCTCGAACAGATGACTGAAAGTGGTCATAAACGTTGAAATGTCGAAAGGGTATAAACCCTTCATTCTGACGAGCCTTTAACTCGTTTTCCACGGCAATCGGATGTTCAATCGTGCGAGTGACCGGCGGTGGCCAAGATCGGCGGTAGACGGTGACGGGGTAGAGGAGGAGAACTTAGAACCTTCTGGGTTCTCGAAAATGAATAACCAACCAAAAATCGGGGGTAGTTGGGGAGTCAAAACTAACTTATTTAAATTTTTGTATAACGCCGAATATATTTTAAAAATTAAATTGAGTAGGATCTAACCAAAAATACATTTAGTTCAGATCGTAAGGCTTTGACACACAAGGCCAAGGGCACGAGTTCGAAACCTGGAATAGTATTTCTCCTTTATCTAGTGGATCGATTTAATGACACTTGTTTTTAAGGTTGTTGAGTTTGTTCTTCTGAAACAATTACCTTATCTTGAATGAGAGTTGTTCAACATTGTTTTGTTGAGGTATTTGATTCACTTCTTGATTAATGATAGGTGTGAAAACGTAAACATCGTCAAAAGTGATAGTATGAATTATATTATAATCCAATTTCTCCTCAAAAGCAATGTATCTAACCTTATTTCTCCCTCCAAACTCAACATCCTAAAAAAGGTTATAGATCTCTCCATAAATAATTTTTAATTGTGGGATCATAAAACTTACAGTCCATGAATCACTCAAAATAACCAAAGTAGTTGCTCACTTTTGAAGTTTAATTTCTTCACATGTGCCCTAACTTATACAAAAGAATCAACACTTTGCAACTTATTGTTGTTTCTTTTGAGTAGGACCCTTATCAACTTTATCCTAATATTTTCTTTTATTGCCCTTATTCTTAAAAACACTAACTAAATAAGCACAAACCAAATGAGTACTTTTACACGAATAACGCTGTCATGAAGGTTTTAAAATTTAAAATAAAATAATTTTAAAAATATTTGGATGAAATATTCAGAAATATTCGAAATTGACATAAAAGGAGATGACACACGGAGACCGGGATGACACTCCTAATAGAATACCAAGAAAAATTTTAAAAACAAAAAAATATGGATGGAGTCGCCACCGACCACTTTGGTAGGCCGGGCACCGTTAAAATTAACTAGAGATTTTAAAATTTGGGTCCGAGAGTCTGTTACGCGTGGGGAAGGATTAGCACCCCACAATGCCCAAAATTGGTACCACATTGATTTTGTGTTGTCATTTGCAAGAAAATAAAAATAAAAATTTTAATTTTAATCCCCAAAAATGTATGTATGAGTATGTGATTCCAACATCCTAGCCCGTAACCTATGATACCAAAAGAGATGATGCCCGAAGAATCGGGACGACACTCCTACTAGGATATCAAGACCTTGGGTACTAAACTAAACCAATGAAATAAATAAACATGGTAATTTGTGATGCATGAATAACTAAATGATAAAAATAAAAGTAAATAATTAAATAAATATGGAATTATATATTTTGTAAATTAAATTGTAAGAAAAATAAAAGGCGTAAATTAAAGTGCGAGAAAAATAAATATAAAAATTAAATTATCTGGAGAAGGACCGGATTGTGATCAAACAAATAAATAAATAATAAAATAAATAAACAACAATATTAACATAAATACATACAATATATGTGCATATAATAACATATAATAAACATATATTGTACAATATAATATACATAACATAATATTATATATATTACATAACATAATATAATATAATATACAAAATAATATATATGTATATACATGAATGTATACATACTATATAATATACAAAATAATATGTATGTGTATACATGAATATATACATACTATTTATATACATTAATATAATATATAATAAGATACCATATATTACATAATATATACATACTATATACTACAATATATAATACATATATATATAATATGATAAATACATATTTAATATAACAAATATATATATATAATATAGAATGGACCGGAATGTAAAACATACGAGAAATTGGGGCCAAAATTGAGAAAAAAAGTTTAAATGGGGACCGAAGTAGGAATTAGACCCTGGACAAAATGAAGGCGGGAGAAGAAAGGAATGACCTAAAGCATAATTAACCAATTAAAAAAATGCGGATCCTCCCCGGGTTACCAGGTCACCGCGCGGGTTTGAGCCTTATATGGCGTCGTTTAGGGATTCGGCTGGTTTAAACACAAGGGTTATTTTTTTCATTCGAAATAGGTTTAATAAAAATAAAAAACTAAAAAAAACCCTAACCCTATTATCGTTTCTCCTCTCCTTTACTTCTTACCCTATACCAACAGCGCGTCGCTCACCCTCCATTTCTTGCGTCGTTCACCTCCTCGAAGCAAAGATGGTGACGACCAAGGTGGTCTACAACATCGATCAATAGGTAAGATTCAAAAATTCTCTCTCTTTTTTCTGTACTGTGATTTCAGATTTAAAAGTTTTTATTAAAAAATAGTTTTAAATATTAGCTTTCAAGTATGCAAAGAGAAAAAAAATGCGAGAATCGAAAGTAAAAACTTGCTCTAATTTTTTCGAATTCAAAGATCCTCATTTTACAATTTTTTTGGTTCGGAATAGACAAAAGTTTCCCTCTAAATTCTTTTTGTTATTGATTCTTGGAAAAAAATCTCCTCTTCACATTCAATTCCTCTTCAGTTTTATAACTGATTTACAAATAAAAAAACAAATAACAACTCCATATTTTATAATATACAGATCTAAGGGAAGCCAGATTAGGGGCATGGTGATGCTTAAGGGTGGTTTGGCTTAGGGGGTAGGGAATGGGTAATTGATAGAGGGTTGGTTTGGGGTTTGGTTGGTGGATTAGGTTTGGCAGAGGGTTAAGGATTTTTCGGGATTTGGTTTGATTTAGGGTTTTGATTTAAGGTCTCGGTTTGATTTTAGGGTTTTAATAATTGTGGTTTTGATTTTGGTTGCTGGCAAAGCAACAAAAACTTGTTGGCGGATGACGACAACTTCAGCAAATATGGTGGCGGTGTAGTTTAGGGTTGGGGTTATTAGATTTTTAGGGTTTTTATATTCTGGGTCGGGTTTGGTGTATTGGGCGGGTTAAGATCCGGGTCAAATGGTTATTGGACTGTAATTTGGGTTTTTGGGTATGGGTCATAATAAATGGGCTTGGGTTAGCCCGGATAAAAATGGGTTACTACAGTTGCCCCTCTTTGCTTGTTGTTGTATAACGGTAATGAAGCAAAGACTAACAATAAACTGTTTTTATCCGGTCTGGCTAGCTTCTCCCTTTTTATACACGTTTTCTTTTTTTCAGTAGATCTTCTTTCTCTTTGGTGCATGTTTTCTCTCTTGATTTGCTTAATCTACTTTGTCACGCTTGGGGAAGTAAAATCTTCAAAATGGGGGTTGCGAAAGCGAAATGAGTGTGGTTTGCTACATTATTGATGACGGGCTAATTCTTAAAGAAAGTTCGACCCAACTGCAACACCGACGAAGAGGCAATGTCTGCAAAATTTGATCCAGCTGCAACAATGATAAAGAGGCAGGATCAGTGGATGATGGTTTTGATATCTGATCCAGCTACAACACCGACGAAGAGGCATGATCAAAATATTGAAAGCTTATTTTAATATTTTCTTTTCTTTTTTGTTTCGAATTTTTTCTTCTTCTTTTTCCTCTCTTTTTTTTTTGATTTTTTTGCTTCTTTTTTTTCCTTTTCCTTTTCTTTCTTTTTTTTAAATTTTCTAACTATTGATAAAGATAAATATTTGAAAGTCAATAAATTTTGATCGAGCTACAAAACTGACGAAGAGGTAAGGTCTAAATTTAGTAATGTTGATCTAACTACGACACCGACGAAGAGGCAAGATCAAGAGTTAGTGAATTTGGTCTAGCTACAACACCGGTGAAGAGGCAAGACCGAAAGTTAGTAAATTTGGTTCAGCTACAACACCGATGAAGAGGCAAGGTCTGAGGATTTGATCCAACTACGACTCTAACGAAGAGACAGGATCGGAGGGTTATTTTTTTGCAATCAGGCTACGACTCTGACGAAGAGGCATGATCAGAATTTGGCAAATTTGGTTCAGCTACAACACCGACGAAGAGGCAGAACCAAAAGTTTATAAAGTTGGATCTATCCACACCATCAAGGAAGGGGTAAGGTCGAATTTTAGCACTTTGGACCCAGCCTTACCATCAACAGAATGACATGGTTAGATTTTACAATTTGGATCCTACTATGTCATCAACGGAGAAGCAGGATTGGATTCCAACAACTTAGACGGAGCCACACCATCAATGGAGTGACATGATCGAGTAAATCAAACTTGATTTTCCTTGATTTTTTTATTTTGATTTTTTTTCTTTTTTTTTCTTTTTTGACTTTCTACTTTTTTGATTTTTTTTTGATTTTCTTGAATTTCCTCTTTTTTTTTGAATTTCTTCTCTTTTTATTTTGCTATAACTATAATGAAAAGTTTGGTCTAGTTGTAACATCGTCGAAGAGGCAAGGCCTGGATAGGATTTGATCTACTACATCACTGATGGAGAGACTAGATCAGCAAAATGTGGGATTCACTACACCACTGACAGAGAAATAGGATCCGGATGGAAAACTTGATCTACAACACCACCGAAGAAGGCAAGATCTACACTAAATTGGCCTACCACAATTGATGGAGGCATGATTTGCAAGATATTAGATTGTTGCACCACTGACAGCGAGACAATGTCTGGGAAAAATTTGCTCTAATATTCTATTGACAGAGAGTAGAATCTGGAAAAAGTTGTTTTTTGTTGGCAGGAGTGAGAATCTGGAAAATATTGATGTCCTCCATACCATTATCGGAGAAATGAGATCCTAAAAAGAAAAAGCATTTATTAGTAAATGTTCGAAAAATTTGTCGCTGATATATTTTATTTAGATGTTTCAACATTTTGTGTGTGTGTGTTTAGCGTCCTCTAAGAATAAGGTTGGTCATCATGTTGTTGCTCTCATAGTTGAGGTTCTTCAGCCTCTTTCGTGGACCTGTTTGTATGTACAAGAAAAAATTAGTGCATCTTAACTTTATGCCTAAATGCATGTGTCTATCCTAAATGCATAATGGTTTTCAACGTATGCAAAGATGATTTAATGTACACAATTGTCCTAAATGCAAGATGATTTCATGAATGCGGCTAAATGCATGAATTTGATATGACTTCTCTCTTTTTCCCCCCAAAGGGATGCCCCTGACTTTTCCCTGATCATGCTGGGCTACTAGTCTTTTGCATGTGGTGGTGCCCCAATCTCCTTCGGGTTTGATTACCCTTCTTTGGATCAACTCTTCATCTGGGTAGATGCCCCAAAACTTTTCATTATGTACCATCGTCTAAAACTGCTCTTGTAGCAAATTTAAAACTTTGGAGCGCATCAAGTTGTCTTCGGTTCAAGTTCGCAGGTTCATGATAGCTCATTATTAAAACAATTCTTTAGGGTGCGAAAGTGTAACTCTGGAGGAGTGGTAACGAATGCTTGTGTAATGACCCCAAACGAAGGCATGGGCGTCAATAACGGGTGACCGAACCCTAAAGGTAAAACCCATTTTTTATTTTTTTATTTTTTTGTATTTTTGTGTATTAAAAAAAGATGGTTTAAAAGGGTTTTTGTATTCATATGTGAAATACCCGTCTCGTTTTATATGTTCGATCTCGGTTTATAGCCTGAACTACATGGGTAAAAACAAAAAAATTTGTTGCATGTCTGATTGTGATGTTGTTTTCTCCTTTTTTTTCAGGTTCGTACGGGTGATGAGGGGACCATAGTTCTTTGGCCGCATATGGCTAGGGCATGCGTGGTTGCCAACATGTCCAGTGGTGTCGACGTGGCTGTGGTCGTATGTGTGTGGCACTGAGGTGGCCACCGATATGGTTAGGGATGTGGCCGAAAAGGATGATGAGGATGCCGAGCTGGATGGAGGCTTCTAGAAGGGGAGATAGAGGGACGAGCTAATGGTGGCTAGGGTTTGGGGCGTTTAGGGTTTCTAGGGTTAGGTTCGGGTATGGGTTCCAGGTTAATAGGGAACCGAGTATTGGGTAATTGACAGATGGGTTGGATTTGTAAATGGAAGTGGGCCGGCTGTATTGGGCAAATTATAAGGGTAAATGGGCTTAGTTTGTAAACGGATACTTATTTCGGACTGTTAATAATATATATATATATTTCGAATTTAAATATTTTTTGGATTTTGGGCTTAATTGTTTATTTGAAATACACCTCGACAAAAATGGTTATTATAGTTTGTTCTTAAAATGCGTTAGGGACTCTCAAGTTTGAAGATGCCCCAATTTTATCCTCTGAATTTAGGCGGCTCAAAATTTGAACTTTAGAGTTATATTATTTATGCATTTTGGATGTTCAAGACTCAGATATGAACAAAATATATTTGCATTGCAACTTGTAGTTTTAATCCCTTACAAAATATTCTCACTACTACCTGGGCTTAAATAAGTGAGATTGGTTTACAAAAATATCACTCTGAAAGAGATAAAAACTATAAGGGAACCTACTATGGTCAAGACGGTAATATTTAAGCCCGATGGACATGGTCCAGTTCAAAAAAAGATCATCGGTACACTCCTATTTGGCATCTTCATGCTTCAGTAAAGGATCATTGTTCGTAAATGTTCCCATCGAGTCGTCAAAGCTTACCACCCCAAGCTTAATAAAATTTTCTACCAACCTTTTGAAACCAATGCAGTTTTCAATCGTATGGCCCACTTGTCCCGCGTGATAATCACATCTTGCGTTGGCATCATACCATTTTGGAAAGGGAGGTTGTACCGGAGCTTGGTAGAAAGGTGCCACCTTATGGATATCGTACAACTGTTTGTACAGTTCTCCATAGGAAACTGGTAATGGAGTAAACTTCATCTTCTCAGTATTCATCCTCTGAACGGAATCTTGGCTCGAGGAACCGTGGGCATTTATAGCTTTGGGTTGCATTACCATCACTGGCTTTGAATAACCAACATTATAAACTCCCGAAGAGTTCACGTCATTGTCTTTCCTCCCATACGACATCTTTTTGTGGGACGAACTTCTACCAGCATCAATCTTTCCATTTTTTGACAGCATTTTCAATGAGCTCACCAAATAACACTAGATCGACAAAGTTGGTAGTTGCATTACCTATAAGACTATCCAAGACTGGACCCTCCAATGTTTGGATAAATATGACCACTGTCTCTTTTTCACCAAGAGGGGGTTGGACTTACGCTGCAACATCTCTCAAGCGTTGCATATTCTGCCTGAAGCTCTCACTAGACTTCTGCTTCATGTGTTGCAGAGTCCAGGGATCTGGAACCATATCACTGACGTACCAGTACTACTCTAGAAAAGCTTTAGCCAAGTCTTTCTATGATTTTATCTGATGATGGCTCAATTGATTGTACCATCAGGTGGCAGATCCTGATAGACTATCCTAAAAATAGTGTATCAATAGCTTGTCATCTCTTCCGTATCCTGTCATTCTCTGATACAACATAGTAAGGTGAGCGCGGGGGAAACTCGTTCCATCATATCTTTCAAACTCTAGAATCTTAAATTTTTGGGGTAACAAAAAATCCAAGACAAGGTTGAGTTTACTAGCATCGAATCCACTAAAGGTATCCACTACCTCTATAGCTTTCATATTCTCTTCAAGTCGTTTGCAACGCTCATCAATCTCTTTCGATGTCTCAGTCCTTAATTTCTTGGGTTCGATTAACTGGTCCATTTCTGAGATAAATTTTGTGGCTTGATTACCCTCCGGTTTGGCTTCTAACGTGGCATGCAGATTTGTTGGAATAGAGGTACTGGCCTGAGGTGGTTGAGATTTTTTGACAAAAATTACCACTCGTGGGTTGGTTAGATTTTTAGCCTGAGTAGGGGTGAACCCTAGAGGATACATAAGATTTTCGTTTTCTTCCCCGGGACCTGCCCCAGGGCCGATAGTAGAGGCCACTCCTTGTTCAGAAAACTTGCATCATAGCATCTGCGCCAATTTACCAAGTATGTCTTGCTGAGATCTCGCGAACTGTTCCCTTATCTCTTGTCGGGCCTTGGCTAACTAGTCCTCCATTTTTTTGGTTAAATCTGCTTGTAAGTTCTTCTGATTTTGCTCGATCCTATCTAATCTATCTTCGTTTTCCATCTTTGTCTTGCTTTTTGTTCTGTAGGGATGTTGAATTGAATGATCTTCTGTCTTTTCCAGTATTGCTGTCACGGGGTATCCCAGGGATCTGTCTCAAAATGAATGCATGTAAAAGGAAAATGTATGTCCTAGATGTGAAAACAATGATTCAAAAATGCAAAAATCAAAATGTTATGATATGTCATACAGTTAATGCAAAATGAGTGAACTTAATGTATTACAATCAGAAAAATTGGGTTAGTTCAGAATAATCGCATGAATAAATTAAATGGTAAATAAAGTAAAAAATAGATAAGAAAAGTGTACAAAAAACAAACAAATGCATCAAATCCTAAAAAGGGTAACCACTAAACGGACGGAGTTTTTCACGGATCTAAAAAGGTTGGCTCCTACGGCTCACTATATGCGGGTTTTGGTTCTAGAGGGACGATACCCGAATTGCCGCTAGGACATTGATTAAAGGGAATACGACCCTTATACCATACGAAGGTGAGGATCCTATGAAATATAAGGACCGAATTTCGGAAGTGAATTACAACACTATACGGAGGTTAAGACCCCACGAAGCGAAGTAATCACTCCCACTTAACAAGGTGAAGAGACCGGGTAGAGAACTCACGCATGAATGCCAAGAGATTAAAAATTAAATTAAATCGAATTTTAATTTTTTTGCTAGACAACAAAAATCAACTTGGCTCAACTTTCTTTTTTTAGAAAAGCCCCCAGCGAAGTCACCATCTGTCATCAAGGTTTTAAAATTTAAAATAAAATAATTTTGAAAATATTTGGATGAAATGGTTGGAAATGAAATATTCAGAAATATTCAAAATTGGCATCAAAGGAGATAACACCCGGAGACTGGGATGACACTCCTAATAAAATACCAGGAAAAATTTTAAAAACAAAAAAAATGGATGGAGTCGCCAATGGCCACTTTGGTAGGCTGAACGCCGTTAAAAATTAACCAGAGATTTTAAAATTTGGGTCCGAGAGTCTGTTACGAGTGGGCAAGGGTTAGCACCCCCACAGCGCCCAAAATTGGTACCGCATTGATTTTGTATTATCATTTGCAAGAAAATAAAAATTTAAATTCTAATTTAAATTTTAATCCCCAAAAATGTATGTATAAGTATGTGATTCGAACATCCTAGCCGTAACCCATGATACCAAAAGAGATGACGCCCGAAGAATCGGGACGACATTCCCACTGGGATATCAAGACCTCAAGTACTAAACTAAACCAATGAAATAAATAACATGGTAATTTGTGATGCATGAATAACTAAATGATAAAAAATAAAAGTAAATAATTAAATAAATACGAAATTATATATTTCGTAAATTAAATTGCAAGAAAAATAAAGGCGTAAATTATAGTGCGAGAAAAATAAATACAAAAATTAAATTATCCGGAGAAGGACCGGATTGAGACCGAACAAACAAATAAACAAATAATAAAATAAATAAACAACAATATTAACATAAATACATACAATATATGTGCATATAATAACATATAATAAACATATATTATACAATATAATATACATAACATAATATAATATAAAAAATAATATATATGTATTTACATGAATGTATACATACTATATAATATACAAAATAATATGCATGCATATACATGAATATATACATACTATATAATATACATTAATATAATATATAATAAGATACCATACTATATACTATAATATATAATACATATATATATAATATGATAAATACATATTTAATATAACAAATATATATAATATAGAGGGGACCATAATGTAAAACATACGGGAGATAGGGGCCAAAATTGAGAAAAAAAAAGTTTAAATAAGCTGAAATTAAAAGGAAAAATAAAGGGTAAGGACCGAAGTAGGAATTAGACCCTAGAGGCGGGAGAAGAAATGAAGGACCTAAAGCGTAATTAACCCATTAAAAATGCAGATCCTCACATAAGGGTTATCTTTTTTTCATTCGAAATAGGTTTAATAAAAATAAAAAACTAAAAAACCCCCCAAACCTATTATCTTTTCTCCTCTCCTTTACTTCTTACCCTAGACCAACGGCGGGCCGCTTACTCTCCATTTCTTGCGCCGTTGACCGGCATCACGACCTCGCGGCGGAGATGGTGACGACCAAGGTGGTCTACAACGTTGATCGGCGGGTAAGATTTAAAAATTCTCTCATTTTTTTTTCTAAACTGTGATTTCAGAATTAAAATTTTTGATTAAAAAATAGTTTAAAATTTTAGCTTTCAAGTACGCAAAGAGAAAAAAATTCAAGAATCGAAAGTAAAAACTTACTCTGATTTTTTTCGAATTCAAAGATCATCCTTTTACAATTTTTTTGGTTCGAAATGGACAAAAAATTTCCTCTAAATTATTTTTGTTTTTGATTCTTGAAAAAATCTCCTCTTTACATTCAATTTCTCTTCGCTTTTATAACCGATATACAAAAAAAAATAACAACTCCATATTTTTTTTAATCTGCAGATCTGAGGGAAGCCAGATTAGGGGCATGGTGATGCCAAAGGGTGGTTCGGCTTAGGGGTAGGGAATGGGTAATTGATAGAGGGTTGCTTTGGGGTTCAGTTGGTAGATTAGGGTTGGTAGAGGGTTAAGGATTTTTAAGGATTTGGTTCAATTTGGCAGTTTTATTTTAGGGTTTTAATAATTGGGGTTTTGATTTTGGTTGCCAGTTAAGCAACGACAGTTGAGACAACGACGACAGCTTCAGCAAAGGCGGCAGCGACATAATTTACGATTAGGGTTATTAGATTTTTAGGGTTTTTATATTCCGGGTTGGGTTTGGTGTATTGCATCTGGTTAGGATCCGGGTCAAATGGTTATTGGATTGTAATTTGGGTTTTTGGGTCTGGGTTATAATAAATGGGCTTTGGTTGGCCTAGATAAAAATGAGTTACTACAAACGCTTCAAATTTTCTTTATCTTTAACACATTGAGGAATGAGCTCAGTTAGAGCCTTCTTCTCCTTTTGACAGTTGTAACTTTTTTTTGAATTGGTTAAACTATATAGGAAGAGGTACCAAAAGATAAGAACAAACAATTGTTAGAAAGTTTGATCTTATGTGTCTTAAATTTTGAAACAATATTAAACATTTTCATAGTGTACTCGCTCATATTTCCTTGACCTTTATACTTCGTAGATATCAAAGAAGGCACAAAAAGGGCATAAGTGATGTCATCTTAACCTTATGTTTTGGGTAAAACATTTCTTAATTTCGTCAAAGAAACCCTTAGTGTGAGTAATCTCTTTAGATTTGTGCTCCTAAAGACATATAGAATGTTGTGATTTATGATCATTAAATTTATGCGATTCGAACAATTTCACCTCTCAAAATACCTTTTATAGGTGTTTACTGCAGTGAGAGGTGAAAGTTGTTCTCTTCTTAGTGCAAAGTCTATGTTCATACAACCATCAAATACAATATGTATGTGTATTTTCTATTCCTTGAAATTAGTTTCACTAAACATGGGTGTAAAATGTATATTAGCATATATTATGAAAGAAAAATACAAATTACCTAAATATAGAACAAAAATAAATAAATAAATAAAAACAAGCTCACATAAATATTCATAAGTAAACAAATAAATTCAAATAATGGCTAGTTTCTCTCAAGATACTAAGCACAACATTATTAGCAAGTCTTTGGACAGTAATGTTAACTGTAAGCGGTACTCTTGTTGTAGCAGTCAAACATTAACAATAAACTATGTCAAACAATAGATTAATCTTTGGACTAACGTAGTGTTCACATATAATACCTTATAATTGTCACACATTTATCGCCACAGTTGTGGTTGCAATTCTGCCAAGTATTATCTTTCCTTTGGGCCAATTAATAAACGCATGAATTATAAAAACCCATAAACATCTTGATATTTTAAATAAATTAATCTACACAAAAGCAGTCACTTTGGCGACATTATGTTTCAACTAATCATTAAAATATTAGACATCAAAAGTCAAAATATGAATTTATTTGTTTCAAAATATTTATCTTAATTTTATCTTTCAATCAAATTAAAAGATAACCATAATAATAAATTTGTAAAAAGGTAAACCTTATATCAAGATATTCGGACACTCTATTAATATTTCATCTTTGGACAAAATATTATCTTGCAAGTGATATCTTGGTACAATAATCAAACATTGATAATAAGAACATGTCAAACAGAAATCTTCTTTTGGGCCGATTTATTGCTCACATATAAAACTGAATAATTATCATATGTTTATTACCACATTTGCACATGTAACAATGTCAACTATTAATCTTCCTTTGGGCCGATTAATACTAACATAAGCTGAATTACGTGCGCAAGATTTTCTATATTTTAAAATAAAATAATTTCCACAATAGAGTTCACTTTGGTGACTTAATACTTCAATTAATTTATCTCAAAATATATAATATAAATATACCGATATCTAAATTTAAAATTTTGTAACAGTCAAAACTGAAATTTCTGATAACACGGAAGTTTTCGAAATGACCCAAAATAAGGTTGTCTGAATGGGGCTATTAGAAATCGAAGAGCCTAAATCTGTGACTGCTTCTTAAAAAAATATCTTAAACATGTATTTACTAAAATCAAAGTCGAATTCAAAACATTCAATCTTTAACTAAAAGCCAAAATCAAAAATACCATACAAATCAGTAATTCATATAATGATCACATAAAAGCTTTAATATCGCTATATGTTTTGCCAAAGATCAAAATCAAATACGCCTTATTATAACATTATGTCATTATACCAAATATATATATCAATCCAATCCATAGATGTATTAAGCATAACATGACGAAAACTAAAGTCTTATGGCATAACGACTAATTGACTTTGGAACTAAATTATAGAAACCGTAAACTAACTTAGGCCAAAACATAATTAATGAAAGAGTATAAAGACTAATTTGAATGAAATTGAAACATGAAATCAAAAACCCTTATTGTCCCAGTTTTCTAGTTGTTTGACCTAATCGATAGCTCGGCATGAAACCAAGCCTTCCACTGTGTTGAAAGCAAAATATTCCGCATGCCAATCAAACTCCCAAAAGGGTCAAACATGGACAGATATATATCTCAATCAATGCCTTTTCTTTCAACAAAAAAAATATATATATCTCAATCAAATTAATTATATAATAACCAATTTTCTTTGTAAACTGTGAATAGAACTTTTGACTTTTGGTGTAAGTAAGCATGAGTTATTAAACAACAGAAAAATTATAATCGATAAAAATATATAGAATTATACCAAAACTGTATATGAGAATTTTAATCTCATACGTCATAAACCCTAAAAATTGATAAAGGAAACATAATACCCTTAATTGATTTCAAACATCAAGTTTTGCTAAAATTAAAACACAAATTTCGATTAAAAAAATAGAATTCTTTAATGTTTTGAGTAACTTAGTAATTCATATTGAATTAAGGGCATGCAATAAACAATTATTCTGACAAAATTCTGCTATAATGTTGAAATATGTTGTGCGCAAAACCATAAGTAATAGCCCAAAGCTATAAAAATGAATCTATATGCGCAAACCATTCATCCATTCAAAATAGATTTATAATCGAAAAATCAGATCGAAAATAAAACCCTTCAAATTTTAGCAACGAATCCAAAAATAAACCAATTGATTCTCAACGATTCAACATGACGAGGCTCTGTTGTCACTTGTTAGAACCAAACCATAATAGATATGAAATTTAAACTCAGGATCTATCATGTCAAATCATCAAGAACAATAAACTAAATGCGGAAGCGAACCTGAATTCATTGATGGACTGAAAACCTTAAATCCTTTGTTGAAGATCGCTTAGAAGGTGATTGTGATCTTCCAAGAAGATAAGTTAGCCCTTACCGTGAAAACTCTCTACGGGGACAAGAGTAATACAAGTTAACCTATTTCTTGGGGACCACTACCTCTTTATATAGTTGATTATTAAATCAAACTATTAAATATTTATAAATCAGCTCCTCATTGAATTATAAATACATCTTATGGTATTTACACTTTTATTTCCATGACACTTTAATACCCATGACACACCTAACATAATTGGTCACTTAATTTTATGTCACCCTTTATAATAGCATCATACAATTTATATATATGCCCACAATTGCGGATTTTAATCCAACAATCCTTTCACTGTAGATGCTCTCGCTAAGAGGCAAACAGCTAGCCATAAAATATATTTCATTCCCATGCTTAAAGATCAAACCTCTTACATTATGGTTGAAGGATGATGTGAGCAACCATCATATCACATCTCATGGTTGATATTGTTTTTTTTACATTAAAGATTATACGATTTGAACATGTATATCCTTTTATTTAGAGACGAGGGGAAGTCTGCCTAATTATATTCATATTGTCTATTAGATTGTTAATATACTTTCTTCTTTAATGTGTTGATTTTCTGCTTTTATTCGATCTATATTTTTATAATTTTATTTTTAAAAATATGTATACGTGTTGTATATACAAATTTTTAAAATATTTTAAATTAGGATTTTGCTATACACATTAAGGTTGTGTATAAGAACTACTAGATTCCTATCATTAATGTTTATGTTACTTTTCAATGAAATCTATTAGGATGTAATTAATTACATTCCTAAAAAATTAAATATCATTGATTTAGGGTGTTTAATGTAATTAATAATCATGTAAAAGGGTTTAGGTATTTAGGGTTTATGGTTTATAGTTTTAGGATTTAGGGTTTTTAGGGTTTATGGTTTATTATTTTAGGGTTTTAGTGTTGTATTGTTTTATGGTATCTAGGGTTTAGGGTTTATTGTTTTATGGTTTATGGTTTTAGGGTTTAGTGTTTAGTGTTTATGGTATAGTTTAGTGTTTAGGGTTTATGTTTTTAGAGCTTTGGGTTTAGAGTTTAAAGTTTGTGGTTTAAGGCTTAGGAGTTTATGATTTTTAGGGTTTAGGATGTTAGAATTTAATTACGTTAAACACTACAAATTAATAATTTTTAATTTTTTAGGAATGTAATTAATTTCATTTTAATATATTTCATTGAAAGGTAAAATAAACATTAATAATAGAAATCTAATAGTTATTATACATAGTCCTAAATAGCAAAACCCTTAAAATAATTCAATCGATTAATTCACTCTAGAGAAAAATTGGTGTGCTTGTATTTTATTTTTTTCTCTTTCAAAATATTATAAATTTATACAAATTTTTTAGCACATTAATAATGTACTTTGTATGGATTTTAACTTTCTTAGTGTGTTTTTGTAATGTTCATATTATTATACAAGTCATTAAGTTATTTCATTGTTTTATATTTACATCATGTCTTAATCTATAAATATTTAATAGATTATCATGGAGGTTTGGCTTTAACTTTAAATTCATTTTCAAGAATTACAATTTTTTTATCTACTATACATATTAACATAAATACTATATGTAAAATGTTAGATAACTTCCCGAAGCACAACGAAAAATATGTTGTAGTATATAAAATAATAATCAATTATATTATTTAATCAATGGTTGAATAGAATTTCATCTACTGTAGATCGAGTTTTACACTTCATTGATGTAATATATAAGAGAACATGACTTTGAATTTGTTTGAGTACGCTATAGTCTCTGATTTATTAATGGTTTAGTGTCTAAATAGTTTAAATATGACATAAAAATAATTTTATTTGTTTAACACATTAATAATTATGATAAAATGTAAAATAAAAATGTTTACAAAATTTAATAATATTTTAGATTAATTAAGATTAAGTTTTGTTGATGCCGATTTTGGATGATACCAAACAGGGAGATGGAAACGTTGGCAAACGGTAGGTGTGAGGTTGACGATGAGTGGTTCACTCGTCGAACGATGAGTCGAGAGCCACAAAGGACCATGGTTAGTCGTTGGACTTGGCGGTTCACCACTGGTTGACTTGAGGCCAAGAGCCTTAGCATTGACGAGCCGGTGGTCGGCTATAGTTGGTGGTGGTTCACTCATTCTGATATGGGCGAAGAGACACTGGTCGAGAAAGAGGGATAGTGAAGAGAGAGTGTTGGGCGTGATAGCCCTTAGAAAGTTGAGGGAGCGTCCCAATGTCTTTGGTCTTGGGGGTAATTATAACCCCTTGGAGTTGGTGATGGAGTGACGGCTGATGGGAATATGCCAGGCCTAGCGATGGCTACTAATGGGCTGACAGGTGGTAGATCGGCTTGTTAGACTGTGAGCTCAGTTGGACTTAATAGTTGTCCTGTTGTAGAGAAATGGTCGAGCGCAGCAGTCGCCGGGGCTGATAGGTCTGGAGCCGTAAGAGAGTTCGAGCTTTGGGCTCCGTGATTATTCGGAGCGTAACGCGAGGAAAGTGATGGTGTCTCAGGGGTAGGGATTGCTGGTCCTAGAGTGTAGAATAGAGGTGATCTCTCCGGGGGTACAACATCAGCCCCCCTTAATCGAATGAGTGCCATAAAGTGGTACGAGTTTAGACCTTGCTGATCTGTCAACTTTGGAGTTGTGATATGTTGGTCAGGGCATCTCGTCGTGGTGTTCTCAATGGAGATCTTTAAAGTTTTGCAAGAATTTGTCGAATGGTGCTTTTAAAAATGTTGGTCGAATGAGTCAGGCGATTCACCCCTGGTTGATTTAGGGCCGAGAGTCGCGGTTCAAGCAGTGGAACCATTGTGCTCTAAGCGGGGGACTCAACCTTGGGATAACGTCAGGGGAATGAGTAATTAATTGGCTCAACTCCGGGATATCATTAAATGATTAGATGAGAGAGTGACTCGACCCTGGAAAAATTATCAAGGGAGTGAATGAAGGACTCGACTTCGGGAGATCATCGAAGGAGTGTTGTTTCATGCCCTTATGGGGGTCAAGTGCAAGCGAGCAGAGGCTTCTCATTCTTGAGGAAAAAACAATGATGAGAGGAGGCACCCTCGTGCTCCTAGATCGTCATTCTAGAGTAATAGAGGTGGACGCCTCTTGGCAAGCCTTTGCCTCCCTTATAATAAGGTGAAGGTTATCTCCACTTGATATTTAAGAGTTTTTTAAATGCCTTTGGGGCGAATGGTTGTCGTTGAGCAGAGATGACTCGACGCTCTAGGAGAAAAAATATATGGGCAGAGCTTCGCCCGTTGGGGAAGTAACAAAACGGGTGAAGCTTTGCTCGACACCCTTTAAAGAAGCACGTATTATACATGCAGAGCCTTGCTTGTCGCCCTTTGGTAAAATAACATATAATGGGTAGAGTTTCATTCGACGCCCTTAGGGAGACAAATTTATGTGTGGCGGAGCCTTGCTCGACACCTGTTGGTGAAATTGACATTAAATGGGTGTAACCTTCTCCATGCCCTTTAGAGAAATAACGTACTGGGCAGAGCCTTGCTCGACACCCTTTAAACATTGTATGGACAGAGACTTGCTTAACATCCTTTGGAGAAATAACACATATTGGGTGGAGTCTGGCTCGACGCCTTTCAAATATTAAATAAGTAGAGCCTTGCTTGTTGCTCTTGGATAAACATCATGTAATGGGCCGAGCCTTGCTCGACACCTTTGGTGAAATAGCATGCATTGGGTAGAGCCTTGCTCAATGCCCTTGTAGGATCAACATATAATTGGTGGAGCCTGGCTCGATGCCCTTGGAGAGATATTTACATACGGGCGGAGCTTTTCTCGATGCCCTTGGAGAAATATTTATGTTCAGGCAGAGCTTATATCAAAACGTTTGGAGAGACATTTATGTATGGCTGGAGCTTTTCTCGATGCCCTTAGACAAATATTTATATACGGGCGGAGTCTATCTGGGCTCTCTTGGAGGATCAAATATTGTACGGGTGACGCCCTTTGAGGGATAAATGTATAAGGGGCGAGGCCTTGCTCGACTCCCTTAGTGAATCATATTGATTGTCTTCTTGCCCTTGGAAAGTCATTCGTGAATATGGACGGAGGTATCTCATACCCTTAGAGAGTCAAATATTTTTCTTGGGTAGAGGTATCTTGTCGCTCTTATAGAACCGTGCCCTTGGAGAAAAAATCGATAAGTTAGGCAAATGAGCAAAGGCATCTCAACGTCTTTGTAGAAACGCAGTGCCGGTGACACTGAATGGATGGAGGTATTGTTATTCTTGTAAAAACAAATATTTTTCGAGTTAACCATTTCAAGATATCGTAGAATCAGTCACAGTTCAGGTATATTGTAGAAACAGATGAGTTTAGGAGACATTTGTAGAAACAACAGAAAGTTTGGAGTATCACTGGAGTTGTCAGAGGTATCATCGGGGTTAGATGAGAGCTTTAAGTGTCGGATGAGCGTACGCCTTCATCCATTCATTTATACATTTACCAGTGGCAATAACCATTTTGGTGTTCAAAGCAGTTCAAATATTTTTCTGGGACGTACCAAGTCAAAAAGGTACTTTATGCATTAATGGGCTAGCCCTTGTACCTAATAATTTTGTAGCGGAGAGATCATTCGTAGAAAAGCATATGAGAAGAGTCTCAACAGTGTTGATTCCATTTTGTATTCCAGTAGTGTTTACGGATAAGGGTATCGCTGCTTGTATATTTCGAAGCGGGCGACATATAATATTCATCCGAAGTGAGAAGGCTGTAATATTTCTTCTTGAAATACTTGAGAGAAGTAGTCAGATACCTTTAACAATTTTTAAACTTATAATACTTTTATAGGTACCGATGAAGGAGTACTTCATAGGTCCACAAAGTGTGGCCTTGACAAGCTCTAGAGACGTTGATGGTTGAAACCATATGTACCTTCTTCTCACACTTGAAGAAGTTCGAATCTACTTAGGAGAGCTTTAAGCTTTTGTCTTGCCGATACTAGATGAAAAAAATATGCACACTAGGTGAATTTGGCGATGAATCGGTTATCCTGAGATGGTTGTCTTTGAGGAAACATCTCGACTAATTCTTTTTGTCAAAAAGATCTTCACGCTTACCACATCAATTATTGATACCAATTTTGGGTGACACCAAACAAGGAGGTAGAGATGTTGGTCGACAGTAGGTGTGAGGTAAACGATGAGTGGGTCACTCATTGAAAGACGAGCCAAGATCCACAAAGGACCATGATTGGTCATTGGACTTGGCAGTTCACCCCTAGTTAACTTTAGGGCCGAGAGCCGTTAGCAGTGTCAAGCTGGTGGTCAGCTACAGTTGGTGGTGGTTTACCCATTTTGATATGGGCGGAGAGCCACTGGTCGAGAGAGAGGGATAGTGAAGGGAGAGTGTTGAGCGTGATGGCCCTTAGGGAGTTGAGGTAGTGTACTGATGTCTTTGGTCTTGGGGGTATTTATATTCTCTTAGAGTTGTAGAAGGAGTGAAGGCTTATAGAACCATGCCAGGCCTAGCGATGGCTACTAACGAGTTGGTAGGTGGTAGCTCTGCTTTTCAGGCTACGGGCTCAGTTAGACTTGATAGTTGTCATGTCGTGGCGCAATGGTCGAGTACAAAGGTCTCTTCCCTGGGATTGACAAGTCCGGAGGCGTAAAAGCGTCTGGGCTCTGTGATTGTTTGGAGCGAGATGCGAGGAAGGTGATGATGTATCGAGGGTAGGGTTTGTTAATCCCGAAGTGTAGAACAGAGGTGATCTCTTTGGGTGTCGGGGTTTTTTGGGGATGTTTGGCGGAGGTACAACAAGTTTAAATTTATATATATATATATATGTGTGCAAAATTCGACCTCATTTAACTTGTACAAGTCTAGTTTGTGAGTAAGTCTACCTAATATAATATTTAAGCTAATATTTTGTTTTATACAATTACATTAATATATACAATGAGATTAACAATTATAACATTATATTATAGATTAAAATTGTGCACATTTTATAAAAAAATATTAGTTAACTTAGTTTTTTTTTTGTTAAGTAAGACAAATCACCAAAAAATTAAGTTAAGGAATCAAGAAGATCATGCTTCTTGAACCTGAAGTGGTGCTGCACGAAAACCACCTCCCTAAGCTATTGCCCTCGCATCGTCGTAGCCTGTCTGCCTGCCACCAAATTGAAAGTGCGATTCACATGCCTCAATAAGAGCTCCCAATCACGCCTTAACATCTCATGGATAACAATAATAAGCGCGTTTTCCACTTGATCAGATCAGAAACTCTCGATGCCTGTAATAGCCTCCAAACAATCGGATTGAAGCTCAATTCGTCGAGCGCCAATGCTCCAGGCATGTTAGAGACCATCGAATATTTCCCATAACTCAGCATTAATAACCGAGCAACGTCCAATACTACGGCTAAAACCAATCAACCATTCGCAAGAGTCAGACCGAATCACTCTCCCACTGTAGTAGAACCATCATTGATCCGAGTCGCGCCATTGATATTAACTTTCACCCAACCAGCCCTTGCTCGCTTCCAGGATGAGATAACGGTTCCTTGGTTTACAACAGGGGAAGTATCTACCCTCGGCCTCGCCCCAGCAGCCATCACCATCTCCATATACCTCTTGCTCGACACTAATATCCTCGCGCTCCATAAACTCCAGATCAAAAAGGCTCTTATTCTTACGAGACCACAATCGCCAACAAAGAATATGGAAAAGTATGTTCCAATTATCCGAACAACCAGCCAATTGACCTTCTATCCCGAAATTTTATCCAAACGAATTGGAAAGTGATGGAGATATAAACACATTCACCTTTCATGGTTTGATTAACAAAGGCCACACCGTTGTGGCCTTCGGACAATCCCGTAAAACATGGAGCACATAATCAATACCGGTTCTACAAATTCCACATCAGTCATACAGGGCCATATGTAGTCGCACCCTTTCGGCATTTGTCAACAAGCTTCCCCTCATAGCTAACCATAAGAATGAACGAATCTGCTGAGAAACTTGTAATTTCAACACTGTAGCCCAAGAACTCTCGGTGGGGTATTTGGCTCACCCATAAGAAAATATTAGGCAAACTTTATCGTGAAAATTCTCTCAAGATCCCCATTTCATCCTACGCGATCCGGACCTAACTACTCAGCTGACAGAACCAATGTGATAATTTGTTGCACATAATCCTCAAGGAGGATAAATCTCAACCTCTCAATATCCCACTGCCCATTGGCTGACACAAACAAGACAATCGGACATGGGATTAGCGTCGAACCAAGCAAGGCTAAAGGAGCTAACGGACCAACCCTTTCAACCCAGCTATCGTACCAAAATCTACCATGCAACAATAAAAAATACACCAAATAAGACCACTACGGAAATCCTCCCATACACGGCTAATTCTCGACCATAGCCTTGAGTAATTGCGGGCAGAGATGCTAGGAGGCACCACTCCTTCCCATTTATATTTCGCACGCAAGACACGCACCCACAACTTTTGATCATCCGTAACCAACTGAAATCCCAATTTCATGAAGAAAGCCAAATTTTGGTTTGCCAAATCACGAAAAGTGATTCCCCCGAGGTAACTAGAGCTTGTATATCCTCCCATCAAACAAGGTTTACCCCTTTGTGTTTCCGCCAAGTGCCCCCACACAAAACCACGTATTAGTTTTTCAATCTCCATACACACGCCTCTAGGGAGCTATGCAGCCTGTATGGTATAACTCGGAATGGCCTGTGGAACTGACACGGCCAAAGAGACACGACTTGCAAAGGATAATGTAGCGACGCTTTTTAAAATCGCTCTTGAAAAATCGAAAATTAAAAATATTTAAGTCTTAAATGTTTTGAAGATTCTTTTTTTAAAAAAAGGATTTTGGAAAATCTGGGTGATGTCGGAAAATCTCAAAGTCATTGAAGATAAAATAAGGGTTGGAGTCGCCACCGGACACTAAGGTAGCCCGAACACCATACAACCAGAGATTTATTTGAAAATGGGTTTAGGAGTTGGTTATGTGTGGGGAATGACTAGTACCCCATCATGCTCGGAAATCGATACCAAAATATTTGTTGATTTTAATTTATGGAATTATTGAGATTTAAATTAAATTTAATTAAATAATCTTAATTGGATACGTGCTTTAATTAAATGGGCTTTAGTCAAATTGGTGGGCTTGAATTAATTAAACATTTAATTAATAAGGGCACTGTACATCGGACCGTAGATTAAACCGAAATTAAGGTTGATTAATTAACGATGTGGGATTAAATAAATTAAATGTGAAATGAATCAGGTTAAAGTATGTCACAAAAAGGCAAAATAAAAAAAATAAATGCGGGAAATTAAAGAAAGATCATAAATGCGGGAATTAAAGAAAATCCGAAAAGGGACATGATCGAAAGCAATCCGGAAAAAGGACCGGATCGAAAAAAAACAATCCAAAAAAAGGACCAGATGTAGAAAAAGAGATGCGAAAATTAAAATGCGAGAAATTAAATTGCAGAAATAAAGTTAGTTGCGGCAATTAAATGTTAGTGTTAGACGTTAGATGGAACGTGCCATGATAATACGGGTCATCTCTCATTGCAGGTCACCGTAAAGCCGATTCGAGCATGAATTAAATAAACAATATATAATATAAATATTATACTATAATATACTATAAATAGTACTATATGATATATAATACGTGACATATAAACACACATATATATATATAATATATAATAAAGTATCGTATATATACATAATAAATACCATATAAAATATAAATAATATATATACTATAATATTAATAATATTGTAATATAGAATAGTAATATAATATGTAAGCATAATATTATACTTATAATATATATAATATATATTAAATAACTTATATTTATATGTAATGTAATAGATAATATATTATAACCTATATATAATATATTAGGTATACATAACATAATATATAATAAAAACATAACACAAAAATATATAAAAAAAACTTAAATAAATAAAGAGGATTATCAATGAACTCATAATATTTCATTAAATCATAAAAAATGTTATACAATAAATAAAAAGGAAGAAAATACAAAAACTCCAATTATATATTCGATTAATTAATCTACGAATTATTATCGTTAGGGTTGAAAAGCTTGATTTAGGGCTAGGAGATTTGAATAGTGGTAAGGGATTCGTGAATGAAGGAAAATTTTGGGAGTTTTTTGGGCTGCCGAAAGTGGCTGGGAATAGTTTTTTTTTTTTGGGAATTGAAATAATGGCAGTGGGGTGTGCGGCTGTGTAGTGGAAAAAAAATCCCCCCAATTAGGTATTATTATTATATATATATATATATATTCATCAAGGGTATTAGGTGAGAATAAAAATAAGATATAGGTTTTAATATTAAGATGATGATGGGTATTTTGGGTTTATCCCTTTAAAATAAAAACTAATGAAAATCAAGTAGTGGCTCATCTAATGAGAATAAAGACTTAATAAGGAAGGAGTTGGAATATTCATTTTTGTATTTTTTTATTATATAAAAATATAGGTAACGGGTCATATTTGATGTGGGCTATTGGGTTAAGGTATAAAGTTTTGGGTATTGAGAGGGGTAATGTGGATTGATTTTAATTCGATCATTTAATTTAAACCGGACAAAATTTAGTGTCTACAGCTGCCCCTCTTTGCTCATTGCTGTGAAACAGGGGAGTAAGCTAAAGAGCTTAGTGTGTCTCTAAAGTGCGAGCAACAAAAAAAAAACAGTGTTTTTATTTTCTGATAAAGTCTTTTCTGAATGCATAATAAATTTGATAAATCTAAATCATAATGTTATGATGTTTGATGCATGACTCAATGCTCGATTATCTGATATCATACAGAGTGGATGTTGCCCTTACCCAGAGTGGAGGTTTCCCTCACATTTCCCGAACATAATTCCGATCACATGACACATGATATGATTTGTAAAATCATAAATCCGAACTCTTACAAGTGTCTCATTTTCCGAAAATTCGATACTTAATTTAAAAACACAATTTAATATGCCATGCATGATGTTTTTAAAACATTCTCAAATCACAATCAAGCAGACAATAAATCAAACAATATATAAAACATTATTTTACAGAATATAGCACAGTAAGAACACACATATATATGGCACATGAAGAGAACACATCTTAGCTTAAGCAACTGAACCTATTGTGACGTGTCTCTCGCAATCAGAAGTACGTGGTTCAGTAGTATTGGTACCTATGAGAATAATCCTACGATAACACTATTACTATTGTCACTATAATCAAAGAATTATTTCTAAAAACTAATCTAACGAAATTTAATGAATACTTATCTGATTCGAATAGTTGATCTTCAAATTAACTGAAGACATAGATGAATTGAGCGGTGCTAGATACTCGGCGGGGTTTGATCAAATTAAATAAATAAAATAAAAAAGAAAAGAAAGATGTGTTTCGAATATAAATCGAGAGAGGGAGAGGGGAAGACGGCTGCAGGAAAAATAAAGGAAATTGAAGGGGAAGGGTGGCTTATATAACCAAAATTTTGGATAAATTACAAGGCAAGTCCTTGTACTTTTCTAGGGTTCACAAAATTGGTACCTAATATTAATTCTTTATAAAAAGGTCACTAAAATGTTTAAAATTCAATTAATTTCCAAATTTCATAATTAGGGTTTTGAAATCATGTCACTAAAATTAATTCTTATATAACCAATTTCTAGGGTTTTGAATTTAAGGATTTCAAAATTAGGGTTTTGAATTTGGGGCAAAAATTCGGGGTGTTACAACTCTCCCACCCTTTAAAAAATTTCATCCTTGAAATTTTCAAACTTAATGGCAGATTCACAGAAATACAAATATTCATATAGAAACTTAAAAGGGCATTTCAAATCATGTCACAAATAACGACACAGACAAAGTTTTAAAAGAGGCTTTGATTTTAAATTCATAGAAATGTGTATGGTCACGATCATTTGTTCGATTATCTGAAGTTCGAGTCCTTGATCAGAATTCCAATTATGATATATAATGGTTACTCAAAAGAACATAGCTTAAGGATTCACGTGGTTCAGAATTATCCTTATCGATATCGTAAGGGGAAATAACTTACGGGAAATTCTAGGTCTTAAGTGATAATCATTACTAGCGAGTACTCATTCTTTCTAATTCTGAATCCATATGAAACATCCTCAAGTCTAAAACTCCTACTAGGTGGCATAGTAAAATCTATTTATAAGGGCAACCATTACTAAAACTAAATTTGGTACTGGAGTCTCGGATTTAAAATACGTTGAAAGTAATTCAGTAATAATCAAGCAAAACCGTAGTAAGTTTTCAGAAAATTCACATTTATCCCAAAATATTTCAGATGCATGCAGAAAATGAAAATATTTTGAAAATAATTATTGTGAGCCTCACAGTCCGAGGGTTGAACCTAGCTCTGATACCACTAAATATAACCCCCTAAATTTAACCTAATTGCTTAGGTCAAATCTTGGGAGTTAAGTTTGAAAGCTTCCCCTCAAGTAACAAATTTTAGGTTTTCTTATCTATAGGTCAAAATTATTATTAAATAATAATAATTAATTTTGAACTCAATCATTAAAATAAATTCTAAGTATTTAAATAAAACATTTGTATTAAATTATAAAATGAGTGCGAAAACAAAATCCCAATTTAAATGTCCCAAATGTCCGAATTACAAAATATTCCAAAAAATGGTAAAACATTAATCTAAATAATTGAAAAAAGTTCTTATTGAATAATAAAATATTCGAGTAAAATGCGAGAAGCTCCAAGTACCGAGTCACCTAATCAGTCTGAGTATCTGAAAGAATAAACTATTGGGGAGTAAGCTAAAGAGCTTAGTGTGTCTCTAAAGTGCGAGCAATACAAAAAAAAAAACAAAACATCATTTTTATTTTCTGATAAAGTCTTTTCTGAATGCATAATAAATCTGATAAATCCAAATCATAATGTTATGATGTCCGATGCATGACTTAATGCCCGACTATCCGATATCATACAGAGTGGAGGTTGCCCTCGCCAGAGTTGAGGTTGCCCTCACCTTTTTTGAACATAATTTTGATCCCACGATACATGATATGATTTGTAAAATCATAAATCCGAACTCTTACAAGTGTCTCATTTTCTGAAAATCCGATACTTAATTTAAAAACACAATTTAATATGCCATGCATGATGTTTTTAAAACATTCTCAAATCACAATCAATCAGACAATAAATCAAACAAGATATAAAACATTATTTTACAGAATATAGCACAGTAAGAACACACAAATATATGGCACATGAAGAGAACACACCTTAGCTTAAGCAACTCAACCTATTGTATGATGTGTCTCTCGCGATCAGAAGTACGGGGTCCAGTAGTATTGGTACCTATGAGAATAATCCTACAATAACACTATTACTATTGTCATTATAATCAAAGTATTATTTCTAAAAACTAATCTAACAAAATTTAATGAATACTTATTTGATTCGAATAGTTGATCTTCAAATTAACCGAAGACATAGATGAATTGAGCAGTGCTAGAGACTCAGCGGAGTTTGATCAAATTAAATAAATAAAATAAAAAAAGAAAAGAAAGATGTGTGTCAAATATAAATCAAGAGGGGAAGACGTATGCGGCAAAAATAAACAAAATTGAAGGGGAATGGTGGCTTATATAACCAAAATTTTGGATAAATTACAAGGCAAGTCCTTGTACTTTTCTAGGGTTTACAAAATTGGCACCTAATATCAATTCTTTATAAAAAGGTCACTAAAATGTTTAAAATTCAATTAATTCCCAAATTTCCTAATTAGGGTTTCATATTTAAATTCCCAATTTCTAGGGTTTTGAATTTAGGGATTTCATAATTAGGGTTTTTAATTTGGGGCAAAAATTCGAGGGTGTTACAGGCTTTTGTTGAAAACTCAAATCACCATGCACTGAAGGTTTTACTGATAACTTGTACTAACAGTCTCACTAACGGTCCAAATCGCCAAACACTGAAGTTATTACTGAGAATCTGGATGATTAAAGATCGAGCACTGAAGACTTAATGGATAACCCAAATCATCATGCACTGAAGGTCTTACTGATGGCTTGGGGAAATAGAGTCATACACTGAAGGATTTACAAACAGTCTGGGTCACCATGCACTAGAGGTCTTACTGATACCCAAAAAGAAAGTCTAACACTGAAGGATTTGCGGACAACTTAGCCCACCATGCACTGGAGGTCTTACTGATGGCTAGAAAATGAAGTCAAACATTGAATGATTTACTGACGATCTGGCTTACCAAGCACTGAAGGTCTTATTGATGGCCAAAAATGAAGGTCCAACACTGAAGGATTTATGGACAACCTAGCTCACCATGTACATGGAGGTCTTACTGATGGCTAGAAAATAAGGTCAAACGCTAAAGGATTTATTGACGGTTTGGCTCACCATACACTAGAGGTCTTAGTGGTGGTCAGAAAATGAAGATCCAACATTGAAGGATTTACGGACAAGTTAGCTCACCATGCACTGGATGTCTTATTGATGGCTAGAAAATAAAGTCAAACACTGAAGGATTTACTAACGGTCTGGCTCACCATACATTGGAGGTCTTAGTGGTGGTCAAAAAATGAAGGTCGAGCACTGGAGGCTACTGGTATACTAACATCTGATACTAAAAACTGACGGTTCAGAGATGAAACCATGTACTGAGGGCTTTGGTGTAGATCTTGAAGTGACATACGGAATTTTGTTGGAGGGGCTCTTCTCGGAAGGAACCCTTAATTCTTTTTAGATGAATTCTTATTATTAGAAACTCTCAGTTCTTTCTTGTGATCCACTTTTCAAGAAGTCGTGGACTGAAATCTATGCTTGGTTTCACGAAAGTGTGAACTGAGATCTCACTAGAATCTACTTCTTCCATCGTAAAATTACAGATTAAGGTCTTCATAAATCTGTCAAAAATATTAAATGATTGATGCATGAGTTAGCATGCCCCCTAACCTAGGGATGTCTAACTATGTATGATGAATGAATGCCAATTGAGGACCATTTGAGCAAATCCTGCTCTTCGAGAAAGTTGATAGGAAAAAAATCTCAATTTTTTTCTGAGGCTCCACTACGGCTATAATACCCCATCTCACACTCGGGTACAACCTTTTAGAGTGTATCTTTGAAGTTTATAGATTGTTCTTACTGAACTTTGTTCAATTGCTCGACTTTTGTTTCGAAAGCATTGCGACTAATTTGTCACCTTTGTGCACAATTGCCACAAAAATTTTGTTGCTTACTCTTGCTCTCTTGTTGTTGGCAAAACTTTGAATGGCTCAAAAAGTTTTCTCTTGTCCATTCTGACTCAGAATCTCAAGTTTCAAAGATCTTGTTATCTTGTAGACAAAGTTGCCCCACTCCTTTAAAATACACCTCATCTTCTCGTGTCACCAAAATACCCCTTCATGTCTGGGCTTTATCAATATTGTTCAATCTTAAGATAATCATTTGCATCAAAAACCTTGCACTTTGAAATTAATTTTGAATAAAAGAATCTTTTTGTTTATTCAAAATGGTCAATTTGCTAACAAATATTTCAATGAATGATGTATTTTTAAATTAACATACAAACTTCGGAACCCAAAATTTGAAAAGAAAAAGAATAGGATTACTTGGATATCAAATGCTAAATTGTCCTAGATTCACCCTTGGTGATCAATGGCTTGCCTTTGAATGTTGTGGCGATATTTGAAGTTGTGATATCTCCCAAATTGCTCGGTTCATCCTCATGATTATGGTATTTGCTTAATCCATTTAAAAACTACCCATTCTAGTTCTCAACATTTTTCTTCTCTTATAATCATCCTTTTGAGAATTTAGGGTATAAACGTAGATTGAAAAATTAATTTCAATTATAATTGTGTCAGTTCTTCAAAGAATCATCACTAACGTCAGGGTATTGAACCGGTAGAATCTAGTTCCTTATTAGATTTGCTCTTTTTCCCATAGCTCCATCAGGATGTTCCGAGACTTATTCAATTGTTCATTGATGCTGGGTATTGAACTGATGGAATCTAGTTCCTTATTAGATTGGTTCTTCCCTACAGCTCCATTACTTGATAGTTTTTTCCTTTTTTAGTTTTTTTAGTGTTAAAGGAATTCTCAAGTGTAAGAAACTTTATTGGTCTTTCTTGGGAGATTTTCTTATCATCGAACATTATCGAATGAGTAGTAGTCTTGCTTCTCGTGCTTTACCGACCTGAGCATGCTGAGCAAGAAATCATACTTCATCATGATCACAACATTCGATTGATCTTTGCATTCGAGTTAATGTCACAACAAGCATGTGATATCCAAGGACCTTCAGAGATAAGAAATGATATATATATATATATATATGTACTCATGATTTAACAAAATGCATCTTTTCATGGAAATAAAAATTGCAAACGTGACAAATGCCCTTTACAAAAGATCATTGCTACTTTCAGGCCACAAGTAGCAAGATTGATTTAAAACAGGGAATGGAAAACAGAAAATGCAAGGTCATTCATGCAAATTGACATCTAAGAATAGTAAGATGCATCTAAAGCTTTCGGCAACTTGGGGCCGATCTTGACTTCTTGATCAACTTTTCAGAAGAACTTGACCCTTTAGTGGCCACCGTGATTAGGCAGAGGATTGGTTGCCACATCTGGCGTGTCGAGCTGCAGAACTCCGGTGTTGATTAGGTTCTGAACCACCCTCTTGAATGCTTTGCAATTGTTGATGTTATGGTCGGGGATTCCTGCATGGTACTCACACTTAGCCTTAGGGTCAAACCATGCTAGATAGAGAGGTTGCATTGGAGTAAGGTGATAAGGGCGAACCAAGTCTGCCTCATAAAGCTAGGGGTACAACTCACTGTAAGTTATGGGTAAAGGAGTGAAAACCTCGACTTTTTTAGGCTCTTTTTGATCGGGCCCCTACGAACTTGTTGTCGCCAACCCCGGTGCTATCGTGACATTGCTTGGGCGATGAGTACTCACATGACTCACCTTATTGTCTCCTTTTTCGGGTACTTTTGCAAAATTTCCCTGGTCTTGATCTTGTCGGTTTTGAAAATGACCTTGATGGATTTTGCATTATTCACAAATTCAGCGAATCCCAATGATATGTTGCTGATTGTTTTCTCATAGAGCGGACCTTGTAGTGTGTCCACAAACAGGCGGGTGATTTCACTCTCCATAATGGGCGGCTGAGCTTGCGGTCGCGATGTCCTTCCATCTTTGGGCATATTGTCTGACATTCTCATTTTTCCCCTGAGTCAAACCCTAAAGCAAAGTTCTATTTGGGACCATGTCCTTCACGTGCTTGTGTTGCTCAATGAAGGTTCTAGACAGATCATTCCATGTCCTTACATTCTTTCGACTTAGCTGTGCATACCAACAGACAGCTGCCCCAGTCAAGCTATCCTGGAAGCAATAAATGATGAGGTTTTCATTCTTCAAGTGTGCCGTTATTTTACAGCAACACATAGTCAAGTAGGCTAAAGGAAAAGTGGCCCCATCATACTTTTTGAACTCTGGCACTTTGAATTTGGGCGGGATGACCAAATCAGATACCAAGCATAACTCATAGGCATCAATCCCATAATCATCAATCACTTGCATAGAGCTAACTTTTTTCTTCCATTTGGAGTCATTGCTCCTCAAACTTCTTTTCAAACTCCTTCTTTAGTCTTGTCTCTATCCTATTCACTAGATTCAAGTCTAGGATATCCACATCGACGTCGTTCTCAAAACCATGCCCTACATCGATTGGGTTGTTAACAGATGCCCCGATTATGTGGACACACTTCAGGGCTGATTCTTCCGGTTGAGCCTTCGTGTGAGATATGTTTCCACCTAGGTCTTTTTATGTTGGATCGTTCATCGACAATATGGGTCTTTCCAACATCCTTTTTTTTCTAGCAGAGCAGTGATGTGGGCTATGATTTCTTTCTAATACCTTTCAATCCTTGACTCGATACTGTTCAAGTATTCCTCGATGTCCCTTTGTGACTTTTCAAATATAGCCAATCTGTCTTCATGACTCTTGATTGAGAGTGGGTGTTGTATGAGTGCAGAATAATGGCGGCTTGAACTATCTGCCACGACACTTCCCACAATTAATTTAACTTGCTCATGAATGAATGCAATGCATATGAATCAACGACAAATAAATGATCGAAAACAAAGAATTGAAAGATGCAAAAATATATGCATATAAATGTTGATTGAAGAACATTCTCGTTAAGCAGCTCCTCATAATGAAGATTGAGTCCCATTTCACCAAAAAAGGGCTACCATGTAATGTTAATCTAGATTAGCCCTTGTTTAATTTCTTGATCGGTCTCGGGCCTCAGGACTCTTTCTCGATGTTATGGACTGTTTCTTCCATTATAAGAGCTTTCTATTTTGAACTATTTTCGAATCAACATTTCGAATGAATGTGCCATGAATATGCACAAAAATAAGCAAACAAGGAAAAAAAGATTAGTGACGTATAAATAAATCAACAAAAGAATTGGATAAATACAAACCAAAACGGCCTAGCAACATGAATTCTATTTTGCTATGGCTATTCGCACGGCTCTAAACGGGTTAGGCTTAAGTTCTCACATGTGTGGGTTTGGTTCTAAAAAGGGTACTCGAACCTATCCTATTACCTACTAAGGTAACAAGAACCCAAATTCTGGCCCATACATGTAACACCTCATTCTCGTATTCGATTACCGAATATGAGTCAGAGATGTCACAGAACAATAACATGATTTTTATTCAAAAATTCCATAAATTTAAAACCTTTGAAAATATTTATATCGACTAATACACAAAGTTGGAGCTCCTTTACTTAAAAAAATAAATTTTACTGTTCAAAAAATATTGGACATTGAACTAAAATAGACAAAATTATCCCATTTATACATGCCACTAAAATAAATCAAAAACCTCAAGTAGGATGTCATTATTATGATAGCTTGGTGAATTTTTCTGAACTTGATGCAACGCCTTGCTTACTCCAATGATTTGAACCACCTACGTGTGCACAATCAAACACACGCTAAGTAAGAACTTAGTGAGGCAATAAAAGAAGTTAATAACAATAATTTAAACTTTATTCGACTTCATGGCTACATTTATATAACATGATATATGCCAATGCATCAATTTTCACATTGCATTAGTAATGATTTACTATATGCCAATGTCATAAGACTTTCATGCTTGTCCATTTGTCATAATATGTCATCTATGTATCAATACATGAATATATATACCATGATACAAGCTAATGAATATGCTTGTTCAATTTCTTTAACACCATATCAATACTTACCATTAATGTTAAGCTTTCAAGTTTAACTTACTTACCATTTTCATGCATGTTAACATAAGTAACATCACATGTACTAACATATATCAAAGTAGTAAGTTTAATTCTTACCAATACCGTTTCCATTTATATCAACAACCTCTCAAGCTTACTATATTTTTTTCAATTTATTTAGCTCAAAGTATTGAAATAAGAGAATCTAAGTACACGAGTCATCCCCGTATACCCAATCTTCCTTGAGTATACATATACCCAACCTTCCTTGAGTATATATAAATTTTGCGCCAAAGTGCTTTAATATGTACCGAAGTACTTCCGTATACCCAACCTTCATTGAGTATACATATACCCAACATTCCTTAAGTATATATGAATATTGCACCGTAGTGCTTAGAATATTTATACAGCTGTTTATGACTCTATGGCTAGCCAACTATACTTTTAAATCTCTAAATCATACTTGGGCTTTTTATTATCAAATATTTCATCCATGGCAATGTATATCAATATATATCAACATTGGGCAATTCATATCCGAAATAACATTTCAAACTTACCTATGTAAGTAATCAAATGATCAATGCATTTTATATTCCAAATCTTGACATATTTATATTATGTGCATATGCTCAATGACATAAATATAATGACAATAAACATTCAGGTAGGCTCGGCTCATCGCAAGCCATCCCAATAATGTATAAAATATCAATGTATTATGATATGTATGCAATTGCACTCACCTTGGCCACTTAATACAATGCGTCACTAAGTTCTAGTTCTATCCTTTCTTTCATAGTCCCTCGAACCTTCTTTGATTCGGACTTGACTTCATTAATCACATGAATAAAATAAAATATTTGTTAGATTCAAATCTAACAATACCTTAAACATGCTGTCTAATATAATCATTCGAATATAAAATTTTCAAATATTTTTCTTTATTCCTTGTACTGTTCAAAAACTCATTAGGGTCCTTAGTGACCAATTTGAACTTCCATTAATTCTTCCGAGCTTGTTGACTAACATTTAAATACAAAATGTTTCAAATTCCATTTTCTGACAGCTTGCGCTACCTTCAAAGATTTATTTCTATAAAATAATCTATAACTCGGAATTCAATTCCGTTTGTTCTGAAAGAAACTAGATTCGATAATCTTTTCAACCATATAAACTAATAACCTAAATTTAACTCGTACAATTTGTGACGAATTTTCAAAATCAAATTCCAGTGCTGAATTTCGGAACAGACTGCTACTCTATTTTCTGACCTTTCATCACTTAAAAATTCATATCTTTTGATATGAAAATCGAAATCAGTCACCATTTGTTCCAAATGAAACTAAACTAAACCACTAATACAATGATATAAGGATCACTTTCTAATTATTTTAGAGCATTTTTGGTGAATTTTTGAACTCACTGCCAATGACTGCAATTCTGGGCAGATTCATAATTCACATCTTTAGCACCCTTTAACTATTCCAACACCTTAAATTAACCTTGAATTACATAATCAAGCATAAAGGACATCATTCAAACTATTTCCTTCTCTAAAATATTTTTTTACAATATATTCCCCTCAATTTATCTATATAACTGAATGGTCTCTATACCATATACCATAGGATTTTCATCACTTTAAGCATTGAAACAACATCACAACAAAATTTCCAACATGATTGAACCTTAAAAAATAAAATTACAACATGTTCTTCATCAACCCTAATCACCATATTCAATTTAGAAGCAAGAAAACCATGTGAAAATTATATCAATTGAAAGAGAATTTAAAGGAGAACAATTTTGCATCTAATGAACTAACCTTGAATCCAACTCTAAATGCTTGAAATCAAGCTTGAAAATTTCTTTTCTTCTCCCCAAATATCCCACGGCAGCAAAGTGGTACAAAGACCAGATTTTCTTTCTTTATTTTGCTTTTATTTTATGCCAAATGTCATAATTTTCACTTATTTAACTTAAAATATCTCTTAAATTGCAAAATGACCATTTTACCCTCTTGATCCAAGGCTCCAAAGCTTGAAACTTGTCAAAGTATTCATCCAATGGTCAAAAATAAACCAATAAGTTAGTAGTTACCAACTTTGCCCTTATAATTTTCCAAAATTACGATCTTGCCATTTTTATCCAACAGCTCATATTTAACATGGAAAACCAACTTAAATCCAAGGGTTCATATTCTTCCAACACAAAGAAAATATATTAGACATATAAAATGACATAATTAACCTTGCTTAACATCTTGAAAATATCCTGGATATTCGATCCGATTATCCGAATATTTTACCGAACTTTATCGCTTTATAGCCATTAATACAAACTCCGTAAAAAAATACGGATAACACGAAAACGTCATTCTTGGGGGTAAACTATTCATTTATGGGGGTTAAAATACATAACTTTTGAAAATTACACTTTGGTCCCTAAACTTTTCCAAAGTTTATACTTTAGCCACAAAACTTTCAAAATTTACATTTTGGTCACTAGACAAAAATTGGGATATTAAAATACAAGCTTGCGAATTGGATTCTGTTCGAGGGAAAGCACGACCTGGTGACGTGGAGGGTTGCTCACGTGTCGAAATGTGTGGATTTCAGAAGTGAATTACCGACCCGTGGAGGGCTACTCACATGGGTATGTGGCGTTTCACTCCCACTCAAGGGACAGAGCTCGGGTATAGAGCTTGATGTTCATGATGCAACACATGTTGGTGATTCCTTAAAAATTAATTAAGCAATTAATGCAAAACCACCAATTATCAAAGCCCGTGTGATTAAAATCACATCTTCAAGAAAGACCAAATTAATTAAAGTCAACTCAAATTCCAAAATTTCCATCATTAAAAGCAACAAATATTTTTTTGGCTTAACTCACTTTTTGTGAAAACAAAATATCCCCAGCAGAGTCGCCAGCTGTAGCGACCTTTTTGAAAATCGCCTTGAAAAATTCAAAAGGTTTAAATGTTTTGAAGATTCTTTTTGAAAAAAAAAGGTTTTGGAAAATCTAGGTGATGTCGAAAAATCTCAAAGTTTTTGAAGATAAAATAAGGGTTGGAGTCTCCACCGGCCACTAAGGTAGGCCGGACACCATAAAACTAGATATTCATTTGAAAATGGGTTCGGGAGTTGGTTACGTGTGGAGAAGGATTAACACCCCCATCACACTAAAAAATCGGTACCAAAATATTTGTTGCTTTTAATTGATGGAAATTATTGAGATTTAAATTAATTAAATGGTCTTAATTGGATACGCGCTTTAATTAAACGAGCTTTAGTCAAATTGGTGGGCTTGAATTAATTAAATATTTAATTAATAAGGATGATTGTACATCGGACTGTAGATTAAACCGGCATCGAATAAGATCGACTGTCGTGTTAATTTACGGTTCGAATCAAGTACATCACATTTATGCATGATGCAAACAGTTAGAAATGATGTTATGAGTTGTCAAATTTTATTTCAAATTAAAGTTTACCTTCAGATGGTGAAAATTAATTCGAATATTTGGTCAACATTCATTAAGCCCGAACTATTATAACACAAATATAGTAATTAATAAATACCTCCTTTTTAGGAATTAAGGTTGATTAATTAATGATGTGGGATTAAATAAATTAAATGTGAAATGAATGGCAAGTTAATTATGTCACAAAAAGGCGAAATAAAAAATAAATGCGGGAAATTAAAGAACGATCAAAATAAATGCGGGAATTAAAGAAAATCCGGAAAATGACCGGATCAAAAAAAAGCAACCCGGAAAAAGGACCGGATCGAAAAAAAAAGCAATCCAAAAAAAAAGGACCGGATAGAGCAAAAATAGATGCGGAAAATCAAATGCGATAAATTAAATTGCGGAAATAAAGTTAGTTGCGGAAATTAAATGTTAGGTGTTAGACGTTAGATGAAATGTGCCAAGATAATACGGGTCATCTCCGTTGCGGATCATCGTAAGGCCGATTCGAGCATCAATTAAATAAACAATATATAACATAAATATTATACTATACTATAATATAAATAATACTATATGATATATAATACGTGACATATAAATATATATAATATAATATAATAAAGTACCGTATATATACATAATAAATACCATATAAAATATAAATAATATATACTATAATATTAATAATATTGTAATATAGAATAGTAATATAATATGTAAGCATAATATTATACTTATAATATATAATATATATTAAATAACTTATATATATATATATATATAAGCATAATATTATGCTTATAATATATATAATATATATTAAATAACTTATATATATATATAAGCATAATATTATACTTATAATATATATAATATATATTAAATAACTTATATATATATGTAATGTATTAGATAATATATTATAACTTATATATAAAATATATAAGGTATACATAACATAATATATAATAAAAACATAACACAAAAATAAACTTAACTAAATAAAGAGGATTATCAATGAACTCATAATATTTTATTAAATCATAAAAAAAATTACACAATAAATAAAAAAAATATCAAAATTTTAAATATATGTTCAATCAGTTAATGTACGGATCGTTGTTATTGAGGTTGAAATCTTGATTTAGGGGTTGGTGATTTGAATGGTGACAAGGGATTCGTTGAATGAAGGAAAAATTTGGGAGTTTTTTTTTTTGGCTGCCGAAAGTGGTTGGGAATGGTTTTTTGGGGAATTGAAATAATGGCAGTGGAGGTGTGCGGCTGTAGTGGAAAAAAAAATCTCCCCTTAGATATTATTAATATATATAGAGAGTGATCAAGGGTATTTGGTGAGAATAAAAATAAGAAAAATTTTTGATATATAGGCCGTGTAAATTTTAATTTATACCGTATTTTTTAGTTTTAGGGGTTAAGATTTTAGTTTAGGGTTTAATGTTTAGGGGTTTAGGTTGTAGGGTTTAGAATTTAAGGTTAGTGTTTAGAATTTAGGATTTAGGGTGTGGGGATTAGTTTTTTAGGGTTAGAGTTAAAAATTTAGGATTTGGGTTTTATAGTGTAAATACACATGCTTGTGTAAAATTAATTTTACACAGCATGTGTATCAAAATTTTACCCATAAAAATAAGATATAGGTTTTAATATTAGGGTGATAAACGGTATTTTTGGTTTATCCCTTTAAAATAAAAACAATGAAAATCAAGTAGTGACTCATCCAATGAGAGTAAAGACTTGATGAGGAAAAAGTTAAAATATTCATTTTTGTATTTTTTTATTATATAAAAATATAGGTAATAGACCATATTTGATGTGGGTTATTGGGTTAAGGTATAAAATTTTGATAATTGAGAAGTGTAATGTGAATTAATTTTAATTCAAGCATTTATTTTAAACTGAACAAAATTTAGTGTTTACGTATAAAAAACGTGCAGTCCATGCAGACAGCTGGACGCGAACCTTATCTACTAGATATCCATAAGTTGCATTAGTAACCCGATTGTGCAAAAGCGAAATACCCAAATACTTGCCCAAATCTTGAACTTCGACAAAACCAAATCCCTCGACTATAGCATTGCGTGTATTAATATTTGTATTCGAAAAAAAGACCTGCATTTTAGAAGCACTAACCTTGTGCCCTATGGCCTCGCAAAATTATTACAGAACACCACGAATAGCTTTCATCTACTGGACTATAGCTTCAATAAATAACATAATGTAGTCTGCAAAAAAGAAGTGCGAAATCTCAGGCCCAGATCAACTCAAATGAATTTCACCTCAATTCCCGTGCTCAATCTGAATATCAATCACCTACGAAAGACGCTTCAAACAGAGCACAAATATATTAGAGGACATAGGATCCCCTGACGGATCCCCCGCGTCAGAATAAAATGATCAGTCAACTCGTCATTCCATAAGATTTGGAAAGACACCAATGAAATACAGTCCATAATAAGCCGAATAAAACCATGCGACAAACCCAAATCCTGAAGCGTGTCTGCAATGAAACTCTACTTAAGACGATCACAGGCCTTCTTGAGGCCAATTATTATCGCCATCCATCCTTTACGCCCTGATTTTTTGCTCATCGAATGAATCAACTCCTGTGCTAGAATAACATTATCAAAGATACAACGCCCAGAAACAAAACTAACCTGAGATTTCGCAACCCATTTTGGCATCAGGGGCTTCGATCGATTAACTATCACTTTTGTCAATGTCTTATAAATAACTGGGCACAAACTTATAGGCCTGAATTGTGCAAAGGATTCAGGCAAAGAAACCTTCGGAATTAAAAGAATGACAGTACAGTTAAACTCCTTCGGCACTTCCTCACCACCAAAGTATCTGCAGACAAAATCAACAACATTCTTCCTCACGAATCCCAGTTTCATTGAAAAACATGGCATGGAGCCCATCAATCCCCTGGGCCTTTAAAGGATTCATATCAAACACTGTCGTTTGAACCTCCTCTTTAGTCACCTCTAGTCTAAATTGTCGAAGCTTATCGGCTGACAATTCCCCAAACCGTCCAGAAATAGACCAAGAACCTGTAGATGAAGTCGACGAGGTAAAAAGAGCCTGAAAAAAGTCGGACCACACAAGCTCGGATTTGCATTGAGTTATCACTCCACTGCCCATCATCCAATTTCATCATTGAAAATATGTTATGACGCTAGCGAGTCTTGGTGGCACGGTGATAGAACTTGGTATTTCGGTCACCATCTCGGATCCACTGGCTCCTCGAGCTTTGGAACCATAGGCTCTCCTCCTGACTGCGCACTGTATCTAGCTCCTCTTTTAGCTGCGTCTCAAGACACTGTAAACTAAGATTGCTAGAAAATTTAGTAGCCTTTTTAATATCTTGAATACGTTCTAAGAGTATAGCTTTGATCTTTCCAATATGCCCGAAGACCTCTCTATTCCATTCAGTTGCATTGTTACGAAAAGCTGCCACATTATCACCAAATGAAGGAGTAACCTCCCAAGTTCGTTTCAACATATCCACAAAACTTGGATCATCCTGAAAAATGGCCAAATATTTAAAGGATGTCTCCGACCTAGGCAACGAACCTAACAAGCTTACTAAACCCACTGATCTATGATCAAAACCCAAGTGAGCAAGATGCATCAAAAAGGTCCCGGGCCATGCTTCACACCAAGAATCATTGCACACCACCTTGTCGAGACGTTGTTGCATATTACCCCGCTTCCAAATGAAGCAAGGTCCCTGAAAGCCTAAATCATTCAACTCTGCCTCTTGAATAAACTCACCAAACTTACGAAAAATGTTATCCTGTCGTCCAGATCCCCTGAGTCTCTTAGAGGAAGTGAGAATGGAATTAAAATCTCTCCATAGAGCCCAAAAAATGTCTCCCACAGGCTTCAAAGCAACCAGTTGATCCCATAGACCATTTCGCAGCCTTCTGTTTGGACTAGCATAGACAAAAAAGATCAACATTTTCTTATGTGATCTACGATCCACACAGAAAGCATGAACAAACTGACTTGACACTGCTAGAACATCAAGCGAAATCGTGTGCTTCCACATCACTCATATTTCTCCAAAAAACCTTGTAGCCTCGACATGATACGAGCAAGGAAAACCATGTCTAGCGATGATTCTATCCGCAGTTTTACCACTCACCCGAGTCTGCATCAACGCCACAATATAAGGATTCTATGATCTAATCACAAGCTTCAAATAACGATTAAATCCAGCGTCCTGAGAACCCTGTACATTCCAATAAAGAACTTTAACCACGATAAATATTATAGAAAAATAAAAAACTATGTACCAGTCAATGGTTCGTTTCATCTTCAACAAATGTGGTATTGTCATGCCACTGGACTCTAGATAAGACCATATCCTTCAATCGATTTAGATCAGCATCATTCCCAGAATCAACTCTCGGTTGAGTTACCAGTGCCCTCGAAGCTTTTGTAAGCCAATCCCCAACCTCAACCATATTGGGATTTCAGTTCTCTTGTTTATCATATGGTTTCTTGCATTAGGTATAGGGGCTTTTTCGAGTAGCTCCCTTAATCTTAGTCAACCAGCGCTCCGACATTGAACTAAACGACCCACTGTCTATCCATATGAACCCCTCATTCCTTACTAGTCCATCGTTCAACTCTGCATTCCCATCCCCTACCGTCACAACTATGTGATTATTCGAGTTAAGTGTAACTGGTGTAGGAAGCACCAAATCCTTCACTTGAACATCTAATCTAGATCCTCCACTTGAACATTTAATCTGCATTCCCATCCACTGTCTATCCATATGAACCCCTCATTCCTTAACCACACCTCCCTCAGTACGGGGCACAACCAGTGCTTCTTTCTGCTCTACATTTAATCTAGATCCTCCACTTGAACATCTAGCCAGCAAAGCAGAACTCCCACCACTTGTTTGTTACCGTGGTCCCCTTGTACTAACCTTCTGGCTTCCTACAACAACTATCGTTTCCTTGACGCGGCGTTGCCCTGGGGATGTACTGTTTGTTTCGGTATTGTCATTCTGATACAGCCCAGACTTATTACTAGTATTCCCAGATGGCTTATTTAGGCTCTTGGCTAAGGCAGCATTGTCCTTCCCCGTAGACATAGCGATGCGATGTTTTCCTGATCCACCCTTCTTTCTGACAGGTACTTCCACTGTTTGTAACTCAGCAAACCGTCCAGCAGTTACCTCTCGACTAGGGCGCCCTTCTGGTAGACCATGCTCTCCTTCCTTGTTACCCATATTCCTACGTGTTCTATGATTAGTCACTTGCATCCAAGGACCAAATCGCTCTTCCGGCTCAACCACTATCATATCAATAATCTCATCTCTTCCGGAGCCACTCCCAGATCCCTCATTTGGTTTGCAAGTCTCCGAAGTGTGCCCATATTTCCCATATTCAAAATATATGGTGGGCCCCCTCATATTCAATACGTTGTCGAGTCCCATCAATAATAATGCTAGGTGCGAGGGGTTTGTTTAAGTTAACCACTACCGCTAGTCTAGCGACACGACCTCGTCCCTCAGCACAAGTATTATAATCAATACGAACTACCGTACCCAAAGCACCAGCGATGTGCTTAAACATGCTTTTCGTATAATAACGATATGGCAGGCCAGGTAACCGTACCCACACAACAATTTTATCCGGGTGATCCACTACCATCGAAAAGCTGCGACTCTATGGCTAAACCATGAGGTAACTTTCATAGATCAACCATAGACCCCCATCAACAATTTCAAAAAAATCCTCAGCCATAGCGAAGCGAACTAAATAGTAATCATTATCTAGGTCAGTGAGCATGATTTCGCCGCACGGATTCCACAACGACTTAATTCTTGTCAACAACACTGAATAACCAATAGAACGACCCAGCAAACATACCACCACTGAGTTTGAGAGTTTGGCATCAATCTTTTTATGTAATCTTTTTAAAAATTCAATGGAGGGGGTACCATCAACTGAACCCAAACGAACATCCTCCTCCCTTACCTCAACCCCTAAATCAGGTATTGCCTCCACTAGAGCCTCCATGCCATATCGCACCATCACCATATCCCTGAACGAGATGGTAAGAGGCACCGTAAGTGTAGTCTTGTGACTAGTAGAGTCCACAGCTGATCCATTGGTACCACTCCCATCGCTTTCAACCATCACGCCCTCAGACGTATCACATGACATCCCTATCATTTTAGATTCGACAGCTAAAAGCGGATCATCCACTCCCATAGACAGAATGGGCTTCGTTGTTCCATCTACATGATCACGCGCATCCTCCTTCCCGGTCTCCACACTCGGTTATGATTCCGGAGGCCGTCCACCAGACCCCACACCGTCAGTTCACTAGGGTTACCAGGCTGAGCAGGATTAGGTTGGTCACAAGAGCTTTCAAAGTTAACTTAGTTTTGGTGCAGTGGCAAGCCACTCGATTGATGTCCTCCCTTCTTTATTATACGATGATACCCTAATAATAGTTTTGATAATTTATAAAAATTGAATTAAATTAAAATTTGGCGTATATAATTATACTCCATAAAAATTAAAGTTAGTATTACAATGCATATCAAAGCAAAATTGGCATGTATTTTTGATATTATATCAAATCTCAAAACAAGACATGGACTTTAGTGAAATGTTGAACGTGATGCATGGATATTACTTTTGTATAACTTTACACATGAAATTTTAATTTGATTTATTTGGTTAGTTTAACTATCGGTATTTAATATACTGGTTGACTAATCCAGATTGAATACTGTAGAGATTTAATATGGGGCGGTCATTCCAACCCAATTTGTCTCATTCACAATATCAAGAATAAGACCTCTAATCTTGCTTAAAGGATCTAGTGCCCTATCCCACTAGACCAACTAATCATTGTTAATTTGGTTTTCTTTTAATAAGTATACCAACCTTTATTGTTGGCACAACACCAATAGATGTTTACATACTCCGTATACAAATATTTATAATGGTTCAATATGAAAATAAATGAATGTGTTTCCTTTATTTAGGGGTGACAATTGGGAGGGGAATAAACAAAAATTGTGAGGATCCGGACTGACAGATATAGAAAATAATTGAAATTTTCACCTATGTGGATGGAAAAGTTTTATCTCCTAAATACAAATGGGGATGGGACGGGGATTGCTATATCCGAATTGTGGGAATAACCAAATCGTACCCATATAAATTTACTGTGGGGATCCTCAAAAAATATCTATAGGGATCCTGATATTTTACAAAGCTGGTTGACCATAAGCGTAATTGACCCATTTTCAACAAAAATCTAATCTACCATAATCTGAGTATGGCCGGTTGGAGTAAGTTTGAAAATTATCCGTAAATTCCATAAAATAATTAGAAAGTGGTTTATACATCATTGTAAACGTGATTCAGTCTAGTTTTGTTTAAAATATATTATGATCGATATCGATATGTATTTTCAAATATATGAGAATTTGAATTTTGAAATGTCATAAAAATTTGGCAGCGGATTTCTTAGAAAACAGTTTTACCAATGATTTTGAAAAATCACCAAAAAATGTACAAGATAAATTTAGAAGTGAGTCTTATATTTCTATAATCATACGAAAGTTTAGATTCGATTAAAACAAATGATTCTCAATTTTGAGTTTTATATTAGGAGTTGTTAATTTTTGAGTGAGCAAATGTCAGAAGAAATGACAGCAGACTGTTTCCAAAAACAACAATGACAGTGACTTCAGAAATTCGTCAAAAATCGTAGGAGTAAAATTAGAAGAGACAATTTATATGGTTGAAAAGATTGTCGAATCTAGTTCATTTTAGAACAAACGGATCATGATTTGGATCTATAGATTATTAGTTACATATTTTCTTTTAAATGTAGTACAAACTATCATGTTTCAATAGTTAATATTTTAATCATGTTTTATAGTTTTGAAATGGTTTGTTTGTTATCGGCAAAACTAAATTTACCATTTATGTTTGTAATTTTGGAGATTTCATGTTGTATTTGTTTAATGTATTAATTTTTGTTTATTTTTTTGGGTATGAGGATTAACCGAAATTCGTAGGGATACGTAAGAGATGGGTATGGAGACATATCCCTGAAATGTTCAATGGAGACTCTCCAAAACCGTACCCACAAGTGTTGGAGACAAAGTAAAGAATGCAAAATCATCCCCAACTCGCCCTGTTGCCACCCCTACATTTATTAAAGTGTGTAGTGTATACAAATATTTATAATATTCAAAGTTTCATGTGAGTTCATTTAAACCAAAATCCACTTCAAAAATAATCACAATCAAATTTTTTTGTGCATAATTATATCAGCTCAATATTCATGCACCAAATTACACATTGATATAAATTTAACATTTATCTCTATACTTTCGAACCCAAGTAATGAATTAGTTTTTAGTGATAAAAGGTGACATGTTTTACCTAGATGATTAATCTTTCAAGAATTTAATTGCTAATTAAAATCTAATGAATTTAATCGATAATATTTTCGATCAAATTTAAATATCACATTCTAATATATAAAGGTCTGGTTTTAAAAAAAATAAAGTTTTAATTTATAAAATTATCGAAAATTAATTAAAATGAATTGAATTTTTAATTTTTAAATGAAGTAAATAAATATACTGAATCCATGAAATTAAAAGCAAAAGCAGGATTAGAAATAGGGATGTTAACTGGACGATGATGGTGTGAAGGGTATTCTTCCATCCCCATCCCCATCAAGAATTTTTATATCTATCCCCATCCTACGACCCGTTGCAAATACAAAATTTAACAATATCTCTGCCTGCAACCTGCAAAACTAAAATCATCCCTGCCCCACTACCCACGTGGGTCCTGAGACCCATCTAATCCCCTCTTTATCCGTCTTGTGACCCTTTCATATAATATTTTTATAAATATTAGTTAAAAATATAAATCAAATTTATTATGAAAAACTATAAAATATTCGTCATTCAAACTCCCACCACATATGTGAAATTATTCTAGCTGTCACAATTTTAAAAAATAATAATATAAGAAATTGAATTTTGTACAACAAAAAAGTTTGGACTAAAAAGATACTAAAGTCTATTGTAAAGGACTGGAAATAGCACAAATAACATATAAAATAGTATTTCAACTGTTGTAACAAATAAACTGCAACGACCCGAATTTCTGAGTCAAAAAATGGCGTTGACCTGAGTTATGGACCGTCATGTTAGTTTGGATAATCGGATCCCTTGGGCCAAGTGTGGGCCCTATTGGGTGAGAATTGAGCTACATAGCCTTGGGTAGTGACCGATTTATGAATAAGGGAGAAACTAGGAGGTTTCATGTTACAATTTTACCCTTTTTCAAATAAAAGGCTGAACACTCATTTATTTCCCTTGGCTTTCACAGAAAAAGATGAACAAGGTGAGATCATCCATTTTCTCTTCATCTTTCTTCTCCCATACACTCATTTCTTTCATTCTTATTTCAAGCCTTGTTCTAACAACAAAGATCCAAGCTTTTCTAATAATTTCTTTTATTCAAGACTCAAATTTTAAGTATATTTAGTAACGATCCAAAATCTGGGTTAGCGAATCAGGTCTCGAACCCAGATAATGGGTCTTTATGTTGAGAGCCCAATTGAGAAAATTGGCATAGGCTTTATCCAAGTTAAGAATTTTAGTTGGCCCATTATGTTTGTGGGAATAGGTTTGAATTTTAAAAAAAAAGGATGGGAATAGGGAAAATGGGGAGGATATGTTGGAAAGATGAAGAAAAAGAAAAGTATGAGAGAAAGGGGAAAGTGAGAAAGAAAGTGTCAGGGGAGATTCAAACTCTAATCTACTGAGATTCAACCGTCCGTTGTCGACACCTCCAACACCATTGTGTTCATCTCGTCGAGACGAGTTTGCCATTATCAACGGCACCGCCATTAGAGTCACCATCGAAGGAGGTGAGTGAGAGAAAGTTTTGGGTTTTCCAGTTAAGGGGGTTCGAGAGCTTGAAACGAGAAACCGAGACCACCATCGTGCTCATCGACATCGAGAGAGTTAGAATAGGGCTTTACTGTCATCGTTTGGCCACTAAAAGCCATCGCACGTGCCACAAAGAGCTGCCCCCTACGCATGGGCAACGTTCAGCTGCATGGGCAGCTACATTGCCAAGCTATTGGGCTCAATTTTTTGGGCCAGCCGGCTGAGCCGGCCTATTAAGCCAACCCAAGCTGAGCTGTCAGCAGCACTGTCAGTCGCCGTTGACCGCCGCTGCCGTTGATCAGCGTTGAATTTTTTCGAGGGACCCTACCCGAGGGTTTCTCGACGTTCTGAGTTTGTTTCACCAAATTCAAACTCGGTAAGCTATTTTTTTTGCGTTTTATCCCCAAAGTAGTTCGACAGTGGGAAATGGCTTATGTATTCATATTTAGTTTATCCGAGGAATTTGTGGACTCGGATATTGGAATTAAATAGATGCTTAGAGGATTTTAGAGGGGGATTTATCGCTTTGGCTTAAGGTTAGTACACCTCAAACTCCTATTGCTTCATGAGCATCATAAATGAGAATGTTTTGCTTGTTAGTATCTGTAAAATAGGTAGAAGATGAATAAGCATGTGTTGAGACGGATATTATGAGACTTAGTAAATATTGAGATGCCTGATGAACTTGAGAATATTCGAGACTAGTATGAGCTTCAGAGACCGTGTAGGGTTGTTTGAATATTTTTATAATTATCTGATTAGTTGATTTACATGTTGTATTGCTTGAGTGTTTGGAATATGAATTGGCATGTTCGATGGAAGCTATTTTAAATGGACTGATAATTTGTAGTATTTAAACAAATGATTATGAAGCTTGTAATTAATATTAATTAATCGAATGCGTTAGTAAACAAACCCTAATGACTTTCATAAGCTTTAGGGATCGAATAAGCGTTGTAACATCATAATATGAGAAAATTGTACGAACCCGTGAATAGGTTATCGATACGAGCCTTGGCCATACCGTTACATATTTGGGGATCGTATCGGTACGGTTTAACCCGTATTGGTACTTATGGAAATTAAGGATTTTCAGCAACCTATATTAGTATCGGTACACGTGTGAGTAACGGTACCCGCTGAAGGAAATAATATATAACACTAATAAAAAGATAGAAATTGATGTGGGATATTAATGAGATAAAATAGATTAACAGAGATAATTAATAAGGGTGATTAATATACACTTCCATAATAATTAATAACGTGGTAAACGTTATATGACTTAATGGTAATAGAAACCATAGGGATCCTGTAATATCCCAATTTCTAGCTAGTGACCAAATGTAAATTTTGAAAGTTTTGTGGCTAAAGTATAAACTTTGGAAAAGTTTAGGGATCAAAGTGTAATTTTCAAAAGTTGTGCATTTTAACCTCGTAAATGAATATTTTACCCCCAAGAATGATGTTTTTGCGTCACCCGAATTTTCGTACGGAGTTTGTATTAATGGCTATAAAGTGATAAAGTTCAGAAAAATATTTGGATAATCGGATCGAGCTAAAATTTCAAAGATAGTTCCATGGACCTTAGAAGAGTCATGAAATATCATTTTATGGATATTTGGATGTTAAAAAGATTAGGAAAAATTTAAATCGATCGAAATGACATGGAATGGCAATTTTGTGAGTAAATTGATCAATAAAGGGCATTTTGTTCATTTTGCCCAAAAGGGACATGGAGAGAATTTTGAGATTTCTTTTATGGATGAATAGTGGCTGATTAGAATCCAACTAAGTCTAGTTGGAATGTTATACAAAATGACAAATTAGAAATATAAATCTAGTTGGAGGGAATTTTTGGAAAGTGGAATTTATTGAATTAAAAATTCATTTTTAATTATACAAGTGTCTTAATATATTAAATATGAAGGAATTATTAGAAAAGATACTCTCCAAAACGTTGGTGAAGAGAAAAAGAAGAGAAAAAATTTACAAGCTCGATTTAAGCCTCGAATCTCAATTTTCAGGTAATCTTTCGAACTACAAAGTTGTTCTACTCTTCGAGCTCTATCCTTTGATGTAAATAATTCATAAAATAATTGCTTGGTTGATGAGATTTGATATGAGGAAGAAATTAGGGTTTATGAACAAATCGGGGCTTTTATGAATTCATGATTGATTTTAAGTTAGAATCATGCTTGTATGATGTTAGAATCATATTATTGAGTTAGGATTTAAAACCTACATATTTCGGTTTGTATAGAGAAGATTAGGGTTTATAGATTCAAGTCTAACTTAGGGTTTGTGATGTTGGATTAATGATCTAGTAAGCTTGATTTGTTGTTTGGAAGCAAAACCCTAAGTTAAATACATAGGGACCATTTCAGCAAGCTTCAAAATTAAGGGACCATATCTGATTTTTATGAATTTGATGTGTATTTATATTATTAATGATGTTAGAGACATGAAAATGAAGTTAGAATGCTAAACCGACGATTAATCACATTAGTGACCATTTTGACAAATTGTCAAACTTGAATGGTCTATTCGGCAAAGAGGATATGTAGAAGGAGTAAATCTTATTTTTAGTTAAAATGGTGGAATTAAGGTAGTAATGCTGATTGGAGGACTAATTTGCAAAGTTAAGATGCTTGAAAACTTATATTTGAAATTTTGGTAACCATCTCGACAAATCAAGAGAAATTATAGAAGTAAAGCTTTAAGCTTATTTTGATGAAGCATGTAAAGAGAACATATGAATACAAGTTTTATTCTAGTCATTTGAAGTAAAGTGGTGGGACTAAATTGACAAGTAAAGAAATAAGGAGCAATTGATGTAAATTAGAAGTTATTTATAGAAAGTTAAGTTAGAATTTAAATTACGGCAGTAAGTTTAAAAATTCGCCATAAATTCTACAAAAATGGTTAAATGATGAATTTTATACCGTTGTAAAGATTTGTTAGTCTAGTTTCGTTTCCGACAAACGGAAACTGATTTCAAGTTTGGTGTTAAAATATATGGATTTTTATTCAAAAGAAGGTAAGAAAAATTACACAGCAATATTTGCCTGGATAGCTCTGTGATGTGAATGTAAAGAATTTTTATAATTTTTGTAGATTTTTCTAATTTATGTGGCTTATACCATTAGAACCGTTATTGAATCTAGTTTCTACAGTATAAAGGAAATTAAGATCTAGTATGTATTCTGTCATGTATAAGTAAATCTTTGAAGGTAGTGCAATTTGTCAGAAAATGGAATTTGAAACATTTTGTATTTAAATGTTAGTTAGCAAGTTCGGAAGAATTATTGGAAGTTCAAATTGGTCACTAAGGACCATAATGAGTTTTTGAACAATACAAGGAAGAAAGAAAAAATATTTGGAAATTTTATATTCGAATGATTATATTATACAACATGTTTAAGGTATTGATAGATTTGAATCTAACAAATATTTTGTTGTATTCATGTGATTAATGAAGTCAAGTCCAAATCAAAGAAGGTTCGAGGTACTATGAAAGAAAGGACCGAACTAGGACTTAGTGAGGAATTGTGTTAAGTGGCCAAGGTGAGTGCAATATTTATATGTATGTTAATTATAAAAGGGAAGACTTGTGATAAGTCAACCCTGATCTGAATATGAAAATGCATTATTTAAAAGTTATAAACTGATCAAAAATTATAATTTATGTCTGCAATTGGCAAGATAATGGACATGATAAAATTATTAACACTGTATGATAAAAATTACTTGATAAGTATGTTGGTATGTTATTTTAAACATGATAGACTGTGTGTCATGTAAAGTGCATGGTCGCCTCTATGATAACTATTTCAGTCATGTTATAGACTTTGATTATGATATACTGGAATAATCGATGTGATGCATAATACAGTAATGGAAAGTGCATATAAAAAATTATGATGAAATATGGGATGTGAATTGTCCGTTTACATGAATGATGATGATTGATTGATAATGAAATGAAATGCCCAAGTATTTATTTATGAAAGTCCATGGTATAGTTGGCATGCCATAGAGTCCTTAGCAGCTGCATCACTCAAGTTATGATATGATTACATGTTTTTGTAACTACGATGGTGTCACATACACCTTGGGGACCCAAGCCCTTGGTGTGCACCCTGGGGATCTACGCCCATAGTGCTAATGGCACTAATGAGGTGAGGAGCAAAGAGCATCCTCGAGTACGTACTCATTTACATGTTCACGTTAGACACTCTAGTGTCTTATTCATATGACTCGAGTACCTTGATCTCATATTACATACTTTGGGCTATCTTTAAAGAATGATATGCTATAAATGACTACTTGATGATTGATGAATATTGACAACATGATATTTATATTTGTTTTATGTTATGATATAAACAGAACTAGGATCGCTTGTCATTTTGCAGGGAATTGTATTGTATTGCATTGTCATATGATATAATGCAATGTATGATCACATGATTTAAATAAATAGTTTACCAATTGCCTCACTAAGTTCGTACTTACCGTGTGTTTGATTTTGCATATGTAGGTGGTTCAAGATATTGAAGTAAGCAAGGTGTTGCATCAAGTTCAGAGAATTTCATCAAGCTACCACAGTAATGACATCCCACTTTAGGTTTTTGATTAATTTTAGTGGCATGTATAAATGAAATGAAATTGTCTATTTTGATTCAGAGTCTATTATTTATTGAATAGTCATTTTGTTATTTTTGAATGGTAAAGGGAGCTCCGATTTTGTGTTTTAATTTATTAGAAACAAAATTTTACCAATTTTTAAGAGTGAATTGTTTTATAAATTGTCATGTGACATCTCTGACTCGTATTCAGTGATGGATACGGGAAAGGGGTGTTATATTTATTGGTATCAGAGCTACAGGTTTAGACGGTTCTAGATCAAACTAAGCTTGTTTTCAGTCAGTAAGTGTATACATGCCACTATGATGTCATTATTACTGTTTGGATACTTGAGTGACTTGATGCAACTGCTTATTGATTTGATTGTATAAAGTTATAGATGTCCGAAGTTGAAAGATTGTGTTTAGAGATCAAAAAGTTGGGTAAGACTGAGGCCCATAAAAGTAGTAAAAAGGTTAGATATTAACCATTTTTTGCTCAATATGATGTTAAAGTGCTGGTGAAGTTAGAAATGCCTAGTTAAATTGAGGTTTATTATTTCGAACTCTGTATATGATTTTAGAGGAAATTCAATCCCAAGTTCCTTAGACTTTTATTACTAGAGAGCTGGGAAGTCTTGAAGTGTTGGACTTCAGGTAGGATATTGAAGGAAAACCAATGTCGATAGACTATTGGTTTAACAAATATAAGATGATCATAGAAGGGCTTCATTGTGATGATAAAAAAGAGCTTAATATGATGGTAACTTATCCCTTGGGACATAGCACAAGGGTAAGTCAAATTTATAAGAATTACTCGATAGTAAATCAATAAAATCAAATTTTTAGTAAGCTTAATGGAGTTGCCTTTTATGAATTGTGATTATTGGGGGCATGAATTGGTTATATTCCTACCATGTCATTGTGGATTGTCGCTTAAAGCGATTAATATTGAGGAACTCGGAAGGCACGGAGATAATAGTAGTTGGTGAAAGGGTAAATCCCTTATCCAATGTAATTTCAGCTGTTTCTGCCAAGAAATTGTTGTGACAAGGCTGCCAAGCTTTCTTAGCAAATGTAGTGGATATTCGAGTTTTTGATGTTAAATTGATAGATATTCCGACTGTCCGAGAGTATCTAGATATATTCCCAGATGAGTTACCGAGATTTCTTCCAGATTGAGAGGTGGAATTCAAAATAGAAGTGTTACCAGTTACTGCACCTATATCGATGGCCCCGTATAGAATGGCTCCAACCTAGTTTCGGGAGTTAAAGGTACAATTGCAAGAGTTGTTAGATCGAGGTTTTATAAGGCCAAGTATGTCACCCTAGGGCGCACTAGTGTTATTTGAAACAAAAAGATGGATCCATGTGATTATGCATAGATTATTGTGTGTTAAATAAGGTGACAGTAAAGAATAAGTATCATCTTCTGAAGATTGATGATCTTTTTGACCAGTTAAAAGGCGCAACTATAATTTTTATGATTGATCTCTGATCGGGTATCATCAGTTAAAGATCAATGAAGAAGATATTCCGAAAACAGCTTTCCGAACTCATAATAGACACTATGAGTTTATAGTGATGTCGTTTGGTTTGACAAATGCTACTGTTGCATTCATGGATCTGATTAACCGAGTATTTCAACCTTACTTGGATCAATTTTCGGTGGTATTCATCGATGATATTTTAGTTTATTCAAATACAAAGGAAGAACATGTTGCCCACCTTCGCATTGTTCTTCAGACCATTCAAGAAAATAAGTTGTATGCTAAGCTGTCAAAGTGTGAATTTTGGTTGCCGAAAGTTACTTTTCTTGGCCATCTGGTTTCGGTAGAGGGAATAAGAGTAGATCCCAAGAAAGTAAAATCTTTAGTTGAATGAAAAACTCCGAAGAATGTTTCCGAGGTTCGAATTTCTTGAGACTTATTGGTTATTATCGAAGGTTTGTGAAGAAATTCTCGATAATTACCTCCCCACTGACCAAGCTATTGAGGAAAGATGTACCATTTATTTGGACGGATAAGTGCCAAGAAAGTTTTGAGACATTAAAAATGATCTTAATAGAAGCCCTGGTGCTAGTACAACCAAAATCGGGCAGAGATTATGTGGTTTATAGCGATGCTTCTCATAATGGTTTGGAATGCGTACTTATGCAAGAAGGAAAAGTGGTGGCCTATGCTTCAAGGCAAATTAAGACGCATGAGAGGAATTATCCTACTCATGATTTAGAGTTAGTAGCAATTGTATTTGCTTAAAAGATATGGCGCCTTTATCTATATGGTGAGCGATGCTACATTTACATAGATCATATAAGTTTAAAGTATCTGCTAACACAAAAGGAGTTGAACATGAGGCAAAGAATGTGGATCAAACTTCTTAAGGATTATGATGTTGTGATTGGATACTATCTTAAAAAAAGCCAATATAGTAACCAATGCACTTAGTTGGAAGATATTCTTTGCTTTAAGAGCAATGAATATGCAACTGCATTGGAAAAAGATTGGTATATTAATTACAAAACTTTAGTTTAGACCTATTCATTTAGGTCGGATTAAAGATTTTCAGTTGAAAGATGAAAAATGTTGCCAAGATTAGAACAGATTGAAAATGGTAAAAATAAAGACTTCAAAGTTAAGTATGTTAGATGTTTGAGAAAAATACTATGTTCTTGACGATGCATCCAGAAAGGATTAGGAAGTATCTAGGTTTGAAGAGCAAATATTGATGTCCAAAAATAAAAAAGACAGAAACTGAATTATGGCTACATGCTTGACAAGCAAGCAACTAGAAGAGAAACATCTAGTACCTTCAGAAATGTGGTAACTTATTTCCATTCCCCTAGTGAAAGTGGAAAAGAATTATGATGGATTTCATAACTAGGTTACCAATGATACCGATTAAAGATGATTTGATTTGGTTAATTGTGGACAGGTTGAAACAATTGGTAATGAATAAATATATTGAGTGATAAATCTGAAGTACTGTAAAGTGACGTGATGTACCTATTTTCATTGTGTGTGATTAAGATCTAGGATCATCTCTAGATTTTGGAGTTCCTTACATAAGACTTTAGAGACTCGACATAATTTCAACATTACTTTGCATCCATAGAAGGACGAAAAATCTGAAAGATTAATTCAGATTTTGAATGATATGTATAGTTTCTATTTGATTGAGTTTGAAGGCTTTTGGGAAAAGTATGTGTCACTAGATGAAATTTCTTACAGTAACAGCTATCAATCAAGTATAAAGATGGCTTTATCAAAAGTGTAGTATGAAAGAGTGTGATAAACATTTACGAATAGTGATATAAGCCTTGTGGGAAAGGTAGTTGTATGTAAAGTTACTCAAATGTGAATTTGATTAATTCAAGTTGCATTTCCATGTCACATTGTCTCAACACAGAGGATCTAAGTAGATCTTAAGAAAGTTAAGATGATAGCACTAGTATTAATACAGTCTAAAGTTAATAAGGATTCCATGTTATTTAATGATACATCCCATAATAGGTTGGGATGTATATTGATGTAATAAGGCTAAAGTAGTAGTTGATGTATCTTGCTGAAAGTCATTTCTAGCCATATAAACATTGAATGCCCAATTATCTTTGGAAGAAGATAGCGTATTGATTACACAGCTTCAGCTCAAGTATACATTGACAAATCGGATCAAAGATTTACATATGAGAGATAAAATATGCCTGAAAAGAATTCAATAAGGTAAAAAGGGAAAACTAAATATTTTGATGTTAAGTCTAAAGGATGTTCATATTATCAAGGGGTAATTTATATCCCCGATGATAATGAGCTAAAATAAGAACTAAAAGGTGATTGGATTTGATTTATTTTAGGAAGCAGAGAATAAAATAAGATTGGTTCGAAGCAATCTTAGATTTTCTTTAGAATGATTAAAATTATATGTTGATCTTGAAAGAAAAGATATTTAATTTGAAGTTAAGGATAAAGTATTTTTTAAAAGTTTCACCTTGGAAGAAGGTGTTATGATTTAGACGAAAAGGGAAGCTAAGTCAGAGAATTATTGGACCATATAAGATTTTGAAAATAGTTGGTCTGATAGCTTATCAACTAGCTTTAACTCCGGAAATGGACAAGATTCACAATGTATTCCATGTATCGATGCTTAGGAAGTATCGATTAGATTCTTTGCATGTCATTATCCTAGAGGAAATAGAGATTCAGCCAGATTTGACTTACGAGGAAGAACCGGTAAAGATACTAGCACATGGATTCAAAAAAAACTATGGAATAAGTCGATTCCGCTTGTTAAAGCTCTTTGGCGAAAACGTAAAATTGAGGAAACGACTTGGGAAAGAAAAGAAGATATGAGAAAGTAGTTTCCTCAAAAGTTATTTATTTTAACCCCTTAAATGAATAGTTTACCTCCAAGAATGACGTTTTCGTGTCACCCGAATTTTTGTACGGAGTTTTTATTAATGGCTATAAAGTGGTAAAGTTTAGAAAAATATTCGGATAATCGGATCAAGCTAAAATTTTAGAGATAGTTCCATGGACCTTAGAAAAGTCTTAAAATATCATTTTATGGATATTTGGATGTTAAAAAGATCGCGAAAAATTTAAATCGATCGAAATGACATGGAATGACATTTTTGTGAGTAAGTTGATCAGTAAAGGGTATTTTGGTAATTTTGCCCAAAAGAGACATGGAGGTAATTTTAAGATTTCTTTTATGGATGAATAGTGGCTGATTAGAATCCAACTAAGTCTAGTTGGAATGTTACAAAATGGCAAATTAGAAATATAAATCTAGTTGGAAGGTATTTTTGGAAAGTGGAATTTATTGAATTAAAATTTTATTTTTAATTGTACAAGTGTCTTAAATGTATTAAATATGAAGGAATTATCAGCAAAGATACTCTCCAAAACGTTGGTAAAGAGAAAAAGAAGAGAAATTTTACAAGCTCGATTTAAGCCCCGAATCTTGGTTTTCAAGTAATCTTTCGAACTACAAAGTTGTTCTACTCTTCGAGCTCTATCTTTTGATGTAAATAATTCATAGAATAATTGCTTGGTTGATGAGATTTGATATGAGGAAGAAATTAGGGTTTATGAAAAAATTGGGGCTTTTATGATTTTATGAATCCATGGTTGATTTTAAGTTAGAATCATATTGTTGAGTTGGGATTTAAAACCTACATATTTGGTTTGTATAGAGAAGATTATGGTTTATGGATTCAAGTCTGACTTAGGGTTTGTGATGTTGGATTAATGATCTAGTAAGTTTGATTTGTTGTTTGGAAGCAAAACCCTAAGTTAAATACATAGGGACCATTTCGACAAGCTTCAAAATTAAGGGACCAGATCTGATTTTTATGAATTTGATGTATATTTATATTATTAATGATGTTAGAGACATGAAAATGAAGTTAGAATGCTAAACCGACGATTAATCACATTAGTGACCATTTTGACAAATTATCAAACTTGAATGGTCTATTCAGCAAAGAGGATATGTAGAATGAGTAAATCTGATTTTTAGTTAAAATGATGGAATTAAGGTAGTAATGTTGATTGGAGGACTAATTTGTAAAGTTAAGAAGCTTGAAAACTTATATTTGAAATTTTGGTGACCAACTCGACAAATCAAGAGAAATTAGAGAAGTAAAGGTTTAAGCCTATTTTGATGAAGCATGTCAAGAGAACATATGAATACAAGCTTTATTCTAGTCATTTGAAGTAAAGTGATGGGACTAAACTGACAAGCAAAGAAATAAAGAGCAGTTAGTGTAAATTAGAAGTTATTTATGGAAAGTTATGTTGGAATTTGAATTATGGTAGTAAGTTTAAAAATTCAGCATAAATTTTAAAAAATTTTGTTAAATGATGAGTTTTATACCTTTTTAAAGATTTTTTAGTCTAGTTTTATTTTCAACAAACGGAAACTGATTTCGAGTTCGGTGTTAAAAGTTATGGATTTTTATTCGAAAGAATATCAGAAAATTACACAACAATTCCTGCTTGGATAGCTCTGTGACATGAATGTAAAGAATTTTTATAATTTTGGTATATTTTTCTAATTTATGTGGCTTATACCGTTAGAACCGTTTTTGAATCTAGTTTCTACAGTATAAAGGAAATTAAGATCCAGTATGTATTATGCCCTATATAAGTAAATCTTTGATGGTAGCGCGATTTGTCAAAAATGGAATTTGAAACATTTTGTATTTAAATGTTAGTTAGCAAGCTCGGAAGAATTATTGGAAGTTCAAATTGGAAGTTTGAATGATTATATTAGACATCATGTTTAAGGTATTGATAGATTTGAATCTAACAAATATTTTGTTGTATTCATGTGATTAATGAATTCAAGTACGAATCAAAGAAGGTTCGAGGTACTATGAAAGAAATGATCGAACTAGGACTTAGTGAGGCATTGTGTTAAGTGGCCAAGTTGAGTGCAACATTTATATGTATGTTAATTATAAAAAGGAAGACTTGCGATAAGTCAACCCTGATCTGAATATGAAAATGCATTATTTAAAAGTTATAAACTGATCAGAAATCATAATTTATGTCTGCAAGTGGCAAGATAATGGACATGATAAAATTATTAACATTGTATGATAAAAATTACCTGATAAGTATGTTGGTATATTATTTTGAACATGATAGACCGTGTGTCATGTAGAGTACATGGTCACCTCTATGATAACTATTTCAGTCATGTTACAGACTTTAATTATGATATATTGAAATAATCGATGTGATGCATAATACAGTAATGGCAAGTGCATATGAAAAAATATGATGAAATATGGGATGTGAATTGCCCGTTTACATGAATAATGATGATTGATTGATAATGAAATGAATTGCCCAAGTATTTATTTATGAAAGTCCATGGTATAGTTGGCATGCCATAGAGTCCTTAGTAGTTGCATCACTCAAGTTATGATAGGATTGCATGTTTTTGTGACTACGATGGTGTCACATACACCTTGGGGACCCAAACCCTTGGTGTGCACCTTGGGGATCCACGCCATAGTGCTAATGTCACTAACGAGGTGCTTTTATGAGGAGCAAAGAGCTTCCTCGAGTAAGTACTCATTTACATGTTCACGTTAGACACTCTAGTGTCTTATTCATGTGACTCGAGTACCTTGATCTCATATTACATACTTTGGGCTATCTTTAAAGAATGTTATGCTATAAATGACTACCTAATGATTGATGAATACTAACAATATGATATTTATATTTGTTTTATGTTATGATATAAACAGGACTGGCATCACTTGCCATTTTGCAGCGAATTGTATTGCATTGTCATATAATATAATGTAATGTATGATCATATGATTTAACTAAATAGTTTACTAATTGCCTCAATAAGTTCGTACTTAGCGTATGTTTGATTTTGAACACGTAGGTGGTTCAAGATATTGGAGTAAGCATGGAGTTGCATTAAGTTCAGAGAATTTCATCAAGCTACCACAGCAATGACATCCTACTTGAGGTTTTTGATTAATTTTAGTGGCATGTATAAATGAAATGAAATTCTCTATTTTGATTCAGAGTCTATTATTTATTGAATAGTCATTTTGATCGTCTGATGTTGTGTGTTGTGTGGTAGACATGTCCTTGCTATGTGCTATTATGGACACCTAGATGGTTGAGTTACCATTGTTTGGTGGGATCTGAATACCCAATAAAAGATAAAGTGAGTTACAACGCTATAGTTAAAGATTCCCGAATATAGGATCCCGATGCTTAGTGGACGTAGGCCTCATTTGAAGATGCTTGATAAGAGATTTTGAGCATAGGTATATGTATCCTGATGCTTAGTTGTCGCGGGCCTTACCCCATAGAGTATGTATCCCGATGTTTAGTGGTAACGGGTCTTATTTATATATTATAGTATAATGCTTATATGCTATGAGAAGCATATGCTTTCTTTCTATGCTATATGATTAGGCGGATAGATGTAGCGCCATATCTATATGATGTTATGATGCCATCTTACGAGTATGGTTGGGCCTTGTGTGCCATGTATGATTAATGCTATGATGAGAGCATGTGTCTAGGCGACTAGTGGTAGTGCCACATGTTTATTTATCTCTTCTTTTGCTCGTACTAGCTTGCATGCTTATGTTTATGCTTAGCATGAAGTATAGTATAGTAGATATGTACCACTGAGCTTTGTAAGCTCAGCGCTCAAAATCGTTGTTTCCGTGCATAGGTTGATCATTGGATCATGGGATCGAAGAGCACTACCAGTTCGAGATTCTAGCACGTGGTGTTTTTCCAAAGTACGGTGCTTGGGTTTAGTGGGCTATGTATTCATAGGACCTTACATGTTATAGTCTGTAATCTTTATTTTGAAATTTATTAATTAAGTTAAATGTTTAAATATTTTAAATTAAAGTATAGCTCATTTGTAACGATTTAAATTATTTATCTATATTTCCACTTGTTGGCTTTAAATGCTTTGAGAATTAACTTGTTTGGGCTAAACCCAATTTGAGAATTTTTACGATTTTTGGGTTGGGCTTAAGGCCCAAGGGTCGAGGGTGTTATATTTAGTTGCATCAGAGCTTAGGTTTAGCTAGTTTTAGGAAACCCATGGTGATATAGGTGTTTTAGTAAGGTGTTTAGTGAATACAAGCCCTTAAATTAAGTTCGTACTCCTTAAGACCGGAATCTTGATGGTGCGTCTAATGTTGCGATGATAAAATGGTTACTATCATGGCCGAGAGGGACGAGTTAAGTTTTAAGCTACTCGTAAGAGCAATTCCAGGGGCAAGGTTGCCCTGAATTATTGAGATGCGAATTAGTTGAGTGATGCCAAACTCGAGGATGTGTCCTCATTCCATCACCTGAATGGTGTCTGTGTTGCGTGTTGTAAATGTTTTGAAGCCTGGGGATACGTTAGGAGAGTTTATGGTACAAAATTATCATCGTTATTCGTGGATAACGATTGTGTTATGGGTATGGATAACCTATTCTCAGAATTGATTAGTGGATGCACGTTGGTTGGATGACCTTTTGTCTTCTTAAATAGAGTCTCGTTGATACTTGGGAACTATCATCGCCCTTCTTAAGCGCATTTCTCGGAGATAGTGGATTTTATATCCACTAGTTTGTTAGAATGTGATCGAAGCTAGACGTTCTATAGGTTCAATAGAGCTAACTTCTGAGGAGTTGTTGCACCTTGGAAATTGCTTTGGTTAAGCGTGATGCTAGTCGGTAATGTCGAGGGTTGTGCTCGAGGCTTCGAGACCTCGAGCAAACCCAACCCTTGGTAATAAGAATGTTGAATTATTGCCTTTCTACCGTGGTTTTTGTAGTGTTCGATTTGAGAATAGCGTGATATGGTTGTGAGACATGTTTGACAGTTAGGTAGATATCAATGTGTGTAATTCAACACTCAAGAGCTTTCAGACTATCAGAGTGTTTGTTTATGCTTCTTAGAGGAGCCGTCAGGACTTCCTCGCTATCAAAAACACAAGTGGATATTGAGGTAAAGTCGAGTGAGACGTCGGTGCCCATCAACCTTGTTAGAGGACACCGACCCAGTTGAGAAAGTCAGAGGTTCAGTTGTGAAGGCACAACCCGAATGAGGTTCTTTTGTCTAAGTGTTTAGCCCAAAGAAGAGTCGAGCTTGTTCGCTAGTAAAAAGTTTGTTTGTTGAGGTGGTGCTTAAGCCGTTGACAACTTGTTAAGTGACATTGGAAGATTGTCACGTGCCTCCTAAGATGGACAACTCGTTTAACCAATTATGAAGTACCCATGTATTTTTCTGGGATTGGTTTGAGATCTAAATGGTTATGGTTAAAGTGTGGATAATAGTAGTTTTGAAATGAATTTTGAATTGAAGATTCTCCCATTAGATTGTGTCGTGGTAATATTTGATGTCTATACAAATGTTTTAGGCGTTTCAGCGATGATAAGGTTTGGGCCACAATGTTGTCTCTCAAATGTAAGTTGACACTTTGCGTGACACATATGAATATATAAGGAATATAGAAATATGAGTGTTGACAATATAATTACCTTAATGACCTTATAAGTGCGAGAAAGGTTGGTTACCATGTAATCAGTTAAGGAAAGAAGGGTTTGAGACATCGTAAATTCTTTTGGTTGTATCACAGTTTCCTCGAGTCAAGTCGAAGAACGTTGGTGGAGATCCAAGTTGTGTGAAACCGTTTTGGTTGTGATAGGGGTGCTGACTCGATTAAAGCCAAGTAAGATTTTGAGATCTTCGAGAATTTTTGTTGCTTTTGTCATGGTTGTATCTTTGTGCAAAAAAATGAAGGATATGCCTGCCCCGATAGTGTAAAATTTGGGTACTGGATCTTTAAGAAATTTGAGATTTGGACAACGACGTGAGTCAAAGTAATTAAGAGACTGTTGATCACGTATGGTCGTTCACCACCTAAGTAAAGTGATCTTGATGACTGATGGAATGTAAGGGGTTAGTTTAGGTTAGGGTATCATGCTGCCTATATGGGGCGATCAAGGATCACAAGTGATGGTCGTGTAAGGGAGTACCGATTCTAACTCTATGCGGTACTGATACTTGATCCATTTGGTGTCAGTACTGATTGGCCAATACCAGTATCCGTTTGTTTCATTATTTAAGCTTCGAGTTAAGGATTGATTTACTTTAGAAGCCATGAGAAATAGCATCTGATTCTAATTAAGAAGACAGAGTGTTATGGTTAGATTTAGGTTCGATGGTTTATGATGGTCTTTGAGATCTTATTGTGGATGTTTTAGAGAAAGATGTATTAAGTCAAGAGATTCTTCCTATATAGTACAATGGTCAATAGATGGTGAATGTTGAGGGTGACAATTTGTACTAAGCTTTCGCCGCGGGTTTTAGGAGATAGTATGGAGTCATGTGTTTAAGTTAGTGATAGGTGGTTGACTTGCCATCAGTTGGGAGTCTAAAATTGAGTCCTTTAGAGTTGTTGTGACACTTTGATATTCCTTAGTGAGAGTTAAATAGGTGGCCACAGACATTGTAAAGAAATTATTAGTGCACAGTTTTGTTATGATTATGTTGAGTAATGATATACTGGGTACTGTTTGATATTTCTGGCAAGATAAAATCCAGATAAGAAGCCTGCTTGGTGTTTGCGGGTTTGGTTGTACGACACTACGGTGTATGTATGTTACCTTTTGACATGATATTTGAGGTTTGTGATAGAACCTTATCCCTTGGTGGGATTACATGCGATGACAGATCTGAGTAATGATACAAATGACATGTTTTCGAGATGCACTATAGTTTGACGTGTAAGACTCATGCATAAGTAGAATTATGAGAGCTACTTTAGTTGCCGATATGATTTATCATGCTGAGTTTAAGGTAAGTGCTTGAGGTGATTCTAAACGCCGTTCATTTTTAGAAGTCTTGTACCGGGCAAGCAATGTTTTAGATATGGGATGCCATCAGAGTTAAAGCCTACTTCAGGAAGTCACCACAAGAATGATTGTTTTGTTTTGAATGCAACAGCTGTTTAACATCTTGATCTTTTTAGATTATACGTTTTGTGGAAGGATTTTGAGTGCAACAATCTTTTGGGTTCTATAGTGTAAGTTATGTTTCTTTCATGACATATTCGTATGACAGTTTTATCGGGGTACTATTGGGTTTTGCTTGTCGTCTGTATTGTACCAAGCGAAGATGGATTTCCTTCTATGGGAATGAATTAGTTGAGGCTATGTTGTACTGATAGAAGACAATGATTGTAATTACCAGTGTTGTGAGAGATTAGAGTAGCGCAGCGGGATATGTTTAAGAATGTTGGAGAGTTATAAAATTTTTAGCATCTTTTTTGGTTTACCGGTATAAATTTCGAGGATGAAATTTCTTTTAAGGAGGGGAGAGGTGTAACGAACCAAAATTTGGGTTAGCAAATCAGGTCTCAGACCCGGGTAGTGGGCTATTATGTTGGGAGCCCAATTGAAAAAATTGGCATGAGCTTTACCCAAGTTAAGAATTTTAGTTGGGCCCATTATGTTTGTGGAAATAGATTTGAATTTTTAAAAAAAGATGGGAATAGGGAAAAAGGGGAAGGATATGTTGGAAAGAGAGAGAAAAAGAAAAGTATGAGAGAAAGGGGAAAGTGAGAGAGAAAGTGTTAGAGGGAGATTCAAACTCTAATCTATGGAGATTTGACTGCCTGTTTTTGACACCTCCACTACCATTGTGTTCATCTCGTCAAGACGAGTTTGTCGGTATCAATGACATCTCCATCGAAGTCGCCGTCAGGGGAGGTAAGCTAGAGAAAGTTTTAGGTTTTCTAGTTGAGGAGGTTCGAAAGCTCGAAACAAGAAATTGATACCACCATCATGCTCAGTGACATCGAGAGAGTCAGAATAGGGCTTCGCCATCACCGTCTGTCCATCAAAAGTAGTAGCACTTGCCACCACGAGCTGCCCCTATGCGTGGGCGACATTCAGCTACGTGGGCAACTATATCAGCTCAAGCAGAGTTATTGGGATCAAGTCGTTGGACCAATCAATCGAGCTGACCCAAGCTGAGCCATTAGCCACGCTTTCAACTGCCATTGACTGCCGCTGCTGTTGACTGTTGACCGATGTTTACTTTTTTGAGGGACCTTAACCGAAGGTTTCTCGATTTGTGAGTCTGTTGGTGCAGTCTGCTTCACTAAATTCAAACCCGATAAGCTATTTTTACGCATTTTATCCCCTAAAGTAGTTCGACAGTGAGAAATAGATTATGTATTCGTATTTGTTTTATCCGAGGATTTGTGGACTCAAATATTGGAATTAAAATGATGCTTAGAGAAGCTTGGATGGGGGATTTATCACTTTGGCTTAAGGTTAGTACACCTTGAACTCTTATTGCTTCATGAGCATCATAAATATGATTGCTTTATGTGTTAGTATTTGTAAAATATGTAGACAGTGAATAAGCCTATATTGTGACAGGTATTATAAGACTTGGTAAATATTGAGATGCCTGATAAAATTGAGAATATTCGAGTCTAGTATGAGCTTTAGAGACCGTATAGTGTCGTTTGAATATTTGTATAATTATCTGATTGGTTGATTTACATATTGTATTGCTTGAGTGTTTGGAATATGAATTGGAATGTTCGATGGAAGTTATTCTAAATGGACTGATCATTGGTAATATTCGAATAAATGATTATAAAGCATGCAATTAATATTAATTGAACGAATGGATTAGTAAACAAACCCTAATGAGTTTTATAAGCTTTTGGGATCGAATAATCGTTGTAACATCGTAATTCGAGGAAATTGTATAAACCCGTGAATAGGGTATCGATACGAGCCTTGGCCGTACTAATACACATTTGGGGAACGCATCAGTATGGTTCGACCCGTATTGGTACTTGTAGAAATTAAGGTTTTCCAGTAACCTATATTAGTATCGGTACACTTGTGAGTATCGGTACCCGCTGAACTGAATAATCTATAACGCTAATAAAAAGATAAAAAAAAATGACGTGGGACATTAATAAGATAAAATGAATTAATAGAGATAATTAATGAGGGTGATTAATGTACACTTCTATAATAATTAGTAACTTGGTAAACGTTGGGTGACTTGATGGTAATAGCAACCATAGGGATCCTGGTTGATCGTGTGATACTGTGTGTTGTATGGTAGACACCTAGATGGTTGATTTACCATTGTTTGCTGTGATTCGGATACCCAGTGAGAGATAGAGCGTGGTATAACACCATGGTTAAAGGTTCTTAAATATAGGATCTCGATGCTTAGTAGACACAAACCTCATTCGAAGATGCTTGATGAGAGATTCCAAGCATGGGTGTATATATCCTGATGCTTAGTGGTCGCAGGCCTTACCCCGTAAAGTGTATGTATCCCGATGCTTAGTGGTCGCAGGCCTCACTCATATATTGTATTATAATGCTTATATGCTATGGGAAGCATATGTTTTCTTTCCATGCTATATAATTAGGCGACTAGAGGTAGAGCCATATTTATATGATGTTATGTTGCCATGTTACGAGAAAGGTTAGGCCTTGTGTGCCATGTATGATGATTGCTATGATAAGAGCATGTGTTGAGGCGACTAGTGGTAGCGCCAAATGTTTATTTATCTCTCATTTTGCTCGTACTAGCTTGCATGCTTATGTTTATGATTAGCATGAAGTATAGTAGAGTAGATGTGTACCACTGAGCTTTGTAAGCTCAGCTCTCGGAATCGTTGTTTCCTTGAGTAGGTTGATCGTTGGATCGTGAGATCGAGGAGCACTATCAGTTCGAGATTCCAGTACATGGTGTTTTTCCAGAGTACGGTGTTCGGGTTTAGTGGGCTATGTATATATAGGACCTTACATGTTGGAGTCTGTAATCTTTATTTTGAAATTGTATTAATTAAGTCAAATATTTAGATGTTTTAAATTAAAGTGGAGCTCATTTGTAACGATTTAAATTATTTATCTATATTTACAATTGTTGGATTTAAATGCTTTTGAGAATTAACTTTGTTTGTGCTAAACCCAATTTGAGAATTTTTATGGTTTTTGAGTTGGGCTTGAGGCCCAATTATGACATCCGAATCGAAGGTGTTACATGTTTTTCCCTGTCTCATGAGCTTCAAGAAAAGAGTATTATCTTGTGGGAAAGTGAGTTTTTCTATTAATGGGTTTTAAAAGAAATTGAGGTTTTAAGAGCTTCAACCCATTTCTTTTGTTACAAATTCGTAGTTAAATCTCCCCACGGTTGCTAATTCAAGCCTTGACTCATTTTCATGTTGGTATGGCAAGAGAAGGTGATTTGGGGGTTTCCCTCAAGCTTGGGTTAAGAGAGAAAGTTGGGGGGGGTTTGCTTGGAAGCTTAAATCCGAAAATCCTTGCTAAAGGTCAGCACATCTCTGACTCCTTTAATTCTTGAGGATCATGAATTAAATGCTTTGCTTGATGTTATGGTTTGATGGGTGTTGCTTGGGTGAAACTTATCTTGGGAAATCAAAGCAAGGATTTTTGATGTTGATTAGTTGGAAAATGAAACCTTTTAACCCATAAAATACCTTAGAAAGTTTCAACAATTATTTGGAATAAGTTATAAGAGTTTAGAGCCAGGTTAGGGTGTTTTCAAGCTGCAAAATGCATTTTCTAGGCTCGAGTATCGGTACGTGGGGTATTCGTACCGGTACCTAATGTTGGATTAAAATTTAAGTGAGCAAAGTTTGTACCGGTACGCTCAGGGTCGTATCGATACTGGCGGCGTATCGATACTTGAAGCTCAAGTACCATTACTGGGTATTTGTTTTCTCTCTCTTGTGAAGCCTCGTATCGATAAGCGAAGGGCGAGTATCGGTACCCACTGTACCGTATCGGTATGCGAGGACATGTTCCGGTACTACTTAGGAAATATGCCCGAAAATATGAAATTGAGTTCGAGTAATTGGAAAATTTTGGGCGATGGTTAATAGAATCCAAATGTGATTAAATGACATATAAAATTGAGAAATTGATATTCCACCCCTATATGCGAGCACATTGAACTAGAGGTCATCTTGATTTGCTAGGGAACTCTATTAAATTGATTAAACGATTAATACTTTCCATATAGTACCATAGGCTTGGTAAATGATAAATCGGGAGATAACCATGTTAGTTAATATCATGCCTTGGGGAATTTGCTTGATAGCTTGGCTTGGTGCCACTTACCTCTTGGTGAGGTGTACGAGTGCTCAGTAAGCATGTATTGCGTTATGGTTGTTAAAAAGGAATCTAAATGTCTTAGAGACAGTACTATGGTACTTCTATAAGGGGATGCATACTTCGGGCTAAGTGAACAAGTACATCTGATGTACCCATGGCTGAGTGATCGGGGTGCGTTTAGGAACCTATCCGTGGCTATGGTAATCCGGATGAGGCAATTAACTCGATAGGCTGAGTGAGTTGAGTATCTTGATAGGCTGAGTGACCTCAAGTAAGGACTATTTGTGGCTAATGTGATCCAAGTATGTCTAGGACGTATCTGTGGCTATGGTGATCCGAATATGGTCCATTCAACCTGACGATTATGTAAGAATTGGTAAAGTAGGGCTTCGTTGGCCATGATGTATGTTGTGTGGATGTTATAGATGATAGCTTATGAATGTATTAACTTGATAGGCAATGTGACCTCGAGTGTGGAAAAGCATTGCGGAGCATATAACACTTCTTGTAGACTTATTGATGCCTTGATGATAGGCGATCTAGAACTCTAGTTTGTTTAGGCTAGATGATGACTCATAGATAGTGAAGCCTTATCTATGCTCTCTAGAATATAGTTATCTTGCATGCTTATTTTATGATAATCACGAATTGTGGTAGAGTAGAAATGTACCGCTGAGCTTTGCAAGCTCAGTATTCAGAATAATTGTTTCCGTTTGCAAGTTAGTAGGTTGATCGTGGCCGAAGAGCACATCAAGATAGGATTTCCCAGCACTGCATCGCTTTAGAGTACAATTCTTAGTATTTAGTTTTGGGCTTATGTATTTATAGGACCTTACAAATGTTGAGTTTGTAAACTCTATTTGCTTTATTATTCTGATATATGGTGCTTTGAAAATGACTAAAACTAAGGTTTTTCAAATGGAAATTCTGTTAGGTCGTGTAATACCCTAAAAATAGGGTTAGATGTTTAGGGGTTTGGTCACGTCAGATTTGACTGGTCGAACTAGATTAACCGATAAAAAGAGTTTTGGGGAAATTAATATTTTAAAAATAAAAATTGTTGGTATAAAAATTGGTTTGACTTACTAAAAATGTTTAATTTTATTATCAAGTATCTTGGTAATTAATTTGAAGGTTAATTAAACTAAATAAGGTGACATTTTGATTTTAGTGACTAAATTGTAAAGATTGCAAAAATGTTTTAAGAGACTAAAATGTAATTGGGCCAATACTAAGAATCCTTGGAGAGATATATTCTCCAAATGTTTTAATTAAAGTTTTTCCATCTTAATTTAGTAAGACTTTGACGGCTAATGGGTTTCCTAAATCATTTTCCTATTCTACCAAATTTTCTTGGATTTTCTCTTTTTATTTTCTCTCATTTTTCATCTCATTTTTCAATCATGATTTCCATATTTTCTTACTGATTTTCAATGGAGATTTCATCATTTAATTCCTAGCAAAACCTCATAGAGATTTCACAAAGATTTCATCTATTTCTCAAGTTGTTTTCGAGAGAAAACTTAAGTCAAATTTTGGTGGAAGGTTCTTCAAAGGTAATTTCTTCTTATCTCTTAAAACTAAGGTTCTTTATTGATATTCTCTAGTAGCTGGCTTGTGTTTTGTTGATTATAACATGGTTTTGCAATTTAATTCAAGAAAGTGAGATTAATTGGTGATTTTGATGTTTTGCCTAAATTCTTGTTTTACAAAATGGTTGCTGGAGATTTCAATTGGGTTAATTCATATTTTGGTTTTATAAATATAATGTGAAATGATATTTTTATAATCAATTTTGAAACTATTTAATTGGTTGATTTCTAAGGTAGGTGATTTTGGGGCTGTTATGATATATTCTTGATTGCTAGAGGTATAGGGATGTTGGGAATGTGTTTATGGATGATGTTGTTAGGATGTTAGAATATAAGGATTATGGCTGGAGGGTGATTGGTAGTCGTTAGAGGTTGTTTTCGTTGTCTTTGGCTAGTTTTCGGATGCGATTTCGTTGAGGTTGTAGGGGGTGTAGGCTATTGTGGATTTGCATTTTGATGCAATATACCTCTGGTTTTGTGTTGTCAAAATAGGGAAAGATCAAGCCTAGCTCATCTTGCGGATACCGGATCACTTCGGGAGTTTGGAACATAACGGCAAGCAAAGTATTGCGTAGTGGTGATTGTAAATGTGTTTGGATACTCTTAAAGGTTTAATTAAAAGAGTTGGGAGTTTAGATTAAGCCTAGCAAGCTTAACTAAGCTCGGAAGTAAGTTTTCCTTATTTTTGCCTTTTGGATATCGGTTTGATATGAGGCTTGATTTACATATTTTGGTTTAAAAGCACTGATTGTTTTACTTACTGTTTTATGCATCCTTTAAAAGTAAAAGATATGCAATGGTTTATCAAGTTTATGGATGCCTATGAGCATTGTGAAAAGGTTCCCAAGTGAAATGTAGTTGTTTCCTTGGGCAATGTGATTTTGCATATGGAAATGGTTTGTTAATTGCATATGGAAGAACAATAAGTAAACGTATTTAAAAATGGTATGTTGGCTATGTGACATACAAAAGAAAGTATCGGATATAGTTGGCATGCCATAGGGATTAAAGTGCACTATAATATAAGTCGATCACCCCGCGGCCCTTGAGGATAGAGATAGTACTACTCGGGATGGTGGATTCCGCGGCTTGTTGGTAGAGGCAGTCCTACCCGAGCTGAAGGCAAGTAATTGGTGGTTTAAAGGTATCACCGGAAAATTCGTGTATCGATGAGGTTTTAAAAGAGATAATGTTTTATCATGAGTCACACTAATTGCCAATATATGTGAAATAAAGAAAAGCATGTGATAGAGTTTTTATGCATTGCATGTTTTGAAAGAAAAAAGTAAATGCATTGGCTTTTACATTCATAACTCTTTTGCTTTAATGGCATGGTTTATTCAAATATGTTTATGCATTGATGAATGTTGTTGGAACGGTCTCACTAAGCATATGTTAGCTTACGCTCTCATTCTTCTTTGCAGAAAATTGAGGATTAAGAGAGCATTCGGAATGGGAAGATCCTAAGACATTGTTGCTATCAAGTATGGTTTGGTTTTGAAATTTTGGTAATAAGGCAATGTGTTGTCTAAAGTTGGGGGTTTGTATTTTGGTTGCTATGGCTTTCCAAGAAATATATCTTGTTGATTCCTGGGTTGTTGTCTGGATTTTTTAGGTGTGTTGATGGACTTATGTTTTGATTGTTATGCTTTATATCTTGCTATGCCATGACAAGTATGATGAGTGGTCTTGCATATGCTTTTGTGGATGTCCAAACAAGCTTGTTACTGTCTTTTAAAGTGATAGACGAAATGTTGGGATTAAATCATTCATTGGTTTGCTTTTCGGGTGCGTCGATTTTAATGATTAGGGAGCATGCCTATAATTTATGCTTTTGTGTTCGAGAATGCATAATTGATGTGTTAGCTTGCTGTGGATTATTTTTTATTGTGCCAAATACGTTTAGTATGCATGCTAGGATGTTTGGGGCAAGTTTGAGTTGGTTTGAAGGTGAAAACCCATATAATTTGGGCATTACATGTCACCTCGTATTGATACAGTGCCCCTCTGTATTGGTACGTGAGACTTAGAGCGGGACAAAAGTGGCCAGGTACCGGTACGGGGCCATGCATATCGGTACACTTTTTGGTTACTAGAATTTGAGATTTTGGCCAATCAAGCCTGGGTACAGATACACCTCATGGTTGTATTGGTACGGGTTTTTTTTGTGTAGCTTGCGTACCGGTACACGAGTTTCGATACTAGTACGGACCTTGTGTATAAAGCCTGGTATCGGTACGAAATCCTGCGTACCGATACCCAAATCGTTATGTCAATTGATGTGATGCTGAGGTTTTAAATTCTTTTATTTTAGTCTCTGTTTCAAATATATGCTAATTGGAGACCTTCAAATGATTCATTTTAGCCGAAAATGAACATGTATGTATGAAACTTGACTAATTAAGGATTGGTAACCTTAAACCTAAGTAAGTATTTGTAATTTTCCAAATTTACAATTTGGTCCCTAAATTACGTATTCGTCCAATTGGATATCGATTCGATGTCTGATTCAGTCGTGATTTTAACCATTGCCAGTATGTACACTCTAGGTTTTATTGGTGCTTTTAGATAAGATAAAAAGAAAAAATGGACCTGATTCGAGATATTTGGTTCAGGTTTGTTACGACAAACCTAATGTAGCTCACTCGGTTCGGCCTAACGCCTAGGCTTGGTCAAGGGGATTACAGGTTTGATTTGGGTGATCCGAATGTAATGCTTCAAATCGGGATCAAGATCAGGGTGTTACATAAACAATATAGAAAGAACTAAAAAATAAAAATTAAAAAACTTAAAAAATATAAGAATAAATACCGATAGAATCTAAATAACATGCAATATTAGGAAAATTAAATTAAAAAAGTAAAGCATAACATGCCTATAATGATAATTGAAAAGAAAAAAACAAATCTTAAAAAGAAGGTTTAACAATAGGCAACAGTAAAGAAGAAACCAATAAACATAAATGTTATATATATATATATATATATAAATTTTCTTAAATATTTCAAGATAAGTCAATATAAATTATCTTAAATTTAACTCTGATTCAAACTGATAGATTAAAAAATATTTATATACATGATCTGATCAATTTCAAACTCAATTGTATATATATATTGAATTTTTCATTAATATCCCAAGAGAAGTAAATATGAATTACTTTAAATTTGACTATGATGTGAGGCGGATGGGGATGATACGAGGCGGGTGGAGATAGAGCGGGTACAAAGACATATTCATGTCTTTTTTACCACCCACAACGAATATAATTTTTATCTTCATCTTCGCCCAATTAAATGCAAAGTGGAACGAATCCCCACAAAAATAGCCCTATTGACATCCCTAATTAGTAGGGTTGTTCAAATTCGGGTACACGGGTATTCGGGTACCCGAAGTACAGGGTACCGGATCGTCGGGTAGTTCAAAGTGTGGCATATGTCCCGACCCAGGTTTTGCGGGTACCCGAAAGTTAAGAGTACCCAGAAATTTGGGTATTTGGGTACCCGAATATAAAAATTTGTATTTTTTAAATATAAAAATATTTTATTAGTTTAATATAAAAATATAAAAAATATGTATTTATTAAATATAAAAATATAAAAAAAATTAAGATTTTTATTAATTTAATATAAAAATATGTATATTGAATATAAAAAATAATCAAGTCAAATCAGTCAAGTTAATCAAGTCGAATAGTCAGATAATTAGGTCGAATTAATCGAGTTAAGTATTTTTGAACACTTTTACTAAACAGCCGAAAAAGAAAGTGCGGAGAGGAGAAGGTTTAACGGTGTACATTTGGAAGATAACGGACTAACGGCTAATCAATGTCTCAAACATCTGGGGTAGAAACTGGAGTGACGTGGCTAGTTTCTTTAGCAGAAACCATGAACACCCTCCTCCTCCTTTCAATCTTCTCATCTCTCACCAATCTCCTCCTTTCAACCTACTTTCTACGTCCATGGCATTGGGTCATCAACTTGGCCTTCCTTTGTTCCCGGGTCCTAAATACCCGTTTTCCAGAACCACTGTTTTGACCCGAAATTCCTCTGTTCCTCGGTGTTCTTCCAATGCCCCCACCTCCATCTCTGTCAAGCCTCCCACTAAAACTGTCCCAGGTTATCTCTTTCTCCAAAGCAAAAAGTTTTATGCTTTCAATTCGTTTTCATTTCTGTTACACTGAGGTTTTGCAGGGAAGGTAGAGGCTGATGTTGTGATTGGGAGTGGTATTGGTGGACTGTGTTGTGCTGGACTTCTTGCTAGGTACAACCAGGATGTGCTCGTCTTGGAAAGCCGCGATCTTCCTGGTGGTGCCGCCCATTCTTTTGAGATTAAGGGCTTCAAATTTGATTCTGGTCCTTCTTTGTTCTCTGGGTTTCAGTCAAGAGGTCTTCAGGCCAATCCTCTTGCACAGGTCTTTGGTCAATCCATTATTCATTTTCAAGTCTTTTCTACATCATGATTTCATCTTCTCTGCACTCGAGCTGAGTGCGAGTGTCGGCACGGAGAGCAAGGATCGAGCATTGTGAGGGGCAAGAATCTGTTAAGTTTAAAAATTAGGAGGGGGCAAAGACCTTATTTGACTAATATTTAAACTAAAAAGGACCTCAAATGCTGTTATACCGAAATATTTTGGGAGGGACAATAACCCTCTATGAGTGTCTGACACAGTTACTTCACGAAAAATAAAGAATCCGAGCAACATAGCTGTTAGATATAATTTCCTTATGAACCTGAAAACGAAAAGAAACAGTTGGTCAGATAGTAATAGTATCGTCAATTTATGCTATGATTTCCCTGGTTGATATTGATTGGGAACAACATTCCTTTGTTTTGATTATATGTATATATGTTTGAGTTGCAGGTCCTAGATGCGTTGGGTGAGTCAATTCCATGTGCCAAGTATGACTCTTGGAGGGTTTACATTCCTGAAGGTGAATTCTTATCACGCATAGGCCCAACTGAATTTTACAAGGTGGACTGCCATTGTTATCTTTGTTAAAAGTTAAGCCTTTTTTCTTACTTTAATTTGTGTTTTTCATATTACTCTGCATTCCTATTCGTTTATGCGATACACCCGGATTTTTTAAGAGTAGAAGGCCTCCAAAGGAACTGTTTAGGATGAACTAGAAGATTACTGCATTTAAGTATTCAAGGGTTCGTGCTTCTTATTTGTGTAGCCTTGAAACTTGTCACTGGAATGTTCATGATTTGATGTAATTACTCGGTATCATACGCCGTATAAGTTCTCTTTGAAAATATTTATCACGTTGTTTCTTGATCCATTTTCTTTTGAGAAGAAAATCTAACAAAAACATCATGCAATGAAGTTATCCCATTATGCTGAGTATTTTTATTTTATTTTTCCAGGACCTTGAAAAGTATGCTAGTCCGAATGCTGTGCGAGAATGGAAAAAACTTCTTGTGAGTACCAATAATTTTACATATCATTGGCAATGTTCTAATACAGATAAATTATAGGGAGGTGAAAATGTTGTACTCTTTTTCTTAAGGAGCTCTTTTAGATCATAACAAACAAGTAACTGCTTCAAACATTTAATTGTTACCAAACTCTGTCAGATATTTGGATCGAGACACAACCGGTAAGACCATCGGTTCGTTTTCGTTTTAAGATTTGGTAGTATTTCTCAAATTCAGAATGCAATTTGGCTGCAGGATGCAATACTTCCATTATCAGCAGCTGCAATGGCTCTGCCTCCATTATCAATCAGAGGAGATTTGGGCGTTCTTTCAACCGCTGCCACCAGATATGCCCCTTCTTTGTTGAAATCGTTTATAGGAATGGGACTGCAGGGGGCTTTTGGCGCGCCAAAGCTTTTGCACCCTTCTCGGAAATCATGGATTCTTTGGAGCTGAAAGACCCTTTTATTAGGAATTGGGTTGACCTTTTAGCTTTCTTGCTTGCTGGGGTGAAATCCAATGGCATACTCTCAGCAGAGATGGTAACTATAAGGATATCTGAGATTTTAGCTTTCCTTTCTAAAGATTTCAAGCTGTCTGATTTAGCATGCAACCAGTCGCTTGGGCAACACGTTGTATACTAATCATAACCGTTCAAAACGACCATCTTGAATGATGTTTCAAGAATGTCATTGTGAATCTGCTTTACTCAAATATATATATATATTCATGCTTAAAAGGGTGAAATGCTAAGAACGTACATGCATTGTCTATGCAGATTTATATGTTTGCAGAATGGTACAAGCCCGGTTATCGGCGCTCTTGTTCGAGGACTACAAAAGTTCGGAGGTCAGATATCTCTAGGAAGTCATGTGGAAAAGATTATCGTTGAGAATGGTAAAGCTACCGGAGTTAAGCTGAAAGGTGGCCAGGTAAATATAGTTGAAACACAGAGGAAACTAAATTTTCACTATTGACTTAAGCAAATATTCTCTGATTGAGATACTATTGACCGAAAAAAATGTCTATGCCGCAGTTTATATTGGCTAAAAAGGCTGTTGTCAGCAATGCATTCATGTGGGACACTTTAAATCTGCTACCCAAGGATCAACTTCCGATGTCGTACGTCGATAGAGTTAAGATGACACCACAATGTGAATCATTCATGCATCTCCATCTAGGCTTTGATGCAGAGGTGCGGAAATATTAGTAACTGGCAACTCAATTTTCTTATTAGTCAAATGCTTATGGTTATTTGCTGATCCAACTTTTGTGTTTTTCAAGCTTATTCCGAACTTATTTGTGTTCAAATTCAACTCTGCAAGACGATTTTAATACATTAGCATCTGTTGCAAGGTTTTGAATTTTGTTCATCTGTATCCATGTTATTAACCTCTTTTTAAGCATCATAATGTCCAGGGTCTGCGCGAGGATCTGGGAATTCATCATATTGTTGTTAATGAATGGGAAGGAGGAGTTGATGCCGATCAGAATGTTGTTTTAATTTCTGTACCTAGCGTACTTAGTCCAAATCTTGCACCTCCAGGGAAGCATGTTCTGCATGCTTATACACCAGGAACTGAACCATTCGAATTGTGGGAAGGACTCGATCGTAGAAGTGCAGAATACAAAAAGCTTAAAGCCGAACGATCAGAGGTAAATTATATGTGTTTTTAATGCTAATAAGTTTATATTGTACTACTTGTTTCTGGCAAAACAATAGCTAGAGAACTCAAAGCTCAAAGCAAGTGAAAAGCCTGTGCAAATTGTTGATGCTTTGTAAACCAGGTAATGTGGAGAGCAGTTGAACGTGCACTTGGCTCGGGTTTCAACCGCGACAAGTGTGAGGTGAAACTGGTTGGAACTCCATTGACACATCAAAGGTTTTTACGAAGGAATAGAGGAACTTACGGACCGGCCATACAAGCCGGTCAAGGCTCTTTTCCGGGACATTCAACACCCATTCCCCAGCTTTATTGTTGTGGAGATTCTACTTTTCCTGGCACCGGTGTCCCTGCAGTTGCTGCTAGTGGTGCCATTGTTGCCAACTCATTAGTATCAGTTTCTCAACACTCCCAACTTCTTGATGCCATCGGAATCTGAATGCAATGAGTGAGTTTTCATCTTATTTTGATGTAAATCCTTTACCATTTTGAATTTTGATTATACACCCTGTAGAAAACTCAAATAGCCACATGATTGAGCTTCAAAACTATAGATTAGAGTTACTTTGTTGGGATATTTCCAAAATATATATTGGAAGGAATAAGGGAATAAACCCAAATATTTTTCCATGTAATTTACAACCAAAATCGAAACAATTTCTTCATATTTTGCACTTGATCCAAAAGAACACAAGTTTAAACCAGAATTTAGCTCAGTCAGTTCATGCAATCATGATTAAAAGGTAGCATTCAACATATATGGATTCGAATCTCGATTTCTGCATAATATATACGGACACAGAAGCTAGGACTGTGGTTATATTGCTTCGAGCATGCGAAAAGTGACTGGATCTGCATAGATATGGTGGAGGTTGAAATGCAAATGCCTGTTTGCCATTTTGCTTGCACTGCACATCATGATGTAACTTGACTTGGAGTCTTGGACAAAGAATCTGAGAAAGTCCCATTTGGTATAGTAAATGGAAATTGTAGCTTACAGTATCAGACAACAGTAGGATCAGCCCTGATATACTAATTCCTTGTTTCGAGTCTCGATTTTGTTTGAAGTTACAACTTTCGACCGTATCAACAATCAATATACATCGGAGTGAATCATCGCAAGCACCGAACTGTATGACCAAGGAGCATGATCTTCCCAACAACAAGTTTATGATTCAAGTTCTTTCCTTTTTCCTGAATTTAGAAAGTACAATTGAGGTGGAAATGAAAGATGTTACCTTTCAATTCTCATGCACTAAAAGACCCAATGCTTTTGTTTTTCTTTGTGAAGAAAGTAAGAAAATTAATCATTATTATGGGGACTGTACATATGAATAGTGGAGGGACCACCTGGACATAGCTGTTCTTTTTTCTTTTGTTGTTCATAAGACATAGCTGTTCTTTTTATTCATATACATATATTTGAAATTGTCCAAATTCAAAATTTGTTCATTGAATAAATTTGGGTAAAATGCACTAATAGTCACAAAACAAAGCTGAAATGATCTTTTTGACAACCGGAGTCTCGAAAGTTGCAAAATGGTCTTTCAAACTCATCGAACTATTACAAAATAGTCTTTAAAATTATTAAAAATATATCGAGAATTTATCACTAGTAGGAACCATTTTGTAATTGAATCAGAAGTTTAATGATCCTTTTGCAACTTCCGAAACCTCAATGGCCAAAAAAACCCATATGAGCTTAGTTTAATGACCATTAGCTGTGTACTTTACCCAACAACAAAATCCAGTATTTTATGAACAAATCATACAAATTTGGGTTTGTTTTTTAAATTTTCTTTTTAACCTTTTCACTTGGAATATGCCGGAAAAGATTGAGGAAGTTAACATCATGTATGGGTTCCACATCAAATTGTTATATACTTTATAATCGACTATGGATCTTTTGTAATTATCCTCTTGAATTTAGGACAAAATGAACTGGAAAATTGTATATTATTTTTTTATGGTTTGAAATATCAAATATATCCTTATTTTTGTTGTAATTATAAATCTTTTGAGCATGTTCAGCTTCAAAAATAAACCTCATAAACAAATTATTAGAAACCTGATAAGCATATTTTATAATAAATAAATATTAATAAAAATACCAATGATATCAACTTTTAAAACACTAATAATTTTATGATTGAGGTTTTTACCGCGTGTAATAAAAAATTGACTTTTGTCGTCAATTCTAGCGTCCGACCGTCGGAAGTACAATCTCTATGGCCTGCCTTGTTGTCTCTGGGTGGACCTGCACATCCTACTGCGGTGGTGACTTCACATGCATTGACTGTGGTTTCCGGGTTGGATGGTGATACTGAGATGAGTAGGCATGGTTTACCAATCTCGGCGAACGTTCCCCAGAGGGATATAAGTGATGTTTCCGAGAACGAAAGGGGAGATACAGATCAAGCATCTGAATCCAGGGGTGATTTTGGTCAATTGGCTGCTACAGATAATATTAAGAACCCTGATGCTAATACTCAAGGAGTTGTGTTAAACAATGATGCAACAGAGAAACCCTCTTTTCGGGATATGGTGATGAGTGATATAGCAGTCGGATTCCGATATGGATCAATTAGTGATATGGAGATTGAAGTCACGGATGATGATGTGATTATTGGTAAAGATGGTTTGTTGCCAGAGATTAAATTTTCTGAGCTCGTTCACAAATCGATAGATGAGAAGTTGGCAAAGGCGATCATCGTTCGATTGCTCGGTAAATTCATTGGTTACAGGGCACTTCTGAATCGAATACAAGTTTTATGGAATTTAATGGGTGCAATTAGTTTGATCAATTTGGATAATGATTATTTCTTGGTTCGATTTGCTATTGATTCTGACTATGACATGGTTCTATCTGGGGATCCATGAGTAGTATATGGCAGCTACCTAACTGTCTAGCCATGGAGTAGAAACTTTTCCACCTCCCTTGACCACCCTGCAAAAATTATTGTGTGGATAAGACTGCCTGATCTCCTTTATCGATAGTACACTAAAAGTCTAATTCGCTATATTTTAAGAATCATTGGCGATGTTGTCAGAATTGATTAGAACACAACTGAAGGTAAGCGTGGTTGTTTTGATCGTTTAGCGGTCATGGTGGATTTGGATAAACCCTTAATCTCAAGGGTTGTTATTGATGGCCATAGACAAGTTATTATGTATGAGAGATTGTTGATGATATGTTTCACTTGTGGGAAATATGGTCATTCTAAAGATCTCTGTTGGAGTGAAGCAGTCCAAACTAATCCGCCAGTTCGAAAGCCTTTGGTGGGGAATGACTTGGACTCTCTCTATGGTCCATGGATGCAAGCACCAAGTCGCAAAAGAAGAGTCAAACATGTGCATAAGCCAACCCCTCCTACGCGGAAAACGCTGGTTCTAAGGAAGGTGCTCATGGTATGATGCTCTTATTTATGAGGATGGGAAGGGGTCAACTGAGCCTTATCATATTGATAATCGTTTGAAGAATATGGTGATCAGTGCAGACCCCTTCCTTTCGGCTAAAGAGAAATAGGTGGGTGAGTTACAAGCAGAGTCAAGTAAAACTGGTGCCTCATTGGGAAATTGTCCATTGTCAGTGCATGGTTCGGTTGCCTCTAAGGGACCCTCGCAACGTGAGGTCAATACGTAACCTCGTCCTCTTGTTTAGGAGAATAAAGAAAATTTGAGCACATGGGTTCACCCTCGAAGACTTGATGTGGCTTTTAAGGATACTGTCATTCTGTCAGCTTCGTCTCTAAACAAGAAGAATCACGTGATGGTCCGTGTAATTAAGAAAGGGGAAGAGAGCATACTTCGTGAAAGCAATGGCTAACCAATGACAGGTCTGATCCAAAATAGCAAATCCAGTGGTGTTAGTAAAATCTCGATTGTGGCCAAGGGTCTTTATAAGAGAGGTCCGAAACAGAAAAAGAAAGATGCGAAAAATAGTTCGTCTCAACCAGTGTTAGCATACTGGATATCGTCTGTCCTTCCTAAAGTTGGACTCGAGCTTTACCTCCAGTGCAGCTCTTGATGAAGGGAGGAACGATAACCAGTCGGTGGAGACACCCAATGTATAATGGCGAGCTAAAAATGCCTTTGAAGTGGTGGATGAGGCATCCACGCAGGTCTAATCTGACTATCCTTTTCTACTCTTTTTAATGGTTAATATCATATTTTGAAATACGCATGGTGTGTTAGGCCTTGATTTTAGAACATACTTTTGACTTTTGGTGCGCCTTCATAACCCGAATATTGTCAATATCATAAAACCAAGGGTTAGTCGTATTAAGACGGATGACTATATTCGGTGATCAACTTTTGATTTCTCTTTTAGAGTTGAAGCTATAGGGGTTTTGAGTGGTATTTGGATCATTTGGTGTAATCTTTTTAATTTGGATATTTTGGCTATCTCGAACCAATATATTCACAATTTTGTACGGACAACATGAGCGGGAAGTCCTTTTTCATCACTTTTGTTTATGCCAATCTGAATGCAATAAAGAGGAAGGGTGTTTGGGATCAACTTAGGGCGTCGGAAGTTGAAACCACCTATAGCATCTCATGGGGTTCTCGAGGGGACTTCAATGCCATTTACGACTCGCGTAAAAGATAAGGTGGTGCGTTAAATCGATCTGAGTGCACTTACGTGGAAGAGAGGGTCTTTATCTCAGCGCTTGGATCATTATCTTTGTAACAGGGACTGGCTTATCTCTTTTGACACGTCTGGAGTCACTCACCTGTAACAATTGGGTTCTGACTATAGGCCTATCTTCTTATCATCCAATTCACAACCAACTAGTACAAAAGCTCGCCCCTTTCGATATATTGATGCTTGGAGTGATCATCAGGATTTCACTAGGCTTATCTCTGATTCATGGATAAGGGACCGAGATATTGGTGAAAACATTGCTAAGCTCCAGGACTCTTGCAAAATTTGGAACCGTGTAACTTTTGGAAACATTGATAGATGGAAGCATCGGTTACTTGCCAGGATTAGAGGTTTTGAACAAGCCCTAGAGACTTCATAGTCTTCATCGCTTGAGGATCTTGAAATTTTTCTGAAGAATGAACTCAACGTCATATTCATCCAGAAGAAAGTTTGCGATTTTAGAAATCTCGTAATAGGTGGATCAAGATAGATGATCGAAATATTACATATTTCTACGCGGTGACCATGGCTTAAAGGAGGCATAATAACACCCGTCAACTCAAGCTTGGGAATGGTGAGTGGTGTGACGATCATATGATTCTAAAGTCTGAAGCTGTCAATTATTTTTATTCTTTATTCACAAGTGAAGGACGCGCTCATCTTGCTAGTGTTCTAAGTGTAAATTCTAAGCGTATTGCCGTAGCAGAGTTGTAGCCTTACTGGCTGAGATTTTGAGCGAGGAAGTGCGACATGTTGTTTTCTCCATAGAATCGTTAAAGTCTCTTGGTATTGATGGCTTTCACGCGGCATTCTATCAAAAAAAATGGGATATTGTCAGGGATTTTGTGGTGCAATTTGTTAAGGATGTTTTTGAAGGCAAGCCTTTTGCAGATTGGGCTAACCGGACTTTATTGGTTCTAATTCCTAAGATTGAGGCCCTTAAATTTTTTAGCCAATTTCACCCTATCAATTTGTGTAATGTGTTGTACAAGGTGATTGCTAAGATTCTTGTTAATCGATTGAAACCGTTCTTTCCTACTTTGGTACATTAAAACTAGTTGAGCTTTGTTTCAAGGTGTAGTATTCAAGATAATATTATCGTAGCTCAAGAAGCCATACACTCGATGTCTACTAATACTGGTAAGAAAGTTTTGATGGCGATCAGAGTAGACCTTGATTAGAGTAGGATTTTATTGAAGAGACTGATTGACATTGGGTTGCAGAGTCATTTTATTTCTCTAGTTATTCAATACGTTCGATCCGTGTCAGCTCAGGTGCTTTGGAATGGTGAAATGACTATAAAGTTTAAACCCTCTCAGGGTATCCGCCAAGGAGATCCCTTATCACCATACCTCTTTGTGGTTTGCATAGAAAGCTTGGTCGTGATATCAGTGCTCATGTGGGTAACGGTCTCTAGAAATGCATCTTTCTCGTAACTGTCCTGATCTTTCCCACCTTTTTTACAAACGATTTGGTTCTTTTTCCTGAGGCTTCTCTGGTGTAGGTGAATATTTTGAAGAGTGTTCTAGATTGGTTCTGCTCTTGCTCTGGTCATCGAATAATTACTGCTAAGACGCATATCTTTTTCTCTAAGAATTGTCTTCCGGATTTATCCCTAGATATTGCTCAGAACTTTGGTTTTGAACTGGTCAACGATTTAGAGAAATATCTTGAGGTTCCCCTCCTTCATAGCTGTGTTAAAAAAGAAACATATGCTTACCTTCTGGATCAGATCAAACAGTGTCTTTCTGATTGGGTTGTTTGTTCTCTTTATTCGGCGGGTAGTATTACCCTTACTAAGGTAGTGTTGCAGGTTGTTCCTATTTATACTATGCAATCAACCTGGATTTAAAGGCGTATGTTTGGATATTGAGAAGCTTATTCGTCAATTTGTATGAGGATGGCGTAATGGTCAATCGGGGCTCTCGCTTGTCAATTGGGAGACGTTGCAATGTCCGATTGAATTTGGTGGTCTGAGATTGCAGAATTTAGAAGAAAAAAAACAGAATCAAGCTTTCTAATGAAACTCGGTCATCAATTGATCAATGATAATGATCGACTTTGTATCATGGTGTTAAAAGCGAAGTACAAATGGGAAGGTACCCTCCCTTACTCTATTTAGAAGAATAAATGTTCTCGCCTATAGAAAGGCTTTGGGAAGAGATCTATAGCAGCCTGTGTTGGAACATCTGAAATGGTAAGACTACATATTTCTAGTATGATACGAGGCTAGAGAAAGCGGGACCTCTCTCGGTTCATTATCTTGGCCCTGGTGCGTTATCGCCATCCAGCATTACACGCACGACCACTGCTTCTGGGCAAGAGGATTTGGCCAGATTGCACCGCCTCTTCCCTGATATTATCATCCAACAAATAGTTGCGATTCCCTATCCCCACATTTTTTTGGGCAATGATGTTCCTACTTGGCTTTGGGATGACAATCAAGTTTTCTCGTCGAAGTCAGCTTATGATGTGTTAACCTTGAATGATGAGTGGGCTACTAGTAGCGACTGGAAATTAATATGGAAGAAGATGGTTTCGCAAAGAGTATGTAACTTTCTTTGGCTCGTCAGGGGTCAATGATTCCTCACCAACGTGAAGCGGATACGTCGACATTTAGCTAGTTCTCCTATATGTCATCTTTGTAACTCAGACAAGGAATCACTGGAGCATGTTTTGAGATCCAGCCCGATGGCTGATAACACTTGAAGACGTGTTGTTCGACCTTCTAAACCATCCAAGTTTATGGCCCTCCCGTTTGAAGCTTGGTTCATGATTAATCTTCGCAACCATGGGCATTTTACGGAGGATGCAGCAGCCTGGGATGCTTTGTTTCCTATAATTTGCTGGCAGCTTTGGAAAAGGAGATGTAGTATTCTCAGGAATGAGAACTATGTTGATTCGGGTGATTTACTATCCCATTGTGTTCGGATTGCATTGGATTTTTTCATGTGTGCAATCTCTAGCTTGAGGAGCTGAAATATTGTTCAACATGGAGACGATTATGTAGATAGAGTTTGGAAATGACCAAGACGAGGGGTCATTCGCGATGAGCATGGGGAGTGGATTTTTGGCTTCTCGAGGAGTTTAGGGATTTGCTCGAGTCTTTTGGCTGAAATCTGTGCTATTCATAATGTTCTCTTGCATGCTTGGTGGCTTTGGTTTTGGTTTATCGAGTTGAAAATAGAGAGTTTAGAGGTGGAACATATTCTTACCGGTGTTTCAAAGGCACTCCCTGATAGTGCCCTTTTGGATGATATTCGTGAAATGATGTCAAGAGATTGGCATGTTGTTCTGCAAAGAATTCCCCGGAAAGTGAATACTGTTGTGGATGCGTTGGCTTCTTTAACGCGAGACGACCCGGTTGGAGTGTTGTTGTTTGATACCCCACCTCAACCTATCATGCAACTTGTGCACAAGGAGCAGCAAGGGTGTGGATAGTATGATGGCATATGAGCATTTATGTTTCTCTTGCGTTTCTTTTGTTTAACGTTGTGTTTGTGTTTATTTATGTATATATTATTAAGCGTATTTTTTTTATTAAGTCGTATTCTTTTTCTGCGACTAAAATTAGAAGATTTTAATAAGACACTTGTAATATCATTTTTTTCACCAAAAACTTTCAAAACACTAAAATACAATTTTTATTAAATAAAAAAATCAATTCTCAAATTTTGCTGAAATATAACAGCTAATTTATTAAACTATTATGAAAAGTAGAAAATAGAAGAAAAAAACGGTAAGTACAAAATAAACCAAAATCTATAATGTTAGTGAAAGTCGTCCCCAAATAAATACGACAATGGAAGTCATCCTCTACTGTGATTGGAAAAAAATATGTTTTGAAAGTCGTCATTAACTACCGATGATTTTATAACAAACATATGTGTTTATATGTCGTAGGCACGTGTTTAAATTCAATCTTTTTTAATTTATTCTTATTAATTGATTAGAGATTTAAAGTCAAGACCCTCACATGCATGTTGTTGTTGTCGTCCTGTCCTGTTTGTATTTGTGTTAACATATTTCCGGAAGTATGGGCGGATGTACATGGTGTAGCAATGTCCCTTTTTTCTCATCGCTAAATAAAAACGAGGATTTTTGAAGTGTTTGAAAAGTGTTTGTGATTATTTTGGATATAAAATGATTATTCCGTTGGGTTTTAAAAAAAACCGCATTTTAAAAAAATGGAGTCGCCACCGGCCACTTAGGTAGGCCGGACACCATAAAACCAGAGATTCAAAAAATGTTGAGTTCGGGAGTCGGTTACGGATGGGGAAGGATTAGCACCCCCACACCGCCCAAAATTGGTACTTTAATAATTACCGCTTTATTAATATTAGATTTTCCGGATAAAAGTGACGATTATTTTAAAATTCGGTCATAATTGCGAGTAAATTTTAAGGGCCCCGTTATCCGAGAATAAACGCCCAACCACTATCACTACGCCTGATACTGGCCCCGTTTACGCTCGGATAAAAGGGCACTGCATTAACAATTTATATACCATATGCAATCTTAGTGACAAAAATATAAGACATAGCAGATAATTTAAGAACAGTAAATATTCACATAACAGAATACTAATCTAACATATATGAAATACGTAATTAAAATACACATATACATACCAAGCTTAATATCAGATAAAAGCAAACTTAACATGCCACAATAACAAGGTAGGAATAAATACATATATAGACGAACATATATTTCAAAAAGACATACATACTAGTAATAAAACATATTTCAACATATATGGGACAATATATCATACAAAAAAGAAAATACACTAACATGTAACCTAAAAAAGCCAAGAGAACATACACATATAAAAATATATAAAACATGTTGTGTACGAACCAACTAGAACATGACATACTTAATACGAATAACCGGATAAAAAAGATACATAACTATCATAAGCTTAATACACATATACATGTAAACATAAAAATACGAGGGATATAAAATAAGACAAAAGACTACATTAACATATACGATTATAATACGAACATGAATATTTACATGGAAACAGGACTGAAATGAAAAAAAATAAAAGTCAGTGGCAGAAATTAAAGAACAATAATATATAATTTAAGGACGAAAATGCGAAATAGACAGAACCTAAAAGGATTAAAACCGTAATTGGACCAAGGGGCAGACCCGAAATGAAAAGTTCAAAAACGCGGGATGGTTAAAGGGGTAATTCTACCATTTAAAAACTGATTCGGTGTAATTTAGGGACCGGATTGCAAGATTTTGAAATACAAGGGGGACCAGAGTTGTAAATATACCATGCGGCGAGACAGAAGTGAAAATATTAGAAACCGATGGGATTTAGTATGTAATTTACCCATTTAACGAAATAATAATAACTATATAAACCCTTCTTTTAGGCCGAAATCAATTTTTCCATCATTTGCTTCATTTTCAGTTTTATAACCAGTCCTTGTTCTTCATTTTCTCTCAACTCTCTCTATAAAACCCAAAATCCGGCGGCCGGCCGCCGCTAACCGGCGCCGGCAAGCCTCAAAAACCTACCAAAATAACCCCCGTCTCACCCTCGATATGAATCCGAGGTTGGATTCAGAGGAAAAGCCTCTATTTGCCCTAGATCTAGGAAATACGAAACGAAAAACCCATTTTTTAAAACCAAAACGAAACTACAAGGGGTCTTCCCCTCCCTTCAGTTCACCGTATCTGGCTTGGGGAAGCCGAAAAGGCTTGTCACTGATGAGAGGAGACCCACAAACGACGACGGTAAGACAACTCTCTCTCTTTTTTTATCTCTTTTGTGTATGCATGCAAAAACAAAAAAAAGGAAACGAGTATTTACCACTGGACTGACTTTTTGTATTTCGATTGTAACTTGACTGGTTCGATTACAACTCGTTGTTCTTGTCTGTTACCACTCTCTTCGTTTACAAAATATTTGTTTCCTACATATATATGTCTGTCTTTGGTTTTGGTACAAGTTGCATATTATTTGCTTTTTTCAGACCTGGACTGACATATTTCTTTCTAGTTGTGTTTGACATGTTCTGAGCGCGGTGGTTGAAGATCGGCATGGTGGCGGTGTGGGGGTTCTGCTTGCGGCCAGACGTGTTCTCGGTCGTTAGATCAGATCTGATCTAACGGTCGAGATGGCTTGAAGGATGAACGGCCCAGATGAAGCCTCGATTTGGTGAAACGGCTCCAGATCGTGCCACATGGAGCTCAGCAGTCGAGGGGTCAGAGCGCGTGGGGCTCACGCACGCGTGGGATATCAAAGCGTCTGCACGTGGATCGCACGCGCGCGTGGCACTCGAACGGTCCAGACGTGATGTGCACGCGGCTGGCAGATATTTTGTTGCTTGGTTGGATCGTGGCCGTTGGATCAGATCTTAATCCAACGGCCCACAGTCACCTGCACACACAGTAATTGTAATTAGATAGGGTTTGGGTTTGGACCAACCGGGCCTTGTAATTATTTGTAATTGGACTTGGACTGTAATTTATTTATTTGGTTTAATATATATTTTTTTGGATTTCATTTTATATATTAGCCCAATAATATTAGTAGTAGTATAATTACAATACCCATACGGTAATACAAACGTATATACTTATGCAAACATTAATTAATATAACATACCAGTATTCATACATATATAATCACACACATAATTAACATAACATCTATATACATTAAACAAATATGCTCGTACTCTATAGATACATACGCGACACACATACACCATTAATACGTATATATACATAGCTTATAATATACATGCACACACCATACTTTATATATATATATATATATTATTAACACTCATGCAAATAATAAACATATAATATAATATGTATACATGCAACACTAATATGTATTTACAGGTAAAAATGAGTGATTACAGTTGTCTTACCGTCGTCGTTTGTGGGTCTCCTCTCGTCAGTGACAAGCCTTTTCGGCTTCCCCAAGCCAGATACGGTGAACTGAAGGGAGGGGAGACCCCTTGTAGTTTCGTTTTGGTTTTAAAAATGGGTTTTTCGTTTCGTATTTCCTAGATCTAGGGCAAATAGAGGTTTTTCCTCTGAATCCAACCTCGGATTCATATCGAGGGTGAGACGGGGGTTATTTTGGTAGGTTTTTGAGGCTTGCCGGCGCCGGTTAGCAGCGGCCGGCGGCGGAGAACACGGCGGCCGGCCGCCGGACTTTGGGTTTTATAGAGAGAGTTGAGAGAAAATGAAGAACAAGGACTGGTTATAAAACTGAAAATGAAGCAAATGATGGAAAAATTGATTTCGGCCTAAAAGAAGGGTTTATATAGTTATTATTATTTCGTTAAATGGGTAAATTACATACTAAATCCCCCCGCGTTTCCAATATTTTCACTTCTGTCTCGCCGCATGGTATATTTACAACTCTAGTCCCCATTGTATTTCAAAATCTTGCAAGCCAGTCCCTAAATTACGCTGAATCAGTTTTTAAATGGTAAAATTACCCCTTTAACCATCCTGCGTTTTTGAACTTTTCATTTCGGGTCTGCCCCTTGGTCCAATTACGGTTTTAATCCTTTTAGGTTCTGTCTATTTCGCATTTTCGTCCTTAAATTACGTATTATTGTTCTTTAATTTCTGCCACTGACTTTTATTTTTTTTTCATTTCAGTCCTGTTTCCATGTAAATATTCATGTTCGTATTATAATCGTATATGTTAATGTAGTCTTTTGTCTTATTTTATATCCCTCGTATATGCCTCGTATTTTTATGTTTACATGTATATGTGTATTAAGCTTATGATAGTTATGTATCTTTTTTATCCGGTTATTCGTATTAAGTATGTTATGTTCTAGTTGGTTCGTACACAACATGTTTTATATATTTTTATATGTGTATGTTCTCTTGGCTTTTTTAGGTTACATGTTAGTGTATATTCTTTTTTGTATGATATATTGTCCCATATATGTTGAAATATGTTTTATTACTAGTATGTATGTCTTTTTGAAATATATGTTCGTCTATATATGTATTTATTCCTACCTTGTTTTTGTGGCATGTTAAGTTTGCTTTTATCTGATATTAAGCTTGGTATGTATATGTGTATTTTAATTACGTATTTCATATATGTTAGATTAGTATTCTGTTATGTGAATATTTACTGTTCTTAAATTATCTGCTATGTCTAATATTTTTGTCACTAAGATTGCATATGGTATATAAATTGTTAATGCGGTGCCCTTTTATCCGAGCGTAAACGGGGCCAGTATCAGGCGTAGTGATAGTGGTTGGGCGTTTATTCTCGGATAACGGGGCCCTTAAAATTTACTCGCAATTATGACCGAATTTTAAAATAATCGTCACTTTTATCCGGAAAATCCAATATTAATAAAGCGGTAATTATTAAAGTACCAATTTTGGGCGGTGTGGGGGTGCTAATCCTTCCCCATCCGTAACCGACTCCTGAACCCAACATTTTTTGAATCTCTGGTTTTATGGTGTCCGGCCTACCTAAGTGGCCGATGGCGACTCCATTTTTTTAAAATGCGGTTTTTTTTAAAACCCCACGGAATAAACATTTTATATCCAAATGATTCACAAACATTTTTTAAACACTTCAAAAATCCTCGTTTTTATTTAGCGATGAGAAAAAAGGGACATTGCTATAGATGGCGACTCCGCTGGGGACATTTTTTTGTTTTTTTTTCAAAAAAACAAATGAGAGTCAAGCTTTTAAAATAATTACCGCTTTATTAATATTAGAAATTCCGAGTTAAAGTGACTATTAAATTAACATTCGGTTATAATTGCGCGTTTATTTTAACGCATTTAAAATATGGCATATAAACCCGTCTTTTTAAGTGGGGGGAAACGCTAATGCTTTCGTGGAAATATCGTTCTCCCGTGTTGGCCTAGCAAGTACCTTCGGGGCTCGAGTACCTTATGCTTTCGTAAGGATATCGTTCCTTCGTGCAGGTATAAGCGAATGGATCCCCCTGAATTGAACCCGGTTGAAAGGAGCCTATAATGGGTGATGATCGGGGGCCTTGCTACTCTTAGTAGAAGACAGCAAGGACAATTCGGGTACCTCTTAGCACCAACACTGCATGTAGAGAACATAGAGAAACCCACCCCTTTAGAGCCATGCGGATAACCTTAGGTGTTTTAAACGGATAAATAGGTTTCTTTGTTTTTGTTTGTTTACCTTATTTAATTTGTCCTTTTATTTGTGTATTTATTAATTCTATCCGGTACTGACTTGTTTCCTTTTTTGGCTATTTTTTTCATGCATTATTACATTCGCATTACATAAAGGTCTTGGATCAAGTGGTTTACCCGATCGTAAAGTCTTTCACCATGAAAAAAGGTGTCTTAGAAAAGAGGAACTCAACTTGTCGTTAGACATTGGTCGAAGTCGGTCGGAAGGCCCAAGGGGACGGTTTACCAAGTGAGCGTGATAGCCGGGTACACCTATGTGAGTCTTCAACGAGAATAACTTAGAGGATCTTCAAAGTATCCGGGAAGAATGGGACCCAGAGATTACAAGATAGATTCCGTGATAGTTATAGTGACATTGCACGGTGATGTACATCCGGTCAACCAGCCCCCTACTCGAGCCATTTTTCATTGCGGAATCCGCCTTTTGTCGCTTCACCTTCAATGGACAGGACATGATGCCCTGATAGAAGAATACACCGCTCTTCTTAATCATAAAAATGTTCAGGAAGATTGGATTTACGCAAAACCTCCGAGGAATCATAATTACACTTCCAAGCTCAAAACCTTTACCGGAATGAGCGACGATTGGGTCAATGGCTTGATCCGACTTCGAGGAGATAGTACAGTATTTGCATGGGAAAACATTCGAGACATCCTACCTGCACATCCGGATGAGGAGAAAAAGTTAGACATGCTTGCCTTGGGAATATATGGATTGGTGATCTTCCCAAGAATTCTGGGAAACATTGATGTGGCCATTCTAGATTTGTTTGAGCGGATAAAACGGCGAGCAAACCCTGTACCAGCTATTTTGGCCGAGACCTTTATTTCTCTAAATGACAGTCGGAAGCACGAAGAAGGGCGTTTTCGAGGATGCGCACAACTGTTACAGGTATGCATTCAGAGCCACATGTGGAAGACACCGACGAGGGTTCTACCGGGAATATCCTTCCGAGATTTTTTGCCTTTACAGGAATACTTAACAAAAGAGTGGCGAGAAGACTTGAAAACAAGAAAATGGGCCGGTTTCTTCAGAAATATCCAAGGCGAAGACATAGTATGGAGGGTCTCGTGGCTCGGTAGAGTTAATTACTTTTTATATAGTTGTGGTGATTTCAATTGGTTGATGATGTTAGGATTACATGGAGGAATTGCTTGTGCCCCACTTCTGGTGTCCCGACAATTCGGATCGCGACAGTTCATTCCCAACACCGCCGGGTTAAGCTGAACTGAATTTCTTTTTAAAGGGGAGTTCAAAGAGAAAGTTTAAACTATCATGAGGGCTTGGGATTATTGTTACCAGATTAGGGTGGAAGGAGACACCGAGTACATGACCACCCTAGACTACGATCTTTAGAGACGTTTGAGGGTAAACGATATGATTCCTGAGTCTGATCAAGGACCAATAGTGTCACTCGAAGAGCTTACAAGAGTGGTACCGTCTGAAGTTGATATCTTACGGAATGAACTCGAAGAAATTAAAAAGAAAATGGACATCCAACAGACTCAACATACGAGCGAGCTCTATAAGGCAAGCTTAGAGGTTGACGAGCGGGACGGGATCATTAGGCAGTTGAAGAAATTAAATGCAGATTTAAGCGACAAGAACACTCTTTATCAAAAAGATGCCCTTCTATTACAAGCAAAAATACAGAAGGTCGGCCGGAGTCAATTCATAGCTGTGGAAAGAGAAAGAATGAACGACATCCGTTTGGTGGAAGAAGAACGAGAAATCAATAAGAGAACGATTGAGAAAGAGATAGAAAGCTGCCGTTTGGCTATGGAGGAAGAAAAACGGTCCGCCAAGAAGGCCATTGATCAAGAGAAAGAAAGATTCAGGCAAGAAATCAGCAAGGGAAAACAAGCTGTCCATCATGAGAGAGAAAGCGTCGCCGTATGGAAAAGAAAGTCCATGAGTAGCCGAAATAGACTGTTAGAGATGCAAAAACTGTACGATGACACTATTCAAAGTCTGGAACAAAGCCAAAGTCAGAATGGCGAATTAAAAGGAAAATTAGCGGAAGTTGAACACTCCCTTCGAATGTACTGCCAGAGAAATAGCTTCGCTGAGCTGCAAGAAAGAGAGCGCGAAGTGGGCGTGTTATGAGCACGAATTGAGTCCCTCGAAGCAACTGTTGAGGATTACAATGAAAGAATTAGTGTGTTCGAGGAGGCTGCAGCCGGAGGGGACACCTATTGGCAAAAGAGATTGCGTGACGCTGCCCGGATAGTACAGGATAGGGACCAATATTACGCAAACCTGATGGTGGACATACAGCGAGTCGCCAGACATGTGAATGATTTGGCTGTCGAGGCTGAAACACTCCGACCTTTCATAGTCCTAGAAATGGAAGAAGCTCCCAGGTTCCTCAAGCTGCTCAGGGCAATTGGAAAATTAGGAGATAGAGCTAGGGCTTATCTATAAGGCTTTGTGTTGTATTTAGCTCTTTTGTATTAGGAATCTTCATTTTGTAATATGAACTCTGTTGTAATTCAGCCCCTTTAATTCCCGTGGAAGTAGTTCAAAAGGGTGATTACCAGCGGAATCAGTACCTTATCTGCATACATTCTTGCATTGCATCATGACATTCGCATCATTATACATGCATCTATTTTCTTGCAACCATATTAACATTATGAATATTGTGGCGTTGTGTGTAGTTAACCCGCAATCATTCATCACCCATACTTTACCCGGTTACAAAGCAAGCTCATGGAAGACAGGATAATCAGTCTAGAAAAGGGCAAAAAGAGCTCGAGACAAGGCTTGAAGAGGCCCAGAGAAGCCTCAGTGATCAGATTGCGCAGTCGCAAGCATCTATAGTATCCGACATAACCGCATTGTTGGCTAAGAGTCTTGGAAAAAGAGTGAAAGGAGAAACCATTCAAGAGCCATAGGGTACCCCAGCTCACTACAAGGTTCAACCAACTGCACCAAACCCGACTAGGAAGGTGTATATCGACCTTGCAGGAATGTCATCTAGTTTTCAAATAGGGGCACCTGAGACTCAACCCCTCGATGCTGAAGCACTCTATGAAGAAGAAGTGTCGGACCTGAACATGGTTGAAAGGATCATGAATGAGGTAGAGAAAAAGTGGGAGGAAAGGTTTCGCCTCATGGAGGAAAAATTTAAAACGTTACAATCAATGAAGAATCAGGAAATAACGCTAGCGACTTAAGTCTGGTGTCCGATCTTGTCCTACCGCCAAAATTTAAAACGCCAGAGTTCGACAAATACGATGGAACCACGTGTCATTCCACACACATAACAATGTACTGTCGAAAGATGGCGGCCTACCATAAGGACGAAAAGCTACTGATCCATTGTTTCCAAGACAGCCTAACTGGAGCGGCGTTACGGTGGTACACCCAGTTTAGCAAAGCAAATGTTAAGACATGGAAAGATCTGTCAAGAGCATTTACTGAGCAATACAAGCATGTAACAGATATGACCCCCGATAGAATTATGTTGGAAAATATGGGGCAGAAGTCCAACGAAAGCCTGCGGCGATACGCCCAAAGGTGGCGGGAAGTGGCCGCCCAAATTCAGCCACCCATCCCGGAACATGAAATTACGCTGTTATTTGTTAATACTCTGAAAGGGGCACTCTTTAATCGCCTCATTAATAACACAACGCAGTGCTTTGCTGACTTAATCAGGACTAGGGAGTCCCTTGAACTGGCAATTAAGAGTGGTAGAATTGATGGCGAGGAAGGGTCTCGAAAGTATAACAAGAGAAATGAAGTAAACACCACCAGCACTTATACCGCCCCGAAGAACTTCACAGTCTCACAGCCACAAGCACCTGTGGAAAAAACACAAAATTCGAATCAAAGAGAAGAGAGAATCGCCAGAAAAGAGAAAGAGAGAAGAACTTTCACTCCCCTACCTGTTTCGTACTCAGAACTTTACTCCCAGTTGTATGAAGCAGACCTGGTCTGTCCATACATCGTTACTCATATCAATCCGCCCTTCCCGTCTTGGTATAATCCGAGCGCGCATTGCGACTATCACGGCGGTACCCCTGGACATCCCACTGAGAACTGCCTTGCCTTCAAAAAGCTTGTGTAGAACTTAATCGATTCCGGGATATTGAAGTTTGAAGAGCCGAGTGTAGCCAACAACCCGCTGCCTAATCATGGGAGCAGAGGGGTAAATGTTATTGAAGAATACTTTACCAGGAGGATTAAGGATGATGTGTCAGAAATCAAGTCTCCTTTACGGTGGGTATTTCAACAGTTATGCATGGCCCGTATGGTCGACAAAGGCATGATAACAAGGCGGAAGGGATGTGGAGTGTATTGCAAATTCCACCAAACTGAAAGGCATGATATTCAAGAGTGCGATGAGTCCAAGAAATTGGTGCAGCAATTGATGAATGAAAAGCAAATAGAATTCTTCGAGGAGCCCATGGGGAAGAAGGGGTCGGACGTACACATGACGGATAGCCCCAAATCTAAATACGGGAAGGATAGACCTTTTATCATCTCTCCTAGGCCAGGGAATGCAGGTGCCTCCCAGGGAGAAACCAGCAAGATAAGTCCCAAGATCATCATTTCAGCACCATCTCCATTCCCATTCAAAGAAATGCGGCAAACCCCCTGGAATTATGCTGTAAATGTGACCACGCCAGAAAAACCAGAACACGGTCAAGTAAAAGAGCCTACGCTGAAAGACCAACAAAGCCAGAACGATGTGAACGTTGGTGAGGCAGGCCATTTCACAAGGAGCGGCAGATGTTATTCCTCCGAGGCTTTGAAAGCAGCTGAAAAAGATAAAGGGAAGAGTACAGCAGTTAGCCCTACGTAGATATTTGGAGAAGAACCTCCCCCAAAGATAAATGAGCCAGTAACTGAGGCCCAGGCCAAAGAATTTCTGAAGTTCTTAAGACATAGCGAGTACAACATGGTGGAACAACTACGAAAGCAACCGGCCAGGATCACAGTACTGGAATTACTCTTGAGTTTAGAAAAGTACCGAGAGACGCTATTGAAAGTGCTGAATCAAACTTTTGTGCCCCAGGACATTTCTGTGACAAATCTGGACATGATAGTGGGGCATATCACTGCCTATAATCATATAACGTTCAGTGACGATGAGATCCCTGAAGGAGGAATGGGGTCCACCAAAGCCCTTAACATCACTACCCACTGCAAATGGTATGTAGTACCAGGCGTACTGATCGACAACGGGTCAGCATTGAACGTCTTACCTATGGTGACCCTGCAAAAACTGCCAATAGATGGTTCCCACCTAAAGCCTTGCCACAATTCGGTAAGAGCCTTTGATGGTACGCAAAGAGGAACAATGGGGAAAATTGAGGTGCCCCTATTGATCGGACCAACGGAATATATGATTGACTTTGTGGTGATGGACATAAAACCATCTTACAGCTGCTTGTTGGGAAGACCATGGATCCACTCCGCAGGAGTTGTCCCCTCATCATTGCATCAGAAATTAAAATTTGTAGTCGAAGGCAAATTGGTCACAGTAGAGGCAGAGCAGGAATTTGTTGCTTCAGTGACATCAGATGCCCCCTACATTCAAAATGATGAAGATGCTGCAGAATGATCGTTCCGAGCATTGGAACTAGTAAATGCCACATTCGTTTCGGAGGGAAGTCGGATCACATACCCCAGGTTATCTAATTGTACCAAGATGATCGTCGCAGAAACTTTGGGCCGAGGAGCCAAAGTAGGAAAAGGGCTGGGGAAGAAATTACAAGGAAACCTGAGACCCAAGAATATGATAACCAAGAAGGATCGTTTCGGGCTGGGTTACCAACCAAGTGTCCAACAGAAGAAAGAGAAATATAAGAGGAAGGAGGAGCAAAGAAAAGCCAGATCTAAAGGAGAAGACATTCCGTGGAGACCGATGTCCTTTCCTAGTTTGAAAACCACTTTTGTCTCCGGAGGGTTCTACCGGCCAGGTCAAAATGTTGGAGAGGCAATAAAGGAAAATAAAGTACTCAACCATGAGGAGATACTCAGTGAATCATTTGAAGGGATGTACATCAACATGATAGTTGAAAATGACCGAGGCAGCAAAATGTTGACCAACATCCGCCCTTGCCGTCCCGGGAAAACACTCGATAACTTTAGTTGCATTGATCTACCTGTAGTTTTTAGGAATAGATCAGAGTAATGCTCCGAATCAACCTTTTGTTTTTGCCCGTAAACAATGGAGATCTCTTGTACGGGGCACCTATGTTAACTTTTTAATTGAAATGAAAATATCCCCACTTTCCTAAAATGACCAAAGTATCATTTATTTCATTCATGCATTCTTCATGTTCATTCCCTTCATATAAAGCCGTCTCTTTCCCAATACAATTCATTCTCATTTAATGCAGGTCGCTCATGATTGACGATATGAATGATACCAGATCCAATCATGGAGTGAATTTTGAATGCCCTGAGGTCTCAGAGGGAATTGAGGAAGGATATGATGAGATAGAAAGTGAGGTCCCGGAAGAGTTAAAGAGAATGGTGGACAACGAAGAAAGGCAGATCATGTCTCATCAAGAAGAAACAGAAGTTGTGAACTTGGGGACTGAAGAAGAGAGAAAAGAAATAAAAGTCGGAACGACGATTTCCTCAAAAACCAAGCATGAACTGATAACCCTACTTTAGGAATTCAAGGATGTCTTCGCCTGGACTTATCAAGATATGCCAGGGTTGAATACCGATATAGTGGTGCACAAATTGCCAACAAAATCAGAGTGCAAACCAATACAACAAAAACTTCGGAGAATGAGACCAGATATGTTGTTAAAGATCCGAGAGGAAGTGAAAAAACAGTTTGATGCTGGATTCTTGGAGGTAGCCAAATACCCCGAATGGGTTGCAAACATTGTACCAGTACTAAAGAAAGATTGGAAAGTTCGTATGTGTGTAGATTATAGGGATCTGAACCGAGCCAGCCCTAAAGACAACTTCCATTTACCACATATTGACACGCTGGTTGACAACACCGCAGGACATTCATGGTTTTCCTTCATGGACGGCTTCTCAGGGTACAACCAGATAAAGATGGACCCTAACGACATGGAGAAAACCACATTCATAACCATGTGGGGCACTTTTTGTTATCGAGTGATGCCGTTTGGGCTAAAGAACGCAGGGGCAACATACCAAAGAGCAATTGTGACTCTTTTCCATGACATGATGCACAAAGAAATAGAAGTATACGTGGACGATATGATTGCCAAGTCCCGAACAGAGGAAGAGCACCTACAAAACTTGAGAAAACTATTCCAAAGACTACGGAAGTACCAACTGAGGCTCAATCTCGCCAAGTGTACCTTCGCCGTTACTTCTGGAAAACTCCTAGGGTTCGTGGTAAGCAGAAGAGGGATTGAGATTGATCCAGATAAAGTGAAAGCCATCCAAGATCTCTCACCACCCCGCACTCAGAAGGAAGTTCGCGGTTTCCTGGGGAGGTTGAATTATATCTCTCGTTTTATTTCCCAATTAACCGACCAATGTGACCCGGTCTTCAGACTTCTTAGAAAGAATAATCCTGGTGTGGGATGAAGAATGTCAAAGAGCCCTAGAAAAGATCAAAAAGTACCTGACAAATGCTCCAATTTTAGTCGCACCGGTACCTGGTCGACCATTAATTCTCTACCTGACAGTTTTTGAGAATTCAATGGGATGCGTACTGGGGCAACACGATGAGTCAAGAAAAAGGGAGCAAGCCATCTATTACCTAAGCATGAAATTCAATGATTGCGAAACGCGGTACCCGCCAGTGCAGAAGCTGTGTTGTGCTCTAGTTTGGGCTACCAAGCGGCTTAGACAGTACATGTTGTACCATACTACATGGTTGATATCCAAGCTAGATCCATTGAAGTTCTTAATGGAAGCGCCAACACTAACGGGAAGGATGGCCCGATGGCAGATGCTCTTATCCGAATTTGACATCGTATATGTTAACCAGAAAGCCGTAAAGGGGAGTGCCGTAGCAGATTTCCTAACTAGTCGTGCTGATGACTATGAGGCATTGAACTTTAATTTCCCAGACGAAGACTTGATGTGCATTACAACCGAAGAAGAGGTTTCAGATGATAAATCATGGAAACTTTACTTCGATGGAGCCTCTAACGCCCTCGGACATGGGATAGGAGCAGTGCTAATTTCTCCTAAGGACGTTTATTATCCTTTCACCAACAGATTGGAATTCTTCTGCACAAACAATATAGCTGAATACGAAGCTTGCGTTATGGGACTGAACTCAGCTATTGAAAGAAAGATTAAAGAACTTCGAGTATTCGGAGATTCATCCTTAGTAATTTACCAATTGCGCGGGGAATGGGAAACCAGGGACCCGAAGTTGGTCAAATATTACGAATTAATCCAAGAGCTCACCAAAGAGTTCGAAAAGGTCAGCTTCAATTACCTGCCCTGAGAAGAAAATCAGATGGCAGATGCATTGCCAACCTTGGCATCCATGTTTAAAACAAACACTGGGGCAGAAATGAAGCCCATTGAAATGCAGACGTTTGAAAAGCCTGCTCATTGTTGTAATGTACAGGAAGAGATTGATGGAAACCCATGGTACTATGACATCTTGCAATATGTCAAGCTTCGAAAGTATCCAGAAGGGGCAAACGACAATGACAGAAAAACGCTCAGAAAAATGGCAACAAAATATGTCCTAGATGGGGAGATCCTATATAGGATGAGTCATGATCAGACATTGCTGAGATGTGTGGATGCCCGGGAGGCGAAGGAGATTTTAGCCGAAGTACATGACGGGCTCTGTGGAACGCACGCCAACGGGCTGTCTATAGCCCGGAAAATTATGAAATATGGTTATTTCCGGTTGACCATGGAGGGAGATTGCATCGATTACGCCAGGAAATGCTACAAATGCCAAATCTACGCTGACAAGATTCACGCACCCCCATCGCCTTTACTCACCATGAATTCTCCGTGGCCTTTCGCGGCGTGGGGCATGGACGTCATCGGGCAGATTCATCCGAAAGCTTCCAATGGACACCATTTCATTTTGGTCGCCATAGACTACTTCACTAAATGGGTAGAACATCACAAGGACTACAGTATGTAAGTTCTTAAAGAAGGAGATTATTTGTCGATACGGATTGCCAGAAAGGGTCATCACCGACAACGCTTCCAATCTGAATAACAAAATAATGACGGACGTGTACACTCAATTCAAGATAATACACCATAATTCCACAGTCTACCGCCCTAAAATGAATGGAGCAGTGGAAGCAGCAAACAAGAACATAAAGAAGATCATAGTGAAGACTACGGATACCTACAGGGATTGGCATGAGAAGTTTCCATTTGCCCTTTTCGCCTATAGGACGTCCATTCGCACATCAACGGGGGCAACACCCTACTCCTTGGTGTATGGTACCGAAACAGTACTCCCCATCGAGGTAGAGATCCCGTCTCTCTGAGTCTTAAACGAAGTAAAATTGGAAGAAGCCGAATGGGTACAGGCCAGACTCGACCAGCTAAATCTCATTGACAAAAAAAGACTAAAGGCCATTTGTCATGGTCAGATGTACCAAAAGCGGATGATGCAGGCATACAACAAAAAGGTGCGCCCAAGAGAATTCAAAGAAGGGGATCTGGTGCTCAAGAAAATCCTCCCTATCCAGAAAGATTCTCGAGGAAAATGGATGCCCAACTGGGAAGGACCGTACGTCGTAAAAAAAGCCTTCTCAGGAGGAGCCCTGATCCTAACAGAAATGGATGGAGACGAGCTAAAAAATCTCGTAAATTCAGATGCCGTTGAGAAATACTATCTTTGAAAAAAAATAAAAAAAAGAGAACAAAAATGGAGAGCTCAGGGTGAAAACCCGAAACTGGGCGTCCTGAAGCAAAGGGAGGACCCGAGTTGAAAACCCGTAAAGGGCGGCTCGGATAAATTGAAAAATTGAAAATCCGAAGAGAAGGGTATCCCCATGAACATCATGAAGAGGAGGCTTCAGACAAAAATTCTACGCCGGTCGACAGGATCATGTATCATTCATATCGAAGACAATGAGGGATCTTGTATTTCATACTTAACTTTTCTTATTTCTCATGTGTGTCATACCTTTCTTTTTTTAAGATATCCTAAGCCCTTAATCATAATAAAATCGTGTTTTTGAGCATCCATTCTTTGCCCTCTTGTCAATTTCAGTCAAATAAGTTAACATAGGCTTATAGTGAAACAAGAGATTTCGGAGCATTACTGTGATTTAACCTTAAAAATACAGGTGATCAAAGAAAACGATGTTAACTCCGTCTTCTAGTTCCCTACATAATGGCTGTTGATAGGGAAAGCGGAAAGCTTCAAACAACCGGATAGGATGACCGATGGCGTACGTCCTGTCTATTCAAGGAAGACATGCGAGATAACAAGAGAGATCTCTTGGATGAAAACCCAGAAGGCCACCCCTAAAAAAAACTCTCTAAAGTGAAAACCCGAAAGGGCACTTTAGAATTCCAAGTCGTAAATGGAGAAAAAGAAAGGTTGAAATGGTTGAACCTGACAGTGAAGCGGGGTATCAATACTCGTGAGAAAGGAGAAAGTGAACAACGAGATCGAATAAGGACCAAAACAAGCCCACCAAGATATTAAAACTCATGCATCATGAATAGTCAGACATCACTAGGATTAGGAGCATGTCAATTCATTTGTCATAGCATTTTGTTTTTATCTCAGACAGGTATCTGCAGATTCAAAGAGACATCGATGGCCATCGTGGTGTGAATCCCGAATGAGAAGACAATGTTTTACATACAAAAGGCATATGTTTCCAAGCTCTAGGGAGAGGTTCTATATAGGAAGAATCCTCCTCTCCGAGGCATCAGAAGCTGAAAGTTCTATATAGGAAGGACTGACAGCTCCAGGGTGAAGACTAGCAGTTCTATATAGGAAGGACTCCCAGTCGAAGGAATTCACCCATGACACACAAGATTATATAGGAAATCCTGCTGTGTCGAAAGCGAAGAGTTCTATATAGGAAGGGCTCCGAGCTTCAATGTCTTAGAGTAAAAGATTCTATATAGGAAGAATCTGTAACTCCAAGATTTCAGACGCTGAAAAGTTCTATATAGGAAGGACCGACGGCTCCAAGGTGAAGACTCGCAGTTCTATATAGAAGAACTCCCAGTCGAAGGGATTCACCTATGACACAGGGTTATATAGGAAACCTGTTGTGTCGAAAGTGAAGAGTCTTATATAGGAAAGGCTCCGAGCTTCACTATCTTAGAGTGAAAGGTTCTATATAGGAAGAACCTGTAGCTCTGAGATTTCAGACGCCAAAAGTTCTATATAGGAAGGACTGACGGCTCCAGGGTTTGAAGACTAGCAGTTCTATATAGGAGGAACTCCCAGTTGGAAGAATCCATCAGCGGCGCAAAAGGTTTTATATAGGAGAAACCAGCGTTGAAGACGAAGAGTTCTATATAGGAAGGACTCCAAGCTTTACTGTTTCGAAGTGAAAAGTTCTATATAGGAGGGACTCATAACTCGAGGCTTCAGAGTGAAGGGTTCTATATAGGAAGAGCCTGTAGCTCCAAGATCGGAAGGTGACGAAGCTCTATATAGGAAGAAATTATGAGCCCGAAGATTCAGCTAAGAAAGAGCGGAGATGTCCAAAAGAACACGTTTTTCCAAAGCTACAAATAGGGAAGTCTGATAAAAATGAGTGCTTATGAATTTTTGCTTTGTTTCCCATTCCATGAGAACAAGCAAAGAGGGGCAACTGTAATCACTCATTTTTACCTGTAAATACATATTAGTGTTGCATGTATACATATTATATTATATGTTTATTATTTGCATGAGTGTTACTAATATATATAAGGTATGGTGTGTGCATGTATATTATAAGCTATGTATGTATACATATTAATGGTGTATGTGTGTCGCGTATGTATCTATAGAGTACGAGCGTATTTGTTTAATGTATATAGATGTTATGTTAATAATGTGTGTGATTATATATGTATGAATACTGGTATGTTATATTAATTAATGTTTGCATAAGTATATACGTTTGTATTACCATATGGGTATTGTAATTATACTACTACTAATATTATTGGGCTAATATATAAAATGAAATCCAAAAAAATATATATTAAACCAAATAAATAAATTACAGTCCAAGTCCAATTACAAATAATTACAAGGCCCGGTTGGCCCAAACCCTATCTAATTACAATTACTGTGTGTGCAGGTGACTGTGGGCCGTTGGATCAAGATCTGATCCAACGGCCACCATCCAACCAAGCAACAAAATATCTGCCAGGCACGTGCACATCACATCTGGACCGTTCGAGTGCCACGCGCGCGTGCGATCCACGCGCGGACGCTTTGATATCCCACGCGTGCGTGAGCCCCACGCGCTCTGACCCCTCGACTGCTGAGCTCCACGTGGCACGATCTGGAGCCGTTTCACCAAATCGAGGCTTCATCTGGGCCGTTCATCCTTCAAGCCATCTCGACCGTTAGATCAGATCTGATCTAACGGTCGAGAACACGTCTGGCCGCAGGCAGAACCCCCACACCGCCACCATGCCGATCTTCAACCACCGCGCTCAGAACATGTCAAACACAGCAAGAAAGAAATATGTCAGTCCAGGTCTGAAAAAAGCAAATAATATGCAACTTGTACCAAAACCAAAGAGAGACATATATATGTAGGAAACAAATATTTTGAAAACGAAGAGAGTGGTAACAGACAAGAACAGAGAGTTGTAATCGAAAGAACAAGTTGTAATCGAACCAGTCAAGTTACAATCGAAATACAAAAAGTCAGTCCAGTGGTAAATACTCGTTTCCCTTTTTTTTGTTTTTGCATACATACACAAAAGAGATAAAAAAGAGAGAGAGAGTTGTCTTACCGTCGTCGTTTGTGGGTCTCCTCTCATCAGTGACAAGCCTTTTCGGCTTCCCCAAGCCAGATACGGTGAACTGAAGGAAGGAGGAGACCCCTTGTAGTTTCGTTTTTGGTTTTAAAAAATGGGTTTTTTGTTTCGTATTTCCTAGATCTAGGGCAAATAAAGGCTTTTCCTCTGAATCCAACCTCGGATTCATATCGAGGGTGAGACGGGGGTTATTTTGGTAGGTTTTTTAGGCTTGCCGGCGTCGGTTAGCGGCGGCGGAGAACACGGCGGCCGGCCGTCGAATTCTGGGTTTTATAGAGAGAGTTGAGAGAAAATGAAGAACAATGATTGGTTATAAAATTGAAAATGAAGCAAATGATGGAAAAATTGATTTCGGCCTAAAAGAAGGGTTTATATAGTTATTATTATTTCGTTAAATGGGTAAATTACATACTAAATCCCCTCGCGTTTTCAATATTTTCACTTCTGTCTCGCCGCATGGTATATTTACAACTCTGGTCCCCCTTGTATTTCAAAATCTTGTAATCCGGTCCCTAAATTACACCGAATCAGTTTTTAAATGGTAGAATTACCCCTTTTACCATCCCGCGTTTTTGAACTTTTCATTTCGGGTCTGCCCCTTGGTCCAATTACGGTTTTAATCCTTTTAGGTTCTGTCTATTTCGCATTTTCGTCCTTAAATTACATATTATTGTTCTTTAATTTCTGCCACTGACTTTTATTTATTTTTTCATTTCAGTCCTGTTTCCATGTAAATATTCATGTTCGTATTATAATCGTATATGTTAATGTAGTCTTTTGTCTTATTTTATATCCCTCGTATATGCCTCGTATTTTTATGTTTACATGTATATGTGTATTAAGCTTATGATAGTTATGTATCTTTTTTATCCGGTTATTCGTATTAAGTATGTTATGTTCTAGTTGGTTCGTACACAACATGTTTTATATATTTTTATATGTGTATGTTCTCTTGGCTTTTTTAGGTTACATGTTAGTGTATATTATTTTTTGTATGATATATTGTCCCATATATGTTGAAATATGTTTTATTACTAGTATGTATGTCTTTTTGAAATATATGTTCGTCTATATATGTATTTATTCCTACCTTGTTATTATGGCATGTTAAGTTTGCTTTTATCTGATATTAAGCTATGTATATGTGTATTTTAATTACGTATTTCATATATGTTAGATTAGTATTACATTATGTGAATATTTCTTGTTCTTAAATTATCCGCTATGTCTTATATTTTTGTCACTAAGATTGCATATGGTATATAAATTGTTAATGCGGTGCCCTTTTATCCGAGCGTAAACGGGGGCGATGATCAGCGTAGTGATAGTGGTTGGCGTTTATTCTCGGATAACGGGGCCCTTAAAATTTACTCGCAATTATGACCAAATTTTAAAATAATCGTCACTTTTATCCGGAAAATCCAATATTAATAAAGCGGTAATTATTAAAGTACCAATTTTGGGCGGTGTGGGGGTGCTAATCCTTCCCCATCCATAACCGACTCCCGAACCCAACATTTTTTGAATCTCTGGTTTTATGGTGTCCGGCCTACCTAAGTGGCCGGTGGCGACTCCATTTTTTTAAAATGCGGTTTTTTTTAAAACCCAACGGAATAAACATTTTATATCCAAAAGAATCACAAACACTTTTCAAACACTTCAAAAATCCTCGTTTTTATTTAGCGATGAGAAAAAAGGGACATCGCTACACATGGAAATTATACGGTGTAATTAATCCCAATAAATTTTTTTAAAACTCATTACAAAGTATAAAAATTAGAATTTTTCGTAAAAAAATATTAGAATTGACCTCACTTGATTTGTTAGGTATGAGATTAATAATACTTAATGTAGTGGTATGAGAATTCCTCATACCTCACCATACCTCACTCGGGAACAAAAATTCTCTACGCCCTAAGTATGCCCCTTTCTATAACCCAACATTAAAAAATACTAAAAAATTAAATTATAAGTCATAACCCTAAATTCTAAATCCTACACTCTAAAAAATACACCATACCCCAATTCCTTATATCCTAACCTTAAACCCTAAACCCACTTTTTTAAAGTGATGACACCAAAAGCAAAAGGGGCATAATTAGGGGCAAACGATTTTCATCCCCTCTTTGATCCCACTATATGAAAATTCTGGCTTTGCCACTATTCGAAAGTATTTTTTTTATCCCAACAAAGAACAATTTTGATAAAATCATATTCATCTGGGGACGACTTTGACAAATATTATAAATTATGACCTATTTTCTTAAATAATTTCCGTTATTTTATTAAATTACCAGAAATATAACAATCCACCGTATGTTTTTTTATCTTAAAAATCAAGATAAATAAATTTGATAAGATTTAACTTAAAACAAAAAAATCTCGAGATTTTTATTTGAAAGAAAAATGTATTTAAATTTTTCATGAAAAAGGGGGAAGTGTAAGCAATGATATTGAGAGTTGCATGAAGTAGTGGTGGTGGTGGTAGTCCATCATTCACTTTCATCAATTCGTAGCCCTTAATTTCCAAATATTTTGATGCTCAATGTTTCATGCAATCTTCTGTCCAATGTTTTGCATGGACTTTTCAAATCTCTATCTTATTAAAGTGTTTTAAAAAATGAATTTTCATTTCTTATAAAATATTTAATTTTAAAATATTTATATAACTTATAAAACAAAATAATTTACGTCAACATTCAAACCGATGATCGAAGAAGTGAATGATGGTTTTATCCATGTAGGGAATCTCTTGATAAAATAAATAAAAGTTTATTTGTTTTGAAGTTTTAATTATGATTATAACAATATAAATCTATAACTATAATCGAAATTAATCAATTCAATGCATATACTATATTACAATCAATATAATCATATAACTACAATCAGATTCAATTATTATAATGCATAAAACAATCAAACTCCTAGCGAAAATATACTTGAAATCTGAACCCAATAAGTGGTTTTAGTGAAAAAGCAGATTATGTTCATTCTAAGAGTTACGGGTTCAGTCACTCTGTCTATAAGGTGTATGTATCGTTAAAAGGTCAAAAAAATGTACGAACATATACTACATTATAATCACTTTTAGACTATTCAAAAAATATATACTTAAAACATGACCAGAATAATCCTAAACGAATTCCACATAAATATAGATTGAAATTATATACACGATAGAATTAGAATTTAAGTACTCAAAAACCTAACATCTAGGCCTTTGCCCATTAAGTTATGACTTTATTAACAAGAGTTTGATATTTATTCTTTTTGTTGGCCTTAAGATTTCTAAGACTTCGCCCTGATTAATTCGGACAACTTACGTCGCATACTTAGTTTTTATATGTGAGTCTTGTAACGAGGATTTTTTGTATACACAATACTCTAAACTCGAGGCCTACTTAAATAATATCAAGCTGTTTATCACTTGAAGTAATTTTTGTTGACAGTGTTTGATACTTAATTTAATGCAGACTAAGGATAAGGACGTAATTGGCTTTTAAATTATTTCCCAAAGACTTGTACATAAAATCTAAATATTCTGATTTGTTTTGTTATATGGGGCCCTCGTCATCTTCTCTCATGGGTTAACTGCCACATGTCAAGTGAAATGCCATTGCCTTTACATTGTTTGGATTATTGATAAATAAAAATTCATTTCAGTAATATTATGTATAATTTATATGGATGCTTTGATTAAATCTTAGAATGTTGCCATATGACACTCTTCAAAGCTTCTATTTTTTATAAAAAATAAAGAGAAAAATATTTATACAATATATAATTATCAATATTTAATTTATTGATCAATTAATTTAAATAAATTATTACAAATTTTTTTATGAAAACAATTTTTTTAATTTATTTTTTTATTTACAATATCATGATGTAAACTTTTAATATTACTCAATGGTTGATTGTTGGTAAAAAAAACTCAATTAACATAAAATAATGGTTTATTTTTCACTTTTAATATGTTTGTTTTATAAAAGTTTTAATTTAAAATTATCAAAAAAATATTGTTTTAACAGTAAAATGATAAGAAATTTTAAAGTTGGAATCAATATTTGGAAAATTATTCAATATACGCTACACAACATTTTCTATTTTAGGAATTAGAGATTTAATTTATAATTTATAATTTATAATTTAAAATTTTAGTTTGTACGATTTTTTTGTTGAAGATTTAGAATTTTAGGATTATGAATTTAAATTTTTTTATATAAAATAAGTATGTAAATTTATATATTTTTTACTTATTAATATTTATAATTTAAATCGTATAAAAATGTATTTACCTGGAATAAAATAATGAAATTCATAGTCAATTACAGATTTGACCAATGTTTTGCAATAAAACAAATTTGATGAGCAGAGCAGGTAGACAGTCAATTATTGAATTAAAAGACTTTGACAAAATTCTCTCCCCTCCAATCATTAATTCATATATTATTAAAATTATTAGAAATTAAAATATTAAATTTATTTGGCGAGACCAGACGCCGAATCTTTTAAATAAGATTAAAATTTTTAAGTTATCGCGTTTATAATTGAAAAAAATAAAATAATTGTTCTCATAATAGATCTCTGTAATATTTAATTTAAATTAGTCGATCAATGAGTCAGATATTAATAATTATATAAAATATTATGTTTCACCGTTACAACTAATATTAAGGAAATTTCTACAAATAATATTCAAATATTTTATTGAAAAAAAGATTGTAGATACAGTCTTTGCTAGAATATTAGCATATATTCCTCCCATTATATTATATGCTATGAATTTCAATGAATTATGAATCTTCCATTAATTATTTTTTTTGAAGATGCATGAACCAAAATATTTATAAGTAAAACAAAAATTAAATAATAAAAAAGAATTATTGGCCTAAATCTCGATTCAATGATTATTTTTAATTAGTAATCCAAATTAATCATCTACTCCAATATTAGAAATTACGCATCTTAAGTGTTGATTATTGAAAAATGACTAATAATATACTATTTATTTGAAATAACAACAAATTCGAAAGAATATTAAAATATTCTAATAATTTTTTTTTAAAAAAAAAGTAATTTTGATTGGATAGGAAGAAATCAATTGCTCTTTATTTAATATTATACGGTCCCTGTACATTACAATAGTAAAACCTTGATTTTTATTGTGTGAAGAGATCAGTATTTAAATTTTAGAAAAATAAAAGGTTAATTTGTGTTCAGTCCCTATACTCTTCATACATTTAAATTTAGTTGCTTTACTTTTAATTCCGTAAGTTTTATACTTATACTCTTTTGATTTAATAATTAAAGTTCAACTGGCAATTGATAACATTTAAAAGGACTTTCATATGTGAAGCATTGTCACAATTGGTAAAATTCGAGGTCCTAGGATCTTGAGTGCCCAGTTTCGAGTGTCAAAAGCGTAAATCATGCATGAGCTTTCTACATAATAATTATGGGTTACTACATAATTCAATTTAACAAGCATCAACTGAGTTCAATTATCAAATCAAAATAGTAGAGGACTATTACCAGGAATAAAATAAGAGAAACTAAATTTTAAGCGTGCGAAGAATATAGGGACTGAGAGCAGAATTAAACCAGAATGAAAGAAATAATGTAATAATAAGATGTAAAGATAGTAATTTTCATTTCGTATATATTCCCGAAAAAATCCATAAACTCCAACACTCTCTGCCCCTCACCCCCCTCCCTCCCTCCCTCCCTCCCTCCCTCCAGTCTCCACTCAAAATATAGAGGGGAAATTACAATAAATACCGGAAAATCTTGAAAATAGCAATTTTGATCAGATCAGAAACAGTTCATAGCTGCCTGCCTTCAGTGAATTTTTGTTGGGAAGAAGAAAAAAAATCTAATTTGTGTTTTGTAATCGAACTCCGGGAATAAAGAAATGCGCTTGATCTGTTTCGGTTTCGTTCCGAACACTTCCTAGTAAGTATTCGAAAGGGAATCCCCTTTTTTGTTCTTTTTGAAGTGAAATAGTTTGGGTTTAATTATCTACGAAAATTTGTGTTTTTAAAAAAATGGTATGAAAAGGTTTATTTTTAGGGTTCTTTTCATTAATTCATATCTTGAGTGGGAAATTATGTGGTTTCAGATGTTTTGATTGGTTAGATTAGGGTTAGATCTGATCGGAGCTCCGTGTAAGATTAACAGATAGTTTCACGCCGTAATTAATTTAGTACTATTTGTTCCTCTTTATTTCTTTTATCAATAGATCACACTGATAATTTTAGCAACGGAGAAATCAACAATTTTTGGTAAAAAGTAGGATAAAATAAGCTTTAATTCAATAGAAAGAAAACTCATTTATAAAGGTATGGTAATGGACATAAGATATAAACAATGAATTTTGGGTATGTTTCAGAGAATCTGACATTAGATTTTAACTGTTCCAAGGGAGAAAATTTTATGTAGCTGATCCCACTTGTTTGAACTTGAAGTTAAGCTGTGGACTATTTGTCTTAAGAGGTTGTTTCTTAACTGAAAATCTCTTTCTTGTTTCCTTGTTACATTGCTTTTTTCTGACGCTCATATTCTGCAAAAGTATATGTTTTGAATGCTATATGAAAAAAGTAATTGTTAACATTTAATTCCCATATGTTTTCAGTATGCTTGCGTGCTTAAAAACTTAAATTTATGTCTCCTAGAGCTTGTAGTTATTTTTATTTGAGGAATTTATTCTTGTATGGTGTTATGTAGGAAACTATTTTCGTAATGCACTTTTTTTCTTTGTTCTAATGTTTCACTTTTTCTGTGGGTCGTATATGTTATTTTTGCCTGCCTATGATATTAATCATTCTACATTCCCTTCTTTAATGTTTTCTTTCTTCTTTGGGAATCTATTAGGAAGATAGGCGCTTGGATGGGATGGGCAACTGCACCGCGGAGCATTTAGTGGATAGCCAATACTAGTTTCTGTAAGGTTTACCCTGCTGAATTATGGCATCGGCAAGCCTAGGAAATGGAGGAGTGGGTAGTTCCAGGTCCGTTAATGGTTTCAAAAGTTCGTCTAGTTCTGTTGATTGGCTGGGGAGAGAAATGCTTGAAATGAGACTGAGAGACAAGGTGGAAAATGATGAAGATAGAGTAAGAAGCTCAATCTATAGTTCCTTAGTATTTTATTTTTGGATTTAACTTGTCAAAATTTCTTCTCAAGTAGCTTTACAATGGCCATGCTTATCGAGCATATTGTAGCCTGATAATGAAACTTTGAACATAATTTTACAATCTCCGCAAGAAGCTTCTCTATTTGTAGATGATCCCTTATGTTTTATCCATGCAGGATAGTGAACCAGATATAGTTGATGGAGTGGGTGCTGAAACAGGACATGTGATAAGAACAACCATTGGTGGTCGAAATGGTCAATCAAAACAGGTTGAAAGAAAATAATTAGTGTGCAAAATTTTCCTTGCAAGATTCCATAATTGATGTTTTTATCGACCTGCATTATTCTCAACCTATATCTATTTTTGGTCGGATTGACAGAGTGTTAGTTATATTGCTGAGCATGCAGTTGGAACCGGTTCTTTTGGTGTTGTTTTCCAAGTAAGTAGTTCTATAATATTCTCTATCATAAATATTTTCTTGACTTTGTTAAGTAGATTATAATCTTGAATGAGTTGATCATTTCCTGCAGGCAAAGTGTCGGGAAACTGGAGAAATCGTTGCCATCAAGAAGGTTCTTCAAGATAAGCGCTACAAGAATAGGGAGTTGCAGATTATGCAAATGCTGGATCATCCAAATATTGTCGCTCTTAAGCATTATTTTTTCTCAAAAACAGATGAGGAAGAGCTCTACCTCAATCTTGTTCTTGAGTATGTACCTGAAACTGTTCATCGTACAGCCAGAAGCTACAGCAGGATGAACGCACGAATGCCTTTAATATACGTTAAACTCTATACCTATCAGGTGTTTCTCCATCCTATTATGCATATCTTTGTATGTTATATTGATATATGGGATGATGGAGTCGGAATATGTTTCTCTCCCAATAGCGTTTAACTGTGTAATTGAGTGGTCCAGAGTTGTTTGAGATATGATATATTGTTGTGGTTTATTTGGTCTTGCAGCTATATCATATAGTAATGGAATGAGAACTCATCTTTCAATTTTTGGTTTGAACTATTACCTTCGCATTAGTAGGTCAAATATTTCAGATTCACTAGAGATAAACTTACTTTTCTTTTCCTTTCTTCAGTTCGAACTCTAAAAATTTAGTTTATTGGATAAAGTTGTAATTAACTGTCTTATTTTGGGTTGCAGATATGCAGAGCACTTGCCTATATACACAACTGCATTGGTATATGTCACCGTGACATCAAACCTCAGAATTTACTTGTAAGACTCTTCTTCTAAGGAATCAAGCGTTTATAATAGAGTGCATATTTGTCATGTAATAATGTACACCCTGCACGTAACTGTATTGTTTGCTGTTCTAACTGATCAAGTTTCTTGACCATATTGGCAATAACCTGAGATTTACCGACTTCTTTTATCATTGTTAAAGATGTAATCAGTTATGTTTTTGAAGATTTTATATGTTTATTATTTTTTGTTTTCTTCATGTGAGAGAGATGTTATCTGGTTAAAGATTTTATATTTGGAGCCACAGTGTCCTTACATGGTTTGGTGAGACTCAACATCTATGGTTCTTGTCCAGGTGAATCCATATACGCATCAGTTGAAACTTTGTGATTTTGGGAGTGCAAAAGTGCTTGTAAGTTTCCATGAAATGGTAATTATCTTTTTGTTGCCGAATCTTGTTTTATTACCTGAGTTTGCATGCTTTCCCCCTTTCAGGTGAAGGGAGAACCCAATGTTTCTTACATCTGCTCAAGATATTATCGTGCTCCAGAACTCATTTTTGGTGCTACTGAATACACAACTGCTATAGATATATGGTCTACTGGTTGTGTGATGGCTGAATTGCTTCTTGGACAGGTAATTTTAGACTTGTTTGTTTAATAAGGGTACTGTTATAAGTTACTGTTCTCCTCATTAATTCTGTTTCTGATTGCTACCTGACAATGCAGCCACTGTTTCCTGGTGAAAGTGGGGTCGACCAACTTGTTGAAATCATTAAGGTGATTGTATCCATCATTCCTTGTATAATTTTGTTGAGTACTTGCTTTTAATGCATGAATAATCTATTAGTTACTTTTGACATTTCCTGACATTTAAAAAATCAATTAAAGTTTATCATATCTCAACAATAAACCAATTTTGATAATTATTAGACATACTTTTGCTTAAAAACTCGTTTATGTTAAAGAGTGAAATTAAATGTACTCGGGTGATTTGATAAACATTCTAGATAACTTTGCATTTTCCGACTTTCAAATGAGTTTATACTGTGTCCCTTAATTTTATAATTTTCTTTTCAATTATTCCTTTTCATAAATAGAAGAGATTTCAAGCAAAAAGTTTTAGGATTTGAGTATGTCATTTGCTGCAGAATGCAGTCTGTGTCAGAACAATTTCTTTGGCGCCCTATGCTGGTCCTCTGTCCATTGTTTTCGACACAATGTTTGGGAACATGTACATCAAAGTTTCCCTAAGGACGTGATTGATAATGTGTACGATTTTCAATGTTTTGTTTAGGTTTTGGGGACTCCAACCAGGGAGGAGATTAAGTGCATGAACCCAAGTTACACTGAATTCAAGTTTCCCCAGATAAAACCCCATCCATGGCACAAGGTACATGTGTACTTTTCTCTTTTTTTCATAATTTATGCCTTCCTTATCATATGGTTTCCTATTAAACCCATAATGCATTTTCCTGCAACAGGTCTTCCAAAAGCGTTTGCCTCCGGAAGCAGTGGACCTTGTATGTAGGTTTTTCCAGTACTCTCCCAATTTACGATGCACTGCTGTAAGTTATGATATTCTTGATTATGCTGTATTGAGTAGTGACTTCAAAAATTGTCATTCAGTAATCTTTTTTTATATATCTTCCGACTGCAATATTACTGCAGTTGGAGGCTTGCATTCACCCATTCTTTGATGAACTGAGGGACCCGAACACTCGACTTCCCAATGGCCGTCCTCTCCCACCACTCTTCAATTTTAAGCCGCAAGGTGAGTTTTACTTGGTAGTTAAAAATACTTAAAAGCAAATTGATACACTGCTGCTCATTTACATCACTGAGAAATCAGATTTCTTGCAACTTATTTGTAATATCTTGAAGTTATGTACAATACAAGTATTACAAAGCGAAACTCTAGTAACATACATGGTTGAATTCTTTCTTTACTCTTTGTTCCCCTTAAATTGGCAGAGCTGTCTGGCGTCCCCCCTGATGTTGTGAAGAAACTTACTCCGGAGCATGCTCGTAAGCAGAATCTATTCATGGCGCTGCATACTTAGTAACCTTTCAGAGTTTCTTTCGCTTCTACTAGGCAATAGCCGTGCCACGCCATTTTCGTTTGCGTCATCATATATGTTATCATCGTATGTAAAAAGAAGAAAAAACTGCCCCATACCTGTATCGTCTTCGTTCATCATCGTTCTAGTAAGAAAACAGCGTGTTTGAAAACTATAAGTGATTAGAACCATGGCTTTGATTGCCGAAGAACCTGGTTTTTTATTTTTATCTATTTTTTGTTCTTGTTAATTCTGAAGACTTATTATTTTAATTACTATAACCTTGTATGTATACTTATTTGTGATCCCTTTTTGTGGGATGTCTTAGTAAGTTTATCTATTGTTTCTATAACGCGGCATTCCATAAATCCAGAATTCATATTTTAATTTTTATATTTTGTGGTTTAATTGGAAAATACCGTCAGATTTGATCAACGGAGGTTTTGGTTCTGGTGCGACTAAAATAAGGTGATATCTAATATTTACTCAATGGTAAGAATTTATGTTATTACACAAAGTTTTACTTAAAGTAAAATTTAATTTAAAATTTTATCTAAATAGTATGAATTTCGGTTATAAAAATAATATGAGAATTTTGGTTTCAACTTAAATTTTTACTCAATTGATAAAAATTTATGTTATAAAATAAATTCTTACTTACATGGTAAGAATTTTAATTCTATGTATATTATTACCTAATTTAACTTAAATTGTTACCTAAATAATAAGAATTTATGTTATCTATTTTTAATCGCACTCTTAAGGGTGCAGCACCTTAACATTTCCTAAAAGATCAATATTTCGTATAAATAACAGAAGTAAAAAGTTGCCTTCTGTAACTGTGTAATTTTTTTTTTTGAATCGATGTAACTCATATTTTATGAGAATTAAAAGGGTAATTTTATTAATCTTTATAATTAATCTGTTAACCTAAAAACCCGCGGTTGACACACTCTTTAAAAAATTACTTTAATATTTTTCATTATTTTATATCATTTCATTGGAAATATAATAAATTTAGGTTTCGTGTTTATAAAGCATGTCAATTTGTTTAATTTTGAAGAATTTAATAAATTTAATCTTTAATATTTAGAAAATATGTAATTTACTCTTTGAATTTATAAAATTAAGGGTAAATTATTTTTTTAATACTCAACTTATTATCGTATTTTTATTTTGTTACTTCATCTATTATTTTTGGTAAAATAATATTTGATGTTTTGTTTTTTTAGTACTTTTAGAGATGATGACATCACTCATTTTTAATTGAAATCATAACAGTTTTAATCACAAAACTTATATATTTCTATTAGTTTGATTCAAATCTATCTATTTAATCATTATTTTAGATATTTGGGTTAAAACTATAAATTTTCTCTTTTTTTCTTTTTTCTTCTCTGAAAACCCTAGTCTCCCAATTTCAGTAATTGCAATATATTTTATCCTGAGTTCTAAACCAGGATTTTTGGAAACCATTGTCACGGATAAATTGAAATTGACTCTCTAACCGTTCCAATTGTCTTCTCCATTATCGCTTTCTAATATAAATCTGATGATGAGGACACGTCATTTTCAAGAGGGCGTCTGGGTGGTCGGTTTGAGTTGATCTGATGGTGTTCAAAGACTGACCGATGGGACTAGAACGAGGGAAGAAAAAAATCACATCAAAAAATGAAAGAAGAAAAATGAGTAATTTATAATTTTACTCTAAAATTAAGATGTTAAATTGATAAATTTTGGACTAAATTAATAGTATATATAGGTGTTTTAGATTAAAATTGTAGAGTACCAAAACAGAATAAAAATATAACGTTAGGTATTATTTTATCAAAAATAATAGGTGATGTGCTAAAATAGAAATACAATAATAGTTTAGGTATTAAATGAGTAGTTTACCCTAAATTTTATTATATGGACATATCACAAGTATATTTATTAAAATAAATAAATAAATTTTTAGTAAATTCTCTAATCAAATGATATGCTTTACTATTTGATTAGAGGATTAAATTAAAATTATGACAAATTTGATATAATACGTAAGTAATAAAGACCATATATATAATTATATAAAATTTTGTTAACTATCACATTATTTTATCAGTTAAATTTTAACGACAAATAATTTAATTTAAGTAGTTTGACAGTCGTATGTAGTTTATTTATTTTTTACTGTAGAGTCAAAATACTAATAGAATTAGTGGTTTGGTTTCAACCCAAAAACAACGAAACCAGACCCAGTCCCTGTTTTGTTATTTTGGTTGCACTTTCCAATGGCAAAATGCCAGGTATCAGGTAACAGAGCAAAGCAGCAGGCGCATCTCTATTTATTTATGTCTCATCCTGTGCTGCTTTATTCACACGCTTTTTTCGTTTGTTTTTTTCTACTTTTGTTGACTCATGTCTTTCTGTTTTGTTTTTTCAAATTAATTACGGTAGGCGGAAATAAATACTATGAAATGACGAAAATTCTACTGTAGACGTTATATATCAATAATTATATATATTATTAATTATTTTAATATTTTTTAAAATCATATAAACTTAAAGTATTTAAATATATTTTATTTTAAAAAATAATCGCACTTTAAGTTTTTATACTTTCAAAAATTATTAAAATAATCAATAATACATATCAGTATATATAATTAATAATATATACTGGTATATAACATTTACCTCATACTCATCCTATAAATAGATCGGAAAGAATGAACCAAACAATGCCTAATTATATAGGTTTAAATTGAAAAAACAATGAGAAAGCTTAAATTTGAAGGTCATCTCTCTATTACGAAAATCGATCATTTTTCACGTTTTAGTCCTTGTGTTTTATAGAAATAAAGAAGTAAAAATAATGTTTTTGGTCATTGGAATTTTAAAAATTATAAAATAATTTTTTTTACTTATCAAACTGTTATAAATATAGTGATAAATTTTAATAAGTTTAAAATTATTTTATAATAAGAGACGCAATCAAAGTTTCTTTTACCTTTGTTATATATATATATATATCAAAAATAAAATAATTATAAATTTATCCCTTATCTTTTAAATGTTTATATTTGTCCCCAATCTCTACTCTTGATTTCGCCTTTATTTATAACAATTTAAGAAAAATTTTCTTTTAAATAGAACAATTTAAGAAATTTTAATATTCATTTTGTTACATTTTAATAAAGTTTAATGAATGTTTTATAATAGTTTGATAAATTTAATAATGATTTTATAATTCTTAAAACTTTAATGAATTGAAAAATATATTTTTAAAGTTTAAATTTTGACTTGTGAATAAAAATTAAACTAGAAGAGATTCACTAAGTGACATATTGGTTAAGAATTCTCATATTGTCCTATCTTGTATGAATTCGAATTTTAGTATGTGAATGCAATACCTTTTTATTTGATAAAAAATAGACTAAAATGATCATTCTATAATAAATTAATATAATAATATTTGATTCAAATTAATTAATTAATAAATTAAATTATACAAAAAAAAAATATCACAAGAAAACCTTAACCCTAGTCCAAAAACCGCCCCTTCATGTTTATCTAACCCCATAAAATGAATTTTCTGTAACGGCTATTCGGCTATTCCTTTTGCAGAGTTCGGAAAAACAAGAAATAGAAAAAGAAAAGAAAAGCGCAAAGAAGGCATGGCCCTTACGACCATTAATCTCTCTCCTTATCCAAAGCTTGCTGTCAACAACAACAATGGCTTCCTCGCTTCTCAATCTTTTCGCGGTTCCTTTTTGCCATCAAAATCGTTCCTTGGGTCTTCTTCTTTCTATGTGGGATCCCTCAGTTTCACCGTCGATCATCGCAGCTCGTCTCGGCCCCTCTTAGACGGCTCGCGATGGTCCTTTACTCCCTTCCGATGCTTTTCCCTGAAAACAGAGCTCTCCGGTTCGGTCGATGGCCATGGCAATAACGGTGCTCCCGGTACGATAAGAACTGCTCTCAAGCACCCTTTTTCCCATTAATTTATCTATTTTTATTATTTACCCCTTTCTTTCCTCCATTTTACGTAATGTTCTTGATTTTTGGTTCATCTTTTTTGTTTATTTCAAGGGTAATAGTTTTGCCCCTATCTTGAAATTTAGTCCCTCTTCTTACTTTAGTGCATCTATTTCCAATTGAACCACTGTTGATTGATTTTCCTTAAATTTGAATGGGTTATCAAATGGATTTTAATTTTAAATCAAACCTTTAAATATTAATTTGCTACATTTAAATTCAATTGAAATGTTTTCGATTGAGCTTTAGTTTTTAAATCCGATGGAGTTAATAGTGGATATATTTCAAAAGTTTGAGTAGTACAGGTACTGGGAGTGTAATTAAACCAATTTCAAGTAATGTTATCATCAAACCCATAGGACAATTTGTAAAGCAGATGATTTTGAAAGCGAGTAAAAATTTCATCTAGATTGTTGTCTTTGGCTAATGCAACAGCGGAAAGAGTGGTGGTTCTGGTTATTGGTGGAGGGGGAAGAGAACACGCCCTTTGCTACGCGTTGCAGCGGTCACCATCTTGCGATGCGTCTTCTGTGCTCCGGGCAATGCCGGGATTTCGGCCTCCGGGAATGCGATTTGTATTCCTGACCTCGACATCTCCGATAGCTCAGCTGTGATTTCGTTTTGCCGCAAATGGAGTGTTGGTCTGGTTGTTGTTGGACCAGAGGCTCCCCTTGTTTTGGGTCTTGCTAATGATTTGGTAATGGCTGGGATCCCTACTTTTGGCCCTTCAGCCCAGGCTGCTGCCTTTGAAGGTTCTAAGAACTTCATGAACACTATATGTGCCAAATATGGGATTCCTACAGCTAAGGTTTTATCTCAATCCTTTGCCGAAATATGCTATTACATTATCCGACATGCTTGTTATGGTATTAATGCTGTTTTTAAATGTTTGGTTTAGTATCAAACATTTTCAAATGCATCAGCTGCAAAGCAATACATTAAAGAGCAAGGAGCACCTATTGTTATCAAAGCAGATGGACTGGCTGCTGGGAAAGGACTGACGTTGGAGGAGGCGTACGAAGCCGTCGATTCGATGCTTGTAGAGGGCATTTTTGGTTCCGCAGGTTGCCGGATCGTTGTTGAGGAATTTCTTGAAGGAGAAGAAGCATCGTTCTTTAACCTTGACGATGGTGAGAATGCCATACCGCTCGAGTCTGCACAAGACCATAAACGAGTTGGAGGTGGTGACACCGGTCCTAATACCGGTGGGATGGGGGCATACTCACCTGCACCAGTCTTAACTAAAGAACTTCAATCTGTGGTCATGGAATCTATTATTCTCCCTAGGGTGAAGGGCATGTCAATGGAGGGATGCAAATTCGTCGGGGTTTTATAGGCTGGACTAATGACCGAGAACAAGTCCGGCTTACCTAAACTAATCGAGTATAATGTCCAGTTTGGAGATCCGGAGTGTCAGGTCGGTGATAGGCTAGTTTATATGCCATATTTTAAAGCTTCAATGAGGCAATAGATTCTTAAATGGTATTTGTTGTGGTTTGCTCTGCAACAGGTTCTGATGGTTCGTTTAGAGTCCGATCTTGCAAAAGTTCTGCTAGCATCTTGTAGAGGAGAGCTAAAAGGGGTGACACTGAACTAGGGATGGGCATGGGTCGGGTTTTTGGCCCATCCGAACCTGACCCGAAAATAATAACCCTAAAATCGAACTCGACCCGACCCCATTCTCTAAAAAACCCGACCCGACCGAAAATAAATGCTCTAAACCCGACCCCGACCCGACCTATAGAAAAAAAATTAAATTTTTAGGGACCTAGTTGTAAAAAAATAATTGTAGGGGACTTAATTATAAAAAATAATATTTTAAGGACTAAATTGTAAATAAAAATTTAATTTTATGGACTTAATTATAAAAATTTATATAAAGAGAGGGTATTATTACAAATATTCCTAAAAATTTTAAGGGAAAATTATACTCAGTTCCGGGTCGGGTTTGATTTTTTTCATTCTATACCAAAACCGGACCAGAACTTGATTTGTTCACAAAAATACCTAACTCGATCAAGCCGGGCCGGGTTGGAACGCGTCGGGTCCGGGTGAAATGCCCATTCCTACACTGAACTGGTCCCCCAGGTCGGCCATGGTGGTAGTAATGGCAAGCAACGATTACCCCGGCTCCTACGAGAAAGGGACCGTGATTAGGAACCTCGAGGAAGCAGAACATATTGCTCCTTCTGTCAAGATATTCCATGCTGGAACTGCACTCGATTCGGGTAGCAATTTTGTTGCTACCGTGGCCGTGTTCTCGGGATTACTTCCTAGGGCAAAGATCTTGAAGAAGCAAGGGATAAAGCTTACCTAGCAGTCGAAGAAATCGAGTGGCCGGGAGGATTCCACCGGAAGGATATCGGAGGGAGAGCACTTCCTCAAAAGCAATTTGCTAGTAATGCTTAGATTGACATTAAAATCCCTGGCTTTTGACTAGACAGTTTATAATAACTGAGAAATGAAATTTACCTATATGAGTGACATGTCAAAATTGAATTTCCAAAGAATGCCATACTCAAAGTTAATACTTGTTACGGTGCATGCTGGTAAGCAGAATTTATTCATGGCGCTGCATGCTCGGTAGCCTTTCTGAGTTTTTCTGCTTCTACTAGGCAATAGCCGTGCCACACCACATTTTGATGTGTACTTATTTGTGATCCGTTAAGCTAAGTGGAAATTTTATATTTTTGACCCATTTTATAATTTTCTCTCGACCCCTGTTAATCTAAATAAAATCAAGGGTAAAGTAAACAAATTATCTCTAAAAATACAAAATAGTCATCAAACTTTCAAATATTACATAATGGGCATTAAACTTTAGTTTTTGTTACAAAATGGTTATTGAGCCGTTAATTGGGTGACGTGACAGTTAAAAAAATTTGAATAATATAATATTTAATATTTCATTTTGACACATTTAATCAGTTTATTCCTAATTTAACCCTCATTATTGATGTCTAAATTGACTGAATGCGTAAATATTGAGGATTAAATATGTTATTATACAAATTTTCGTAACTGCCACGTCTCCCAGTTAAAAACAATTAACGGTCTAGTGACGATTTTGTAATAAAAACTATAGTTTAATGACCATTATGTAATTTTTGAAAGCTTAGTGACCATTTTGTATTTTTTGGAATAGCTTAGTGACTATTTGTATACTTTACCCTAAAATCAAAGTACTTAATGGTTCGTGAATAGTTTGTATAATGTTTGTGTTTATTAAGCTAAATAAACAAGTATAAACGGAATTTTTATGTTTGATTAGTAAACAAATAAACACAAAAATAGATATGTTTGATTCGTTTATGTTCTTGAACAAGCTCATTTTATATCGTTTATCGACTCCTTTATTGGTTTGTTTCTGGTTTTCTTTTTTCTATTATTTTTTATATTTTAAATATTGGTCAAGGTAGAGACTAAAACGAACATATTGTGAACTTTGGAGTTCAAAATGTGAAATCTGAGTAGCTTAAAGAATAGTGATGTAATTTAACCGTTTATTTAATATTTTTGGTTTCTTTAGTTAATATTTCTGAACATATAAATGAACATGTTCGCGAACATGAACCAGCATGAACACTTTAAAAACAAACAAACACGGACATTATATTAAAAAGTTAAACGAACACAAATACCTTCAAAAAATAAACAAACGGACACGATCTTGTTCGTTTAAACTGGGTTGATTTTACACCCATACCTATATTGAAGACATGTCGAATTAAATTTCCAAAGAATGTCATACAAAAAGTTCTACACTTCCTGATAATCCTCTGCCCAATTTCTGTATATTTCAGAGATCATTACGTTCAAATCCCTACCCAGTTCACCTCAATCGAACGGGGAAGATATGAGTTAACTTATCCACAATAGGAGAGTGATAGGATAGTAAAAAACAAAAGAGCGCACATGGAAATTCATTCTTTCAGCTTTCATTTCTTTATATATATGTACATAATTTCTACACAAATCTATAAATCTTGTTAAGTACTTCAACTTGGCTATTTATATGAACCAAGTTTTCAAACCGGAGGATTAAAGGAAAACGAAAACTCACACCAGATATGTATAGAGGAAGGAAATAAAAGGACCTTCTATACCGTATTGCACTTTTTTAGGTGAGCAAATAACCTATATGGAAAAAGAAATATGTACCTATCTTTCAGTTCTTCGGTCTGATGATCGATAATATGCTACTTGATTGATTCCATTGCTTTATTCCTGCATATGGTTCTTGTGACCGGGACTATCTGGCTTATCAAGCATTCCACACTTGCAGAAGGGCTGACTCTCCTAGAAGATCCTCCGCTTGCATACGCCATGCAGTCATCACAGCAGCAAGGACATCCTTGATATCCATTCCCAATGTTATGTCTGCCTATCGGATAGACCCGGTTTACTAGAACATGACCATGCCCCATAGCACCCCTCGCGAAGTCGTGTGGCCCTGTGGGCTTTTCAGCCCAAAAATCTGGGGATGTTCTTGGAGATTGAATGCTGTAGGGCTGTAGTTGCTGGTGGTTTTGGTGATAATGATGATGTGGCTGGTAAACTTGGTGATTGCTATGGCTGTTATTACTTTGCACATGGTGGGTGCTGAGGTTGTAAAGGCTAGGAGAACTCCGGACTTTAGGCATGGGGGGTTTATTATGTTGGTTTGCACTCAGAACTGATGGCTCCATGGGGTAAGAGCTAGCAACAGGATCCGGAGAAGGTTCTTTAGGGGAAGTGCAAGCAGAGATGCTGAAGATGGAGCGGTTTGGGTAGAAAGGGGTTTGCCTTCCACTAGTATTATTTGAACTCGTACGAGCTATGCCATTGATGGCGTCTATGTACCGCAGCTCAAGGGAGTAGGGATCAACATGGTTCGTTTGGTTCTCGACTACGATTGGGTTCGAAGGGAACAAGAAAACACGTAATTTTGAAGTTCCTTGACTTTCGAGACGACGATACTCATCAACCATATGTTTGACATCCTCATCCGATTTTATAGTTACCAAGGTATCAAGTTCCTCGGGGATGGCCAGGAATTTCATAACCACGTCCCCTTCTACCATACTGTTCACCTTCTTCATCAATTCTGTCACATATATGGAAAATGTCACTTTAAAAAATGGCTGTATAAAAATATGCTGATTTCTTCAGCTTTTAAGATATTCACATATTGTTATGATTTTTTTCCTTCACAAATTTATATAGTTTTATTATTAGAAATTTGAATAGGAGAAAAGTTAAGATTTGAACTTGGCAAAAATGCCAACATAAAGCATCTCTAAACACCAATTGTGGCTTTGTTGACTGCAGTTTAGAAATACAAGTGACCAATCCAAAACAGGATAGCTAAAACAATGGAAAAAATTAGACTGGCCAATTCTTAAATTCTAAATCGATCCAAAGTTCAAACCTAAAGATTAGCCTCATTGATTGAAGACAAGCATTCTAAAGGAACGATCTAAGTTTGAGTTTGAGGTGCAAGCATTCAAATTTATTACAAAAAGTAAATGATAAGGTGAAGCAAACATTGCAATGACCAAATTGCCATTGGGAATGAATCGAATTGGCATAAAACTTAACCAGGATGAAACGAGGGCAAACCAGAAAATTTGATATCCCGCGGGACCGCCACCATTCGAGTCTCTCCACCAACGTACTTGAGTTGACCGTCGCTTGGTCTGGGCAATATTTTCCCGCCATAGCTGCAAAGAAACTTCACCCTATTCCTCGGGGAGGAAGGATTCATCGGCGATGAAGCCACCCCTTCATCGCTACCAACGGTTTCGCTCGCCGTCATTTGAGTCACCTCTTCAAGCGATTCAACTCGGGGACTCGTTGCTGCTTCTCAATGTCGTATCCGATCGCCAAATTCACCGATTATGCGTTAGCGTTTTCCTCCCTAATCTGGGAATTTCAATGAAAATTATTTTTTATCCAAACAGATTATTTATGATCCAATATCTTATACACAATCTCGAAGCACTAAATTTAATAAAAAAGCATATTAATTAATAGAATAAATTACAATCGAAAATCCACAAGCAATTTGACCCTCAACTTTTAATTAGTTATCACTTCAGTTCAGTGACGGAACTTACTATTATTTATTTAAGGGTCGTTTAAGAATTTTTTAAATTAAAGGGACAACAATAAATTATATATATGTGGAGAGTCAAGAAGCAATTATCACAATTTTTCTCATTTTTAATATTTTCTCAGACCATGACCACCCCTAGTCCTTGTATAGTTTTGTCACTGCTTCAGACCTTTGTCTCTTTTCAATAAAAATATCACATGATCTAAATAAATTATTGTCATGTGTAATAATGTTTTTTATTCTTATTTTACACGTGACATAATTTCATCATCATTTTTTAAATGAAATTTATTGACTTGCAAAGTGAACAACAGTCACACAGGGTGGAGAGATAGATAGTGATTTTTGGTGGTTGAAGGTGGTTCTAATCTGTCTTGAGGTTTGGTATTCTGGGTTCTGGTCGTTCTTGTGTCATTTTGCTCTATTGCATGACTATTTATAAGGGTTTAAATATGTGTCGATTGAAAGTTGTTGTGGTATTTTGGCTGGACGTCCTAGGAAGTGACGCTCTAAATTGGTTTGTCATCAAATAAGACCGCGCGTGCTAACACGCGGTCGCTAGTAATCGCTCTCAAAGTGTGTTCGCAAGTCGGGAGTAGTCGACACGTGATTGTTGGCGATCGTTCACAAGGTGTGTTCGCAAGCCGCAGTGGTCGACACGGGTTGCTGGCTACCGTTCGCAAGATGTGTTCGCAAGTTGGGCTAGTCGATACATAGTCGCTAGTGATTATCCGCGGGTAGGGATTCATTTGCCCTCCAGGTGAGCGAAGGTTATAAAGAGAACTTGGCGAAGCTAGAAATTGCAGCTGGTTTCTGTGGCGCCAAATTTTGTGGCGTTAAAAATTTAGAGTTTTTGAATTTTAAATTGTTTAAAAGTAATCAAGTGGTAGTTGTGTTGCCACGTGTTGTTTGAGATGAACCGTCTTGTTGTAAAAAATGAACCATTTTGTACATAAATCATTTTCTAAAAGGTTCCTAGGGTAAATAGGGTTATAAATAAGGTTATTTGTAATTGTGAATCCCACTTAACTCTTTTTCTTGTTTCATCATTAGTTTTGGTCTTTGAATATCGAGTAAGTAATATTCTTTTCTTTCTTGTTTGACTTTTTTTCTTTCATTTTTTTATCAATGGCTTCCGGGGCGCCTCTAGTGGCGTGATAAGTGATGAGTATGTGTGCACTACAACGTGTCGAGATATGTCCCGGACATTAGAGTGTAGGGAATTGCACTGTTGGATAAATTTTTGATATTGATTTAGTATTTCGCACTAGTTGTATCGTCTTAGTGCAATAGGAGAGGGGGAGCATCCTTGGTTTCTGGTATCGTTATACGCTTTCGAGGCTGAGTTTCATTTACCACTTCGCTCTTTTTTCATGGAGTGGTTTAATTGGTTTGGGGTAGCGCAGGGTTAGTTGTTCGGAGCGGGTTGGTGGGTTTTAATGACGTATTTCCTTAATCGCAAGCTTTATGAGAAAGAAACATCGGTGAAGGTGTTTCAACATTTTTACCATGTCGGCCCTACCAGTGATAAAAATATGAAGGTATTTGTGATGATTACCCCTCGCTCTAAGATGATGTCGGTAATGAGTAATAAGTCCACTAATATTTGCTTGAGTAGGACGAAATATATTAAGATAGAATGACAGTTTGAGCAATTTCCTTTAGTTTGGACTAGACCTTCCAAGAGTAGCAGCAAAATTCTAGATGATTTATCTTTTAAGGAACAAGCGTAAATTTAGAGATTAGAAATAGAACGCCATTCACGGTTCGACAAAGTATGTACAATAAGGAATATGTGGGTGTACTATTTAGAGGAGAAAAGTCCTAATGGATGGGATGAATTTGAGATGAACACGCTTTCTGGTGAGGATATTCTCAATTGTAAAGGGGCTTGACCTTATGGGGATGAGGACAAATTTTATGTCAGAGAAATTCTCTTAGGAATGATGAGGAGCCTGATGATTTCTTCGTTGAATACACTGGTTGTCGTGTTCGCAAGTGGGAATATCGAAAGAAGGATGCTTCTCCAAGCAGGGGAAAGATGGTTGGCGAAAGTAGTAGATCTGTTATCCTCCCCCTTCGCCTTCTTCCCCTTCTTTATTGTCTTCGGATGAGAGGGAGAGTAGTTCGATGAACTTAGAACGTAGAACAAAGAGACTAAGGGATCATGTTGTTTCTTCTCAGTTTGTTTTTTAAGGTACTTCCATATTGCTGATCCGTTCAATTTTTTTTTCTTGTAGGACTTTAATTGATTAATTTAAAAAAATCAACATGTCTAATGAAAGCATACCCCTTTATACGTGGATTGTAGGTCTTACCTCTCCATCATATAAGATTTCTCAAAATCCTATTTGAACAATTACTTTTTAGTTTATGTTTAAATGCATTAGATATAAATTATTACAAATATACATAAAAAAGATAGAAAGCAAGTGGACTGATTAATGATTATTTGAGACAATAATTAAAGGATTAATGTAAAATAAAATAAGGGTAACCTACATCATTAGTCACTAAACTATAGAACATTTTTGTTTTGGTTATTGAATTATAAAAAGCTTCAATTTTATCACTAATTTTTTCAAGGGTAAAATACAAAGAACATCACTCAACTTTCTTTTCACTTCTATTTTGTTCACTCAACTTTAAAAATTTTCAATTTAAAAACTGAACTTTTCAAATTGTTCCTTGTTTAATCGCTCTAGATTATTTTTATAGTATGACATGACATTATTTATTAATATTTACTATAAAATAAAATTTAAAATTAAAAGATATATAAAATAAAAAGAAATTTCTTAACTTTACCCCAAACCCTCACCAGCCGACAGCCGTCCTTCACCAGATATCCTCACCACCCCCATCATAGTCTCCCTCGAACCCTACATCAAATGTCATTCACTCTCTCCCGGTGAACCTCGTTGCTTGAAACTGCTAATCTTATGGAATCTGAGTCCATGGTATCACATATACCATCTTTCTTCTTAATCTTTGATGAATCTTTTAACCACCGGTGAACCTATTTCTTTACACTCCCAGGAACCAATAGTTACAGGATCCAAAGATCTAGAAATAGAAGAAGAAGGTATTAAAGACGGGGAGAAAATTACTTCATTTAAAGCAGTTCTTGATGGGGTTTGGGGTGAGAGGCTGAGAGCTGGTGCGGTCAGGTGGAAAGGGGATGAAAATATTAAATAATTAGTTTAAACAATTGATTTGAAACTGTAGCGACTATTCTTTCCGGGCAGCTACAAAAAATTAAGAAATTAATATTGGGGGTTTTCTGCTTTTATTGAAAAACTATTTAAAAAGGGGAATTTTTTTGAAAATGCGTATTTAAAAAAATATGAAGTCGTCACCAGTCACTTTGGTGGGTCGAACACCGTAAAAAAAACAAAATCAGAGATTCGAAAATTTAGGTTTGGGAGTCGGTTACGTACGGGGAAGGGTTAGTACTCCGCTACGCCCAAAATTGGTACCTATAGGGTTCATATCGTAATTATTAAAAAATGTAATTTAATTTAAAAATTAATTCCTAATATGCATGGTTCGAATATTAAATTTGCCTCGAAATCTACGGTACCAAAGGAGATGACACTTGGAGACATGGATGATACTCCCACTAGAATACCGTAATAAAAAGCCTACAACTTTATGTAAAAAATATATGCATGAATCAATTAATATACATAAATTAAAAGACATCGGCAAAAATAAATGGTGAACATAAATAAAGTTAAATAAATAAAGAACGACTAAATATAGATAAATATATAAAGATGTAGTAACATATACTAAACGTATAAAGGTACCATAATAATATATATATATAATATAATATATAGATAATAATGTATACATAGTATATATACTCTAGTATATAAAAACTGTATGTAACATATTAGAGTAATATATAATATAGTAAAAATAATATAATGTATTCACATATATAGACAATATGTAATATATATATATATATAATAGCACAAATAATGTAATATATACACGCGTTATAAATATATGAACATAAATCAAACACATTTATAAGATTTATATATAATATGCTATGTATATATTATATACATACCAACATATATAAATGAATACAGTATGTAATATATATAATATGTAAATTAACAAAATAAAAAATAAGTATACACATATATAAAGTAAAAAAAAAACATGCATACACAAATATATATAATAATAAGAACAACATATACATAACATAATGCATAAATAACAATAATACATATAGTATACGAGTAACACCCCATTCCCGGTCTGGTAGGATTTCGGGTCGAAAAATGTTATCTGTAAACAATACGGTGATCGGTTTACCAAAATCGATGACTTGGACTATGAACAATGAATTAATATCAATGTTTTGATGCAATGCTTGACTATGGTCAATGCAAACTCATTCAATTTATGGTCAGTGACCAATTAATAACTTATATAAGTTTAAGGACTAAATTGTAAATCTTGCAAGCTTTAAGGACTCATCAAGAATTAGGCTTACCAATATGAAATCTCATACCTGATTATCTTGTATATAAAATTCTAAAGGCTTTGGAGTCCATTTACACTTTCAATTAACACATATTCGAATCAGTGATCAATTTGCAAAATTCCAAAACTGGTTAACTAACTTACATGTATCGATACCGGTACTCAAGAGGCCGTACCGGTACGCCCTTAAGAATATTTTTTGAACCTCAATCTCGTATCGGTACTCATCATGTACCGGTATGCCTTAATGCCTTATATCGGTATGCCTTAATGCCTTATACCAACTTTGCATGTCTGTACCAGTACGACAACACCTGTACCGGTACGCCTGGGTTAATATCGCCCCTAAGATGCCTAACAGTACTGGTACGGCACCACCCGTACCGGTACGCATGTACCTATAATGTCATATTTTGTCTTTTTTTTTCTCTCAAATTAAGGACTTTAACCATGTCCAAAGTTTACCAAATTTTACCAACAAGCTTATAAACACTATTTCTATATGTGTGTCAAATTTCATGTCAATATGAATCCATTTACCATGTTTTCCCTTATTGGTGCATCTTAGGCCATTTCCCCCAATTTACCAAAACATTAGTTTACCATTTTTCAATACTTAACTCATTTAACATAGTGAACCTTACATACATACAAAATGAGACTAAACTAACTTGTCTAGACCCTATTCCACCTTTCTAGGAGTTTAAGAACAAAGTTTACATTACATGCAACTCAATGACTTGCTTCGAAAACGTCCTTGCTCCGATCCTCGATCCAACAAACTTTTAACCTGAAAATGTATAGAAGTGAGATGCATTAGGTTTACTTAGCCCAGTGAGGTAGTCGATAACAATAACATGAATATCAATGATAACAATGACATGGATAGTAATATAAATGCATCCCAAGTCAAGTTTTAACAATACTTGCAATACTTATTTATTTTTCCTTGGAACGATATGTAATATGGATACTCAAATTCCCAACCAACATCGCCAACAATAAATGATCAATATCCTCCAACATTGCCAATAAGACCAACACTAACACATCCCGCCAACATCGCCAAATAAAGCCTTAGCTCAAAGACCATAGTCCACTCCGTACCAATGAGCTCATGAATTTTATGGCATGCCAATTGTATCTCATGTCCATTCGTATCCAAGGATCAATACTTAGGCCAATAGCAATAACAATAACAATAATAATAACAATGACAATAACGGTAGCAATAACAATAACAATAACAATATAGCATGATCAATATGACCTTTCTCAATTATTCAATGATATCTATGACAATACAATGATTCAATAATCAACTTAACAATGTAATAAGCTTACCAAAGCTTACCAATGATACCTTAACAAGGTTTTCTTATATTCATACCTTGATCAATGATGATGATGCAATAATCAATATCAATGACTTCGGGAAAGACACCTAGCCAATCCCTAGACTCTGACTAAACTCACCAATACTTCCAAGGCTTTCAAGGCTCCTGGATGACAACTCCTTTATTCTTGAGCTTGGTCAAATTGGAAGGATTTGGTGATTCTTCACCTTGATTTTTTTGAGCTACAGAGAAATAGGAATTACAAGAATTTCAGTATCGATTATAGATTAATAGCACTTATTAGCTATGAAAAATAATAACGAATAAGCTATGATATCCCTAGAGAATTTTTAGGGTTCATTGATTCTTAAACTTGGAATTAAACATGAATTTGGTAGTGGAATCGATGGAGGGATTTTGATTACCCGATCGACAGCAATACTATAGCATAGAGAAATTAAAAGAAATCAAAGCTTGGATAGCTCTCCAATGGAGGTGCTTGCTTAAGGGAAGAAAATGAAGATGTTGAGGTGCTTGCTTGAAAGTTACCAGGTAAGCTTTCTAAACCTCATTCTTTTTCTTTCTTTTACTATCTTATTAGTTTAGGATTCCCTTAGGGTGAAGTAACTCTATCCTACAAGTCCACATAAAGGATGACTAATATTTAAGAGGGGCTAATCATAAGGTTAGTCCCTCAACTCTCCATCTTCTATACTTTTACCCCCCAAGCTTTTAATTTTTCTCAATTTGGTCATTAAAATAGTTTTCAAATTTTACAATGAAATCCTTGATCAATATCAATACTAAATTGGGATTCAAAACTCAGTAATTGGCCATTTGGTTAATGAACAAGACTATAATTTGACTTTTTGGTGTAGAATCTCTAGTTGCCGGAATTAAATTCTGACTAGGCCCGATTTTGGGGTGTTATAACTCTCCCCTTAAGAAAAATACAACCTCAAATTTTACCTGAATCGAATAGATATGGATATTGACTCCTCATTGTCTCTTCAGGTTCTCATGTAGCTTCTTCGATCTTATGGCTTCTCCACAACACTTTAACTATAGGAACGTTCTTGTTTCGAAGTCTTTTGACTTTCCTTGCCAATACTTATACTGGTTATTTCTCATATGTCAGATTGGGGTGGAGTTCTAATGATTCGAGCTCAATAAAATGAGATGGATTAGATTTATACTTGCGAAGCATCGATATATGAAATACATCGTGAATCTTGCTCAACTCTTGAGGCAAAGCTAATCGGTAAGCCACATGACCAACACTCTCAGTCACCTCAAAAGTCTAATGAATAGGGGGCTTAGCTTCCCCTTTTTGCCAAAATCGGAGAATCTTCTTCCATGGAGAGACTTTTAAGAAAACTTTTTCACCAATTTCATATTGTATATCTCTTCTCTTAAGATTAGCATAGGCCTTTTGTCGGTCAAAGACAACCTTTAAACGATCATGAATGATGGTAACCCGTTCTTCAATTTCCCGAAGTAAGTCAGGGCCCAACATCTTACCTTCACCAAGTTTAGACTAGCATAATGGTGTTCTACATCTTCTGCCATATAATGCTTCATACGGTGCCATCCCGATAGATGATTGATGATTATTATTGTAAGCAAACTCGATGAGAGGTAGGGACTTTTCCCAAGTTCCTTCAAAGTCAATGACACAAGCGCAAAACATATTTTCTAATACTTGAATTACCCTTTCTGATCGGCCATCAGACTGGGGGTGAAAGGTTGTACTAAGATTGACTCAGTTGCCTAGAGCTCTTTGCAATGCTTTATAGAATCGTGAAGTAAAACGTAGATCTCGATCATAGATGATTGACTTAGGTACTCCATAGAGTCTGATCACTTCCTTGATGTACAAATCAGCTAGCTTGAGAAGACCATAATCTATTCTGACAGGTAAGAAATGAGCTGACTTGGTAAAACGGTCAATAATGACCTAAATAGCATCATGTTTAGCTGGAGTCAATGGTAGGCCACTGACGAAGTCCATGGTTATTCTCTTCCACTTTCATTGGGGAAGTTTGATGGGTTGCAATAATCCTGTGGGAATACAATGCTCAGCCTTGACTTGCTGGCACGTAAGATATCTTGACACAAACTCTATAATAGCTTTCTTCATACCAGGCCACAAGTACAATTCCTGAAGATCTTTATACATCTCCACCGACCCCTGGTGAACTAAAAAAGGACTACAATGGGCTTCTCTGAGGATGTCATCATGAAGGGATTCATTATTTGGTATACAAATCTTATCACAGAAAAATAAGAGTCATTCAGAGTTAATTCTGAAATTAGAATCAGGATTACTTTGAAGCTTGGAAACAATGGCTTGCAGTTCAGATTCTTGATCTTGCAATGATTTGATTCTCGTCATAATGGTAGACTAAACTTGAAGTTTAGCTACTAAAGGTTGGTGTTTCTGTAACTGGAAATAAACGTTGATAGCTTGAGGAGGTACAATGTAATAATGATATTGTAAATCTAATACAATTGTAAATACTTGTGATTCAATATCCAATATTGATACTTACCAGGCAAAGGTTTGCTGCTGAGTGCATCAGCTACAACGTTAGCCTTGCCCGGATGATAATTAATTACAAGATCGTAGTATTTGAGAAGTTCCATCCATCCCCTTTGAAGAAGGTTAAGCTCCTTTTGAGCCAAAAATATTTAAGGCTTTTGTGATCGATATATAGGTAGCATTTTTCTCTGTATAGATAATGTCTCCAAAATTTTAAGGCAAAGACAACCGCAACCAACTCAAGATCATGAGTGGGTAATTAATTTTGTGTGGCTTAAGTTGTCTCGAGGCGTACGCAACAACGTTGCCTTCTTACATCAAAACACACCCTAACACTTGATGTGATGCATCACTATACACGGTGTAGTCTTTTCTAGACTCAGGTTGGGTCAGGACTGGTGCATGTGTCAATACTTGTTTAAGCTGATTAAAACTGCGTTGTTGTTTCTCGGTCCACTCAAAAGGAATATCATTTCATAGAAGTTTAGTTAATGGTGCTGCTATTATAGAAAACCTTTTTACGAATTTTTTGTAATAACAAGCAAGACCAAGAAAACTACAAACTTCACCAACATTCTTCGGTGGCCTTCACTCCACTATAGCTTGGCTCTTCTTCGGATCTAATTTAATAACTTCTGCATATATCACATGTCCTAGAAGTGAAACTTGAGTGAGCCAAAACTCACACTTACTAAACTTGGCATATAACTGCTTCTCCCAAATGGTTTAGAGCATGATACAAAGATGGTCGCAGTGTTTCGTCTGATTCTTGGAATAGATCAATATATCATCTATAAACACCACTAAAAACTTGTCAAGGTAGGGTCTAAAAACCCGGTTCATGAGATCCATAAAGGCAGCAGGTGCATTGGTTAACCCAAAGGGCATAACCAAAAATTCGTAGTGGCCATACCTTGTACGGAAGGCTGTCTTAGGCACATCACATTCTTTAACTCTCATTTGATAGTACCAAAATCTTAAGTTAATCTTAGAAAAGCTGATCAAACAAGCCATCAATTCTTGGTAAGGGATATTTGTTCTTGATGGTGAACTTATTCAATTGTCGGTAACCAATGCAAAGACGCATTGATCTATCCTTTTTCTTAACAAAAAGAACCGAAGCTCCCCATGGTAAAGAACATGGTTGAGTGAAACCCTTAAATAACAGGTCTTGAATCTGTACTTTAAGCTCAGTGAGTTTAACCGGTGCTATTCAATAAGGTACAATAAAATTTGGAGTGGTTCCAAGTTGCACTTTAATCCCAAATTCAACTTCACGGGTGAGTGGTATGCCCGAAAGTTCATTAGGAAACACATTAGAAAACTCTTGCACGGAATATATATCTTGCAATTGAGATTCTTCCTTGCTTGCAGCAGCATATAACAATGATTTCTTACTCCTAGAGTCCATAAGAGTCACTCTCCTTGCCAAGACCTCTAAGGTATAATTTCTTCTTTGAATATCCACCCAAGCTCGATGCTCTCTAAGCCAATCAAGCCCCAAAATTACATCGAACTTATGAATATGGAGGGCCATAAGATTGGCCAAGAAAGGTATCCCTTGTATTACGAGGGGACAATTCTTACATACTAACCCAACTACAACACTATCCCCTAAAGGATTGGTTACGATGATTTTGGAGGCTATAGGTTCAGATGCCAACTTAAATCTTTTAATCAACACAGTACTTATAAAAGAATGAGTGGATCCAGGATCAATCAATGCATAAATAGGGTGAGTATACAATTCAATAGTACTTGCTATAATGTCTGGATCCTCCCTGCTCCTCACGTGATAAACTTGGGCTGAAGCTTTAGATTCTTGTTAGTTAGAAGTTCTTGCAGAGCCACCAGGTCTCCCAAAAGCTCTCGATACAACTTTTTTCTACCCTTTACCCTTGAAACACTGAGCAGGGGATGCAAAAATTGCCGGTGCAGAAGACTTAGAAGCATTCATCGGACAATCTTTGATGTAGTAACCTTGCTCACCATAAAACAAACATGCTCTGGATTGTCTACGACATTGCCCCACAAGATGTCTTCTCTGACAAAAATTATCGACAGGGTATTATGACTCTCGGCTTGAACCTCAAATACACTCAATAGAGGTTGTTCTTGTAGCATATTGAGACATGGTTTGCGTCTTAGTAAAATTGCCTGATCGGGAAGATTGTTGATGATACTGTTGCTTGAATCCCTGTTATTTTCCTTTGTTATATGGCAAAGGTGGGCGAGAATCATCTTGAGGCCTCTTCTCAAATCGAGTTAACCCACTAAACCTCTGCAACCTCTGAGCAGCTTCAGTAGAGATCGCTCAATTTATAAGCTCTTGGAAATCTATGATTCCTAAAGTTGTGAACAAGGGTCGAAGTTCATCACTCAACCCAGCTACAAATATTCTACACTTCTCTTCTTCTTTTTTTGATGTATTCAGCTCTATACTTGCAATACTTGCATAAGTCGTGGATGTACTGCTCTACTGGCCTCTCACCTTGCTTAAGGTAGAGGAAAATTTCACGTCTTTCAGCTAGATAATACTTATTGATATACTTCTTTCTAAACTTACACAGAAAGAACTCCCAAGTCACAGCTTCCTTAGGAGCGGTAAGTATGGTAGTTTCCCACTAATGCAAAGCCTCGTCTTCCAACAAGGCCAAGGCACATTCAAGATTATGCTCATCTGAGCACTGTAACTGCTTAGTCAGAATCCTTATTGTGCTGTCCATCTAGTACTCTGCTGCTTTAAGATCCTCACAAGTCTTACCTGTAAAGGTAATGGCTCGGTTTTGAGCTAATTTATCAATGGGGGCTCGACTTACAGAAGTAACAGCTACAGAAGACTGTACAGACTGCTCGGACTTAAGAGTAGCCATAAACTGTTTAAACATTTCAGTCATGTTCTTGTAACACTCAAATTGAGCAGTCTGTAGTATAGGTTTAGGATTTGATGGTTCTTGCAGAGGAATTTTTGGATTCAGAGGGTTTTCCCCTTTTTATCCTCGCCATTTGTCGAGGAACCAGTGGTATGCTCAACCTCTTCGTGAGCTTTCTCAGAGTCATACATCATATACTATAAAAGGAAAAAAGGATCGGATTAATCGCAAGTCACAATATACACAATAATAAACTCCTAGGTGGCATATGCAATAACAATACAATAGACTTCAATTTAGTCCTAGAATCGACTAAACTCTAGCTCTGATACCACAAAGGTAATACCCCATTCTCGATCTGATAGGATTTTAGGTCAGAAAGCGTTATCGGTGAATAATACGGTGATTGGTTTACCAAATCGATGCTTGGACTATGAACAGTGAATTAATATCAATGTTTTGATGCAATGCTTGACTATGGTCAGTGCAAACTCATTCAATTTATAGTCAGGGACAAATTAATAACTTATACAAGTTTAAGGACTAAAATGTAAATCTTGCAAGCTTTAAGGACTCGTCATGAATTAGGCTTACCAATATGAAATCCCATACCTGATTATCTTGTATATAAAATTCTAAAGGTTTTAGAGTCCATTTACACTTTCAATTAACCCATATTCGAAACAATGACCATTTTGCAAAATTCTAAAACCGGTTAACTAACTTACTTGTATCGGTACAGGTACTCAAGAGGTCGTACCAGTACGCCCTTAAGAATATTTTTTTGAACCTCAATCCCGTATCGATACTCATCCTACAGTACCAGTACGAGGATTCAGTGTCTTCGTATCGATATGACACCATTACCGTATCGATACTCAATCCCTAATTCCCAAATTGAATCGTTAATGGGTATTGGTATGCCACCACCCATACCGGTACCTATGCTACAGTAAAATTCCAGTGTTGATTTAGTATCGATACCCCGATATCAATATCGGTACAAACTTTACATGTCCGTACCAGTATGCCTGGGTTAATATCGCCCCTAAGATGCCTTACAGTACCTGTACGGTACCACCCGTACCGGTACGCTTGTACCTATAATGTCATATTTTGTCTTTTTTTCTCAAATTAAGGACTTTAACCATGTCCAAAGTTTACCAAATTTTACCATTAAGCTTATAAACACTAATGCTATATGTGAGTCAAATTTCATGTCAATACGAACCCATTTACCATGTTTTCCCTTATTGGTGCATCTTAGGCCATTTCCCCCAATTTACCAAAACATTCGTATACCATTTTTCAATAATTAACTCATTTAACATAGTGAACCGTACATACATACAAAATGGGACTAAACTAACTTGTCTAGACCCTATGCCACCTTTCTAAGAGTTTAAGGACAATGTTTACATTACATGCAACTTGGTGACTTGCTTCGAAAACGTTCTTGCTCCGATCCTCGATCCAACAAACTTTTAACCTGAAAATGCATGGAAGTGAGATGCATTAGGCTTACTTAGCCTAGTGAGGTAGTCAATAACAATAACATGAATATCAATGATAACAATGACATGTATAGAAATCTAAATGCATTTCAAGTCAAGTTTTAACAATACTTGCAATACTTATTTAATTTTCCTTGGATCAACATGTAATGTGGATACACAAATTCTCAGCCAACATCGCCAATAATAAATGGTCAATATCCTCCATCATCGCCAATAAGACCAACGCTAACATGTCCCGCCAACATCACCAAATAGAGCTTTAGCTCAAGGACAGTAGTCCACTCTGTACCAATGAGCTCATGAATTCTATGGCATGCCAATTGTATCCCATGTTCATTCGTATCCAAGGATTCAATACTTAGGCCAATGTCAATAACAATAACGGTAGCAATAAAAATAACGATATAGCATGATCAATATGGCCTTTCTTAATGTTCCAATGATATCTATGGCAATACAATGATTCAATAATCAACTTGACAATGTAATAAGCTTACCAAAGCTTACCAATGATACCTTAACAAGGTTTTCTTATATTCATACCTTGATCAATGATGCTGATGCTATAATCAATATCAATGACTTTAGGAAAGGCACCTAGCCAATCCCCAGTCTCCGACTACACTCACCGATACTTCTGAGGCTTTCAAGGCTCCTGGATGACAACTCTTTTATTCTTGATCTTGGTCAAATTTGAAGGATTTGGTTATTCTTCACCTTGATTTTCTTGAGCTACAAAGAAATAGGAATTACAAGAATTTCAATATCGATTATAGATTCATAGCTGTTGTTAGCTATGAAAAACAATAACGAATAAGCTATGATATCCCTAGAGAATTTCTAAGGTTTCTTGATTCTTAAACTTGGAATTAAAAATGAATTTGGTCATGGAATCGATGAATCGATGGAGGGCTTTTGCTTACCCGATTGATAGCAATACTATAGCATAAGGAAATTGAAAAAAAACAAAGCTTGGATAGCTCTCCAATGGAGGTGCTTCCTTAAAGGAAGAGGATGAAGATGGTGAGGTACTTGCTTGAATGTTACCGGGTAAGCTTTCTAAACTTTCTTCTTTTTCTTTCCTTTACTATCTTATTAGTTTAGGATTCCCTTAGGGTGAAGTAAATCCTCCCCATAAGTCCAAGTAAAGGATGACTAATATTGAAGATGGGTTAATCACAATGTTAGTCCCTCAACTCTCTATCTTTTATACTTTTACCCCTAAGCTTTCAATTTTTCTTAATTTGGTTATTAAAACAGTTTTAAAATTTACAATGAAATCCTTGATCAATATCAATACTTAATTTGGATTTAAAACTCAATAATTGACCAATTGGTCAATGGTCAAGACTATAATTTGACTTTTCGGTGCGGAATCTCTAGTTGCCAAAATTAAATTCCGACTAGGCCCGGTTTTAGGGTGTTACAATACGGACTAAGCACTATACACATATAAACTATATATTATATGCTATACGCATATATTTACTACACATATAATGTACAACATGAAAATTTAAAAGACTATATAAATATAAAATACCATATGATATAATATATATCACATGTATATGTTAGAACAAAATATTATACCAAAATAAATAATAAATTAATAAACAAAATATGCAAAAACAGAATAAATAAATCAAAATAAAAGCTCAAATTACACAAGGTTATAGAGCTAAAATTAAACAAAGTGAAATGGTTAAGGGCTGAAAATGAATTAAACCACAAGAAAGAGGACCCAATTAAAATGTAATCAAAAGTTAGAAGAGCCAAAACAATGATTATCCCACTGGAAACATGATTAAATTAAAAGTGGGACAAAATTGAGAAAAAAATTTAAGAACCAAGGAGATAATTTATGAAGGCATAAAGATAATGGAGCTATTAAATAAAGGTGGAGGGACTATTTGGGTATTAACCCATTTTGAAAATCTGAATTCAGTTTAATTTAGGGACGAAATTGCAAAATTTTGAAAACAGAGGGGCACTGAGGATGCAATTTGACCATGCAGAAGCCCTGATTTCGTGATTAAATTGGGGCGGAGGGACTAACAGGTAATTGGATCATTTTTCAAAAATTCTATTTAAAGGGCATTTCGGTTTCATATCAGACCTTTTAGTCATTTTTTCAGCTTTAAAAAATTAAACTCTCTTTTTCTATGTTTTATTCTAACCAAAACCTCAAACTTTCCCAATTTTCTAGAAGTCGGCGGTGGTCCAGCTACTCCGGCCACCGCCCCTGACTACTACTGCCGCTCACCGGTATCAACATCCCTAAATATTAACCTTTCGAAAGCATTTTCATTTTCAAAAAAATCAAAAGTCCCCATTTGTTTTTTAAAAATCTGAACTGATATCCCTTTTTATAAAAAAAACCCTTTTTTTTACTTTAAACCGGTTTGAGACCCTTGAAAAAGAATAGAAGGAATGATGTTGTTCATCGGCACATCCCTCTCCACCCTTACTAACTATGGTGACCTAGAAAGGTATACTCTTCTCTTTTTTGTTATTATTTTCTTTTGTTTCTAATATGCATACATGAGATATTACCTTCTGAAATTTCTTCTCTTTTTTATTTGAAATCTGAGAATCTAAGTATATTTGGTTGAGGTAATTATATATATATCCGATTTTTTGCCTCGGATTTGTGTTTGTTTATAAAAATAAGTAAACATTAAATGAAATCCTTGTTGTTGATACTTGATTTTGACTAATATCCCCATTTTTTATGATTTCTTGCATGTCCGAGTTGATGAGGGGATCGTGCGGCGGTAGCGAAATATTCGGCGGTGAAGCCACATGGATGGGCCCGGTGAAGATGAAGAGACTATCGGTCAGATTGATTTTTGGGCCGTTAGATCAGATCTGATCCAACGGTCGAGATTCCTCGAAGATAGACGTCTCTAATGCAATCTAGAGAGCTGACGTGGCATCCCATGATCTTGACACTTGGCGCGTGGGTATCTGAAGGGTCTGCGTGTGGGAGGCAAACGGCTAGGGCGTGTGATACACGCGGCCAACTGGAGGGTTTCATCTTGTTAATCAGGACCGTTGGATCTGGCTTGATCCAACGATTGTCCTTTGACAGCGTATAGAAGATGGGATGATATCATATTAGGGTAAATTGTGTTATAGGGTTTTAGTTATTTAGGTTTGGCCGTTTGGGCCTATGTAATTAATATTTTGGGTTTTTTTGGGTCTGTTTGAATTGTAATTGGACTAAACATTAATTAATATCATGTTTAAATTTTTATACTGATCTGCTTTCTTTTAATGCCTCCAGCCCATAATAATAATAATAATAATAATAATAATAATAATAATAATAATAATAATTAATACACATAATATTAATATACATGCAACATACATACAAAATACATATAAATACCATACATACACATACAATAAATAAATATTGATAAACATGCACACATATATACATACAATAATAGTAAATATATACACATTCTAACACATACAAGCATACGTACGATATACACATATGCATACATACAATATAAGACATACATATATTACGACGTAAGATAATACATACAATACATAAATAACAAGCATATATTATCACATACATATTAACATATACACGTATACTCATGCACATACAATAATACAATATATATACATACAAAACTATTAAGCACTAATAATACATACATACATATATTTAATGGTATATAATAATTATAATTAATTAATAATATTAATACATAATATTATACAACCTGGACAAAAATGAGTGATTACAGCTGCCCATCTTTGCTTGTTCTTGTGAAACAAGAACAAAGCAAAGATCAAAAGCACTCATTTTTGTCATACTTCCCTATCTTTGGCTTTGGAACCACGGGCTTTTCTGAAACTTTTCACTTTTCCTCAGCTAACTCTTCAAGCTTCAATCTCTTCAATGCCTCGATTTATACTCGTCTTGACAATAAAAAGAAAGCTTGACATCATGCCTCAAGGTCTTACTGATGGCCCGAAGGTCTTATCACCATGCTTGAAGGACTTACCGGTGGCCCGAATGACTTATCATAATGCCCAAAGGACTTACTAATGGCCCAAAGGACTTAAGAAATGGATTCACACCAAAATGGCTACCAATATCCCTTAAAATGATGCCCTAGTATCTACTAGTCTTGACATCAAAATAAGATTAACATCATGCCCAAAGGACTTACAGATGGCCTGGAGGACATAAGAACTGGACTCATGCCAAAATAGATACCAAAATCCCTTAAAATGATACCCCGGCTTCTACAAGTCTTGATATTAAAATAAGGTTAGCATCATGCTCAAAGGTCTTACTGATGGCCCGAAGGTCTTATCACTATGCCCGAAAGACTTACTGGTGGCCTGAAGGACTTATCATCATGCCCAAATGACTTACTGATGGCCCAAAAGACTTAAGAAATGAATTCATGCTAAAATGGCTACCAATCCCCCTTAAAATGATATTTCAGTTTCTATCAGTCTTGACATCAAAATAAGTTTAGCATCAAGCCTGGAGGTCTTACTAATAGCCCGAAGGAATTAAAAATGGATTCACGCCAAAATGGCTACCAAAATCCCTTAAAATGATACCCCGATTTCTACTAGTCTTGACATCAAAATAAGGTTAGCATCATGCCAGAGGTCTTACTGATGGCCCAAAGGACTTAAGAAATGGATTCACGCCAAAATGGCTACCAAAATACCTTATAATGATGCCCCAGTTTTTGCCAGTCTTAACATCAAAATAAGGTTAACATCATGCACGGAGGACTTACTGATGGCCCGAATGACTTAAGAACTGGATTCACGCCAAAATGGCTACCAAAATCCCTTATAATGATGCCTCAATTTCTACCAGTCTTGACATTAAAATAAGGTTAGCATCATGCTCGGAGGTTTTACTGATGGCCCGAAGGACTTAAGAAATATATTCACGCCAAAATGGCTACCAAAATTCCTTAAAATGATACCCCGATTTCTACCAGTCTTGACATCAAAATAAGGTTAGCATCATGCCCGGAGTTTTTACGGATGGCCCGAAGGACTTAGGAAATGGATTCACGCCAAAATGGCTACCAAAATCCCTTATAATGATGCCCCGATTTCTACCAGTCTTGACATCAAAATAAGGTTAGCATAGTGCCAAAGGACTTACTGATGGCCCGGAGGACTTAAGAAATGGATTCACACCAAAATGGCTACCAAAATCCCTTAAAATGATACCCCAATTTCTACCAGTCTTGACATCAAAATAAGGTGTAACACCCCTTTCTGGGTCGGTGGAAATCTGGGTCGAAAAGTAGTACCGATGAACAATACGGTGATCAGATCAACATTTACGATGACTCATGCAATGAATGGTGAGCAAATTCAATAATAGGAGTCATAATTATCCATGGTTGTCTTATACTTAACCAATACCGTAATTAAGGGTCATTTGGTAACTTATGCAAATTTAGGAACTAAATTGTAATTTTAGAAAATTATAGGGACTAATTAAAAAATAGGATTACCAAAGTGAAATTCAATGCATGAATATCTTGCATACAAAGTTTCAGTACAACCATAGTTTATTTATACTTTCAATTAAGACCAATAAAATTGGTGACCATTTCGCAAGATTCTAAAACCCTTTTTAGTCATCTTTAAACTTACATGCCTCGGTACCGATACTTGAAGAGGCTGTATCAGTACGTATGTGTCATGGTCATTAAAGCAGTTACAACAATAAGGGTCATATTAGTACAGATAGGCCCTTATCGGTACACTATACTGATCTTACTTAAACTTAGTTTCCAATGTCGACGGGCAGTTCCAATAAGCTTTAGGTCGTATCGTACACCTATCTTGACTATTAAAATAGTTAGATTCATTAAGCTCGTACCGATATTTGGTATCAGTACACGTGGTCAACGCCTAAGTAGTTAACTTTAGGGTTCGATACAGTGTCAATACGGTGCTACAATATCTTCTTAGCGATTAAGACCCGTACTGATACGCCTAGGTACGTATCGATACCCAATTACAGAAAAAGTTCTAGTTACTAAACTCCGTACCGATACGCCTAGAAGCGTATCGATGCCCAAACGTTAATCTGGCCAAATATACAAGGCCGTACCGATACGCCATCACCCGTATCAGTACGACAAGGTTTGTAATGACAAATTTTATCTAGTTTTTAATCAAATTAGTGGCCTTAACCTTGTCCAATTATTGCCAAATTTTATAACCAAGTTTATAAACATCATTCCTACCTATATGCCATATTTCACAACATTTAAAACCCATTTACCATGATTTCACTTATTAAGGCATTATAGGTCAAGTTTGCCAATTTTACCAACTTTCAATATGTCGTGTTTCATATTTGATCATTTCAACATGGTGAGCAATATGTACACACAAAATAGGGCTAAACTAACATGTCTAGACCCTATGCCACCATACTAGGAGTTCAAAGGCTAGGTTAACATTACATATAGTTTGTGTGACTTGCTTCAAAACTCTCCTAGCTCCAATCCTTGATCTGACGCACCTTTTAACCTGAAATGCATGGAAATGAAATGCGTTTAGCTTATTTAGCCTAGTGAGGTAGTCAACAATAATACCATGAATGCCAATAATATCAATAACATGTATATCAATGTAAATACATCTTAAATCATGTTTTAACAATAGTTTCAATAACTTAATTCCTAGGATCGATATGTGAATGTGGATACGCAAATTCCCAACCAACATCGCCAACAATAAATGGTCAATATCTTCCAACATCGCCAATAGGACTAAAACAAACACATCATGCCAATATCGTCAAATAGAGCCTTAGCTCAAGGACCGTAGTCCACTCCATACCAATGAGCTCATGAATTCTATGGCATACCAATTGTATCCAATGTCCATTCGTATCCAAGGATTCAATAATTGGGCCAATAACAATAATGATAGCAATAACAATAACGATATCAATGTCAACTTGTCAATAACGGTATATCATGATCAATATGGCCTTTCACAATATTCTAATGTTATCAATGTCAATACCATGAATCGATAATCAATATAACAATGCAATAAGCATACCAAAGCTTACTAATGATACCTTCAACAAGGTTTTCATGTATTCATACCTTGATTTCAAAGATGGAAATGCAATAAACCAATACAATGAAATAAGGAATATCACCTAGCCAATCCCGAGACTCTGACTACACTCATTGATACTCCTGAAGCTTTTAGGGCTCCCAGATGACAATTTTTTTGTTCTTTAGCTTTTTAGAATTTGATTGATTTGGTGATTCTTCACCTCGATTCTCTTGAGCTGATTGCTAGCAATAGATTAGAGTTAACTTAAGAAAATTTAAGCTTAAAGCATCCTCCAATGGAGGTGTGTGCTTGGCCAAAGGAAGAAGAAGATGAAGATGTATATGAGGTGTAGGTTTAAGAATTAGCCGGGTAAGTCTTCTAACTTTTTCTTTTATCTTTTTTTATTTATTGGCTTTCCTTTAAGTGAAGAAACTTCACCCCAAATGCCCACGTAAGTGGTGATTAAGCTTGAAGAGAGGCTAATTGCAAGGTTAGTCCCTCAATTCTTCTATCTGTACACTTTTGCTCCCAAACTTTCAATTTTCCCAATTAAGCCACTAAAGTAAGTTTTAATGTTTTCAATAAGATCCTTAATCAATAACAATACTTAATTAAGGTTCAATAATCTAGTAATTAACCACTTAGTCAAAGTTCAATACTATAGTTTGACTTTTTGAAGAAACTTAATTGGCATCAAAATAAGGTTAGCATCATGCCCGAAGGACTTACTAATGGCCTAAAGGACTTAAGAATTGGATTCATGCCAGCATGTCTACCAATGGAAATCTTCAATAGGATCCACATCTTTAACATGAAGCTACATATCAAAATCTTTGCTTGTCTTCAAATACCTGCTTAAAATAAGCAAAATGCTTTTAAGTTAGCATGCTCCTATCATAGGGGTGTCTAACTATATATGATGAATGAAATGCAATATTTTTTAGGGATGTTCAAAACTTTAAATCCCTGAAAGGTTGTAACCCCCTTAGCCCGTGTAACACCCCAGTTTTTGGCCTAGCAGTTTGGGGGTTATTAGACGGTCCAGTGGATCGGGTTAGAAATTCGAGTTCGGATTCAGGACCGTATATTTTTTGGTAAGATAAAAATATAGAAAAATAGTTAAAAATCATCTTTTATTATATAACAATTTTTGGTGGGATCAATTTTGGGAAATGGAATTTGGAAATGTGACATTTTGGTTAGTGACCAAAATGCGATTTTTGAAAACTGTTTTTAAGTGACTAAAATAAAAAGGGTCAAATTATTAGAATCCTTAAGGAGCTAAATTACCAAGTGTTTGCTGGTGGTTTCTCGCTTCAATTAAATCATTTTTAACATGTGTTTTAAAAGGGTAATTAAGAAGGATTAAAGATTCAAAGTTAGTTATTAGCTTTTCAAAGAAATTCACATAACTTTTCCTAATTCTTTTCTCTCAACTTCTTTTCTGCCAAACACTCAAGATTTTATCAAAAACCAGAGGTGATAGATTCTTTTACTCAGATTTTTTTGATGAGTACTTGTTCATCCAACTTTGTTTTACAAAATCTCATTGAAATCTTATGTTTTCTTAGCTTTAAACAAGCCAATTGAGGGAGAAATCACATAACAGGGGTAAGGTCCATGATCTCCTCTGTTAAATGGCTCTTTATTGATATTCCCAAGTATTTGATCCTTGATTTATAGTTTATAATCTGATTTTGTGTTTTAATGTGGATTTAATTTGGTAAAATTGATGAAATAATGAAAGATTCGTATTGAATCTGATTTCCAGTGTTATGGATTGTTTTTTAATATATTTTGGATGTATAATGATGTTGATAAGTTGATTTTATCAATGGAATCCCAAAACTCTTGAATCTCTAATGGTTTAGGTTGCTAGATTTGTGTTCTTGGGGTGTTTTGGTGGTTGTTTGTTTGTTGGAGGTGTTAGGTTGATTTGATTCTATTTCTAGGTGTTAATTGTTGATAAAAGTGGTGTTAGATTGTTAGGTTGCGGCTAGGTTGTGTTTGGGAAGGTTTGGATGATGATTTCGGTTGTTATGGATGGGTACTCTTGGGAGGATTGTGGAAATCCGAGAGGATTTGTTGTTGCAGTGTTTTGAATGCATTGAGATGCATTAATCCTCTGTTATATTGTGGTCAAAGCAGGGGAAGTTGATCCGGAGGTGATTGGTGAAGTGTTGGAGACTTTAGACACTTGATTTCGCGACGGTGAATCGAGGTTTCGTGTACCGATGAGTGAGAACTTGGATTTTAGCTTTAGAATGTTTTAAAGGTGGTTTATGGGAGTTTAAGCTTAGCTTGATACGCTGGTTTAAACTCAGAAGTAAGTAAAAGTGGATTTTCTCTCTCGGTCGTGCTAGTTTGAAATGTTTTATGCACTTGTCTTAATTTACATGTTACCTACTGTTTAAGCATTTCTTAAAGTATTTGATATACTGTATTTGAACATTAAATGTTGAAGGATGCACATGGTAAGTGATCCTTGTAAGTATGTGGTTTATACTTGTAGTTTAAAGCATGGTTCTTGCTTTGGAAAAAGGATTGGTTTAATGCTTGTTAAAAACAGTGGGGTAAATGTTAAATAGTTAATTATATTGGCAAGTGATGTGGCTTAAAAATTGTTATCGGATATAGTTAACCGGCCATAGGATTGAGTGAACTATAATAAGTCGCCTTGGATGTTGAGGGGTTTAGATCTGTGTACCAAAAACTCCATCTGAGTACCCTAACGATAGAAGGGGTTAAACAGTACCGTAAACTCCCGTTAGTGGGTTAAGCGTCTAACCGATGAAAGGGGTTGGTGTCCCCGTGGGTTGTATAGGTACCCGGTTGGCAATATACCGCGATTGTTATTGTATCGTTATTCTGGTTGAGATGGCTTGAAGTGTTTGTTGAACACTTGTTGAATCCGTGTATCCGATGAACTCTTTTGTTAATGGACTTGTTTAATGATCACTTTTAAGACAATATAATTGTTAATGTATCATTGGACAGTTTATGTTGTATAATGTGATTTATACATGTTTACGCTTTAAGCTTTGCATATGGTTGTTATGCATGGGAAGGCCTAAATTGAGGTTAGCGATGGGATTTGTTGTTGGTTAATGATACATGTTGCATATGGTTTAATATGTTGGTTTTGAAGGTGTTTAAGTGCATGGTTTTTAAGGCATGATGTTTTATATGTCAGAAAATATGGTTTGAAATGGGATTTTCAATATGTTATTGGAAAACTGTTTAAAATACGTTGATGGTGTGTTGTATTTGAGCACTCCTCACTAAGCCTAGTGTGCTTACGCTCTTTTTGTCCATCAATGCAGAGAATTAAAAGCTTAGGAGGCAGCAGGAAGCAAGGGATCCTAGCAAGACTTGTTTACCAAAGCATGTTGGATTAGACTATAAGTAATAAGGGCAATGGGGTACTCATTTTGGTTTTGGAGGATGTTTTGATGAACTCCCTGTTTGAGCAAGTTCGCTTGAGTTCTTATGACTTGTACATGGCCTTTACGGTTTGATTTTGGTGATAATTTGGAGTTCGGTGTTTTGCTTGAGTGGTTTCAAGTTCGCTTGAGTTCTTATGACTTGTACATGGCCTTTACGGTTTGATTTTGGTGATGCTAAATCTGTGATGTTATGCTATGAATTATATCCTGAGCATGTTGATTGAATGTTAGAGGCATATTAGGATGTTTTGGATTGGTTTGTGCATGTTTAACTAGCTAAATAAGACATTATAGGTGTTGCGCGTAATAAGTGCTACGCAAATGTGCAAGTATACACGTCGCAAGTTATAGTATGAAATATATCGTCTCCACAGGGATTGGTGCCACTTCAAGAATCTAGTCTCTTGCACTGTAAAAAGTAAAAACACAAATAAAGGATTATAGGAGTTTAACTAATAACTAATCTAGAAAGCAATAAAGTAAAAGAATAGATGAGATCAAATGATAGAGAGATAGGCCATGTTATCGTGAGTTGAGGTGTGATAGCCGATTGAATTGTCTTGGTAAAAGAGTGCACGGGCAACTCAGTTGCCGTGGCAACTTGCACAACGGGGTTGCCTTGGCAACTAATCGATGGTTGTCTGGGCAACTAGTTGGGCAACTACTTAGGCGTCTGGGCAGCAACCTTCAAGGTTCGGCGAAGCGTTCTTCAATGGTTTCTTCTTATCCCTAAGTCGAAACTCTAGCTACTTGTGCATGCCTTGATAATACATCCCTGCGTGAATCAAGGGTGAACAACAACCAATCTTGCGCTCCTCTTAGCCGTTGAAATCCTTAACTTATTCCTAAGCCGGATTAATCTTCACCATCAATAGATTGAATAAAGATCATACTCATTCGTTTCTTGAATCTAACTCTCCCGATATTAGATAAATAGATGAAGTTACGAGATCCTCTCCTAATTCACTCGCAAACAAGAATAAAAGCCAAGAATGAGTAAACCTTGAATAGAAAAGTGCAAACTCTTATTACCTAAACAAAATCCAATTGTTTCTCACAACAACAAAACACAATAACCCCAACCAATCAAGTTAGTTCATGGTTGGGTTCAAAAGATATACAAATAATAATCCCCAAACCATGAATCTAATGGAAGCAAAGAAGAAGAAGAAGAAATCGAACTCTCTCCCCCTTGCACTATTGTCAAAATTTCTCTTCTCTCTCCCTTTGGAGTTGTCGAAATTTTCCCTCTTCTTGCTCTCCTTGATGCTTGTCGAAATTCCCCTCTCTTGCTCTCTCTATGGAGTTTGACGATATGGCCTCTTATTTATAGGGCTAGGTCAAAGTCCTTCTTTGAGAAGGAAGTTAAGTTAGAATTAAATTATCTTTTAAAGAATATAATTCTTTATTATAATTATATTCCTACTAGAACTTCTCCTATCTTCTTGGAATTTAATTCTTCTTTAATCTCTTCATGGAAATCAAATTCCTTTGGGATTGGGCTTTGCTCCACGTCATCTTGGGCTTGTCTAGTCATCAGTTTTGACTACCATATCACCTTTGCTCTTGTCGACAATTGCCCTGACAACTGGCTCGGCGTCTCCTTCATGCATTGCCCTGGCAACTAGCTCGGCATCTCCTTCATGTATTGCCCTGGCAACTAGCTCGGCATATCCTTCATGCATTGCCCTGGCAACTAGCTCTAGCCTTGCTTTGGCAAGTGATCCTGCATATACACACAAAACACACCAAAGCATCATCTTTTCCCACAAAAACTACGAAGTTATGTAATCAAGCTCAACGATGGAAGGAAACATGGATTAATGCATGAATGGCTAATTATGCAACTAATATGAGCCTAAGTCTAACAATAATATGAGTAAAAAGGGTAAGACAAATAGTACTTTTGAACACTTATCACACCCCCAAACTCGAACTATTACTTGTCCTTAAGCAATGCAAACTCATAATTACCTGCCAAGACTTCAAATTTCACAAACTTAGCTTTGAACTTGATTTCAATTTTCTGAACCGGGGCACAAAGTATGATTGGCTTTTTATTTTTTCGGAAAACTTAGGAATTACTCGGAATCAAACTATAATGCTTGTGAGTGTGTGCGGAGTTGTGTGCAAGTTGATTTTTCGGATTCTATGCAAAAATAGGTTTTCAAATTAATTTATTGGGTTCTTTTTAACTTGTTTTAACTAGAGCCAGTTTTGGGCACCTCTAGTGTTTTGTTTTTAGTTTTCTTAAGTTAATTTATTCGACTAGAGCCGGTTTCGGGCACCTCTAGCTATCAAATTTTTTTAACACATACTAGAGCCAGTTTCGGGCACCTCTAGTGATGCTAATTTTTTTAGCACATGCTAGAGCCAATTTCGGGCACCTCTAGCATTCATCCAATTTTTATTCTAATCCCCCAATTTGTTAATTATCAACCTAAGTTCACTAGAATTCCTTAAATCAATCAAACCACAACAGTGTTTCATCAAATTTAGCATCATAGTAAAATTCTAAGTTTTTCCATGGGAATCCTAGAATAAAAATTCTATCAATTAAGTGCATTAGCAAAGTCATCATCGGATATTCATCAAATCTAAGCAATTCTTGTTCCAACTAAAGGCATGACAAGCAATTTATGTATCCTAAATGTAATACTTAAGATGAATGTAACTAAACATGGTAACTACTAATAACAATCCCCCCAAACTCGAGTGAGGCATTGTCATCAATGCATGCATTAAAGAAAAATAAAAGTAACGAAAAATAAAATGCATACGAGGACTTACTTTGAGAGTTCGTCATCGTAGATGATTAGTTTCCTTTTGGTCGGTGTCTTGATTCTCTTGCTTGAACGCGATGGTTGTTTTCTTGTTGCCGGTGGTGGAATCGATCCTCGTACGGGGTTGTCCTTATCGTCCTCTTCATCAGTGTCATTGGCTTTTCGCTTGGAGGATTCAATTGGTGCGGTCTTTGTTGGTGCAATGGAGGACTCGTCTGAATCTGAAAAATCAGAAAATGATTCTCTAGGAGTTGATTTGGGCATAGGTGCTTTACCTTTGGCTTTTTCAGTGGTTGCCGGGATGTCTTTAGCTTTGGTTGCCGTGGCATCTTCAGGGTTGGTTGTCGGGGCATCCTTTGTTGTGATTATCGTGGCAAGTAGTCTGTAGTGAATTTCCTTAGCATGGTGGTTGTGAGTCTTGTTGTGGAAAAGAAAACAAAGAAAACCTGGAAACTAAAGATAATGAAGAAAAATAAAATATCTCCTAAAAATAAAAATGAAAGTAAAAAGAAAAAGAAAATAATGAAAGGAGAGCATGCTCATGCATCTCCTAAGTTGACGACTTATTTGTTATGTTCCACATGGGCACCATTGTAGTGCTTCAATCTTTGTCCATTAACTTTGAATTCATGGTTTTCAGAGATGGACTTGATTATCACAACACCATGGGAGAATGGTTTGACGACTTCGAATGGTCCCGACCATTTTGATTTCAGCTTTCCCGGGAAAAGTTTTAGCCGAGAATTGAATAGGAGAACTAGTTGCCCTGGCGTGAATTGTCGTGGCAATAGTTTCTTGTCATGCCATCGCTTTGTTTTCTCCTTGTAGATTTGTGCACTGTTATAGGCGAGTGCACGGAATTCTTCTATCTCGTTGAGATCCATCAAACGCTTTTGTCCGGCACTTTCCTAATCCATATTCACGGTCTTGATTGCCCAGTATGCCTTGTGTTCGATTCCACCGGTAGATGGCATGTTTTGCCATAAACAAGTCGGAATGGGGACATACCTAAGGGTGTTTTGAATGCAGTGCGATATGCCCAAAGTGCGTCATCTATTCTTAATGACCAATCCTTCCTAGAGGGATTTACAACCTTCTCGAGTATACCCTTCAATTCCCGGTTGGAAATTTCTGCTTGCCCGTTGGTTTGTGGGTGATATGCCGTGGCAATCTTGTGTGATATGCCGAAGCGTTGCAACATCTTGGCAATTAGTCTGTTGTCAAAATGCTTGCCTTCGTCACTGATAATTGCTCTCGGCATCCCAAACCGTGTAAATATGTTTTTCCTGCAAGAATCGTTGCACGGTCTTGGAATCGTTGTTGGGAACTGCAGCTGCCTCAACCCATTTAGACAAGTAGTCAACGACAAGTAAGATGCAGAGGTTGCCGAATGAAGATGGGAAAGGTCCCATAAAATTGATCCCCCATACATCGAACAATTCCACCTCGATGATGTTCTGGAGAGGCATCTCATGTCGTCTAGAGATATTGCCCGTCCTCTGGAAATGATCACATTGCTTGTAAAAGTCTTGGGCATCTTTGTACAATGTTAGCCAATACAAACCGGATTGCAAAACTTTGGCCGCTGTACGAGTTCCTCCAAAATGTCCTCCATAGGGTGAAGAATGGCATTGCCGGAGTATATTCTGTTGCTCTTCTTAGGGGACACATCGGTGTATAACCTGATCTGCACATTGTTTAAACAAAAGAGGATCGTCCCAAAAGTAATGCTTAGCATCATGGCGGAACCGCTTCTTCCCTTGGTGAGTAATGCCATAAGGTAAACTACCACAAACAAGGAAATTAACTAAATCCGTGTACCAGGGTATTACCGAGGCATGTGCTGCTGTGGCGGCTGCTCCCAAAATTGCTGAGGCGTGTGCGTCAAGGGCTGCTGCAGCGTCAAGAGATGCCGAGGCGTCGAGGGTTGCAGAGGCATGCGCGTCCATGGTTGCCGAGACGTCGAGGGTTGCCGAGGCATGCACGTCCATGGTTGCCGAGGCGTCGAGGGTTGCCGAGGCATGCGCGTCCATGGTTGCCGAGGCAACTAAAAGTTGTTCATCCGGGAATACATCGCATATCTCTAGATCCGCGTCCTCCTCCCTATTGGGTTCCAAACGTGATAAGTGATCGGCCACTTGATTTTCTGTTCCTTTCCTGTCCTTAATTTCAATATCAAATTCTTGTAAAAGTAATATCCAACGAATCAAACGAGGTTTGGCATCCTTTTTAGCAAATAGATATTTGATTGCCGAATGGTCCGTATGAACAATTACCTTTGTACCAATCAAATAGGATCAGAACTTGTCAAATGCGAAAACTACAGCTAGTAACTCTTTCTCCATTGTTGTGTAATTCACTTGAGCACTATTAAGAGTTTTACTAGCGTAGTATATCACATAGAAGGTTTTACCTGTGCGTTGGCCTAGGACTGCTCCTACCGCGAAATCACTTGCATCACACATGAGCTCAAAAGGTAGCGTCCAATCTGGTGGAACAACAATGGGTGTCGAGGCAAGCTTTTTCTTTAGGGTTTCGAAAGCTTGGGTGCAAGAATCATCAAAATCGAAGACTTTATCTTGTTCAAGCAAATTGCACAAGGGTTTAGTGATTTTAGAAAAATTATGAATGAACCTCCTGTACAAACCTGCATGTCTAAGAAAACTTCGAATTCCTTTAACCGAACTTGGTGGGGGTAATCTCTCGATCACGTCCACCTTGTCTTTGTCTACTTCAATTCACTTGGATGAAATCTTGTGGCCGAGCACTATTCCTTCATCTACCATAAAATGGCATTTCTCCCAATTAAGGACTAAATCAGTTTCTTCACATCTTGCCAACACCCTCTCTAAATTGCCGAGACAACTGTCGAAGTCATTACCAAAAACAGAAAAATCATCCATGAAGATCTCAAGGAAGTCTTCGACCATGTTTGAAAAGAGCGCCATCATGCATCTTTGGAAAGTAGTCGAGGCGTTACACAATCCGAACGGCATCCTTCAGAAAGCATAAGTATCGTATGTGCATGTGAAGGTTGTCTTTTCTTAATCTTCTAGTGCTATGGCAATTTGATTGTAACCTGAATAACCATCAAGAAAATAATAAAAGGGTTTACCTGAAAGACGGTCAAGCATTTGATCAATAAAGGGTAATGGGAAGTGATCTTTCCTAGTGGCTTTGTTTAGCTTTCGATAATTCATACAAACCCTCCAACCGGTCACAATCCTGGTTGGAATGAGTTCATTGTTTTCATTACTTACCACTGTTATACCTCCATTTTTTGGAACACATTGTACCGAACTTACCCATGTACTACCAGAGATAGGGTATATAATGCCGGCATCAACCCACTTGATGATTTCTTTCATTACAACCCCTTTTATGGCATGATTTAGTCTCCTCTGGGCCTCAATTGAAGGTTTGTGATCATCTTCTAACAAAATCTTGTGCATGCACACTGCCGGGCTAATTCCCTTCAAGTCGGCAATTGTCCACCCTATTGCCTTTTTGTGTAGCTTCAACATCTTGATCAGCTTCTTTTCCTGCTTAGGCTGTAACTTAGAAGAAATAATTACAGGAAATGTATTATCGGTTCTTAAGTATGCATATTTTAGTTGCTCTGGCAATTGTTTCAACTCAAGAATCGGTGGTTGTTCAATAGAGGGTTTTTCGAGTTTACCTTCCTTACCTGAGTAATCCAATGGTTCAAAGTATGTACCTGGTCGATTGACTAGACAATTTGCCTCTTCTTGTTGTTCCTCATCGACCGGTTCTTCATACTCCTCAGGTTCCTCTTGTTTGGCAATGTAGTTGCCGAGGCAACTAAATTTCTCGTCAAAGTTAAACTCTGTCGTGGCATGAAGAAGTTGGCATTCTTCTGGATCATCGGCATGCCTTAGTGTTTGGAACACATTTAGTTTAACTTTCTGGTCATTCACCCTCATTGTGAGTTCTCCCTTTTCAACATCGATCAAGGTTCTTCCTGTTGCTAGGAATGGTCTCTCGAGAATGATGGGTGCATGCTCATCTGCTTCACAATCCAAAATAATAAAGTCAGCGGGAAAAATAAATTTATCAACTTTTACCAGTATGTCCTCGATTTTTCCCTCTGGATGCATATAGGATCTGTCGGCTAGCTGTAGCATAACTGTTGTAGGTCTTGCCTTCCCGATTCCAAGTTTCTGGAAAACTGATTTAGGCATCAAGTTTATGCTAGCCCCAAGGTCGCATAATGCTTTCCCGATATAGTGGTTTCCAATGGAACAGGGTATTGTGAAACTTCCGGGATCCTTCAACTTGGGTGGCATACGATTGTGCAACATTGCCATGCATCCCTCTGTTGCGGCAACTGTTTCAAACTCTCCTAGCCTTGTTCTCTTGGACACAATGTCTTTAAGAAACTTGGCATAGTTTGGCATTTGTTCAATTGCTTCCACCAATGGCAAGTTGATGTGGATTTGCTTTAGGATATCAAGAAACTTCTTGAATTGATATTCTTGCTTTTGTCGCTTCAACCTTTGTGGGAATGGTGGTGGAAGTCTGATATCTTCGATCCTTTTATTGGTTTAGAACCTGATTGACGGTATTACCGGGACAACTAGAGTTACCAAGGCATTATCAATTGGGGTTGTTGAGGCATGCTTATCATAAGTTGCCGAAGCATCCTTATCGTCGGTTGCCGAGGCATGCTTATTGTCGGTTGCCGAGGCAATTCCTGGTTCAGCATCTGAGGCTTTGCCGCTAGGTTCGTCTTGATCTTTTTGTGGAGTTTTGTTTGATGAGCGGGTTTGAGCCTTTCTAGGTTGTTGGCCACTTCTAGTGGTGATTGCCTTACATTGCTCATGGCCAGTTCCTCTTGTGACTTCAGTATCGCTAGGTAAACCTCCTTGCGGTCTAGTATTCAGATTTTGAGCAAACTGTCCGACTTGATTTTCCAATGATTTGATTGCCACCTCTTGGTTTTGCAATCTCATCTCAGTCCTGTTAATAAAAGCATCAGTTCTTTTTATGAAATTACTATTCTCAGCCATATAAGATTCATTTTTCATCATAAAAGTATTTAGAGAATTTTCCAAAGAACTAGATGTTGTCGGTTGTTGCTGCGGTAACTGTTGTCGTGGCATATTCAGCTGGAATCCCGATGCTTATGCATTCTGATTGTTCTGGTTTAGGGCATTGTTGGGATTACTCCATGAAAAATTTGGGTGCTTCTTCCAAGCTGGATTGTATGTATTGGACATCACGTTGTTGTTCCGATTATAATTCCCCACATAGAAGCTGGATTCCGGATTCTGCATACATTCAGAAGAATCATGGTTATCACCACATAACTTACAAAAAGAATCCATTACCTTGACTTCATGTGTGTTGTTTGGTTTTTGCATGTTCTGGACCATCTTGGTTAAAGTGGCCAATTGTGCTGAAATTGAATCTGATGATTATAGTTCATGTACTGTGGCTTGGCGTCTAACTCCTCCTCTTCTAGTAGAGGGGAATTGATAATCATTCTTGGCCAGCCTGTTTAGAATTTGCATTGCTTCCTCCGACGACTTATCTAAGAGTATGTCGTTTGCCGAGGCATCTAGCATCATCCTTGTTGGTGTATTCACGGCGTTGTAAAACATTGTTACTTGAGTCCACACCGGGAATCCGTGTAGGGGCATTTGTGTAAAATTTCTCTATATCGCTCCCAAGCCTCGTACATGGATTCATCATCTGCCTGCCGAAAAGAAGTAATATCGATACGAAGCTTATCAGTCAAATTTGTCGGATTAAACCGAGCAAGGAAATCACGACAAAGATCGGTCCAAGATGCTATTGATCCGGCAGAAATGCTATTCAACCATGCTTTCGCCCTATCCCTCAGTGAATAGGGGAATAATCTTAATCGTAAGACATCGGGGGTGACTCCGTGTATTTTAAATGAATTGCAAATCTCGAGGAAAGATTTAAGATGTTGCCGTGCATCTTCAGTTGCTTAGCCGCCAAATTGACCAATTGTGTTGATCATATTAAACATTACCGGTTTTAACTCAATGTGGTCGGCTTCAATTTCAGGTGCGACAACTCCTGGATTAAGTCCATCAAGTTCTTCTTCAAGATAGTCTCGAATAGTTCTGTTTCGTGCAAGAATCATTCCTCCTCCTGCTGGAACATCTTGATTCATATTGCCGTCTTGATTAGCCATTGCTACTCTTATCCTTCGTCTAAGTCTTTGTAAGGTTCGTTCGATTTCTGGATCAAAGGGATATTCTGGTGTAGTCGGTCTCGCCCTGGTCATATACCAATGCAAAACCAAAGTTTGTTAGCCCTTTGAATCTTAAACAAGAAAAGTAAAAAGAAAGTGCAAGAAAATAAAAAAAGTCGCTATTGCCAATCCCCGGCAACGGCGCCAAAAACTTGTTGCGCGTAATAAGTGCTACGCAAATGTGCAAGTATACACGTCGCAAGTTATAGTATAAAAGATATCGTCTCCACAGGGATTGGTTCCACTTCAAGAATCTAGTCTCTTGCACTGTAAAAAGTAAAAACACAAATAAAGGATTATAGGAGTTTAACTAATAACTAATCTAGAAAGCAATAAAGTAAAAGAATAGATGAGATCGAATGAGAGAGAGATAGGCCAGGTTATCGTGAGTTGAGGTGTGATAGCCGATTGGATTGTCTTGGTAAAAGAGTGCACGGGCAACTCAGTTGCCGTGGCAACTTGCACAATGGGGTTTCCTTGGCAACTAATCGATGGTTGCCTGGGCAACTACTTGGGCGTCTGGGCAGCAACCTTCAAGGTTCGGTGAAGCGTTCTTCAATGGTTTCTTCTTATCCCTAAGTCAAAACTCTAGCTACTTGTGCATGCCTTGATAATACATCCCTGCGTGAATCAAGGGTAAACAACAACCAATCTTGCGCTCCTCTTAGCCGTTGAAATCCTTAACTTATTCCTAAGCCGGATTAACCTTCACCATCAATAGATTGAATAAAGATCATACTCATTTGTTTCTTGAATCTAACTCTCCCGACATTAGATAAATAGATGAAGTTACGAGATCCTCTCCCAATTCACTCGCAAACAAGAATAAAAGCCAAGAATGAGTAAACCTTGAATAGAAAAGTGCAAACTCTTATTACCTAAACAAAATCCAATTGTTTCTCGCAACAACAAAACACAATAACCCCAACCAATCAAGTTAGTTCATGGTTGGGTTCAAAAGATATACAAAGAATAATCCCCAAACCATGAATCTAGTGGAAGCAAAGAAGAAGAAGAAGAAATCGAACTCTCTCCCCCTTGCTCTCTTGTCGAAATTTCTCTCATCTCTCCCTTTGGAGTTGTCGAAATTTTCCCTCTTCTTGCTCTCCTTGATGCTTGTCGAAATTCCCCTCTCTTGCTCTCTCTATGGAGTTTGACGATATGGCCTCTTATTTATAGGGCTAGGTCAAAGTCCTTCTTTGAGGAGGAAGTTAAGTTGGAATTAAATTATCTTTTAAAGAATATAATTCTTTATTATAATTATATTCCTACTAGAACTTCTCCTATCTTCTTGGAATTTAATTCTTCTTTAATCTCTTCATGGAAATCAAATTCCTTTGGGATTGGGCTTTGCTCCACGTCATCTTGGGCTTGTCTAGTCATCAATTTCGACTACCATATCACCTTTGCTCTTGTCGACAATTGCCCTGGCAACTGGCTCGGCGTCTCCTTCATGCATTGCCCTTGCAACTAGCTCGGCATCTCCTTCATGTATTGCCCTGGCAACTAGCTCGGCATATCCTTCATGCATTGCCCTAGCAACTAGCTCTAGCCTTGCTTTGGAAAATGATCCTGCATATACACACCAAATCAGCATCTTTTCCCACAAAAACTACCAAGTTATGTAATCAAGCTCAACGATGGAAGGAAATATGGATTAATGGATGAATGGCTAATTATGCAACTAATATGAGCCTAAGTCTAACAATAATATGAGTAAAAAGGGTAAGAAAAATAGTACTTTTGAACACTTATCAACAGGCCCATTCGTATCGATACGCTGGGGACCGTATCAGTACGGCTAGGCAAAATCAAGCATTGCATTTTGATACGGGGTTTGGTGTACCGGTACAGATTTATGCTACTGGAATTTGCTTCTTGGGATAAAACCCGTGTACCGAAACACTATAACACCGTATTGGTACTGATAAACAACCAAACACTATGCCAGCTAGGCGTATCGAAACGAAACACTATGTATCAAAACAAAATGGGAGACACCGTATCGGTACAGTTGTCTGTTATTTCAGTTGATGTCATGGAAATGAAGTTCTGTTTCTTACGTTTTAGTCCATAGTGTTGTGGATGCAATATTGATGGATCGAATGATCGTTTTAAGCTAATTTTTGGCGTGCAAACATGAAACCTGTTTAATTAAAGGATGGTAACATAAAATTTGGAAATGTCCATGTATTTTGCTGAAATTATAATTTGGTCCCTAAATTGCTTTTGTGGCCAATTAGATGTTGATTCGACGCCCGATTGAGTTGTGTTCTCACCAGCTGTCGGCATGAGCATGTAAGGTATTAAATATGTTTTAGACAAGATAAAATAATGAAATGGTTGTGTTTTGGGTTTCTTCTCACGGTTTACTTCGGTAAACCTAATGTGACTCGTTCGGTCGATCTTGCGACTAGGCCGGGTCAAGGGGGTTACAGCCTAGCCGAAACCAAACTAAAAGGATCACATTAGGTTTGCAAAAGCAAACCTGAGCTAATAACCTAAACCGGTCCATTTTTTTCCTTTTTATCTTGTCTAGACGCATCAAATTAATTCTTATGATAGACATGCTTCAGCAGAAATTTTACATTGAAACAGATTCCAAAATGGGTTTCGATTGCTTAAAAAACGTACATTAGGGCCCAAAACATAATATTTACAAATTCTAAGGTTTTGTTACAATTTATGTTACCGATCCTTAATTAGTTTAATTCTATGCTCACATGTTAAATTCTAGCTCAAAACAATCATTCAAACTCATTCAATTGCATACATAATATTTAGGGACTAAATTGCAAGATTTTCAAACTTCAACAAACTTATATACACAGAAACAACAGGGCGTATCGATACGGGAAAGCTCGTACCGATACAGATTAACAAACATAATGGCTACTTGTACCGATACACATATATTTGTATCGATACGGTGTGTTGACCAACCCGTACCGATACGACCTTAACCCTTACCGATCCTCCTTGTGATTTCTTAAAAACTCACAATTTCAATGACCAAACACGTACTGATACGGTACCCCGTGTATCGATACGGTTCTTTAAAATCGAAGAGATCGTACCGGTACTCAAACCCTTGTACCGACACTAGTATAAATTTTCCTCAAGGCGTACCGATACGTTTGCTAGGTATACCTATACCCTTTGTTAATTTTTGAAGGTTTGAGCCTTTCCAGACGCCGCATACCAATTCTTGGGTACCCGTACTAGTACGCAAGGGCCTGTAATGACCTCTTGGTCTAACATATGACACTTTGGCTCAATCTAAACACATTCAACACATTGCTAAACATTATACATCATTAAGATCGTGCTTAACATCAACATATCAACATACTAAGCAAGTCTAACAAGCCTAATACTAGCATCCTTATCATCTATGGACATGCTCCATATTCAATGAGGAAAAACCTCAAACCAAACTTCAAACATTCATAAATGGCAAACTACACATCCAAAGCATCAACATAAACTTGCAACAACAGGGAGTTCAACACATAACCCTCCCAAAATACCAATTGACCTCATTTCCTTTATTACTACAAGTTATACCAAAATCGTACTTTTGCAAATACAAGTTCTTAGATTTTCTTTTAGCTTGCTCACTGCCTCCAAACTCTAATTCTCTGTATTGATGGAAAAAGAGAGTGTAAGCACACTAGGCTTAGTGAGAAATGCTAAAAAACCAACCATCATCAATGCATTTTAAGCCATTTGACATTCCTTTTGAAAACCACTTTCCAAAATACTTTTCAAACATCATTTCAACATCATACCTTATTAAACCATACACTTAACATTTCTAAAATATGCCACGTGTATCATGGATTAATAGCAAAATCCCATTTGCTACCCTTAATTTAAGCTTTCCCATGCATACAACCAATGTAAGATTAAAGAGTAAAACATGTTTAAACCCACATTAAACAACATAATACATCTCACGATACATCATCAATTATATTGGCTTACAAGTGATCATTAACCAAATTCCACTTTACAAAATATAACATCGGATACACGGATTCAGCAAGTGTTCCCAACACTTCATGCCATCACAACCGGAATTAAAGGTACATTTACAACCGGGTACAATTACAACCCCACAAATCGGTTGGGAGCATAACCTACTAACGGTAGTCTTCAGTACAAAGATTAAAACCCCTCAATTGTTAGGGTACTCGGATAGAGTTTTCGGTACACGGATCAAAATCTCTCAACATCTAAGCTACTTTTTATAGTGCATTATCAATCCTATGGCTGATCAACTATATCCAATAACACTTTTAAACCTTTTCATACCATTACTTGCCAATATAATTCATTTTATTAACATCAACTCATTGTTTTCATATACATCAACAAAATCATTTTACCAATGCAATCAACCTTGCATTAACCAATGTTTAACAAAATTTACTACTCATGCATTACTTCCAAATTAATTTCCATCATTAAACCATGCTCAAAACATGCATATACAATGAGTAATTAAACCATTAAAACAAGTGCATATAAATCAATTGTCAAACCGAGTTCGAGAGAGAATTCATCATTTACTTACTTCCAAGCTTAGACCAATGTTTCAAGCTTAATCTAAACTCTCAAACACAACTTTCAAACCCTTGAAAAGTTGTAATTCTCGTTCTCACTCACTGACACGCAAAGCGTGCTTGCCGATATGGTAAACACGCTTCCAAAACTTCCAAAACATTCGTTCAAGCTTGAGGATCAACTTCCCCGATTTTATCCACAAAAAATAGAGGATTCAATACATCAAAATGCATTCAACAACCCAACAACATCGAATCACGTAAAACCTCAACATTTTTTACCCAAATTTCCCTTCACAACAACCGAAATCAACATCAAACATCTTCTTAACTTAACCCAGCCACAACCTAAAGTTTTAACCCATCAATTAATATTAATTATCATCTAAAAATACAACAACACCATCCTTATACCTCCAGCATCCAATAAACCTCCACAACACCTCAAAAACTCACAACTAACAACCTAGAAAATTAGAGATTCACTTAGTTTCGGGATTCCAATGTTAAAACCCACTCATTAACATTATTAAACATCAAAATCATGATTAGAATCAATCAATAACTCAGCAAAACAGAGCCTATATGAAAATCCATCAACTTAACTTTGATTTAACCAATTTTTCATAATTAAATCACTAAATCAAGTTAGAAAACATATGTAAAGGATCAATAACTTGGGAATTTCAGTAAAGAACCTTGTATTAGAGGAGAAGAACGATTCTCACGTCTAATGGCTGCCTTTCCCCTTAATTGGATGAATTTACATAGTAAAACAATGAAAAAACTAATTAGATTTTGTTAGGAAATCATTATAATTCCATTAGAAATAAAAAGATTAATTAAAATAAGATTTTACCTGAGAATTTTAAAGAGAAAAGAAGTGTTTGGCTGGAGAGAATTGGAAAGAAAATCCTTTGGAGAAAAAGTTAGTTACGTCAAATTGTTTAAAGCCTTTTAATTATCCAATTAATTCTTCAAGCCTTTTATATTATTTAAAAATCATTTAAAATATCCAATTAAGGGGAAAAGTTTGATATTAGACTTTTTACAAAACAGTCACCAAAAATAGTTTTAAAACCTTATATTTTGGTCACTAACCAAAATGTCCAATTTTGAAACCTCTTTTTGCAAAATTGATTTTACCAAAATCATTTACATATTTAATAATGATTTTAGAACATTTTCCATATTTTTATCTTACCCAAAAAATTTGTTTCGAATTAAATCCTAAAATTGACTTGAATCCTCTAATTCGATCCATTAGACCGTCTAATCAACCTAGACAACTCCTAGGCCCAAAACGAGGTGTTACAAAGGTCATTCTCGGATTTCTTCACTTCATTTCTTTACAGTATGTTCTTCAATCTTTATCTTTGTCAATCCAATACTTGTCTTGCATTTTCTAATATTCTTGTGCGAGCATTCTTTTTTCTCTTTGGGGTTATCACCCATCTTCATAAATCCTTTTTCTAGACCCTATACCATTCTTATATAGGGACTCTCGCCATTCAATCCTGGGCTCAACTATTATCTTCGTCTTTGACCCAACATTCAGAGTCTTCATCTGTTTCAACATTGGGGCGAGCAAAATGCCTTCACTTCCTGAACTCCTCTTTAAATCCAATCTTCTTGCAGCTTCTCGGCGGGAATCCACTTTTGGTCCTCATACTTGATTAGTCATGCATTCTTATTATTTCATGTGGTATTGCCCTATACGATCATAGGCTTAATATGGTCGGTTCTGACCTATCACTCGGAGTCTTTTTCTTCTCTTCATCTTAGGGTAATCAGAAGTCTTAGCCCCCTAAACTTTTCTCGTATTCTGAGATATTATTTTCATCGAGATTAATTCTTCAATTCTCTAAACATCATGGTTGAAACCTACTTTAAGCCTCTAAATCATCTAACATATGAATTCATGTTATCATCATCCTCGTCGCAATCATTGATGGGTCACTCCTCTGTGTTAGGTCGATCAATCATATCCACGACCTTGTACTCTGAATCTAATCCCTAAATTAATACATAAAAATATTTTTTTCTTAAAATGTCAATTTGCTGATCATCATTCCAATGAAGGGTGTCCTTTAGATTAACATACATGACCTTGAAACCAAAATCTATATAAAAAGTAGAATATGAGCTCTGGATATCAAGTGCAAAAGCGTCTTAGATTCAACCTTTTGGTGATCACACCAAGCATAGCTTGTATCTGTAAAGACTTTGAATGTTGTGGCTATTCGAAGTTGTAAAATCCCCTTGATGTGACTCGTTTATCCTCATGATTATCGCATTGTGTAGCGATATCCCTTTTACGAGCATTTCGCTAAAAATTGGGTTTTAAGGTGTTTGGGGTCTTTTGGGTATTTTAAGAAATGTCTTCCATTGGGGTTTTAGAAAAAACCGTATTATTTTAAAAATAGAGTCGCCACCGGCCACTAAGGTAGGCCGGACACCATCAAACCAAAGATTTTAAAAAAATAGGGTTCGAGAGTCGGTTACGGATGCGAAAGGATTAGCACCCCCACACCACCCAAAAATTGGTACTTTAATAATTAGCACTTTATTAATATTAAACTTTTCTGGATTAAAGTGACGATTAAATTAAAATTTGATTATAAGTGCGAGTAGATTTTAAAGGCCCTATTATTCGAGAGTAAACCGAAAGACCACCATCACTACGCTTGATACTGGCTACATTTACGCTCGAATAAAAGGGCACCGCATTGTCAATAATATATCCGAAATGCAACTTAAAACATGGAAACTATAAATAAATTCAATGCGATAAAAATATAAATAAATACTAAAATAATAAAATACTAATCTAACATAAATAAAATGTTAATCTAAAACATACAAACATAAATATTAATCTAACACATAAATAAAAACAAATCTAACATACTAATATAAACATTAATCTAAACATTCATAAATATTAATCTAACACATAAATAAAAACAAATATAACATAAATAAAATACTAATCTAAAACATAAATAAATACAAAACATAAAATACTAATATAAAACATACCAACTAAATATAGGGAAAAAATTAAACAACATTTTATTAAATCAAACAACATAATAAAAATATACCTAACTAGGAGCTCGAACCCTAACTGACTCCCACCGAGATCTACCATGATCCCTTCAAAAATTAACTAGATTGGATCCAAAACAAGACCCCAATCGAATCGGTTAAGACCAAGGGCATTGCCCCGATCCATGGCTACCCGAGAGCATGGCTCTCTTATTTGGGCATGCCACTGCCGGCTCTCTTTGCTGCCAAATTGGTCTCCCCATGCCTCATATTTATGGGCAAGTGGGGGCCTTGAGGATGACGTGGAGCACTAAGCTCCATGCACTGATTGCCTCTTTTTTTACACTTTAATCAACCTTTTTTTACCCCATTTTTCATTTTAAAATTAATAATATTACTATTACAATAATACTAAAAATACTAAAACCCAGACAAAAATGAGTGATTACAGCTGCCCCTTTTTGCTTGTTCATGTGAAACGAGAACAAAGCAAAGATCAAAAGCACTCATTTTTGACCTACTTCCTTGTTCTTGGCTTCAGAATCATAGGTTCTTCTGGAACTTTCCACTTTTCCTCGGCCAACTCTTCAAGCTTGTAAGTTCTTCCTATATAGAACTCTTTTGCCTTCTGATCTTGGAGTTACATGTCCTTCCTATATAGTACCTTTCGCTTTCTTGGGTGGATCTTTCGGAATGAAAGTTCTTCCTATATAGAACTTTTTACCTTGAAATCCTGGAGTTAGGGTTCTTCCTATATAGAACCTTTCACTCTGAAACCTCGAATTATGAGTCCCTCTTATGTAAAACTTTTCACTCAGAGACAGTAAAGCTTAGAGTCCTTATACAGGACTCTTCGCCTTCAACGCTGTGGGTTTTTCCTATATAAAACCTTCTGCGTCACGGATGAATTCTTTCGACTGAGAGTTCCTCCTATATAGAACTGCTAGTCTTCAAACCCTAGAGCTGTAAGTCCTTCCTATATAGAACTTTTAGCTTCTAAAATCTCGTAGTTATAGTTTCTTCCTATATAGAACCTTTCACTGCGAGGGCTCGAAAAGATAGACCCTTCCTATATAGAACATTTATCTTCGAATTAAGAGTTCACGCCAAGCTGGCTACCGATCTTTCTGGACCCATGCTACTAAGGCTGCCAAAATCTTTCTTCAAATTTGGGGATTTACGCCGAAAATGGCCACCGATCTTTATGGACTCACGCTACTATGGGTGCCGAACTTTTTTCAAATTTGGGGATTCACGCTGAAAATGGCCACCGATCTTACTGGACTCACGCTACTATGGCTGCCGATCTTTCTTCAAATTTGGGGATTCATGCCGAAAATGGCTACCCATCTTTCAGGACTTACGCTACTATGGCTGCCAAACTTTCTTCAAATTTGGGGATTCACGCCGAAAAGGGCTACCGATCTTTTTGGACTCACGCTACTATGGCTGCCAAACTTTCGTTAAATTTGGGGATTCACGCCGAAAATAGCCACCTATCTTTCTGGACTCACGCTACTAAGGCTGCCAAACTTTCTTCAAATTTAGGGATTCACCCCGAAAATGGCTACTGATCTTTCTAGACTCACGCTACTATGGCTGCCGAACTTTCTTCAAATTTGGAGATTTACGCCGAAAATGGCCACCGATCTTTCTGGACCCACGCTACTATGACTGTCGAACTTTCTTCAAATTTGGGGATTTACGTCAAAAATGGCCACCGATCTTTCTGGACCCACGCTACTATGGCTGTCGAACTTTCTTCAAATTTGGGGATTTATGCCGAAAATGGCTACCGATCTTTCTAGACTCACGCTACTAAGGCTGCCGAACTTTCTTCAAATTTGGGGATTTATGCCAAAAATGGTTACCGATCTTTTTGGACTCACGCTACTATGGCTGTCAAACTTTTTTCAAATTTGGGGATTCATGCCAAAATGGTCATCGATCTTTCTAGACTCAAACTAATATGGATGCCGAACTTTCTGGCCTTGCACTACTGAGGCTGTCGACATCTGGTCTCACGCTACTATGGCTTCCGCATCATGCCCGAAGGACTTATTGATGGCCCGAAGGATTTATCACCATGCTCAAAAGATTTACTGGTGGCCCGAAAGTCTTATCATCATGCCTGAAGGTCTTACTGATGGCATGAAGGACTTAATATCTGACTTTACGCTACTTTGATTACAGTCATCTCGCCTCATGCTACTATACTGCCGACATCTGGCCTCACGCTACTATAGCTGCCGCATCATGCCCGAAAGACTTATTGATGGCCCAAAGGACTTATCACCATGCTCGAAAAACTTACTAGTGGCCCGAAGGTCTTATCATCATGCCCGAAGGTCTTACTAATGGCCCAAAGAACTTAATATCCGGCTTTACGCTACTTTGGCTACCGTCATCTGGCCTCACGCTACTATGACATCCGTATCTTTCTTTCTTTAATAAAATCTACTTCTTCAAACTTTTTGACAATTCTTCGAATACCTGTCTAAAATAAGCAAAAGTTGACATGCCTCTATCTATATGTTGCATGCAATGTAATGTTTTATTTTCTTCTTTTTCTTCTATTTTTTTCTTTTCTTTTTCTTTTTTTCTCTTTCTATATTTTCTCTCTTTTTCTTTTCTTTTCTTTTCTCTTTCTTTCTTCTCTCTCTTTTTTTCTCTTTCTCTTCTCTCTTTTTCCTTTTTCTCTTTTCCCCCCTCTTTTTTCTATTCTACAGTCTTGCGCACTTAAATGGATGTTCTTCAGATTTCCTTCTCTTCTGTCGCAACATGCCCTTTGATCAATTATTTATCGCATTCATATCTTTTAACCCTTTCGTACTATAATTCTTTTTTTTCTTCTCTATCTTTTTCTTCTTTTTTTTTTTATTTTTTCTTTGTCTATTTTCTTTTTTTTTCTCTCTTTTTCTTTTTCTTTTCTCTTCTTTTTTCTTTCAATCTTTTTATGTTCTAAAGTTTTACACCCTAAAAAGTCATTTCTCAGATTTCTTCATCTCTTTATTTCTTCATTGTATGCTCTTAAATCTTCATTTTAATCAATCACTTCGAATCTAAATTAACATGCTTTCAAATCTTTCGTGCGAAAGGCTTTCTTGTCTTCAGGGTTATCACTTGTCTTCATAAATGATCTTCTGGTCTTTATATTATTATTATAAGAACCTTTGTCATCTTCTTCGCTTGGCGTTGCCCCATTCAATCATGGGCTCTACTGCTTCGAATTTTCTAACCCATCATACAGAGCCTTGATCTATTTCTAATCACTAGGGTGAGCAAAAATACTTCCATCCCCTGAGCTGATCCTTGATCTTCTCATAGCATTTCGACGGGAACTAACTCTCGGCCCATATGCTTTAAATCTCATCATCATTCATTTTTTTAAAGTAATGCAAAAGGCAATTTACTTGTGTATATTTCAATACAAAAATAATGATTATTTGAAAAGATAACATTCATTTTGAAAATCACAATTTGGAGGAATACCAAACATTTTAAAAATATTGTTTGGAACAAATGGTAAACATCTTTTTTTAAAAAAGCCAAACATTTTTGAAAATTAATGTTTGGAGAATGGTAAACAAAATTCGAAGTATATTGCCACACATTTTAAAAACTAATGTTTGGGGTAAATGGTAAACATCAAAACTTTGGGAGAAAATGTCAAACCTTTTAAAACATGTTTGCCCCCAAAATATCAAACACCATAGCACATCTGCTTCAAATTGCCAGAGATCAACTCTAATGAAGCGCATATTTAGAAGATCTTGATTATTGTGGAGATATACGCAAATGTATAGTTTCTTCTAGTTTATTAGGCTTTTAAGAGGCACAACCCCATACCTAATTTCTAACCCATTTAAGGTGGCTCTCTTAATCTCACTAACTCATCATGCCTCATTCTTCCCTCATTTGGGTGTCGATCAAGCACATCGAAGTTTGACGTTCCTTGAAGCAAGGTTAACCCTTATAGGCAGAATGAAATCTGAAGACATTCTCATTCAATTGGGATATCTATGAATGATCATAATGGTCTTTAGAGGCTTGTAATGTAGGCCTTTGGTTCATGGTTAGACGAAGCCATATCTTTGTGCTCGCATGATCTGGATATGCTCACATGGAGTATTCTTTTTTCGTTTCCAGGATCACTCTAGACTGCCCTTTTTCGGGTTTTCACCCTAGAGTTCATTTCCCCACTCTTTTTCTTTTGGTCTGCCTTGCATTCTGGCTGTGTATTGATTATTGTTTTCCGTAAAAAAATGATTGATCCTCCAAAGTTCCTTGAATGAAGAATTATGTACATTTTCGGGAGTTCTTGTGATGGTATGCCTAGATGAAATGTTCCTCTTTCTTTCTTTTTTTTTCTTTTCTCTTTTTTTATTTGAATTGCTCAAGACTGCATACCTTTGGGTTTTCACCCTAGAGTTCTCTTCTTTCTTCTGTATCTTCAGATCAATGTATTTTGGTTGGATATTGATGCCAGCATGCTCAGACAGACTACTCATTCCTCTTCATTTTCGGGATCGCTCTAGACTGCCCATTTTTGGATTTTCACCCTAAAAGTCATTTCCCTTTTCGAAATTGGCAATCTTCGGGCCGACTTGTCTTGACTTGGCTTCAATTCAAGCTTCTATACAAATCTTAAAATTTGTGGATTCTTTATGTATCTCTTGCTCATTTTTTACAGTTGAAGTCTTGATCTCGTATTGTTTGATATGTGTGTGAAGTATATACAATATTTTCTTTTTATTCCTTTTGTCTTTTTTCTCTTTTCCTTTTTTTTCTCTTCTTTTTTTTAAGGGAATTCAACTCATCACAGTCTTTTGTCTTAAGGATAATGATGGAGCATACAACAGAACCCTGAGTTACTCGGCATAGTCATGATTTGAATATATCACTCATGTAGCTACTCTACTTTTGACTTAAAAGATGGATGGAGCATGCAACCACCTTCTAAGCTTTTCACTACAGCGGAGTGCCCTAGAAAATTCTACTCATTTCTCTCTTTTTAAACACTCTTATCTAGGAATACCTTTTAGTAAACCCAAACAGTGGAGTGTAATCATTCTTTTTCTTTCTTTCTTTTATTTTTATTTTTATTTTTTATTTTTTATTTTTATTTCTTTTTTCTTTTTTCTCTTCTTTTAGACTGCCCATTTTGGGTTTTCAACCTAGAGTCTCTTTCTTCTTATTCGAATCTGTGGATGTATTCTCGAATCAAATTGTATCTATACCAGACATTGTCGCTTGTTCCCGCTTGAACGTGGTCAATTATACTCAGCTCTTCTAAACTGGTGCCTATCGAATGGTAGAGTCTTCATGAATCTTCTTCTTACACTATTTAACTTAGTGTACTCGCTCTTGATTGTTTTGGCCTTCTGATTGCCATTTCTTATGTTGCTTGGTTTACTTTCTGAGCATAAACTTGTCTTCATCCATTTTCCTCTGGTAGTTCTATGGCCTTCATGTCCAATCTATTTGATTTCATATCTTTCTCTTAGTAAAGTAAAAGAATACCATTCGTCCTTCCATTCATAGATATCCTGAGAAAGCCTTCAGGGGGTAAAGGTTTAAGGTCAACTCTCGATTCAAGGATCTTAAACGACAAGTGCCTGAGAAGGAAAATTCCTAAAATGGGAACTGCCATTTTCTAAACACTCGCTTTGTTCCTCTGTTGGCCTAAGTGGATTAACAGATACTCACATTTGCAATATGCTCACAAATTTCAATTTCTTCTAAATATAAACAGCTTAGAGTTAATTTCCGAATTTGAACCACAGGTATTCTTGCATTTGATATTCAAGGACTTGGTATAGAAATGATATATACATATGTCCATTCAAAAAAATGTGTATATGTGTATGGAAAATCAAAAACTACCTCATAACAATGAATGAAATGTTTAAAGAATCAAAGAATGCAAAAACACTTTCTAAATAGAAATGTGAAAAAAATTGTTTGAGATTTTTTCTATTTTTTCAAAACATTGAGAATTTCTTTGTGAACTGGTGGGAAAACCATAGGGACCTTCGGACTACCTCCCGAGTACTAACTTATTCTAGCCCTTTCAATGTAGTGTAGGCTTGCCATTTCTATTGTTTTTCCTTGCTGGATCAATTCTTGTGTTAGGACTCCCTCGCCAACCAGCTTCTGGATTTCTCCATGCCATGCTCCAATGCCCCCACATAAAACTCATATGCACTATTTAAGTCAAATTTGTGGGCAAATGTGTCAGGTGTAATATTCATCGGCCTAGGGGTGAGCTGCTAACCTTCGACCAAATGAGAAAATATGTCTGAAATGAGTACCCTAAATATTTTTAGACTTGCTCGATGAATTTCCCTCGGTGATTCAGAGGGATTATCATACCTCCTTCTCTCACCGTTATGAGAATCTTAAAAGTGGTACCCATTTATCTATTTCTTTTCTTCTACTCTTAGGTAGGTCTGGTTTTTAAACTTAAGTCCCGGAGTGCATGTTTGATTCTCTCTCCGACTATCATGAAGTCCTCAAAGCTGGCCTTCATTTTCCCGAGCATCTTATCAAAGAAGAAATATGAAAGGTGGCATGAAACATGGAAGTCACTTTCCTCTTCATCTACGGGAGGCTACACCTGGGTCGCTAAACACAGCCACCTCAAAGCATATTCCTTGAAGCCTTCATCAGGTTTAATCTTTGTACCCTGGAGATACTAACGACTTGGTGCTAGGCCCAAAGCATATTTATATTGGCCCAAAAATGCATCGGCTAAGTCTCCCCACGACTGAACTTGGTCTTTACTCAAACAGTTATACCATATCACGGTGGGTCCTGTTAGACTATCGTGGAAGCAGTGGAACAGTAATTTTTCATTCTCAATGCAGCCCTCCATCTTTTTGCAGAACATGGTCAGGTGAATCTTGGGGCATCTTGTTCCGTCATCATGTGCAAATCTGGGAATCTTTAAAATCTAGAGGAATGACCAAAACATGGTTCAAACAGAGTTTTCTTGCATCGAAGGCATCAAACTTCTTCTATGCTCGAATCTTGATTTTTGAGTGTGTTTAATTCTTTTATTCACGATAAAACTCTAATTGGTCTTAGGGTTACTCCCAAAAATTTTATGATAATGTTATGTAAAATATGCCATGACTGTACAATGTGATGCAACGCAATGCATGAATGCAAATACGATGTTGATTCTCGAATAGTCCTTAAAAGACTTTCGTTCAAAAGAAAAATGTCTGGTTGCAAGAAACTAATAATGAATTACATGTAACAGTTAGCTTCCTTCTTGAGATCTTAACTTCGGGAAGCAAAGCTCGTGCTCCACGTCTCGACGTCGTCTTTAGGATGATGAGTGATCTTGTCTTCTCCTCTTATGCTACTCCATAGACTTGTGATGTCATGATCTTCATGCTTTGGCTTCTAAAAACATTGACAAGTGTAGGCATAATGCAAACAAGAGTTTCTTCTTCGGTTGATCTGGGTGTAAACAAACCGATCTTCAAATAATGCATCTAAATAGAGTTGGATTTTAGCGGTCCAAAAGGGGTCTACTTAAAGTCTTTAAAACTTTTGGGTTTACATTAAAATTCTCAAAGATCATTTGGTTTAAAGATTTCCCCATTTTTATTATCAAAAAGTTTTAACTTACTTAGAAAATGAAACTTTTAAGTTTTTTTTGAAAGTTTTAGGAGGGAAAAGAATTCAAAACACAATAATAATATTTTCAAAATTTTTTTTGAAGGAATTAAATTAAAATCTTTGAGATTTTTACAAAGGGTTAAATGTGAAGATATTAAAATTAGTGTTCTGCAGTCCCTACTAGATCCTCTGCGCCGCACGTACCTTACTATCAGACCATCTTCTTTCTCGATTGGTCTTTGCTTGGCCTAACTTGATGCTGTAATATTATTATTTTTAAGGTAGACTTTTTCTATTTTGAAAGCCTTTTAAATGAACCGTTCTTGAATCAACACCATGTCATGATATGCAAAATGAATGCAAATAAAGGCGTTGATTCCACTAGTAATCACCCTTTTGAACGACTTTTATAGGAATTAAAAGGTCCAGATTCTGGAGCCAGAAAAGAAGACTTATACAGATATGCCCTTCTACATGTTTTTGGGTCGCATTCAAGAAAATGAAAGTCTCCGTTAAAATTGCTGGTACCGGGTTTGCCTTCCGCTTCATGCATTCAAATAGATCCAAGATGGCTACGTTGATATTTCCAAGAACCCTAGAGAAAATCATCAAACCCTATATCCCTAAAGAGAACATGTCCATCTTCATCGCCTCATCCGGGTGTGCGGGTATGATGTCTCAGATACACTCCCATGCACAGGCTAGGTTGTCTCTTCGACTCTGAATCAGGATGTTGACCCAATCGTCACTTATCCCGACAAGGGTTTTGGGCTTCAATGGATAGTTCTAGTTCTTTGGCGGCTTCGTATAGATCCAATCTTTTTAAACATTCTTCTTGTTGAGCAAGGTTGTGTACTCTTCTACCGTGGGTATTATGTCATGTCCGTTGAAAGTGAAGCAGCAAAAAGCAAGGTTCTAGAAATGAAAAAAAAATGGCTCAACGCAAAGGCTGATTAACCCTGACATACATTAAATGTGCTATGTCACCATAAGTATCAGAATATAGGTCTTGTAGTCGTCGATACCATCCTTTCCAAGTCTCTTTAAGCTCTCATAGGTCATTCTGTTGTAGGCTCTTGTATGTATATCCTGGCATTATGCGCTCACTCGGCGAACTGTTACCTTGGGCCCACTGGTTGGCTTCTGACCAATGTCTAACGACTGAGTTGATATCATCCTTCTTGAGATACCTTTTATCCATAATGAAAGATTTCTGATCGGGCAAACCACTTGAACCAACACCTTTATGTCATGCAATGCTAATGCAACAAAAGTATGTGTAAAGTAAAAAATAAAACAAAAAAAATGAGTTAGTACCGAATAAAATCAATAGATACATAAATAAAAAGTGAAGTAGATAAGGTAACAAGCATAGCAATCCTATTTATCCCGTTTAAAACTCCTAAGTTATCCGCATGGCTCTAGAAGGGTGGGCTTTCTATATTCTCTACATGCAGTTTTGGTGGTAAGAGGTGCCCCATTTGTCCTTGTCGTCCCCTACTAAGAGGGGCAAGGCCCCCGGTCATCACCCATTATAGGCTCCTTTCAACCGGGTTTAACTAAGGGGGACCCATTTGCTTATACCTATATGAATGAACGATGTCCTCACGAAAGCATAAGGTACTCGAGCCCTGAAGGTACTTGCTAGGCCCATACGGAGGAACGATATCCACACGAAAGCACTAGCGTTTTCCCCCACTTAAAAGGACGGGTTTATATGCCAAATTTTATATACGTTAAAATAAACGCGCAATTATAACCAAATGTTAATTTATTAGTCAGTTTAATCCAAAATTTCCAATATTAGTAAAGTGATAATTATTTAAAAAGCTTGACTTTCTTTTATTTTTGAAAACCAAAAAAATGTCCCCAACGGAGTCGCCATCTGTAGCGATATCCCTTTTACGAGTGTTTCGCTAAATAACGTGTTTTAAGGTGTTTGGGGTCTTTTGGGTATTTTAAGAAATATCTTCTATTGGGGTTTTAGAAAAAACCATATTATTTTAAAAACGGAGTCGCCGTCGGCCACTAAGGTAGGTCGGACACCATCAAACCAGAGATTTAAAAAAAAGTAGGGTTCCGGAGTCGATTACTGATGGGGAAGGATTAGCACCCCACACCGCCCAAAAATTGGTACTTTAATAATTATCATTTTATTAATATTAAACTTTCCGGATTAAAGTGACGATTAAATTAAAATTTGATTATGAGTGCGAGTAGATTTTAAAGGCCCTGTTATTCGAGAGTAAACCGAAAGGCCACCATCACTACGCTTGATATTGGCCACGTTTACGCTCGAATAAAAGGGCACCGCATTGTCAATAATATATCTGAAATTCAACTTAAAACATGGCAAATACAAATAAATTCAATGCGATAAAAATATATATAAATACTAACATAATAAAATACTAATCTAACATAAATAAAATGCTAATCTGAAACATACATACATAAATATTAATCTAACACATAAATAAAAACAAATCTAACATACTAATATAAACATTAATCTAAAACATTCATAAATATTAATCTAACACATAAATAAAAACAATTATAACATAAATAAAATACTAATCTAAAACATAAATAAATACAAAACATAAAATACTAATATTAAACATACCAACTAAAAATAGGAACAGAATTAAACAACATTTTATTAAATCAAACAACATAATAAAAATATACCTAACTAGGAGCCCGAACCCTGACTGACTCCCACCGAGATCTACCACGATCCCTTCAAAAATTAACTAGATCGGATCCAAAATAGGACCCCGATCGAACCGGTTAAGACCGAGGGCATTGCCCCAGTCCTTGGCTACCCAAGAGCATGGCTCTCTTACTTGGGCATGCCACTGCCGGCTCTCTTTGCTGCCAAATTGGTCTCCCCATGCCTCATATTTATAGGCAAGTGGGGGGCCTTGAGGATGACGTGGAGCACTAAGCTCCATGGACTGATTGCCTCTTTTTTTACACTTTAATCAACCTTTTTTACCCCATTTTTATTTTAAAATTAATAATATTACTATTACAATAATACTAAAAATACTAAAACCCGAAAAAAAAATGAGTGATTACACATTGCTACAGAAGACTACTCCTTCTCAATTCTCATTTTTTGCTCTGCCCAAAAAATAGACTTGCTTAACCATTGGAGTACAAAAATATCATTCTAAGAATAACATTCTGGGTGCAAGTGTGTGTTGCTGATTATGCTTGTGTTATTATTATTAAAATTGTAATTGTATCTTCAAAGATTCATCTCTGACGTTAGGGTCTTGAACAGTTGGAGCAAAGCTTTCTTATTAGATTTGTCAATCCCACAGCTCCATCAGAGTGCTCCGAGATTTATTTATTTTGTATTTCATTTCATTTCTTCTCTTCTTTTTTTTCTTTTCTTTTATATATATGTATATACTTCTAGTCATTAATTACAATCCATTAAGGCACATAAGACTACGCTTAGAATATCATTTTCAAGCAACTCTTACAGTTAAAATTTAGAGATTTTTCATCATTGAATATCATCAAAGTAGTAGTAGTCTTGTTTTGCTGACCATAGTCTGTTATGGGGAAAATCACACATTACATTATCACAACATTCAACTGATCTCAGAATCGATGTCGCATCTTGCAATTGATATCCAGTGACCTACAAAGGCAAGAAGAGATGTACATATACATGCTTTCAAGGCCATTGTATGTTAAGCAAAATGTGTTTTCATTGAAATGAAAATCACCGAACATGACACATGCCCTTTACAAAAAGATCTCTACTACATTCGGGTCAAAGGTAGCAGAGTTGATTCCATGTATTACTTCATAAGGAAACCTTAAATGCAGAGATGTCCTAACAAGGTGACATCTAGTAAAAACATGAGTAAGCTAAAATGCGGGGCTTTAGTCTGCCTTGGGGCAAAAGATCCAATGGCCTTAACCCTTCACTTTTTCAACTGCTGACATAACTGACTTTCTTCGCTCTTGCATCCATTGTTTAACCATCTATTGTGTCATCCTTTCTTCACGAACCAACTTCTTGACTTTTTCGAGTAATGCTCTAAATTCTTGGTGGCATGCCCTGGTGCCCCCATATAGAAATTGCATGTACTGCTCAAGTCAAAACTATGGGCGGATGAAATAGGTATAATCTTTACCGGTCTGGGAATGATGCAGCGACCCTAAACCAGATAAGGAAATATATCCAAAATGGGTAGCCCAAATACCTCCAAGTCTGCATTTGTTCGGGGAACTTTTCTTGATGGCTCAGAAGGATTAGAGGGCCTTCTTCTTTTACGATTATGAGTACTTTAGAGACAACAATCATTTACCTCTTTTTCTTCTTTTGCCTCTTTTTTAGTTTGGTCTTTAGACTTAGACCCCAACTTTTTTTCTTGGATTGCATACTCTATTCTCTCTTCCACTGCCATAAATTCCTCAAATTTGCTTCTTGATTTCTCCAACATTATATTGAAGAAAGGAAGGGGAAGTGACGCGTGAAACATGGTAGTCATTTCCTCTTCAGTTATGGGAGGCTGAACTTGGGCCGCCAAACTTCGCCATCTTAGAGCATAATCCTTGAAGTTTTCATTTTGTCTCATCTTTGTGCTTTGAAGAAACTGTCGATTTGGTGCCAAGTCTAAAGCATACCTATATTGGCTCAAAAAGGCATTGGATAGGTCACCCCAAGATCGAATCTGATTTTTGCTCAATCGAATATACCATATCGTAGTGGGTTTCACCAAACTACGGTGGAAGTAGTGGATCAGCAACTTTTCATTCTTTATGTAGCCCTCTATCTTTCTGCAGAACATGGTCAAGTAAACCCTTGGACAACTTGTATCGTCATACTGCACGAATCTGGGAATCTTGAAATCTGGAGGAATGACCAAGTCAGGAACTAAACAAAAATCTCTTGTATTGAAAACATCTATTTTTTCTTTTTTTCTTGAGCTCTCTATTGACTCTATCCTCTAATTGGTCAAGTCTTGATTTACTTTGTTCCATTCTTCCTTTCAACTGGCTTTCAAATACTGTCATCAAACCCGTAAAATTTTATTATTTAATTAATTAATACATGAAATGCATCATAAATGTCTAAAAAGTAAAAGGCAGACAATAAGTATAAAATGCAATGAATGCAAATAAGGTGTTGATTCGCAAATATTCCTTAGAAAGATGTCCGTTTAACAAAGAATATGTCTGATTACAAGAAGCTAAAATAACGATTTATAGATAATGTTTGTCTTGACACTTCAACTTCGTGAAATGAGGCTCACATCCTATTTCTCGATGTCGTCTCTAGTCTGAATGACGATCTATTTGTTCTCTTCTTTTGCTAACCAAAAGGTTTACGATAATGAAAACTATACACCTAGGGGCCTTCGAAAAGATCACTAGCCTATTTAGGCAGAGTGTAGACAAAAGTCTTTTTTTTGGTAGATCTAGGTGCAAATGAATCGAATCTTCAAACCTTATGCCCAAGCTACATCGTCCCTTGCTCGATATGCATCCGGTTTGTTGAACTGTCTCTTTTTCTTCATTGGTCTTTGTTCGGCCCAACCTGATACTATAGCATTATAGCTCTTGATATCACAGACTTCTCTCTTATTTTTTATTGTCTTCTAAATTAGACTGTTCTCGAATCAAAATTTATGTGTATGATGTGGCATGCAATATAAATGTAGAAGAAATAAAACAAAACAAACACCAAAAGAAAAATCACGTCATCACGTTGAAATAACCGAATAATTTAAATAGATAAAATGCTAAATAATAATCAAGACAATAAACTAAAGAAATTAAGTCATACGATTAAGATATATATAAATGAAAAATAAACAAAAATACGAATAAAAAGGACCTAAACAGGGTTACCGCTAAACGGATAGAGTACCGATATGGCTCTAACAGGTGGGTTCCTGCGGTTCACTATATGTGATTTAGCTCTAAAAAATGGTACTCGAACTGCCGCTCGAACATCGATTTGAGGGAATACGACCCCTATACCATACGGGCGTAAGGACCTCACAAAATATAAGGATCAGATCCCGAAAGCGAATTACAACACTATACAAAGGTGAACACCTCACGAAGCAAAATAATCACTCCTTCTTAAAGACTCTAAAACTATTGTATGATGAAAAAAATGGTAAACAAACAAGGTTAGGAATTAAAAATTAAATCGTATTACGATACGAACTCTTTTAAGGTTTGACTCCTTTTTTATTTTTGAAAAAATTTTGGTCCCCAGTGGAGTCGTCATGCTGTAGCGACTATTTTTTCTGAGTCGCTACGAAAAATTAAGAAATCAATATTGAGGGTTTTCCCGCTTTTATTGAAAAAATTATTTAAAAAGGGGAATTTTTTGAAAACGCGTATTTTAAAAAAATATGGACTCGTCACCGGACATTTTGGTAGGCCGAACACCGTTAAAAAACAAAACCAGAGATTCAAAAACTTGGGTTCGAGAGTCGGTTACGTACGGGGAAGGGTTAGCACCCCGCTACGCCCAAAATTGGTACCTATAGGGTTTGTATCGTAATTATTAAAAAATTGATTTAATTTAAAAATTAATTCTTAATATGCATGGTTCGAATATTAAATTTGCCTCGATATCCACAGTACCAAAGGAGATGACACCCGGAGCCCGAGATGACACTCCCACTAGAATACCGTAATAAAATGCCTAAAACTATATGCAAAAAATATATATGCATGAATCAATTAATATACATAAATTAAAAGACATCAACGAAAATAAATGGTGAACATAAATAAAGTTAAATAAATACAGAACGACTAAATATAGATAAATATATAAAGATGTAGTAACATATATTAAACGTATAAAGGTACCATAATATATATACAATATAATATATATAATAATATATACGTAGTACATATACTCTAGTATATAAAAACTGTATGTAACATATAATAGTAATATATAATATAATAAAAATAATATAATATATTCACATATATATATATAGACAATATGTAATACATATATATAATAGCACAAATAATGTAATATATACATGCATTATAAATATATGAACATAAATCAAACACATTTATAAGATATATATATATATAATATGCTATGCATATATTCTATACATACCAACATATATAAATGAATATCGTATGTAATATATACATAATGTGTAAATTAACAAAATAGAAAACAAGTATACACATATATAAAGTAAAAAAAAAACATGCATACAAAAATATATATATATAATAATAAGAAGAACAACATATACATAACATAATGCATAAATAACAATAATACATATAGTATATGTACTAAGCACTATACACATATAAGCTATATATTATATACTGTACGCATATATTTACTACACATACAATATATAACATGAAAATTTAAAAGACTATATAAATATAAAACGCCATATGATATAATATATATCACATGTATATGTTAGAACAAAATAATATACCAAAATAAATAAATTAATTAATAAACAAAATATACAAAAACGGAATAAATAAATCAAAATAAAAGCTCAAATTACACAAGGTTATAGAGCTTAAATTAAACAAAGTGAAATGGTTAAGGGCTAAAAAACGAATTAAACCACTGGAAAGAGGACCCGATTGAAATGTAATCAGAAGTTGGAAGAGCCAAAACAATGATTATCCCACTGGAAACCTCATTAAATTAAATGTGGGACGAAATTGAAAATGGTTGAAAAGATTTAAGGACCAAGGAGATAATTTATAAAGGCAGAAGGATACAAGAGCTATTAAATAAGAGCGGAGGGACCATTTGGGTTTTAACCTATTTTAAAAATCTGAATTCAGTTTAATTTAGGGACATAATTGTGAATTTTTGAAAAACAGAGGGGAACTGAATATGTAATTTGACCATGCGAAAGCCCTGATTTAATGATTAAACTGGGGCGGGAGACGAACAGGTAATTGGACCATTTAAAAAAAGTATATTTAAAGGGTATTTCAGTTTCATATCAGACCTTTTAGCCATTTTTTCAGCTTTAAAAATTTAAACCCTCTTTTTCTCTATTTTATTCTAACTGAAACCCAAAACTCTTTTAACTTTCCAAAAGCCAACGGTGGTCTGGCTACTCTGACCACTGCCCCCGACTACCACCGCCACTCACCAGTATCAAAATCTCCAAATATCAACCTTTCAAAAGCATTTTCGTTTTCAAAAAACCAAAAATCCCCCTTTGTTTTCTAAAAATCTGAACTGATATCCCTTTTTATAAAAACAAAACTTTTTTTTACTTTAAACCAGTTTGAAACCCTAAAAAATGAAAAAAAAATAATGCTATTCATCGGCGCATCCTCCTCCACAGTTATCAACTACGGTGACTGAGAAAGGTATACTCTTCTCTTTTTTCTTTTTTTTGTTATTATTTTTTTGTTTGTTTCTAATATGCATGCAGGAGATATTACCTTCTGAAATTTCTTCTCTTTTTTATTTGAAATCTGAGAATACAAGTACATTGAGTTGAGATTATTACATATATATCCGATTTTTTGCCTCGAATTTGTGTTTGTTTACAAAAATAAGTAAATCCATGTTGTTGATGCTCGATTTTGACTGATATCCCCATTTTTTATGATTTTTGGCATGTCCGAGTTGACGAGGGGATCGTGCGATGGTAACAAAATATCCGGCAGTGAAGCCATGTGGACGAGAGCTGGTGAAGATGTAAAGACTATCGATGAAATTTATTTCGGGCTGTTGGATCTGATCCAACAGTCGAGATTCCTCAAAGATGGACGTCTTTGATGCAATCTAGAGAGCTGTCGTGGCATCACATTATCTTGCCACGTGGCGCGTGGGTATCTGGAAGGCCTGCGCGTGCATTGGACGTGCGAGTAGGAGGCGAACAGTCCGGGCGTGTGATATACGCGGCCAGCTGGAGGGTTTCATCTTGTTAATCAGGACTGTTGGATCTGCCTTGATCCAACGGTTGTCCTTCGGTTGCGCATAGAAGATGAGATGATATCAGATTATGGTAAATTAGGTTCTAGGATTTTAGTTATTTGAGTTTGGCCGTTTAGGCCTATGTAATTAATGTTTTAAGTTTTTTTAGGCTTGTTTGAATTGTAATTGGACTGAACATTAATTAATATTAGATTTAAATTTTTATATTGATTTGTTTTCTTTTAATGTCTTCGGCCCATAATAATAATAATAATAATAATATTATTATTATTATTACACATAATATTAATATACATGCAACATACGTATAAAATACATACAAATATTATACATACACATACAATAAATAAATATTGATAAACATGCACACACATATATATATATACAATAATAGTAAATATATATACACATTCTAACATATACAAGCATGCATACGATATACCATATGCACACATGCTGTAACACCCCAAAAATATCCCCAATTCAAAAACCTAATTTTGAAATTTCTAAATTTAAAACCCAATTTTTTGGGAAATTTTAATGGATTTGTTTATAACTGAAAAAAATTGAGATTCAAGACCAATATGAAAAAAATAGAAGTTTCATGACTTACCTATAAATTTTGAAAAATATATCATGCTCTATTTTGAAAATAAAAAAATATAAAGAGCTTACCTCGTAATTACCCATTTGTCAATTCCTATGACTCGTCTATATCTATATATATTTTTAATGAATCTTTAATTTATTAGTATTATTAATTTACCTTAGTTAATTATAATACTATTCCTAATTTGCTTTAACCTTACCTCTGCCCTATTATATATATATATATATAGTTAAAGTTATATCTAAGAGGAAAAAATAAAGAGCCGCATGTCCTTTTCACTAACCTCACACCGCTCGGTTCTCTGCCTCCTCTCATCAATGAAATTACACAACTTCGTGTAATCTTAAAATCAAGGTCATAAGTTAGAGTTAGGCTTTTGTGTAGTTCTCAACAACGCCCTTACCTTCGCTCGGCAGCACCAAGACATTCTTCAACCCCAGGCTTGGTTGGGTACCAATACAGTTAGACCCATTATTTCTGATTATGGAAAACACGTTATTCAGTATGTTGAATTTGCTTTGGCTAAGATGTATTTTTTCCGGTGCTATAAATAAATATTTTTATATAATTTTATACCTTGCTTGATTATGATCTGCATATGGCTTGTATGAATGACATCATATGCATACGATTTTATAATGTGTTTTTAATTATGATTTATGAAATATTTGATTTACGAAATATTGGAATTTACGAAAACCAGGATTTATGGATTATGATTTATTAATTTATAAAGTATGTTTATGGAATATCGGATTTATGGAACTATGTTTATGAATTTGAGTTTTAAACATCATATATATTTGAGCATGTGTTGGGATTTGTACGGGGAAGTTCAGTGGTTTCACCCTTCGGGCTGAATTTCACCTCGGATGGCGGGCGTAGCGAGGAGGTTATGGGAACCTTCCTCATCTTTGGCGGACGTAGTTGGGCGCATTGCATTTCGCTTGTGATATTGTACCATTTGTTTTATGTTTTAAAGAATTTTAAGAAAATATTACTATGTTTTATGATTATGGTTTTCCTTGCACTTTATAGACACACTAAGCTCTTTAGCTTACTCTCCCTTAGTTCTTCTTTCAGATACGCAAAACCTAGGCGTTACGGTACTTGGAGGATCTCACATTTTATCCTGTTATTTTATTATTGAGTACGAAATTATTTTTAGTTATCCAGATCATTATTTATTATTTTGATACATTGATGTAATTTTAACTTTGAGACTAATTATTTAACTTTGAGAGTAATTATGTTTTGGGATTATTTTTAGCATTCATTTACTATGTTTTTTTATATTATTCGAATATTTTTATTATATATCGGATATTAATTATGACATTTTCTAAATTATTTATTATAAGATATTTATTAAATTATCATTATATGTATTCTTTTTAATTTAAAGTATAATCTTTAAAATTTGTTTTCTTGAGGGAAAAGTTTTCAAATGTGACTTCCTAGATTCGACTTATTTTTTTCTGGGTCGGGTTTAGGAGTTACACATGCAATATAAGACATACATATATTACTACATAAGATAATACATGCAATACATAAATAACGAGTATATATTAACACATGCATATTAACATATACACGTATACTCATGCACATACAATAATACAATATATATATACATACAAAACAATTAAGCACTAATAATAACAATACATACATACATATATTTGATGGCATATAAGAATAATTATAATTAATTAATAATATTAATACATAATATCATATAACCCGAACAAAAATAAGTGATTACAGAAACATTATTAAGTACTATAGCAACATTAATCTTGACGATGAAGGTGGGCTCCGATCAGAGAGGGTTTAACTGCTTAGAAGAATAGGGGTGGGGTTGAAGATGAGTTTAATTTGTTATTTTATATATTAATAATAAAATATAGTTTTTAAATTATTATTTTAAATGTTTTTATATATAATAATAATAAAATATGTCATGCCATATCAAAATATAATTAAAATAATATAGAAGGATTAAAATATGAAGAATTCAAAAATTCAGTTATTAAATTGAAAATTTTTAAAATTAAATGAGCAAAATAAGAGTGAGAAGATAGTTGAATGACATCATTTTTTCAAATTTACCATTTTTTCAAATTTATTTTTATCAGTGAATCGTTGAATTATTAACATTCGGATGACATCATTTTTTCTAATGTGAAGGTCATTTTTTATTTATCTTTATTTAAAGTGATATTTTTTAGTTTTTCCCTCATTATCTTCTTTGTCAAACTCATGAATTAAACACAAAATATATCGTTTTTAAGGCTGGAATTTTGTCAGATTTGATGTGTTCTTCAGAAAATTTAAACAATGAAAAGCATTCTTATGAGAATACGAACAATATATTTTGAAACTAGCCTTATCAAACTCTTTTCAGAGGATATCAAAACATTATAATATTAAAATTTTGAATGAATTTTTGTCAATTTTGAGTGAGTTTTATGAAAAATCAAATTGATAAGCAAAAAGATTAAAGAGATGCCAACATTCAATATCGATTTTATCATGAACAATGATAACTGACGATCAATCGATGCCGATGACCAAAGTAATGTGAGATTTTCTATAAAAATGAAATAACACCACATTATCATGTCGTTAATAAAACAATTCAGTAACAAAAAAATCTATTTAGAAAAACATAATGATAAATATGATGTTTTATAATTAAGTGATTAAAGCAAGAGAACCTAACAATTAATGGTTAATTTTTTTTAACAGAAAATGCAAAACTTCATTCAAACAACAACAAAAAAACATATAATGATGGCTAAAGAAGCTAAGAACATACATTCGAAAAAGAAAAAAAAGGGCACCCAGCAAACTTGGTACAAGAGCAAAAAGGGAAGAGCTGTCACGAACGAACGGGGGAAGGAGGAACAGGTCGTATTAGTCAACACTAGCGAGAAATAAAAATCGACCTTCAGCACCCACTAAGGGCATACGGCAAATATGGCGATAGGTTTTTAAAACACCGACGTGAGATCTAAAAGTCAGTCTGACCAAAACGACAAAGGAAGTTTTATTAAAATAGACAAACCACTTTAAGCGAGAGTCTGGCCTAACGTTAGGAACCAATGGCCATATGCAAAAAGAATATCAAAAGGAGTTGTCAAAGTCACCGCCTTCACCAATATTCTTCAAACCTGTAAAACTAAAAAACGAAAAAAAAACTAACTAAAATTGAAAAAATAGAGCACAAAGAGAGACAATAAGAACTAAGTTTTTTCTCCACTTGATCTTTTCCATTTTGAGCTGATAAAGAGGACCGATCGTCCCCTTTTAAAATTAATGTCCAAATTTAAATCGTGATGAACGAAGCTTAAAATACTCATCGGAAAAAATACCAAATAGAGCTTAAGAAGCAAAAATTAATGGAAAAAGATGAAAAAAAGTCAACTCATAACAAAAAAAGAGAGTAAAACAAAAGGAAGAGGGAGGTCAGCCACCAAAATGGCAGCTGGCCGCTAAGGGACAAACCAGATCTGGTTTCTGATTAGAGCGGCGCTAGAGTTTTGAGGATGGGGGTGGAGGGGGAAGAAAAGCGAGAGAGAGAAGCTTTTACTTGTTTTTTTTTTTTTGTGACTAATGGTTAATTTACCCTAGAATAATAATGTAAGCTAATAGAGGTGTGAAAAAGGGTTAATGGAACCAAGGCCATGCATTGAAAGCTACACCTTTGACTTTCCCCTTTATTTTTCTACTGTTCCTCGATCAAAACTCAACTCGGAGCTAAAATGGCTTGAGTCTGACTCACTCACAACTCACATGTCAATTTATACAAATGGGTTTCTTTATTTCCAGGCAAACCCATTAGCACTACTTTCGTCCGTGTCTCAACTCAGCAACTCTTCCCTTTTCTTAGGGTTTTTATCTTTCTATCTGATTTTTTTTTCAGTTTCACTTGTTATTGTAATCTACATTTCTCCATCAAGGAGCCATTTTTTCTGATATTATTTCCGTTCAAGTTTTGTTCTTGGAATTCCCCAACCTGGAAATCTTGCAGTCTCATCGAAGGGCTTGACGTTTCCGCTTCAATTTGAGAGAGCTTTACTTGGATTGGGATTTTTTCGAGCTTCAAAATATGTTCTAAGAAACCTACCAAAGATTCCCCACTTTAGTTATTGAGCAGCGTAAAATGTACGAACTCTTTTTTTGTCTAATGTGAGCTAACCTTCTTTAGAAAAATCATTTTGGATCTATTTTTAGTTTTAGGATCTAGTGTTTCGGGGGTGTTTGCTCAATCGGAACTATATTTTGTTTTGGGATGTTAATTTGTGAAAATGGGCTAATTTTCTTCTTAATTTAAGGTAAATTGATTTTAGTTGTAATTGTTACTGGGAAAGAGTATGAAAACTGCTTTTGTTTGATGTGAATTTGAATATTTGAGCTATATATGAACTTCTGATCTGTTCTGTTATGGTAATATATACTTGAAAGGAAAATTTGTCTGATGGTTTTTGTTCTGTTTTTACACGTTGAGCTATTTGGATTAGCTTTATTTATGTAAATGATTGAAACAGTGTTCTTTTGCTTTACTTGTATTGTACTATGTTTGGTTTGAATAATTGAATCACGTGTGAACTTGGTTCCAGTTTTGGTAAAAAAGAGTGATGCACTGAGCAATGGCGCTTAAGATGCCAGCTCCAAAGGCGGCTGAGATTGCCATAGGGTCCATTGGATGTGGATATGATATTGGAATGGATCTTCGGCTGAAGTACTGTAAAGGGGATAATTCGAAAGATTCATGTCTTATCGAGATTGATGAAGATGGAGGCCATGAGATTGTTTTACCTGGTGGAATTTCAATACCTGATGTGTCCAAATCAATAAAATGTGATAAAGGAGAGCGGACACGATTCAGTTCCGATGTTCTCTCATTCCAACAGGTAATAGTTCATTTTTTGTTCAATGCTATCAGTAGTTAAATTGTTGTGGCATGAGTTAAATCGTGTGAGAGATACACGAGAGTCTGGTTTTCCTCATTTATTTTCTTTTATTTTCTCCAGATGTCAGAGCAATTCAACCAAGAGATATCTTTGACAGGAAAAATACCTTCAGGCCTTTTCAATTCCATGTTTGAATTCTCTGGTTATTGGCAAAAAGATGCTGCTAATACCAAGACCCTTGCTTTTGATGGGGTGTTCATCACCCTCTACTCGGTCGCACTGGAGAAATGCCAAATGGTGCTACGAGATCATGTCAGGAAAGCAGTCCCATCTACATGGGAACCTGCAGCATTGGCAAGGTGAATTTTGATGCAAATTTGATCATTGAATGCTGTTGATGAGTTCTTAAATAAGACCTTGTCATGTATGAGGCCTTTTTTCCCTTATTCAATGAATTGGGCTTCCACCAATGTGTGTTTCTGGTTCCCTCTCTTTTTGAGTTCTATTGTCATGTGGAGAACAATTCAATGATCAACTTTTTGGTTTCTCGTTTACTGGTTCAGCATGCATATTCTTAACGAACATATGAAGAATGCTGTTGTGTTGGTGACTGAATTTTCTGCTGCCTGTTTTATTTAATGTTATTTACTCTCTGCTGTATAGTATTTGAGGTTGATATATAATTTTGACTTCTCAGGTTTATTGAAACTTATGGCACCCACATAATTGTTGGTGTGAAGATGGGAGGGAAGGATGTTATTTACATAAAACAGCAGCATTCCTCTACTCTTCAACCTGCTGAGATCCAGAAAAGACTGAAGGATATGGCTGATAAGAGGTTTTTAGATGCCAGTGAACATTACAGGCTTTACAGCATGGTACCTGAGCAAGTCTTCCCGAGTGACAAGGTTTTCTATAGAACTGTGACAATCTATAGCTGTATATATACATAAATCATGCTCCTTATTTGGATGGAATGAAATCAATATTCCTAGTTCAATATTCTTTTACAACAGGGGTACAATATCCATGATTGACCTGGCAAGCAGGGTGTTATTGTGGAAGTGTTGCAGGATGTTTCATATTGACACCAAAATTTGTTTTGAGAAGCACTGTTTCAAAGGGAGAGTTTTCTCAGTCTCTCTTAACATAGTGACACTATAACCCAGTTTCACAGTAAATATTGTATGATTGCTAATTATATACTAGTTAAATAGTTGCCAGAGAATACTACATATTTGCTACTGTTTTAAATGTTTAGGTTTTTACACCAGATCTGGATCTGTCATTATTTTTGCTTTGCCACCTGTTTTATGAGGTTACTGTTATTTTCTAGGTCTTTCAACTTGGTTGGTACTTTTGTTTTTAGTTTTATTACTTTGTCACTTTATGCTTTGATTGCTGGCCTTCCAATGTGTTATGAGGATACTGTTATTTTCTAGGTCTTTTAACTTTTTTATTGGTTTTAATTTATCTGTTAATCATCTTTATGAGTAAAACATTGGCATGGTGTGTTTCCCCATTTTCCCGAGGGATCTGATATTATTATTTCTGTTTCAGTTTGAAATCAGGGAGCAGCGGCTAAGGTTTGCCAGTAACAGTTCATCAAGTTCATATGCACATAAAGAGGTTGATTTTCTTCCATATGGTGTTGTTTGTTTAATAGCTAAAGCTCCTTGATAAAGGTTTAAGTTTCCCTATATCAATGTTGTTAATAATTGCCTAAAAATTGCAGGATATTGTAACTATTTACAAAAGGAGAGGTGGAAGTGATAATAGAAACCTTTCTCATATTGACTGGTTACAGACGGTTCAGTTAGAGCCGGATGTAATCTCAATGTCCTTTATTCCTATTACTTCTCTGTTGAATGGAGTTCCGGGCTGTGGATTTCTGAGCCATGCCATAAATCTATATTTGCGATGTAAGCAAGACCTATGGTGTCTACCTAATGCATTTTTATTTTCTTCTACCGTCTGCTTCACATAATTGTATCTCCTTTTTTTCTTTCTGAACACGGAGTGCCTTTATTATTATCTGGAAGAAGTGTGCATTGTATTTTTGCTTCTTTATAATTTGTTAAATATATCACAAGTTCACAAGCCATCTTATATTCACAGGCAATCAAACTTGAATTATGAGCTTATTTTGATTAAAACCTTTTTAAAATGATCGTAAGTCGTTAGTAAGTACCAAACTACATCAATAGGAGTTGATCCTTGATTACTTATGTAATCATGAAATCCTTAACTAGCAGTGTTTAACTGTAAGAGAGATTTGGGACTGAATAATTGATAGGGTATTTCTAGCTTTCCATAATTTGTATCATGATACAACATGAATTTGTTATTGGACCTCATTTTCCTTCATTTAGCATACCACCGCAAATGATTATTTTGTAGCAAACAATGTACGCATATTTCATCTGCAAGATATTGCTCTTACAGATAAACCACCAATTGAAGAGCTCCACCAGTTTTTGGAATTTCAGCTTCCAAGACAGTGGGCACCGATTTTCAGTGAACTTCCTCTTGGTCCGCAACGAAAGCAACAAAGCACTGCATCTTTGCAATTCAGCTTCATGGGTCCCAAGCTTTTTGTGAACACTATTCCGGTAAAGAAATTTTTAAATTTGAAAGATTCTGGTTTTTTAGATGTATCAAGTGTTTCCATGTAGGTTTCATCCATTTATGGGTTTGAGTAGTTTATATTATCCCATCCGCTTGATAAGAATCGGACAATGTTCCATGCTGGTGTTGAATTTATAGATGATTACTAGCGTCTGTTCAACATTTTAATTTTAAAAATTATTTGCCTGATGATTGTATGTTAAAATGGAATCTCGTTTTATAGTTAGATAAGATTTATCTATCGGTCCGTCAAAGAAAATGCTACTGGGAAACTCATACCAGTAGTATTTTGTCTAAGATTTTGTTTTCTCTAGGTCTCTCCCAAGTAGAGGATTGATAATTCATCTGTCACATAACATGGATATAAAGCTGGAAACCGATACTAGCAGTTGAGTAATTGAACAAGCCTTTGTTCATATCAAAGGAAAATATATCTAATTTTTCGTTATATAATTTTGTGACAGGTTGATGTGGGTAAGAGGCCTGTGACCGGCCTCCGACTATATCTCGAAGGTAAAAGGAGCAACCGCTTGGCCATACACTTGCAGCACCTTTCCTCCCTTCCCAAAATCTTCCAACTTATAGATGATCCAAAAGGGAACTTCTGCCAAGAGTCTCATGATCGTAAATATTACGAGAAAGTTTATTGGAAGAACTACTCTCATGTATGCACCGCTCCCATTGAGTCTGATGAGGATCTTTCGATTGTAACTGGAGCCCAATTGCAGGTTGAGAATCATGGTTTTAAAAATATTCTCTTTTTACGACTACGCTTCTCAACTGTCTTGGGAGCTATTTCTGTTAGGCAGCCAGAATGGGAAGGATCGCCCGGGTCAGTAGCCAAGTCTGGGCTCATATCCACACTAATCAGTCATCACTTCACACAAGTTCAGAAGCCACCTCCAAGGCCAGCTGATGTGAATATAAACTCTGCCATTTACCCCGGAGGCCCTCCCATGTCTGTTCAAGCTCCCAAGCTTTTGAAATTTGTCGATACAACCGAGATTACACGAGGGCCACAGGAAATTCCTGGATATTGGGTTGTTTCGGGGGCAAGATTAGTCGTCAAGAAGGGAAAGATCTCTCTCCTGGTAAAGTATTCTTTATTGACTGCAATATTACCTGATGAAGATGAAATTGACGAGTACTAGACGTTTCTCCCTTCCACTTATCACCTTGTTTTCTTTATCCACCATGGAAGCAAACACTAGTAGGATAAAAGTTACTGAAGATCAGAGAATCCAAATATTATATAGGGAATGCAGAGTGGAAACTTAAGAATAGTCAGATTTACAAGGATAAACCTCATGGGGAGGGGTGAATTGAAGAGAGGATAAAAAGCTGAGGGAGATTCAATTACTTGCAAATTTCATCTTGTAATGTAAATTTTTTGTTTGTTTCTAATATAAGCTCTTCAAGTTTCTATGCTCAATGGTGGTTTTGATTGGCAAGGGATTGTTTACTTTGGGTAAAAGTATTGTATTGAATCTTATTTACTTTTAAAAGGATCTCAAAGGTACTTGTATGTTACCAACTCAATTGGTTAAGGGGGATGAAGCATTAGGTTCTTTATGCAAGATTAGAAGTTTGAATCTTGACATTATAAATAAAACAAATTAGATTGAGAGGATTGTTCTCATTATGATTTTATGCAGTTTTTTATTTTTCCTTTCCAAATAGGTCATCAGCCACACCAAAGACTAAATTTTGCTAAAAAAATGAGGGCAAACTGCATTATCTAACTAATATGTAAGACACTAGAGGATAATAATTCTCTTTTTCTTTTCAATCTGTCAAGTTCATAATATTTCATTGGACAATAGTATTAGAAGACAAGAAGGTTGATTGTTGATAAATACAAAATTAAAAAGCATCATGGATGATGATGTATGCTTAAGGATATACAAAATTATGTTCATGGGGAGGCCAATAGATGCCTTCCCTTGCACAAGGGAGAGGAGCAAGCTGAGCTATACAGGTAGGATTTTGCTCTCCCGGCATCACCACCGACAAATCGGTTGCATACGATGTCGATACCTGCCATCACGATGGATTCATCGAACATCAGTTTCAAGATCGAATGAAAAATAAAGCATATTTCAGAAATAAAATACATGTCTATATATGATCAGAATTTGCTTAATTCTGCTTGAAGAACAGTAAGAGAAATTGGTAAATCATTGCCGAGGGACAAAGGGTTTTTAGCTTAGTGGTTGAAGAGTATACATTATCTGGTTAAAGTTTCCTTGTTCTTAAAGAAATGTTGCCAAAAGAGAAAGAACAGAAGAATATGCAGGGTACATTAACTTAACAGCCTGATGAGATAGAAGTTTACCCGATGCGAATTCCCGAGTTTTTCGACGGCTCCGGATCCTACAACACCTTCTTGATCGGGTGAAGTAAAAGCAGGATTTGGCTGAAAAAGGTGTTCGAAGATGGCCATGATAACAAACATCGATATCAAGATGGCGGTAGCAACAAAGCCAAAAGAAATGGCATTCATGGATGTCCCCAAGTTTTTCAATGGCGGTTTCTTATCGACTACAGGTTGAGACGGACTTGGATCGGAACTTGGGTATATGTTCCATGGCATTGATCTTCCAGTTCCAAACTCATTCATAGTTGCAGTTTATTCCTCTTAAGAAAATGAACTTCCTCATTCATGAGTTGTCATTGTCTCTGAAAAAAGACCAACAAAGGTAATCATCAAAATCCAGGAACATTCATCCACATTTCACGGGGAAAATGTCTCAAAATTGTTGACATAGTGTGATTATTACATGAGAAAGTGCATTCAATACAAGGAACAATAATCACATCCTGAAGTGACGAAATCAATTATCCGCAAATTGTCGAAATTCACAAGTACAATTAACAAGAAAGGATGTTGTCAATGACAGTGTGATGAAATGCTCAAGAAGTTTCTGCAGACAAAGAAAGTTATAGATATATAAACATTAGCAGTAGTTACACCATATGATCAGCTCAACAGTGAATCATTTTCAGACACTGTAGACCGCCACATATTCGAATATGGATATCGATAACACCGTCATTTTCGGGTGGTTTCAGCCATTCTGTACTTTCAGACGGCCCTAGAACTTAAATACTGTCGATGTCGATATCACAGACCGGATCACCAATTCGAAGATGAACACCAAAAACGGAAAAAAGAACAGTGACCCAAAGTAGCAAAGCACATTATCACCTAATGTAAACACTTCAGCAGCGCAGATTAAAATCCTAGTGGCATCATTACAAATGAAAATAAACTCGAATCAGTACTTACCAAGAGAGGAATTAACCAGAAGATATTGACCTTGGGGATTGTGGTCCTGGGAGTTATGAGCAGCAAAAATGAATCTAGTCCTTTGATCCTATGGCTCTAACACTGTACTGGAAACATAAGACAAGCACCATTACTCAAGGGCTGACAGCAGCTAGCTTTTATATACCCAGTTGAAAATGTAGAGACAAAGTTATATGACAATTACCAGCAGTGTGCACTTTGCTTTTGAATTGCTTGAAGGGGAATGATGTTACATAATCCTGATGGCTTAATTAATACTATACCCTTGTCTGAAGAAGCAAACCTAAAGAAATCAAAAGCATGGGCCTTGTTGTCCGGAGACCAGAAACAAAAACAAAAATTATATAAAATAAAGAAGAAAAAAGAAAGAGATATATAAAATAAAGAAGAAAAAGATTGGCCTATAGGCTAATCTACTGGTTTCTTTTAGAAAGTTTGTCACTTTTTAGTTGATTAATTCACAATGTTAAGTTGGGAGTTCTTTGAATTCATTACTCTATCCACTCCACATGAATTTAAAATCTGGGATGATACGCACTTGAAAAAGATGATTATAACTACCATTAAGAATTAATGAAATTTACTTATGGCAAAATCATTCAGATGTAATCATGACAAAAATAACCAAAATCTAACATAATTTCCAACTAAACCAAATGAAAAGAACAACAGGATAGAAAGCACATGCAAAAGAAGAGAATAAGAATTGACTTGAAAGTTTAGGAAGAAAAAGAGGTGATTGAGAGAGATAGAAACCTTACAGCTATGCATATGCAGTGTTGTAAATGTAATGATTCAATGGAAGAAAGAAAATGGACTGTGGGTTAAAGCAAAGAGCTTGTTTTTTTTTTTTTTAAGTTTATCTTCAAAAAATGGGGTTTTCTTTTTTCTTGAACAGACCAACATTGCTTGCTTTCATTATCTTCCAAAAAGCCAAGAATTTATGCAACTATGTTCTAGAAAACAACATGGAAGCAATAATTAGAGCTGAGGACCCCTTGAAAAAGAAATAGGTTCCTCTACCTAAGATGCATTGAGTATGTCCTATTTGTCAAACAAGATAATCAAAATGTCTGAGAATGATGTGAAAGCCTACACCAATAATATGATAAAAATTCATAAAGTTTTTGAATTTAAACCAAGTTATAATCCTATAGCATTATTATATTGAAAAAAACTTTGATAGAGATTAGGATTTTAGTTTAGGGTTTGAGGTTTAGGGGTATAGGTTGTAGGGTTTAAAATTTAAGGTTAGTATTTAAAATTTAGTGCATAAAGTTTAAGGTTTAGGGTTTAATTTTTTAGGGTTAGTGTTCGAAATTTAAGATTTGAGTTTTTATAGTGTAAATACACAGGCTTGTGTAAAATTAATTTTACACAGCTTGTATATCAAAGTTTTACCCTATTATATTTCGTAGACAATGATATCCACAACTGAAAACAAAAGCTTCAACAGAAACAATATTTATTTTTACAGAGCCATCTAAGGGGGAGAGGGTTTTAACTTGTGAGGAGCAAATATTCATTCCACGACAGTACAAAAGAAAGTATATAGTAACAAAGGGAAAAGAGCTTCTTCCCATTTTTTGCTTAGAAATAAACACCAATCATTTGTAATAAGCACTTTATTAGCGTGTAAAAGTATGGCCTTGAAAATTTATTCGAAAAATTAAATATACTCGTATCGAATATATTTATATTCCACCTAAATTAAAGCCCTTTCTAATATTTATTTTTGACTAATATTATTAAAATAAAAAAGCCAATTCATAATCATGCATGGACAAAATTCTAAAAGATGATTGTCTCCCATTCCCGTGTAAGACATACTTCTAAAAGAGACGGGACACCTTTGATAAGGAAAGCACATTAAAGCAAGTCTAGGAAAACAAAACAAAATACAAAAGTCGATCGCGCCAAGGCATATCATACCTCCCTTAATCCTTTTCCCTTCTTTTCAACCATGTCCGGATGGTTATTTGATTCGGATTTGACGGATTTTGAGCTGACACAATAGAATTATTTTTTTTCTTTTTTCCTCTGTAAATCATAACTTGATTCAACGGAAGTCGAGTTTATAGTAAAAAAATATTCAATCTGATATAATAATAATTCTATTCCAAATATTTAAAGATAATTATTGTAATACTCATATCTCTATATTTTTCCAATTACCTCTCTAGTTTGTCAAATAAAAATAATTATTATTATAATAATCCTTATATATATATATATATATATTCAATTATCACCCTATTTATCGGACGAGTCTAAAGTGCGACAGGGTAGCGGTGCAGCTACGATGCGACATCAACCAAAAATATTGAAAACAAGGAACTTAAAACCGAAAATGTTACACTTTTTTATAACATTTAAGCAGATGGTTAAGTATCGAAAATTAGCTTCGAATATCGATAAACATTTTAGGTTTTTATAAGTACCGAAACTTGTTTATAAATATGTCGTGAGACCATCAACCTAAAATGTTATAAAAAATCATAACATTCTAAATTGGTAAGTAACATAAATATTTCGTATTTTATAATATTTTGATTAGTGTCGCACTACATACTCACCCCTATTTATCAAAAAAAATTATATAGGATCGGAGAGAGTCAAAGCCTGTTTTACTAGGTCAGTTCAGGTGGAGCATCATAAAAACCAACAGGACCCTCCCTATGAGGTCCCTGACTCAGGCAACCCCTTTCCCTTTTCGAACACCAAGAGACTCAAATCTTGCTACAAAATGTGATTTTCAAGTTTCCAAGAAACATAGAATACTAAGTTCTAAGCAGTCGTATGAGCAGTGATCGTTGAGGATATTGCCAAAATGATGGTAACCCATTGTACTAAACTACAATATTAACAAGTTAATTGAGACAAAAATTAACAAAATTAAAGTTGTGGGCAATCATAATTTGAGTACAATATTGTAGCAAACAAAACTTGGAACTGAATAAATGAACTTCTAGATTCACTCTTCATAATTCCCCTCATTAACTAATAATAAGCCAGTCAAGCATTTAGATTCCCATAGAACTTGGCCTTCTCCTGTGTTGTCTGGAAGCGACCATGACCAAACTTGGATGATGTATCGATGAACTTGAGCTTGATCTCCTCGAGAGCAACCCTAGAAGTTTGGCGCAAGAGGGATTGCCTTAAAGTCACAACACGTTTCTTTGGCCCGACACAGCCACCTTTGATCATCAAATAATCCTCCTTCACCACGCCATAATGGGGGAATCCACCCATTGGGGTAATATCCTTTTCAGTCCTGAAATTAGGAGAAAATGGAAGGAATTAAAAAATGCCTCAGTTGCAATATTTAGCATACCATATAGATAGCATGCTGGGAAAAGGGTGCTTGGCTAACCCATCATATTCTGTCATGGCAGCATGCGACTCATGTCCGGCCTTTCCAAGCTTGTATACTTTCTTATTCATCTCAGTGCGGTGATGGTATCCATTTTGCCCAGCCCTGGCAACAGTAAAAGAAACCCTAGCCGGATGCCATGCACCAATACAAGCAACCTTGCGAAGACCACGATGGGTCTTACGTGGGAGACGGGTGACACCCCATCTGGTCACCACACCCTCATAGCCTTTACCCTTGGTCACCCCAATGATATCTATCATCTCATCTTTCTGAAACACAGCATCAACTGGAATTGGTTTCTCAAAGAAACTGTAAGCAAAGTCAACTTTCTGGGCAACAGTTCCACCATTGACTTGAATCTCCATTAAATGGGCCTTCTTCTGCTTCAAACCCTTCATTTTTCTTATCTACAGATAAACGCAATGAAAGACATCAGAAAAACATATAGGTTTACAACATTGAATCAGCAACAGTTGTAAGGAGAAACATAATTACACATTATAGATATGCTCGAGGGAGATATACCTGAGTGTGGGCCAAAACACGAATTACAGTACAATATTTTTTCAGTTTTTCCAACTGCAACTGAATATCTTTTTTACCATCTTCAGTTTCAAACTTCTTTGAGTACTTCGTGAAAGCTTTCTTCTTAGATTTGCACCAGTGCTTATAGAACCTTCGTTTCACCTCTTCACTCAGATGCTGAGACCACACAGTGCCCAGAGTACGAAGACCACGAGGGGTTTTGACATATCCAACAACTCCAACAACAACCATTGGTGGTGTCTCAATGATAGTAACTGCTTCACAAGTCTCCTTTTTGTGAAGTTCTGGAAGAAAGAACATAAATTCATTATACTAATCAGTTAAGCACGGAAGTGAGTGAACCATGCAAAAGAGCAAATAAATAGCACACTACCATTTCTTAAAGCAATAGAACCGCAAAAGACTATCTAGAATCCCACAAATAAAAAACCATGAGTTAGAGAAAGAAGAATTACTTGATCCAGGCTTCTCAACTTCTCTCACTATGTGGGTCATCCCAGCTTTATATCCCAAGAATGCAGTTAATCTGCACGGCTTAGTGGGATCATCCTTTGGGAATGCCTTCACTGAACAAACACAAAGAGAGAAACAGAAATCAGAAGATTTTAACTAACAAAATCATAGAGGGAATTATGATAAGCAGAACTACCAACAACGTTCACTTAATAAATTGGCATGCTGAGCAATTACAGCTTCAGAGATTATGTAGGATTAGAAGACAAAGTATCAAAACAAATGGGGTTCCACTAGGCCACAACTAGCGCAATAATACATTTGAAAAAAATAGGGAAATCCAACAATATTACTAAATAATTATCACAGTTCATAAATATAAAACAATAAAATGGGAATATAGAAGGAGAAAAAAAAACCTTTTCCTCTGTGGCGGGAGGATCTTTTCCTTGGGAGAAATCCCAAAGAGCCGTGCCTTGGATGCTCAAACTTGCGATGAGACATTTTCTTCAATAATAAGTGCTCTGCGAAATTCCAAATAACTCATTTCCATTTTCAACTTCAGCATAAGTATAATGTTAATGGATTCAAAGTGAGTGACATGCCAACAATAAGAAAATAGAAAATAATTGGATTATAAATTGGCTGTGCCAAATGATATTACGCTAATAAATAAAAATATAACTTAAACACGGTTCTTATTCTCTTATTTTTCATATATTTGCATGTGCGAGACCCCAAAATCATATGACAAGCATAACATCAGAACACTAAATAGATCGCTAAAGAATTCAACAAGGATAGAATTAAACAAAACATAATTCAGATCTAATGGTAGAAGTAGAAACAACTAACATTCAGCTCAAGCTAAAAGCATAAGGGGAAATTGAATTTTTAAGTAGCCCATTAGATCAAGCAAAAAAATCCCAAGCCAAATCGAAATCATAACGAGCAAATATTAAGTTCTGAATCTGGATAGAAGCAAAACAAGCATCGTACAGTTCTTTTTTTTATAAAAAAAATCCAATTACACAAGTGTAAATCAATACAGTATAACAAAGAGTTAACCCTAGATGTAGAAAAATATGAAGAACAACAGATCTAGCAAACTGAAGGAAATGGACCCCAAGACCAAAGGCCTATGGCATGAACTTTAAGCACACCAATTCTCGAGCTCCTTTGGTATTTCTTTCCAAAACCCAATTTTCAGGGTTTTGGCTAGAAGAGCCCTTTTCGAGACACCAGCCTTGATTTACCCAACAATGTCTTTTCATGGGGAAATCCATCTCAATCATCGCCAGAAACTGAAGTTAAATCAATATGTTTTCATACACCCAGAGCATTACCAAACAAAAATAGTAATTCGCGTAAAAACCAGAGAAACAACAATTCAACGATAGGATTCAATAATCTAGAAACGCGATTCGCAACGAAAATTTGAACGCTAATACCTCGAGATCTGAAAGGAAGGAAAATAGAAAACTAAAGAAGCTCGACAGCGGCTATATCAGCTTCTTCTGTTGATAAAAACCCTACCTCGGCTTTGCTAGTGCCTTTTATAATATTTCAAGATCAGAAATGGACGGCTATGATTAACCTTCTTACGTTGGATATCAGCCGTTTATCCTCACATCTAGGGATTTATTCTTCTTTGTGTTTTAGATCGTTTTATCAATAAATAGGTGTCAATATTATACCTCTTTTTATAATAGGTATATAAAATATTTTTTGTATAAAATATGTGTCTAAAATTTTATTTTTTTATTGTTTTAAGGTAATGTCGTTAAAAAATACTACCCAATTAGAATTTAACACATGTTTTTTACTTTATTTTTTAATTTTTTTCAAAAAACTGAAAAAATATAAATAATTTTTAAAAAATTTAAAAACTCTAGAAATCTCAAAAAAAGTCTCAAATGCCGGAAAATCTAAAATCCCAAAATTGATGTTATTATCGCGCCTAGGGATGTTAATGGATCTTGGACCTAACTCGAATTCGTAGATTCAGATCTGTTTTATAGGGTTTGGATACTAGAATTTTGGACACGACGAATTCGGGCCGGATCTGGATCCTCTGATTAAAGTACGGATTCGAGTTTGGATCTGACACTAAGATCCGGACCTGGACTCATTTACCCATTTATAGAAAAATCCACCTTTGGTTTTAAAATATATAAAAATAACATAGTAGGTTTTAAAATATATATAAATAATTAATAGAGGAAGACGCCACAAAAAGTGAGTTCTTATAGGGTTGATTTTTATACACACTGTCTTTCCGAATTGCAATTACTTTGAGAGAATGAAAAGTCGCCATTAAAGAAAAGGTTTGATGAGTATAGTAACGAGGATGATTTTGCTAGATCAAAGAGACAAAAAACTAGAACGGTGCCAGTAGGGGTGAGGTTGATCAATACTTGGAGAGTTCTACTTTGCCCGAGGATAATGAATTTAATGTTCTTAGTTAGTGGAAGAGAGACCGAAACTACCCTACTTTGCGAAAAATTGCCAAGGACATTCTTGCAATTCCGGTCTTCGGTTGCTTCGGAAAGTGCATTTATTATGGGTGGAAGAGTGTTAGTGCTCACCGTTCTAGGCTTAATTCTCAAACTGTGGAGGCTTTAATGTGCTTGCAAAATTGGATGGTTGAAGATGTCAAAGGTAATTTTGTACTTATTAGTAGTTATATTATTTTACTTCATTTGCTTTAATTTTATATTTTATATTATTTTCTAATGTAATTTTTATTTATTTATGACAAAGACACTTTTGAAGGAACACATGCTTGTTCCACTGTTAATGAAGATTACGATGATGATGCGGAAGTGGTGGATATCATTGGCATGATATATAAGAAAGTTATTATATTACATAACCTTAATATTAATATTTAAATTTCACAAATATTATTTTCATTAAACAAAATTTTCTCTTTGGTTGGTTGTTTCTTATTTGTTTTAGGATGTTGACGATTTAAGTAGTGGCTAATACTAGCACTCTAAGGTAGAAGTGCGGTACTCGGCTTGCGACAATGAAATGTTTCATGATCTACATTTTTTAATGTTTGTGTTATTTAAAAGACATTTGTGTAATTGTGTTGGAGTTTTTTTGAGACTTAGTTTATCATTTTTTTATTATGTTACTAGTTGTATTGAAATTAATCTTTCCTCCATTGGAGATGTGATGTGAAATTAGTCAATGACAGTTTTATTACGTTAAAAAATAGGTCAAATGGTCGTTTTTTTAACAGGCCCGTTTTTGACCCGGATCCGTTGGATCTGAATATGGGTCCCAATTTTCTAGACCCGCGGATCCAGAGCGGGTCTGGATCCAGGATGTGAAAATGGGTATGGATCTAGGTCCAACTGGATCCTGTCCAGATCCGGCCCGTTGCCATCCCTAATCGCGCCTATAGTCTTGTTGGATCCAATCACCGTCGTTGCCGAAGGCCCGTCCATCTCTCCCACCCACTCATCGTCGATGACCGACGAGAGGCTTGCCAATAGACCGTAAAACAGTCAGAACCTTTCGCTTCTGTCATTCAATCTCCGATTGACACACCTCCAATCAGTTACTAACACTGAAAGGTTAGGGGAAATGGCTTGTGGCCTTCGACAATAACAGTGATGGGGTTTGACGAGGCTATCAGCAACGACAAATAGCGTTAATATTGAGATTTTAGAGTTTAGAATTTTAGGGATTTGAAACTATTTTGAGATTTTTTAAAAATTTAGGATATTTTTTAATTTAGTTTCTTTTTAGTTTGTTTTTGAAAATTAAAAAATAAATAAAAGTCAGGTGTCAAGCTATAATTGGGTGATTGTTTGTTTTTACATATTGACTTTAAAACGGATCAAAATAAAATGTTAGGCACCTATTTCAGCTAAAAAATATTTTAGACACTTATTATAAAAAATGTATAATTTAGGCACTTGTTTTTGTAGTTAAAGTCGTTAAATTCAAATGAATACAAAAATATTTCAAAAAATTAGAAAATGGTCCTTTTTTGTTCTAGAATCCATCCCATCATGGAACCAAGCTTTAAGGCTTTTATATCAAAACCAAGTGGTTAATCTTGGCCCATACAAATATTTTTTAATTTTTAAATGTTATAATATTTTTATTTATATTATCAAAACTTAGGGATGGTTATTGGATTTGCATTTGACAGGTTTCAACATGATTTTATAAGGTCATTTAAAAAAAAACGAGTTGGGTTCGGTTTTGTAAAGGATAAGGTCGAGTTTAAGTTTAGAGTGAAAATATCTTATTTAACTCGACCCGATATAATAATATTCTAAATATTTAGGGATGATTAATATAATATCATCATCTCTATATTTGTTTTTCAATTATCTTCTTATTTTTCAAATAAAAATAGGATAATTATTATAATTTTATCTCTATATTTCAATTATCTCTATTTTGTCATTAAAATGGGAAAATTATTTATAACGAAGTCAGATTTTTACCCTAAAATTAGAGTCAAATTCAGATTGAGTGGATCATCATCAAATATCAAGTTGAATCGATATCGTACAAAAACTTTAAATTTTATATAGGATGCGCGTCGACCAAAACCCCCATTCATATGTATAGTTTTGAAGTAGTTCTTTTAAAGATGATAATTAAGAATGGGCACAAATCGAGTCGGTTGACAAACAGCGAGTGAGTACATAAATGTAAATATAGTACTTTAGAAAGAAAGAAAAAAACAAGCAATACATTATTGAATATAAAAATTTACTAGCCTTGTGGATCCAAAACTAACGTCTGTGCCCAAACAAAGGAAATAGCCTTGATGCAGTCATCAACCTCACCAAACAAATTGAGCAAGATGTTACTTTTGGTTCAACATTTTACCTTTTGGTTGTCCTCCCTATGGTTCAACTTCTTCAAGTCTAGACTTAAAGAATAATAGTTGGAGTCAACAATCTTTTGAGCAAGTGGTTAAAAGTTTTCAGTTAACACGTTCCTCTAGGGATGACAAAAAATATGAATTCGACGGGTTATGACCTGATCCGATTCGGTAGGGTTCGATTTTTTTTGAATTTTCGAATTTCGGGTTGGGTCGAGTTTTAAAGAAATTTGAGTCGGGTTCGAGTTTATGGTGGAAGTTCCCCGCCTCAGTTTATTTATAAATATATGTTTATATTTATTATATATTATGTTTAATATTTTTATTAATCTTCTTAGGGTCATGTCAGGTTTAATCGAGTTTTTAATTAAAATTGCGGAGTCGAATTATACTTTTATTATATCGAGTCAGGATAAAGATATATTCAATTCGGGTCGAGTCGGGTCAAAACTTTAAATTTTCGAGGCGGGTTAGGGTCGGCCAAAACCCACTCCGACTCGCCCCGTTGTCATCCCTACCTTCCCCTCCTCATAGGTTGCAGGTTCTATACTCATTAGGTGCAAAATTCCCCATCCTTTTTTTCTAGGTAAAAATTGTTAAAAAATAATAGTTGGATAAATGAAACGTATATGATTGAGTTTAAATGCTTTAAATCTAATTCATATAGCTTATAAATTTGATTGATTTTTTTTACATTATTCTTAATTAATATTGAATTTTTTTTAACTCAAATTACTTAACATAAACACAAGAGTTTGAAGACTAGTATAAGGATTAAATAATCTTTAGGGTAAACTACAAATTTCATCACTCAACTTTCTTTTCACTCCTATTTAGGTCACTAAAATTTAAAAAGTTTTAATTTAATCACTAAATTTATTTTGATCACTTAAGCGTTAAATCAGAAATGGATCGATGACATGGCAGTCACTTGTGCTGCTGTAGACTGCTTTTTTATTGACATGACCGTCACACGTAATCTACGCCATTTTCCATTTTCCTTTCTTTTTTATTTTATCTTATTTCCTCAAATATGAATCTTACACTTTCATCCTTGTTTCACACCGACATTGGAATCACTATCCTCTGGTGTCTTCTCCGACCATTTAAGACACCAACAAAATTACCTCATCATCTTCTACCCCTCTATCAGGTTAGATTTTCCAAATCACTTTAAAATTGATGAAACTCAACCAAAATTCTAAATCACTGTGATCCACAATATCCATTGTTCGATCAGTGTGGAATAAAGATAGACATCTCGCTTCCTCCATCTCCACCGTTAGAATTTGGAAGAAGATTTTCCATCGTCAAGAAATCTAAGGTAATATGAGATCATGGATTTTTTCAAAAAAATGAAAAAAAATTTAGGACCATTTCATTTATATATTTTAAAATATAGATGTCCAGTCAATTGTCATTAAGCATTTAACGACAAAGTGACTAAAATAGGAACAAATCAAAATTTTAGTAATTAAATTGAAAATTTTAAACTTTAGTGGTCAAAATATGAATAAGAAAAAAATTGAGAGATGGAATTTATAGTTTATTCTGATCTTTTAAAAAAAATTAAAATTAAGGCTTAAGGGTATAAGAAGACCTTGAACTTTTGAAAACCAATCAATTAATCCCTTGAAGTTTTTTGCATCCAATTAAGCTCTTGAATCAATTTTACTATTAAATTTTGACATTTTTTGGATATGTTGGTGCAATACGTCGCGTCACATTGTTTTTACCTGACATTTTTAGAATTTTTTTATTTTATTAAAAAATCTTTAAAAGTTTTTATAAAATTTATAAAAAATATTTTTTTTAAAAAAATTGTAAATGCAACACGATAAAATTGTAGTTTATCATGTGCTAGTAATATCTAAAGAAAAAATTGTCAATGTTTAATGGTCAAAATGCTTAATTGATTCAATTTTTTAGTTAAAAAGCTTAATTAATTAAATTTTTTTATTCAAAAGTTTAATTAATTAATTTTTTTGTTCAAAAATTTAATTAGATGAAAGAACGTTTAGTGAGCATTTGGTTCGCAAAAAAAATTATTACCAGTAAAAATAATTTTTTCTGAAATCATATTCGCATGTTTAGTTTGAAAACAATACCTCCTAGAGGTAATATTACAATACACTCCCAAACATTAATTTTTTTTTGGTTAAATGCCATGAATGTCTTTCCCTTCGTCCCTCTCCTTGCGTATTTGACAATTCCTGTCATTTTGGACAAATTTACCCACCCCAAATAATTCATTTTTTTTTTCATTTGAATCCTTCTCAAGAGTAACCGTAAACCTCGAGTGGAGGCACTCACCCTTGAAGGACTACAGATCATCGATGTCCAAAGCGGTTCCAAACGCTGCAATTTCATCGTTGTTCCCAGTCGTGGATTGGTAAACAAAATCTGAATCCCCTTGCAATCACATGCTTTTTACTCTGTCGCCGTTTCTTTGATTTCAACATTCCATTTCACTCAACAACCAAGTCTTCTTATAGGATGAAATCTTAAGTTATTTCCTTTTGTTTAAATTTATGAGTTTTGGTTTAAAGATCGGGTGACTTTGAATGGCGCAAGAAGAAGTGGGGGGGATTCAAATAAAACAAAGCGGTGAGCTAATTGCTTTGGATAAACGACGGAGAACCACAATTAAATATAGTCTCAAGGCATCCCAAGAGAGTAAGCTATGAAACTTGGTTTTTCCCTGTTTGCCTTGAAGTTTTTTTTTCTCATATGAGGGCATTCAACTGGGTAAATGGCTTGCCAATTGAATTGTTGTTTCTGGGTTTTGGTTTAGGTGTTGGATTGTATATCGACCTTTATACTTATTGAATACAAATAAAGAGTTCTTTGGCCCTCATCCCATAGCTTTCCTTGGTAATGCGATCTCTCGAAACATTTTGTTATTTGATCCTTCAAATTTGGTTCTTTTAGTCTGCATTTAGATCAGAGACAATACAGCTGGCTAGATGCATAGTTTGATTCATTTTCTTCTGATTTGTCCTTATTTACCTGAACAAAATATGGATTTTTCCTTTTTTTCCGTTTGATTCATTTTATTTATTTTTTTTGCATAATTTTTAGTTTAGTTGATAAACGATCCTCTATTCTCGAAGATAATCTAAAATTCAATGAACCAAATGCATCCTTAAGAACTTAATTAATTTATTTTAAAGGTAAAAAACTTCTTACCTTGAACATCTCTAATTAAATTGATGTAATGATGTCCCAGGTTAATTTGAAATTCAGTCGGACAAATTTTTTTAACCGACGAACCGCGAACATCACCCAATTTAAAAGTAAAACCCTTTTTAAATCCCACAAGCCTACCCGCCTCTGAGTGCTGTTTGGAGGCTGGGAAACTGAGGGAAAAATATTAACAAATGAAATGAAGGGAAGTCCCAAGCACTCTCGGAGCACAACCACTGAATCCAGGCCTTCTAAAATACCTAAAACTCAAGATCACCTCGACCAAGATCAAGAAGACAAACAACTACAAGAGTCAAGCATGAGCAAAAACCCTAGAATCCAGCGCTATTTAGTAGCTATTGAGTACATTGGAACCCGCTTCTCTGGTTCGCAGCAGCAGCCCGATCGCCGCACTGTCGTTGGCGTATTAGAGGTAGTACCTTGGTCTCTGTTTTCTTTTAATTGCCAAAAAAAGAAAGATTTGGTTTTTTAGCATATTAAGATTTCTATTTCCTTGGATTTGGAGTTTGGGTGAAAAGTGTGCATCTTGAGTTTCATTTTATTGCAAGTACACATTCTGCTCGAGTTAATGATCTGGTGTAAATAGTGATCTTTGGTTTTGTAGGAGGCCTTTCATAAATTTATTGGTCAGCCGGTTTCAATTTTTTGCTCTAGTCGAACTGTAAGTCTTCATCCTAATGCTTACTTCTCTGTTGTACTCTGTTATTATACCCTTTAATCATCTTATCCATTGCTAATTATGGTTAATTTAAGGACTACTTTCATGAATTAAGGGACGCTCAGACACTTTTTGGTTAAACCAAGGGGGTGGGGTCTCTGAAATAATATTTATGATGTCCATTGGTATTATTACCAAAAAGTTCACTACCTATAGTTTTCTAGAGTAATCGACTTTAATTTGCTTGAATTGGACACATAGTTCCATTGCTACATGCCCTGTATGCTATTGAATGTCGTATCGAATTTTTATTAAATGCCACTTTCGTAGGATGCTGGTGTACATGCCTTATCGAATGTTTGCCATGTAGATGTGGAACGGATAAGCAAAAGGAAGCCTGGCGAAGTCGTGAGTATATACATGAATATTTCCAATCTCTTTTTTCCCCTGAATATCATTTTCCAGTTGGTACTTGAAAAGTGTCGACATACATTTCCTTATTATTTGCATTCCTCCCTTTTCCCATGATTATCATTTTTCATTTCATACAATGGTTGAGCCTTTTTTTTTCCTTATTATTTGATTTACTTTTTTTCCCTTTTAAAGTAATGGAGGCTTAGGTGGAACTTATGTACAAGTATACGAGCTTATGTTTAATTATAAGGCATTTTTTGTTGTTTGCACGATATGGATGCCTCAGTGTACATTTTACTTCGTGTAATATGTTGCTAATACCTAAATTATAAGAGTTTATGTCTTTACTCTTTATGACTGTTACAGAATTATGTCTCATGCTAAATGCAGTTACCACCTCATGAACCATCTGTTGTTAGAAAAGCTGTGAACCATTTCTTACAGGTGTGTTGTGATGATCCTTCTGTTGTCTTCTACACAGGATTGCTAACTTTTATTCCCTTTTTTTTTAAAAAAATCTATACATTATCATGTTGGTGTTGTGTGTGCAATAACACATTGTTTAATTTGGTTTGCTTTAGAAGAATGAAGGTGATATTAGCGTGATCGATGTTCGATGTGTTCCGAATGATTTTCATGCCAGATTTAAAGCTCAGGAGCGCACGTAGGTATCTTGTGATCTTAATTTCATTTTGTAGAGACTGTAACCATGTAGCTCATCCGAAAAATATTTTAGGTGGCATAATTCTTTGTTGGAACTTGGAAGTTGACGCTTCTAATGCCTTTCAAGTTTATCCTTTCTTCCAGTTACCTGGAATCATGGTTAACAGGACTTTTCATTCACTCCTTTTTGAAAGATTTTAAAAAATGGATGAAACATGTTCTTCCTGTTGCTAAAACCCTTCCTAGTAGATGAGTTTGTTGATTGCAGTGTGTTTATGTTTTAATTAAAACATAAATCAGCTCTTTGCTTTTCCTTGTGTATTGAAATGGACCTTGGCACTCAAGGATTGAGGCAAGCATATCATTGATATGAAAGAGGGAAAAAAAACCGCTGCATGTTTGAATCATTACTTTAAGAGCTATTTGAGCTCTCCAATATGTTTTGGCTCCCCAAATCTCTTTAAATATTCTGTCAGCTTATCTTCATATGTGCATCATGCTTTTTTTATAATTTTTTAGCAGTCACACTTTAACAGAATATGTATGTTGTTGGTATTTTTCCCGCTTCTAACAAGTGCAGCAAGTAATTTAAGCAGATTCACATGATATTTTAGGTTTTACAATATTATTTAATGCTCTATGCACGACAGTGATGATTCCTTATGGTGTTCTAACAGTGCAAGACAGTGATTCGATTTCATTGCATTCAATGAATTGAACTACAAGATATATCTCTGAATTTGTGAGAAATTATTTTGTAGGTACTTTTACCGCTTGGTTTCTGGCCGTGAACCTTTGTCTACCTTTGACAATGAGCGGGCATGGCATGTACAAGAGAACCTAGATCTATATGCAATGCAGGTGTTTTTTTTTTATTGTGAATCCTTATTTGATTTAACTATTTATTCCTAAAAGAGAATTTAATTGGTATGCTTGCAGGAAGCATGCAAAGTTCTTATTGGACATCATGATTTTAGTTCCTTCAGGGCATCAGGTTGCCAGGTGGTTACTTTTCTCACATGCATGAAGTATAATTATCATGTGTGTTAACATGGCTCCACACATGCATGACATAATGATCTGAATTTTCCATCTTTCTAGTTTTCTTGACTACTCTAAGATGCTGTATGTGTAGGCAAACTCACCAATCAGATCTTTAGATGAACTTCATGTCTGTGAGGTACCTGCAACTCCTTATTTCCCATCAATCACCGAGAGGAAACAGAGTAATTCGAGCTCAAAGGATTCTCATTTTTGCTCTGTTAAGCCTGAGGTTGAGCTCCCCATCAATTCATCCTCCTGTACTGATGATGTGGTAGACTCAAATGATGGTAAAAGTAATCTAGAAGAATTTGGAGTAAGGAGAAGACATCGCTGCTATGTGGTAACAGCACGTTCACGCTCGTTTCTTTACCACCAGGTTTCAGTTATTACCTTTTTCTATGTATTTATTTTGATGACCCTTCTGTTGTGTTGATTACTTTGTACAACGATTCTCGACACAGTCAGTATAGATATGCGTTTATATATTTCAATCTTCTGCTGGATTTCACGCAGGTCAGACTGCTTGTTGGTGTTCTCAAATGTGCTGGCACCGGAGAGTTGATAACTTCTGATGGTATGTTTTCATTTTATGTTCTTGGCTTTTTTTGTGAATGTAGACGAGCGTTTTTATTCTAGGCTAGTTTTTAACCTCTTTTATCTTTTCCGGGTCGGTGGTCATGCATCAAATTGAATGAAATGATTTCAGTGGAAAGAATTCTAAATGCCAAGACGATAACTGCTGCAAGTCCAATGGCCCCTGCATGTGGTTTATACCTCGGACGTGTGAAGTATGATCTGCCGTGATCATAAGATGCTTTCCTACATAAGCCTCTAGTTTGGACATGGACGGATTTTAGAATGGGGATAATTGTTCCCCAAACTATTACAGATACACTAATTTTAGTTGTCTTTATCGAAATTTCATTAGTATAATTAATACAAAATAAAGACTATTGCTACATGTAGTTTCCCACTCTAAGGAATTACTTTTCTTTTTCCAAGAAACTTCTGATATCTCTTGAAAGTGAGTTTGAATGAGTTGTTCAAGTATAATTGTCTTCAATTTAAGGGTTTTGGGTATTATAGGCAGGGATGATAAAGAGCCTGGGCACGCTCGGCTTGGCCTGAAAATAGTATTATTGAGCTCGGCTCGAGGCTCGTCGAGCTCGAGCTCAAATTGGACAATCTAAGCTCGGCTTGAGGCTCGGGTTCGAGCTCAGCTCGACTTGTTGCTTTCCTCAAATTGCATTTAAATATTTTCTTGAAGTTTTAAAAAATAACATGTGAAAACCTGATTGGAAAAAGATAATATTTATTTTTAAAGTCCGCAAATAAAAATAGTACATTTTTTAAATTACACAAGTCCATAAGGAGAAAGAGATTTAAAGTATTTAACTATGATAACAAGTTAATAACATTGAAACATACAAGTGTATATGGAGTGTATATATATCGAGCTTTTCGAGCTGAGCTTAGGTCGGCTCGGCTCGGTTTGTTAAGGTCTCTAGCCGAACATGAGTTCGAGTCGAGTTTAACTTTGACTGAGTTTTAATCGAGTCGAGCCCGAGTAACTTGCGAGCCGGTCATGTTCATTATCATACCTAATTATAGGTAGTTCAAATATTATGTTTAAGAAAAATGATATTTAACTGCCAATGAGGTCTTGGCAAAAGCTGAGGCTTTGAATCCTTGAGGTTTTATATCGATTATCAATGTATGAGTATGGTGCAGAATTATTCGAGTTGGTTTGCTTGTAATTTGAAATAACTGATAGTTGTAGTTATATAAATATATTGATTGTACATTGTATTGATTAATTTTGATTGTGGTCATACGAGATATTAAATACATTAAACTATATATAAGAGTTAGTACCAGTTAATTACAACATAACATCTCATGAGTGTTATACCTATTATATCATCTGTTACTATTATTTTTGCATTCGTTATATCTTACTAGGTATAGATTTGACATGTTTGTCACACCTCCTCTAATGTAACCAAAAAATCGTCCATCATCCCAAAAAAAGCAACACCTAGTCAACTATAGTGACTCATTTCTTTCTCTCACATTCTCTACAACCGTTATTGACTATGACTTCTCATTTAAATCATAAAAAGTGAACTGTCTGAAACACCGATGACTACCATTATAATTTTACCATCAATGATGAAATAAATATGATATTCTTTATACTTTTTGATAATTTAAGTCAGTATAAAATAACAAATATAAATTATCATCGACCAAGCAGCCGATTGCCCAAGGTCCAAAACTCATTGTTAGACCAGCATCCACCAACCAATAATGTAGAACCAAATGGTTGTGTCACTTGGTATTCCAACAGTAATAGTATTATAGTTAATTAAATGTCCAGCCAACCACAACTACATTTAGACTAGGAGGTGAACTAACAAACCCAAAATTGGCCCATATACATTTGTCTCCGTAAGAGTCGGAACAACAGAATTAATTCTAACCTGAGAAGCAACCCCCAAAAATTTTGGTATATAAACTAAGCACCAGCCTTGTTTTTCCTCACTTCCAATCACTCTTTGTTTCATCACATTAGCAAGAATTACTTGAAATGACATCTCCCAATTGTTTCATCTCGGCCTTGTTTGCGGCACTGATGTTTTCCAGCGTTGATGTTCGCCTAGCAGCTCGCCATCTTCAGCAGTTACCGCCCATTCCGACTTTGCCAACAATGGGACTGCCGCAGCCTACGATACCGGCTTTACCAACACTGCCAAAGCCTGGCTCGCTACCACCACTTCCTAGCATTCCCAACTTGCCTACTGCCCCAAAGTTTACACTGCCACCAATGCCGAGCTTCCCTTCGATCCCCACAATTCCGACAACTATTCCCTCCATTCCTTTCCTCTCTCCACCGCCATCAACTACCAATCCATGAGAATATATGGCTACTGTCAGCGCTTTAACTTCCTTGCTTTTACTATGGAGATGGTAGAGAGAGTTTCATTTCCTATTGTTTTATGTTGACATTACTTTCATCATCTTGTATTGTGATTTTTATTATGGATATCAACGGGAACATTCGCATGATTTGATGTCAAGGGCGTAAGCTTTTATATTTAGTAAAATTATATGTGGATTTAAAAATTTGAAGGGATGTGAAATTATATCATCAATAAAAAATATAAAAAATTTTCTAAAATATTATGATAATTTAAAATTTCTAGGAACGTGACTTTCCTCCTAATACTCCTCCGTCCATCTCTAAATACGAAATATGTCGGATTCAGAACACTTGTGTTTTCCATTTAATAATTTACCGTGGTAATATCAAATAAGCAAATCACTTATTTTACCGAGACAAAGTTTACATCTTGTTGATCAAAAAAAAAGTTTACATCTTGAAATCAAGATTTGTACTCATTCTTTCAAGTGTTCCCCCAATATGAAACACGCGACCATTAGAACGTACTAGGTTGGAATGAAACCCCATAACCAAACACTAGAATATTAATAAGTATATTTAAAATTTTTAATAATTAATAAATATTATTTATGTCGATGCATTTGTCACGGCCCAAACCTTTTGGTCCGAGACAGTTGCGCAAGGATCCGCCCAAGAGGTTCAAAGCGGATCATCGGACTTGCCAAGACCACCAGACTTGACCCAAAACTTGGAGAATGCTAGAGAGCCCGATCACACTAGCTCTTCGGAAATGGCAGGAGACAAGAAGTCAAATGAGGAATCTTGCCATATCAGGTGTGATCAACTATCTGAGGAAAGAAACCTACTAATTGATGTAATTAGGTAGGATTTGATATTCTTTCCTAGATTAGAGATTCTTGTAAGGATTTGGGCTAATCCTGGCCATCCATGTAAATAGATCTGAACCATTGATTGAGTGGGAGCTCAACTATAAATAGAGAGCCTCCTACTCTCATTTGTATCATCCATCATCCAATCCATCTCATTCCATTCATTCTCTCATTTGAGAAGAGTAATAAGACTCTGAGGCATTTACTCTAGTTCTTCTCTTGTTCCTTTCAATTGTCTTCGTTTCCAAAGCTCTTCGAGCTAGTTACCTCTCGAGTGGCCAAGAGTAGCCACCATAGTGCTTAAAGCGCTTCCGCATCCATCGAAGCCTGGAGGGCTTGTCCGAGCCGTTGCTGAGCAGGAGTACTCATAAGGCTGGTTGAAGGCTTACTTAGGCGCGAGAATCGACCGATTAGCGTCAAGGGCGTCTAAGACCGCACGGATCACTAGGGTTGAGCCCTAGCCCCGTGACAAGTGGTATCAGAGAGAGACGAGGGGGCTTGCGTTCGAGCCTACTTGGTGTTGCAGTCAAGTTAGGCGAGGATTTGCGTTCGAGCTAGTCAGAGTGAGCAAGCTAGTTCGTGGCAAAGAAGTGACCGAGATGGCATCACAATGGAGAAGAATGACAATGAACGAGGTAAAAGATTTCATTGAGGATCTCGATGATAGAACGTTCACTCTCAAGTCTCAATTAGAGGATTTGTCCAAGAAGGTGGATTCCTTCAAGGAAGAAATCGCCAAAGAGGCCCGAGAATTTCTCAACTTGACGATTGAATAGATCAAACGTCATTCTGAGTGGTTACCGCCGTTGATAAAAAGGGTATGTAGGCTTGAAGAATCCGAAGAGGAAGCCAAACAAATCCAAGGTGTTTTCGAGTCCCGCCTTAACCAAGTGGAGTCCATGGAGGGCCGGTTCAAGGACGAGACGCGACGAGTTCTCAGCGAGTTGGTGAATGTTCGAGGAGTAATGCTTGCGAAGCCGAGGTGAAGGCTTTGCGGATCGAGGTGAATGAGCTCAAGGAAGAGCTACTCAGTTGCAAGAGTGCAATGAGTGAATGGGGTGTGCTTGCCACCATCTTAGAGGGACTTAGGCCTGGGGCGAAGCTTGCATTGGAGCAAGAAGGTGCCCAGATTCGGGAGGCCAATGATGCGGCTGAGTTGCTGTCCGAGCCTACGGGAGACAAACCAGTCAGTACCGAGACATCCAAGCCCACGACGAGTGATTGTGGAAATGACGAGGCTAAGTCCGTGCCAAAGAAGAAGGCGAGCAGGAAGATGAAGTGCTACTTCTGCGATGGCCCACATGTGATAAGGAGCTGTCCCGAGAAGAATCGCCTTGTTGCACTCATCAAGAGAGAAGATGAGCCAGAAGGGGGAGTAGCGCTACTTGGCGCAATTGCGAGTGTCAATAAGCCAAGGGAAATCCAAGGTGCGACTACGAGTGCCAAAGTAGTCAAGCCAAGGTCGAGCCCCGGTGCATTAGCAAACGAGAAAGCCGTCAAGCCGAGGGTGAAGAAGAAGCAATTGGAGTGCTACCAGTGTAAGGGGCCTCACAAGTTGCGGAGATGCCCAATTCGAGCCAAGGAGTCCAAGATGAGGGACAAGCCCGAGGGAAGCGAGGCTACAAAGCTTGGTTCGAAGCCGTCTAGTTCTGCCAAGGCCAAGGGAGACCGAAAGCAGAAAAAGGTCAACATGTCTAAGAAGGCTAGGAGAGTGCTTACCGAGGATGTTTGGGGAAAAATATCGCTTTTGAGACCAATGGAGCGTCGAAGGGGGCCAAGCCGAGGGACATTGCAATCGGGGAGACACCACCCATGGGCAAGGTGGGGAACAAGCGAAGGACTTCGGGTAAGAAGTGCCAACGCAAGAGGAAGCACTGAACTTCGAGGAAGAAGGGTCGATGCAAGAAGAGTGCACCAAACTTCAAGTCAGAGGGGCGAGTGCAACGAGGGGCAACAGACCTTAGGCAAAAAGTGTCGATGCGTGCAAAGAACTTCAATGAGGGAGGTTCGATGCAAAGGGGGCCAGACTTCGTGGAGACAGAAGGGCTGACCCATTTTAGAGTAAATGCGACCGAGAGAAAGGTACATCTCAAACACAACTCTAGTGTTTTTGAGTTTGATTTGCCGAGTTTGATGAGCGTAGGTCGAGTTGGACCTAACCATCGGTGCGGGGGAGACAAAGCTTGGAAGGGACCTTTCAGAGTTCTAAGGAGCCAAACTGATAGGCTGACGAGTCTGAGAGTTCGTCCGGTGTTCAATGTGGTGACACCCAAGACTTTACCGCGGGATCAAGGCAAACCAAGGCTTGTAGAAGAAAGCTCCTACAACGGCGGTGTATCCGAAGGCGTCATAGCACGCGACATCACTTGGCGGGAAGAGTCGGAGAGAGCAGTCCTTATGGGGGGACATGAGCAAGACGAGACGTCGAGAAGCCACCAAGACGATGTGAGTAATGGTGCAGAGGATTGAGGAAATCCATGGCGGCAGGAGCCGAGGCGAGCAGTTCATATGGGGGAACAATACCAAGCCGAGGCAACAGGTAGCAGCATCCAAGGAGGCCATACCCAGGATCGTTCTAGTGCAGCGACGAGGGCGTCGCCAAGTTCAGTGGGGGAGAATGTCACAGCCCAAACCTTTTGGTCCGAGACAGTTGCGCAAGGATCCGCCCAAGAGGTTCAAAGCGGATCATCAGACTTGCCAAGACCACCAGACTTGGCCCAACACTTGGAGAATGCTAGAGAGTCCGATCACACTAGCTCTTCAGAAATGGCAAGAGACAAGAAGTCAAACGAGGAATCTTGCCATATCAGGTGTGATCAACTATCTGAGGAAAGAAACCTACTAATTGATGTAATTAGGTAGGGTTTGATATTCTTTCCTAGATTAGAGATTCTTGTAAGGATTTGGGCTAATCCTGGCAATCCATGTAAATCGATCCGGACCATTGATTGAGTGGGAGCTCAACTATAAATAGAGAGCCTCCCACTCTCATTTGTATCATCCATCATCCAATCCATCTCATTCCATTCATTCTCTCATTTGAGAAGAGTAATAAGACTCTGAGGCATTTACTCTAGTTCTCCTCTTGTTCCTTTCAATTGTCTTCGTTTCCAAAGCTCTTCGAGCTAGTTGCCTCTCGAGTGGCCAAGAGTAGCCACCATAGTGCTTAAAGCGCTTCCGCATCCATCGAAGCCTGGAGAGCTTGTCCGAGCCGTTGCTGAGCAGGAGTACTCGCAAGGCTGGTTGAAGGCTTACTTAGGCGCGGGAATCGACCGATTAGTGTCAAGGGAGTCTAAGGCCGCACGGATCACTAGGGTTGAGCCCTAGCCCCATGACACATTAATTATTAAAATATTTTTTTATATTTTTGAAATTAAATAAATTATATTTAATAATAGTAATAGTTTTTTAAAAATAATATACTAGTATAATACTAAATAATATTTTTGTAAAAATAATAAATAGTATTAACTATATTAATAATTTATTATATATTATTAAAATATGAATATAACATTATATATTATTATAACATAACCGGATATGTTTAATAATATTAAAATACTATTATATAAATATTTTATTTTTTAAAATTAAAATTACTGAGTATAATATATCTAACTCGATTTAAGTTCAATTTTGATCTAAAAATCGTACATACTTATAATGAGTAATTCTCTGAAAATTATTATTTTTTGGATAATTTGTGTTTTATTACCAAAAAAGCAGAATTCTGCCACAGTCTTTATAATACAACAAGTGTAACCAATCCAAGAAACAAAAACAAAACATCACCTATACAAGTATACCCAAACTATGACACAATTGCAGATTAATCAAATCTAACAAATTAATCTTCTTTCCAGCTAATCGAAGCTGAACAACCTTTCGAACAGACTGCAGAATCAATGAGCAATCCTTCCAGCCATTCCTAAATAGGCGCCAATTCTTTTCTTTCCAAACAAAATAGAGAAATGCATTTCAGGCCAGTCGCAGGATAACAGCAATCAAAGACTTACCCCTTAAAAACTTAACTGCCCAGTCAAATTCCCAAAACCAATCACCAACCTCTCGGGCAATGTTACATAACAGCAGGATTTCTTGCCAAACTTCCCTGGTACCTTGGCAAGCAAAGAAAAGATGATTCTGATCATGATACAGACCTCATCAATAGCCAAGCCCCTGGACATAAGCCTGTACATTGTAGGAAGCCTATCAAGGACAGACATCCAAGCAACTAGAGCATGTCGAGGGATATGCAAAGAAAACCATACAAGCCTCTGCCAGTCAACCTTATTCCGAACACCCCTGTAATTCATCCAAAGCCTTACTAGAAGAAAACTAGTCCCGAAGCTTCAAAAGTCTCTTCCAAAACCAGCTCATTGAAGCTTTTGACGCAAGCTCCAGAAATTGCAGCCCTTAAGAATATAAGCATTCACCCACGCAAACCATAAGGACCCCTGGGCAGCAAGTATACTCCTTATCAACTGCAACATACAAGCTTCATTTCAACTGCATAGGTCTCTTAACCCCAACCCTCCCTCAGATTTCAGATTACAGACTAGCTTTCATCTGTCTCTTGCTCCAGAAGCAGCCACATCTTTCTCTTTCAAAAAAAATGAAAACAGCTCGCCGTCTTCAGCGGTTACCTCCCATTCCGACTTTGCCAACAACAGGGCTGCCACATCCTACAATACCGGCTTTACCAACACTGCCGATGCCTGGCTCGCTGCCGCCACTTCCTAGCATTCCCAACTTGCCTACTGCTCCAAAGGTTACTCTGCCACCAATGCCGAGCTTCCCTTCGATCCCCACAATTGCGATGACTATTCCCTCATTCCCTTTCCTCTCTCCACCGCCATCAACTACCAGTCCTTAAGAATATATGGATACTTTCAGTGCTTCAACTTCCTTGCTTTTATTGTGGAGATGGTAGAGAGAGTTTAACTTCCTGTTGTTTTATGTTACATTATTTTCATCTTGTATTACTATTTATTGTACCTTATGATTTCTATTATGGATATGGATTATGCCTAGTGTCAGGGCACGCTTGTGTTTTCCATTTAATAATTTACAATGGTAATATGCAAATCACATATTTTACCAAGACAGTCTACAAGGTTAGGTCAAATACAACTTGACAAAGGAACCACACCAAATACCACAATCTACTTCATGAATGTCTCAATAGCTTAATGAATTGGACTAATTCGAGAATCCCAATTCGGAACCGACGAATGAGGGCCACTCCAAACAGACTTCTTATTGTCAGGAAAGAGAATCCCACATAAGTTAAGGAGCATCGGATTCTCGAAGCGGAAGCTCTCCAACAGTTTAGATCTTTGCTGTCTTTCTTGACACTCCTGTAATTCCATGAACACCATTAAATTGGTGTAGGGAAACGTTGGTACACCTCATGCCTCAGCAAAAAATTATCCGGCGAATTTCGCCAGCAATCTATATACGAGGAACAAATTTGGGGTGAAAAGGGATGAAACATTACCTCAATTAAATCCTATAATTGCATGAACGTAAAAGAATCCGATTCTTTTAGTTAAGATGTCGAGTTCAAGTCGTCACAACAACATTCCGACCTCTACGCAGTGCACCCGAATAAAACGAATAGTATTTTACTTCCTAGACCTTATGCCTTTATATATCATTCAAAACCCTAATTCTAATTAAATTCAGATTCATTAAATATACACTATATTTAACTAAATATAATTAAATATGTAGAATCTAATTCTACTTTAATTAGGTTTCTTTAGGGATATTTCTATTTCAATAGTATTTGATGATTACAATAATTATCTAGTATTAATATATATATAACCGAAATTATCTATAATTATAATAATTATAATAGTTTCGATTTTAACTAATTTCGTGTATAAAAAGTTTGCACACATGCTATCTAGTCAATATTTGTTCATTTCAATCATAGGGTGTGACCCTTGTAGGTTCATGTAACGTTAGCAATAATATCTAGAACAATTCTAATATTATAAGCAATAAGTGACATCTAGCAATACATCATTGCTACCTAAGTTATAGGAAGTCATGGTTTGATATAACGTCTTTGTGATTAACTCTTTTTCATATATTACTTTATATCTAGATTGAACACAAGTCATGGAACATTTACACTTGTATAATTCATCTAATATTTCTTGATATCTTGAGTAGACTACTATAAACAAATAACTATGATATCTCATATCAATTTATTCGAGCATGCCCATGCATTTCTAGTCTCACCCAATCAAGTGGCCTGTGATATTACTCCTATTATTAGGGGGGACAAATCATATATTGATCAACCATATCCCGCTACATAGATTATGTCATATCCAATATCAGTCTTTATAGTGTAGTCAGTTACGACACACGTTTGACTGTATCAAAATATGTCACTCACAATGTTGAAATAATGATGATCTCAAGTTTGAGGATCATACATGTAGTTATTGCTATGAGCAATGTTGTGACTGTCGCATAATAATCCAAGAAAAATGCTCATAGCGGGTCAGTCCAGTATGTCGTTCTCTAACACATACTTATGTGTTGATTTTGACATCTCTATGTCAATGACAACACTTTGTCATCAATCAACTACATATTAGTCTTAATGCAATATTGTTGTTCATGCCCACAATAATACTCGACTAAGTACATTTAAGAATAACCATATTATTCTAAAAACTTTATTATAATTCCGTTTATTTATTTATGCGTCGAATAATGACTGAGATAATAATAATAGCTCTATATTAATAAACATAATAAAATAAATATATTTTACAATCATCTTATTATTGGCTCTTTAGGCATACTTCAATAGGCTAAAACACTAGATTGCACGTATGAATAAAATCCAAATATGCACAGACAATCTCTCAAACGAGCAAGTGTAGAATTTTCACCAGAGACGCGTGTCATGAGAACACAGATATGTTAAACGAACCAAGCAATTGAACCACACTTGCAATTGAATAAGAAAGAGCCTAGAGACTATTCAAAGAAAACTCGAATCTGAAGAACAAAAACCACAAAGAATGTAACAAAAAAAGAATCAAAACTGAAAGACACCAGAGAACTCAGATTTGAAAGGACGACGAAGAAGGAATGGCACCAGAATTGATGGCGATTTGGAAAATCAGATCGAAAAAAGGATGTGCATCTGGAAAATTAGATTGTTAATATGATTCAGATCTGAGATAGCAGCGATAGTGAAGGTGTCATGACTGTTGTTGGCAAGTGATACTATGTGAGAAAGCAGCTATGGTGATCAGAAATAATGATGAATGGTGGTGGAGTGTGAGGAAGAAGAGATGAACGACAGTAGTTTCTTTTAGAGAAAAGATAATATTTGGTTTTTATTCAAAATGAATCTAATATGGTAATTAGCCCAATACATGAGTATGGCTTATATAGCCCAATATCTAAAGGTTATAACTAATACAACAATACTAACAAACTTATAACAACCTGCTAGCTAATTACATTTAATTTTCTACTAATTATATTCTATATTCTAACATAATTACTGCAAAAATGAGGCGTTAACATTAATGAAACAATTTAAATAAATAATAAAAATGTAAACAAATAACCTTGTCGTGGTGAACCACTGCGTAGAAGCGAATTCGCCCTGATGTGTGTAATCACTACAATGGACGAACGCCCCCTAAAGTTAGCACGATCTCTTCGAGAATTCGTACACCCAAAATCCAGAGCGAACAATGGCGGTACTACTCTTCTTTCAAATATTGAGAAAAAGCTTAGAAAGCTTTGAAAACCACTTAGAAAAACAATGTTGAAGAAACAAAGAGAGAAAACCATGAGAAGAAAATGTTGTTTTTCTTTTATTTTACCATACAAAATGAGTTGTGTAAAGCTCAATTTATAAGAAAATTTCCAAGGGTAAAAATGTCTTAAAGAGAGCAACATTAATCCAGCAATTAATTAATTCAATTGCCATTCAATTCTAGCCATTGAATTATTCAAAACTGGTCAAAAATTTATGTTGTAAATACCTAATGAATGACTAGAATTAAGGCTGGAGTAATCACAATTGATTAATCAAATCGACAGCTAAATAAACGAAAGTTTAATAGTCAATTACAACAGATTAAAGGTCACCCAAAATCAGGAAAATGTTTTTAAATTCTAAGTTATTGAGATATTATTTTGATATAAAAAATAAAATTGTTTTTGTAAAGTGTTTTTGACTTGCATACATGTTTAATGACTCAAAACAGTCAAAAACGTGCAGTCGTACTGATACGGGCTTTGCATGAACCGATACGGGCTTGCTTCCAGAATTCCATAGAGGAATTCTAGTACCGATACGCTATGCAACATACCGATACCCCTAGTGTCGTACCGATACGAAAGTATCACGTACCGGTACGCCCAACGGCCTGCAACGGTTAGTTCTCTAATTTAAATGCAAGTACCGATACATATATCACGCGTACCGATACTCACTGCCCAAAATTGCCTCCAATGGCTGAAAAATGTCCCCAATGGCTCCAATTTACCCCTAACGGCTAGTAACGGCCACAAGCTCATTCCAATCAATAAAAGTAAGCTTGGAACACTTGAAGATGGTGAGAGACAACATCCAAGCTTAATGTTCAAGATAAATTGAGTTTAAGTCCTATTTTCATTATTTCTCTTGTAAATATTTGTAGAGAGTTACTTTATTTGTTTTATCTTTCATTTTTCTTGTGAGCTCAAATTGTGTAAACACCCACCTTGTGGGGTATTTAGTTTACCAAACAAACCTTATAAAAGGGAGAGGTTCTAGTTTAGCTTAAGGAAAAACTAGAGGGGTTCTATCTTAGCCATTGAAAAGATAGGGTTGTAAGGGTTGCCTTTTGATCTCGGGAAAAAGGGAAGAATTCAATAGTGAATTGGAAAATCCTTAGTGGTGTGCTAAGATAGTGGATGTAGACTCAGTTGGATAGTCAAACCACTATAAAATCCTTGTGCAAATTGTCTGCTATTTTTATCGATTTTAGCCAATTCATCAAAGAGTGAAAATCAACCCTTTTGACGGTTTTAGGAGATCAATTCGAGCGTGCTACAAGCTTATCAATTGGTATCAGAGCCTCATCTCTATCGAAGGACTAAGATCCGGGAGTAAAGATCACTTACTCGAAGTTCACCATTCAAGAAAATGGCAAGATTTGAAAAAAATCGCTCTATCTCCCCGCTCTTCAAAAGAGAAGCATACTTCCAATGGAGCAATGCCATGAAGTATTTCATCAAATCTCTCGATTTTGAGATTTGAGATATCATTGAAGATGGTTACTTGGAAGCTCCTAAGAATAAGAAGAAGCAAATGAGTGCAAATGACACGAAGGCCAAGCTAAATGCAAAAGCAATGAACATTCTTCTTTGCACCCTAAATGAAGAGATTTCCAAAAAGGTCTCCCCATCCAAAAGTGCCAAAGAAATTTGGGAGAAGTTTGAGAAATTTTATGGGAAAGAAGAGAAGAAAAATAAAGTGCCATCAAGTTTTAACCTAATCTCATCTACAAAGGTGGATGGTGTTTTGGCTCTCGATGAGCTAAAGGTATCTTCTAACTCTAGTGATTCAAATTCTTATTCATTTGACGAGTTACAAGATGCTTTCGATGAATTATTTTTGGAATTTGAGACCATGAATTCCAAATTTAAGAAAATGATTTCTAAACTTGAATGAAAACAATTTTCTTTTGAAAACAAAGTTGGATTTTGAAAACTAAAATGAAATTTTGAAAAATGATTTAGAGTTTTCAAAAACAAGCAATGGAGTTTTTGAAAAAGAAAATCTTGATTTGAAAGCTAAGGTTGAAAGCTTAACAAAAGAAAAAGAAATTATTTTTAATAATTCATTTTGTCACATAATGGCAAAATGTTCACATTGCCAATATCATGGTCATTCTTTACATACTTGTCCTATAAAAAAAGAAAAACTTATAGAATTAGCAAGTATGGGTTCCTAAGGGAACTAGAGACATTGAAATTAATGTAAATGGATCCAAAACAATTTGGATACCAAAATCCAAATAAATGTCTCTTGTAGGTGTGTTTGGAGCAATGGAAAAAAATGCAAAGACATAAAAATGCTCTAGATACACAAGTGAAGAAAACGGGTAACCTCTAAGCTTAAAGCTTTTAATTTTATTTTTTTGTTATCTATTTTTGATTTATTAATGTTCATGCATTTATGTGTCTTTATTTTAATATCTAAATGAGCATGACATTATTTGAGTACTTTATGCATATTTGTTCTTAAATTGTGTCAATCAATTTTTGCATAAATTTTTTTAAAGCCTTGGATAAATTGAATTTCATATGCTCTTAATTTGATTTTATCTTGAAATTCAATTTCTTTTAAGTGTCAAGCATTTGAGCTAAATTTATTAAAATGAAATGCTTTGATTAAGAGGGAGATTTGATTTTAAAAGGAAAATGTCCTTTCTTCATTATGTTTTGAACTATTTTTGACATAACAAAAAGGGAGATAGATTGATAGGTTTGAAAAATTCAATTTCAAAAAGAAAAAGGGGAGCCTTTAAATATATATTTTTTAAAATTTTCTATTTTTCAAAAATTATTTTCCTAAGGGGGCAATCTAAAAAACAACTTTTCAAATGTTTTGTTTTATCAAAAAAGGGGAGATTGTTGAGATATTATTTTTATATAGCAAAGTAAAATTATTTTTGTAAAGTGTTTTTGATTTGCATACATGTTTAATTACTCAAAACAGTAAAAAACGTGCAGCCGTATCGATACGGGCCTTGTCTATACCAATACGGGCTTGCTTCCAGAATTTTAGAGAGGAATTCTGGTACTGATGCGCTATGTAGCGTATCGATACCCCTAGTGTCGTACTGATATAGAAGTATCGTATACCGGTACACCCAACGGCCTGCAACGGCTAGTTCTCTAATTTAAATGCAAGTACCGATACGAATATCACGCGTACCAATACCCACTGCCCAAAACTACCTATAACGGCTCAAAATGTTCCCAACAGCTCCAATTTACCCCTAATGGCTAGTAACAACCACAAGCTCATTCCAATCAATAAAAGGAAGGCTGGAACACTTGAAGACGGTGATAGACAATATTCAAGCTTAATGTTCAAGAGAAATTGAGTTTAAGTCCTATTTTCATTATTTCTCTTGTAAATATTTGTAGATAGTGATTTTATTTGTTTTATCTTTCACTCTTTCTTGTGAGCTCAAATTGTGTAAAAACCCACCTTATGAGGTATTTAGTTTACCAACAAAAGTTGTAAAGGGGAGAGGTTATAGTTTAGTGTTAGCTCCTCAAAAGTACTGTTTTTATGCTTATTTTACAATGTTTTTTCTTTCCCTTTTAGTACATTTAGTTGCATTTAGGTATTAAAATCATGCATTTGCATAAGGAGTTTATGAGCTATTCTGTTTGCCAGTGTGAAGGGTTATTTTGCTGTTTTTGACGCAGGACAAAGGCAAGCAAGCTTGGCAGAGAATGCAATAAAGAAAGCTAGAGAATTGCCGAGGCACAGTTGGCACAGAAGGATCAATCAATGCCAATCTCGGATGGCAAATGAGTGACGTCAGATGACCGGTCAAAGTCTCTATTGGACCTTGTACACGTCAGCCCTAGGATTCAAATATGGAGAAGATGCGTTGTCATCTTATCCCTTGTGCATTCAAAATTTAAATTCAAAGGCCTTATCCTAAGGTTTCCCATGCAAGCCTATTTAAAGAGATCGATCAAGCATTTGAGAGGGGGATTAGAGAGATCGGGTTGAAGAGGCTGAACGGTGGTAAACCAAGATGTGGTCTGACCAGCTGAAGACCGAGAGCTTGGAGCCATTGAAGGGCTACATCGATGGACCATCTTCTTGCCCATTCTCTTCGTTTTTATTTATTCTGTTTAAATGATGATGTGAGGATATGATAATGTTTTTTGGATGGAAACCCCAACCATGAACTAAACTTTTACAGTTGGTTAGAGGATGTTTGGGATGGATGCTGATTTTATGTTTAGTTTTTAATAATGAAAATGCCTTTATTTTCTATCTGGCATATACTTAATCTTTTTACAAATCAATTGCCATACGACAGTTGGTATTGCTGCTTATTGCACCTTAATATCTTAACAGACTTAAGGGGTAACGATCTATTGCCAGGTACTAAGGCGAGAAGCTTCGACAGAAGATGTTCAAGTAGATGAACTTACTTCGGAAGTGAGTCTACCTCTTAGGAGTAAAGATTGTCGCTTAATCAAGTTAATTCATGAAAAACATTCGCTATAGACATATAAGGGTTTTATCATAATTAACTTAGGGTATTGCCGTCGACAGAGGCAATACTACCTTTAATCTGTCGACAATAAACCAAGGCAGATCATTATTGAAGGCTGACATAAGTAGCGTAAAATTCGGCATCCCCATGCCAACGCTCATCATTCATTTTAAATAACTCATTGTCGGGCTACTTATTTTCACTACTTTGTTTTTGTTAACTTTTCAATCAAAATCCCAAAACATTTAGAACACTTTTAAAACTTTCGAACAAGTAAACGTTGAGCAAATAAGTTCTTGGTCAACCCCTGTGGATTCGACACTCAGCTTACCGTTGTATTACTTGCTGACCGTGTATACTTGCACGCATAAGACTCACTTTGGCACTACTCTTTGGCATACTTTTACACTAAAAATACACTCTTCTGCCAAGCGTTAGCAATAGTCGACATTTAACCTAAGGAAAAACTAGAGTGGTTCTATCTTAGCCATTGAAAAGATATGGTTGTAAGGGTTGCCTCTTGATCCAAGAAAAAAGGGAAGAATTCAATAGTGAATTAGAAAATCCTTAGTGGTGTGCTAAGGAAGTGGATGTAGACTCGGTTGGGTAGTCGAACCACTCTAAAATCCTTGTGCAAATTGACTACTATTTTTATAGGTTTTAGCCAATTCATCAAAGAGTGAAAATCAACCCTCTTGACAGTTTTAGGAGATCGATTCGAGCTTGATACAAGCCCGCCACAAGTATTACCAACATGATAAATTCCTGGAATGAATGGGTTTGTAATACAACTTATGATAAAGAAACAAATCTAAAGTTGTACATGAATTAGATCATCCGAAATTAATGATTTATGAGAAAAATATTTTAATACATGAAAATTTTTGAGAAAAAATTCTTTATAAGTATAATATAATATAATAATAAAAATAAAATTAACATAACCAAATAATATTAAAGGATACCCCTTCAAAAGGAAATTGACACCCAATGTCTGTAATTGTTCACACATATTTAAAAAAATTCTTTATAAAATTTTAAATTCTGACCCTGCTAATTTATTAAATGACTTATTTGTAAAAATTTGAAAAATATTGATTCCCTCTTAAATTTGTCAAAAATATGTTTTTAAACTTATAAAAGAAGTTTTCCAATAAAATTGACATGAACCAAATATTGTTAATACTTTTTAAAGTAAATTCTAAGTCAAAATTAACATTTTGTACAATGAGGTCTCTATGCTTTTATAACAAATTTTAACCCAACTTTTCCAGACTGCTTCTTGGTTTCGAAACCTTTTCCCCAACAACTATAATTTGTATGAATTTTCTCTACATGGTTTCGAAACTTTTTGAGAAGTTTCGATACCTCTGTGTAGGTGAGCAATAAATGCTCAGTCCAATAGCTCCAAACTCCCTCCAAAGTCCCATAATAGTTAGAAAAGTTCAAGAGCATATAAATGGGACCTCTAAACAGTAAAGCATCATCACGAAAGCTAATCCAAATTCCCAAGTGATCATAATCTAATTTGTACTCAATTTTCATTTTTCTTGTGAACACTAGCTTTGTTTTTCCATTGTAATTCACTTACTTGTGTTCTTGGGTGTGTGAGAGAGCTTAATTTTTTTAAAAACATATTCCTTGTAAGGATTTTTTTATGTTTTCTTCTTTGTATTGAATTTTGGGAAATGATTCTCTAGACTTTGGGGTATAAGTCTAAGAGGGTTGTGTAAGGTTACTCCTTATCCTAAAAGAAAAGACAAATTAGTGGATTTGTGAAACCCTTAGTGTGGTAACTAAGGTAGTGGATGTAAACTTCGTTTAGGAAGTTGAACCACTCTAAATCACTCTTGCGATTTCTCTTCCTTTGCAATTAGTTTCCACAAAATTTTACATTGTCAATTCACCATCTCTTGGCCATATTTAATTGATGTTTCACTCAGTAATTGGTTTCATAGTTTGACTCATTAAAAGGTCTTACAACATCTTGAAAAGATCCAATGGGTGTCATCCATGAATTCTCTTCATGTAACACCCACAAACTGATAGGGTAACCCGATCCAATTCGAGGTGTCACATTCGAGTCACTAGAGTGACCCTCAGTAAAAACCATGAAAATTCTTTTCTTTTCAATATATTAAGAAAAATAGTAAAACAAAATTTCATTTATTACAATGTTTAGAAAAACATTTAAACCTGATAAACAGAAAATCAGAAAACTTATTACAAACACTGGCATAAATCTGACGCAATATACATGCCCACTAAATATATCGGTACCGTACTCTGTGAGCGAAGCTAAGGAACTTCCATAATTGATGTCGAGTTTTGAAACATGATCGAGCTCTTATAACCTGCAATGATAAAACAACGTGAGCTTGGAAAAGCTCAATAATACAGACCTACCAACAGATGCTATAAGCACAAATTGGCTTAAGGCTAACATAATCTAACATGATGAGCTTGATATCAAAAGGCTCCAAGTAGGATATGAAATTTATATCAATGGTATACATGAGGGCAACAAAGTCGTTCATGAATTGATAACTCGATCACCAGACATGAGGTCTATAATTCGGATAATTAGGAGTGGGCTAGATTTCAGGAGTTGAGGCATGGAGTTTAGTGTGTTCCAGTAAGTGAAAATAAAAATCATTTCATCTAATTCTGATAAACAAAAAACAAGTTATAAGAGCAACCATAGTTTTCATACAAGACTATCTACCCTCCAACCGAACTCCTGAATACAGTTCCTCAAAACTGCATCAAATACTGGCATTAATCAAGGACCAAGGGCATGGGTACCATCCTAAGAGAATACTTTAGGTCTGGGGGAATTACTCTAGCCAAAGCATAGGAACCGAATACGGGCAGAATTACCCTAGTCAAAGCATAGAAAACTTATACAGGTAGAATTACCAACCGGATCAGTAAATTAGTACAGACAGTCTTACAATATGCAGTAATTAATAAACATATTCATGTTTGGATAACAGTAACCATAAAGCATAATTTTCATATCCGGTACTCGGGTATACATCAAACTTACAGTATAATCATGCTTAGTTTCAAAAACATGCCATGTTTATACGAAATCAACATGTCAATTATGCGCACATGATCAACTTAATAAAACATGTAAAATAGTATGCAAAGCAGTCGTGTGGCACACAAGGATTAAAATGTTTGTACATATGTCGGCTTCAAACCCATATCTTTTAACGAACCCTGAATAGTCAAACATGTATTTATGTAGCCTTCTTCCATTAATTAAGAAGTATCGAGAAAATGGTTGTACATATGTCGGCTTCAAACCCATATGGGCATTACAATCTTTTGAGCTATATGGATTAATTTTAGGATTTCCAGAACTTTCACTTATTTCAAGTCACGAGGATGTTTCAATAGATTAATTGCTTAATGACGTTTTAGTCATCCCATACCCTTTTTGTCCATCCACACAAATCGATTATTTTTTGGAAATTGAGGGTAAATTCATCATTTTGGTTAATTTAGAGATTCATGTGCCTGAAGATATTCCATTTATTTCTGTCATTATAGTCAATTCGATGTTTTCTGCCAATTTGATTGATTCAAATAAATGTAGTAACTTCCAGTAATTTATCTTTAGAGACTTATTCAGGATTTCAGGAGAATCCACACATTTTACATTCTAAAAGGTTCGAATCTTAATACCAAGATTTTCCAAGTAGGTCGAGGGTTCTAGATGAATAAATTGTTTAATTGAGTCAGGAATCAAGTTCTAGATCATTTCCATCATCATGGGTATTTTATCATTTACACCTCAAGGTATTTTCGTCATTAATATAAATCTGAATATTCATAAGTTAACTCCTTTATTAACCATAATTCATTCTGAAGGTTGACAGTATTATTAATTTCTTAACGAACTCAGAAATTCTTCCAGATCGTTAGACTTCTTATTAGAGTATTTTAGGTTTTATCTGGTTTATCATTCTTTTGTTCCAAAGTCAAATTGGCTTAAGCAAGTTAATCGGTATACTCATTCAATGTCTTATATGCCATAACCATATACCAATGTTACATAAATCATGCAATATGTAGAAATGTATTACCTCGAATCCAAGCTACCACAGTCAACCCTTAAATTTTTCCTTCGATTACATTCGAACACGATGTCTCTTCGAATCCTAATTTCCAGGGATTACAGATACCTTCAATTAATCGTATACCATAATCAGTCCTTAAATCAATATCATTTCCCAAAATTAAATAACTAACACATAAACAGGCTCGAGTTCAAGGTCAGATTTGGAGGCTTTCGAGTTAGAATTTTACGAAACGAGCTTCAAAAGTAGGCTTAGGACGTCAAAAACATATAAAATATGGGTTTCCAAAAATATTGACTTTTTGGTTCAAAGTCAAAGTATGACGTTAGCAGTCAACACTAACATTATGCTGATGTTAGCATTCAATGGTCAACTCAGGTCGGGTTGGGTCAGACTCGGGTCAGATCAGATTAAATGGGTTAACTCAGATGAGTTGACTCACTGAGCTGACTCGAGCGAGTTAACTCAAACTAAGTTGACTCGATTAAGTAGGTCGGGTCAACGGGTCACGAATCAGGTCTGGTCAACTCGGGTCATACCAGGTCTGGCTGGACCGGTTTAAGAACGAATCAGTCATGGTGGCCGAAAATCGTCTATGTGGCACGTAAGGCCCACGCGCCACCCTGCACAGTCCAAAAAATTTACCAAATTGCATGATTTTTCTAGATTTAGCCACCCACAACGTTTAGAACTCAGAAACAAACTGAAATTTAAATAAACTTTACCTATCTTACCTAAACGGAAGAAAACTAAAGGTTTTCACAAAGCTCCAATGAGGCATAGGACGACAGCCGTTCGATGAATCAAAGGTTGGATTTTTTCTGGCTCAACCTGCTGAGCACGACGGTGGCCTTGGCTTCATGCTATAACGAAGGACGGTGACAGAATCGACCAAGGAAAGAAATAGGAAATTTGGGTTTAAAAAATTAAAACTTCAAATGCTCTTCCACGGCAAACGACGTGGCCACACGGTGAGTGGAGGGTGGCCTTGGACTAAGGTATGGCAGCGAGCACTCTGATAGGGGCGGTGATGGCCACCGTCGAGCGATGTCTCAGATCGGGGTAGCCGATAAAGGTGGTTGGGGGAGAAGGTTTAAAACCTTCTGGGTTCTTTAATTACTCAAACCGAGTACAATAACAAGGGGGTAGCTATAAAGGTCAACTGACTTTAATTGTTTTCAGAGTACCCAATTCAAAGGATTTAAAATAAATAAAACATATGCCTTAATAAGATGTAAGCTTAGTCCTGATGGTTATGCCTTTAGCTCCAACAACCAAGGGTTTCAGGTTTGATTCCCCTTAGTTGCAAAACTTCCATTTTTATTTATTTTTTCCTAGGTGTTACACTTCCACTTTCGAAGCTTGGGGAAATTCATAACCCGCCAACAAGCTTCTTTTCTTCAATAGAGCAAACTATGCTTATTGGAAGAATAGAATGAAGCTATCCATTCAAACATTTGATCTTGATGCATTCAAAATCATCTTGAGTGGTTTATACTACACCAACTAGTGGAATGGAGACTTGGAGTAGTGATGAGAACAAGAAGTTTCAAACAAATGAAAAGGCCATACATCTTCTCTTTTGTGCTCTGTTCCCCAATGAATATGAAAGGGTCTCATCATGTTCCAATACCAAGGATATTTGGGACAAGCTTGTTACACATGAAAAAACGACGAAGTAAAGGAGACCAAGATCAGTCTCATCAACCTCAACTACAAAAATTTCAAGATAAACCCGGATGAAGACATCAAATCCATGTATGATCGTTTCTCTATCATTGTGAATGGATTAAAGTGTTATGTAGAGGTGATTCTAGAAAACAACCTTGTGATGAAGATGATCTACTCTTTTCTCGGTTCATGGGATTCTAAGAAGACGACAATCATTGGAGTAAAGAATCTCAAGACTTTCAAACTTGACGTGCAACACCCCTTAATCGGTCCAGGAGAAAACCGAGTTGGAGATGCTATCAAAAACAAAAACAGAAAATTGGAGAAATCAAACACATTTGTAACCCAATTAAACTTTAAGGAATATTTTGTAAAGTTTCAAACTTTAAGGTCTAATTTGTGTTTTTATAAAAGTTTAAGGATTCCATAAAATCTCTTTAATATAACCCTAAACACTTATTTTATGAACTTAGTGTAATTTAAAACCCATTCTTGATCCAAACAGGGTCCTAATCGAGTTCCAAAACATGAGTGTAAATTTAGTGACTAAACTGCAAAGATGATAAAACTGGCCAAAGGTTTCGAAACCTTTGGTGAGGTATCGAAACCATGCACTCCATTAAACTATAAGGTATTGAAACTATCTTTATGGTTTTGAAACTTTAGATGCATGGTTTCGAAACCATAACATATACTGCCCAAGTACTCATTTTTAAAGGTTTTGAAATCTCAGATCGTGGTTTCGAAACCTTGAAATATAAGTGCATGAAATCACTCATTAATAGACTTCCAAATCCATTTCAAATCACACCAAACAAACTAAATAACAACATAAGCACGAGGGCCACAAAAGATCATATATTCAACAGAATTATCTAACCAAAACACCCTTCAAATTAGTCTTATAGGACCTTAAGCTACATCATGTTCAAAGCTAGTGAATACACAAATTATTTGAAACTACTCCAACATACAATTCAAGACTCACCATGATTCATGTATAACATCTTAACAATGTATATTAAGCACTTAATAAGCATGAACTCCATTATATGCACTTCATCGTATATATCCCTCAAACATAAACCTCAAACTAAACCAAATACATAAAAAAAATTAGCTTAATTTATAAAATTACGATTTGAATCAAATTGAGTCAAATTTTTCATGTCGAATCAAGTTGAAAGCAGGGCCGTATCCCTTTTTCTGCCCAGGGCCCAGAATTTTTATGGTGCATTATACTTATAAAAAATATTTTTATATCATTTATAAGGCCCAATTATTTTCAATATTTGTACGGGAGGGACCATACTGAAAACGAACGAAAAATTGGTGACTATAACATAAATTTTAAAAGTTTGGTGACCAAAATAAAAAAGAGTTAATCAACAATTTGATTTAAAATATGATTAACTGATTGTTGAGAATCTGGTAATTTTAATACCATTTAAAAGACATTGAAAATAATGGTCAATTAACCCCCTAAATTAAGTAAGGTCAATTAATCCCTAAATTACACGCCGCTTCACCGCTGCATGCAGTTCATAAGACGAATGATCCAACTATAGCCATTTTGCGGTAAAATAAATACCGGGAAAAGATATTTCAAGTCATCAGACGGCGGTGGTGATTCAACTATAATCATTTAGTGGAAAAATAAATACCGGAGAGAAACATTTAAAGTCAGCAGACGACGATGGGAATCTAACTATAGCCATTTTATGGTGAAAGTATTATAGCAGTCCTACTATATTTTGGGTTGTATTTTATTTTCTCTACTAAAAAATGAGTAAATTGATCTCTATATATTAAAAAAAAAACAAAATGATCTCTCTGTTACAAATTTCACTTTTTTTTACTGTTAAATGATCACGTGATAATTATAAAAAAGGCAAAATATTTTTTAATTATGTTTATATTTTTTATCAACTTAATCCTTAATCATTAAAAAATTATAAATATAAAATAATAAAATATTTTTAATTATAAAAAATTAATATTAATTTTACTTTAATATTAAACTAAAATTCAAATTTCTTTTTTTATTAGAGCCAAAAACTAAAAATGTATGGAAAAATGCTTTGAAGAAATGTATGGAGGCTCACGCTAATTAGGGGTGATCATAATTTGGTATATGGAGATACAAATATTCGGTTTTTGGAGTAGTAAAAAAGTGGTTTGTGCCCCGACCCGTAAAAATAGGGTACTAATAGTTAGGATTGAGTAAAAAAATCTAATCTGAATAATTTGATCTGTTTATTTGATAATTTAATTCGAAAATTCGGATACCCTATCCACTTTTTTATTTTCAAATAATTCATGTTGAATATTCAAAGAAAAAAAATCAGATACGATTAGGTTTCAAAGAAAATCCGAGAAAAATAATAGGTCTTTTGTTATATTGGGGTTAATTGCTATCTTGGTCTTTCCTCTTTTGTTTATAATCCAATTTCACATAATTATTTACTATTTGACTCTTTCAAATTTTATTTTTATTCAATTTGATCACTCTTTTGGTCATTTATTTATTGTATTTTATATTTATCATTATTATATTTTTACTTTATTATTATAAAACGCCACTACTATTTTCAAGAGTCAATGTACTTTTTTATCATTATAATTATTATATAATATGTTTTCATCTAATTTATTATATTTATTATGATTATTTTTATTATTATCATTTCATTATTTTCATTGTCATGCATATTATTATTTTTTTACTATTACTATTATTTTATTATTTATTATTGCACTTTTTATAAAATAATAGGTTTAATATAAAAATAAGTGTATAAACTATACATGTTTTTAACTCTAGGTGCCTATTTTTTTGTGTAAATAGGTTTCTAACGTTTTATTTTTTAATTTTATGTGTATGGTCGTTAATGACCGTTTAAAAAAACCATTATCCAATCATGACAAGTATCATGTTTTTTTTTTTTTTCAAAAAACTAAAAACAATTTTTCTAAGAATAATCCTCCAAAATAGTCTCAAATACCTAATCTCAAACCCCCAAATTATCATCTTCGATAACCTCGTCGGACTCCACCATAGTTGTCGTCGAATACCGCCGCCAATTTACTCCAACCACCCATCACCGATAACCAACGGGAGGCATGTCAATCGGACGTCGAACAATGAACATGAAAGGTTCCAATCGAACGACATCTTATTGGCACACGTATTGTCAATCATCAGCGATGGGTGGTTGGAGAAATGGGCGGCGACATTAATGGTGGGGTCCGATGAGGCTATAGATGGCAACATTTGTGACAATTTTGGGGGTTTTAGATTTTGGAGTTAGGGATTTGGGACTATTTTGGGGTTTTGAGATTTTTTTAAAAAAATAAAAAAATGCAACATGTCTACTCTGATCGGGTGATAATTTTTTAACAGTATAACCTTAAAACAGTAACATATTAAAATTTTGGGCATCTAAAATGATAACGGATAAAATGGAAGAGACTCGTTTACCAAGAAATACTTTAAGCACCTATCAAAACGATGTATAGTCTAGGCACTTATTTTTATATTAAGCCTAGATAATACAATCTAAAAAAATTACATAGACAAACATAAAACTTAAAAGTATAAATTACATAATCCAAATTTAGAATTTAAAAATCTTATTTGCATAAATATAAAACTTAAAAGGCTTAAATAAAAAATTAGTCCCTAAACTATAATTTTTGTTTACTTTTAGTCCTTAAACTATTTTTTGTCAAAATAAGTACCTAAACTATTATTTCAGGTCACTATAAGTCTGGTAGATATCTCAGTCAAAAAAATTATTTCGGCCTATAAGATGTTAACACGTCACAAATATATTTTTGACCAAGAGATAGTTTAAGGACTAAAAGCAAAGCATAGTTTGGGTACTTATTATGACCAAAAGATAGATTATGTACTTAAAATGACTAGAGATAATAGTTTAGGTACTTTTTTTGACCAAAAAAATATTTAAGAGCTAAAAACCAAACAAAAAATATAGTTAAATGATGATTTTTCATTTAAGCTAACTTAAAAGTCCAAAAAAGATACAACTAAAAAAATATAGTCCACTTATGGTCATTTTCCTAACAACTAAACACAACATCAAGTCATGTACTCAAGGGCATAAATTTTCATATATGATATTGAAAATTTCGTTTATCTCATCAATAATAATTATCAGTTACTTAGAAGTCAATTTTTTATGAACAACTTAGAAGTTAAAATTAGGTCTTTACCTAAAATATTTCAAATATAAAATAACAATATAAGTTTAAAAATACAAATATTTAAAAAGGTAAACTATATAAATAAATATTACAAAATAGAAGTAATAAATTTAAAATATAAAGTTTAACATTCTTCTATATTCTTCAACGCTAGCAAGCTTTATTCTATCATAACGGGAATATAAAAAGCACAAATTAAATCCCGGATATAAATACAAATTGAATCTACAATAATAATAAAAATTAAATCCAATTTTCAAACATCATTTTAATTTTTAAACCGAATATTGCCATCCGAACCAGAACATAATTTTTAGCCGACCGAGTACGCGACTCGTGAGATTTGAAGATCCACCATTGTTCTGGAGAAACTTTTCCGTGTCTGAAGTCATTTTAGCTATGTGGTTTTCCATAAGTGAAAAGTTTTTCTCCATGGCCTCCATTTTCGCTGCCATCTTGCGCACCTCTTCATTTGCACAACTTTCGGCCTCAGAATCCATTACCACAAGGGCAGCACTGCCAGGCCTCGAGCCAAAAACACCAGTACGATCGGGACACATTCCGGAAGTTTCCACACAGTCGCCTTTTTCTTCTCCCATAACTTGACACAATGTGTCTTCGTGCTCATCGCTGCATTGTGAGGCATTCTGCTTCTTAGCTTCCTGCTCGCGGATCATTGTCTGCAAAGAAAAACCCAACAGTTCAACTTGCAAAATTTATCTTGTCCACTGCTCACAACATTGTGTTTCTATTAGCTCCCACGTTAAGTTAATCAGTTAACATGTCCGATACAAGGAGAAAAAAAGAAATCTTTAAGAACCCATTGAGTGGTCCAGTAATAAAGGATGATATTTTTTAAGTGACTTCAGTTCGAGCAGCGTACTTAAATGTTAAAAAAACTTTAAAACACCCACAAGCAGTGATTTAAATAGCCCTTGCATTTTTAAATACTTAATAAGTTCTTACATTTTTAAATATTTAATAAGTTTAAATATTATACAAATTAAAATTGCCTCATGAATTTTAAATTTAAATACTTAATAAGCCTTTGTATTTTTAAATTTAATATTTTCACCCTCTTAATATTCGATTATAGCTCCGTTCCTTAACGGGAACAGCATCATAGTATGGCATAAGACAAGATTTAACTACATTAAATAGCGGTATAAGAGGTCACCTGTTTAGAACTCAAAATGTTTGAAGATCCACCAATCTTGTGGAGAAACTTTTCCATGTTTGAAGTCATTGTAGCTATGTGGTTTTCCATAAGTGAATATTTTTCCTCCATGGCCTCCATTTTCATTTCCATCCTGCGCACCGCTTCATTTGCAGAACTTTTGGCCTCAGAATCCATCCTCACAAGGGCAGCACGGCTAGGTGTTGAGCCAAAACTGCCACCAAATATCTTAACACCTTTCTCCACTCTGACATGATACTTAACACTGTCGGCTTCCGCTTCTTCTTTGTCCATGTAAAACGCAACCCTGTCGCCAATACAAAGCTGTTTGCTGCAAACGAACTCTCGCCATCCCTTGGTAAGAACCGGCTTCAGGTGCTTCTTGTTCTTCTTACGAGTGTAAATCCGAAACTTCCAGACACGACCGCTCTCGTCTCTCACTGGAAAATCCACCATATGCTTGTCTCCACTTAAAGTAGGGAAACTCTTGAGGAACTTGGTCGGGAGGGTCATTCGTTTTTGCATATCAGTCCTCTTAAGACTCTTTACGACTATTGGTTCCATTGAAGACATGAAAGGAGTTGCAGGTAGCAGCACTCACTCTGAGTAAGACCAGATAACTGTATATGGTGATAGTTTTTTGCTAGCCTCCGCTATTTATGAAGCAATAACATTGGATCGCTCCCATGGACGAGTTTTCTGAGTGGTTTCGCTCGTTGACTTTGGTGGGATCTTGTGGAAAATTTGATGCATGTGTCTTCTGAGTGTTAAAGTTCTTGATGCAATGCACCGACAACAACCCTCTTGCAAATTACTTTAGGTTACTTACGTGTGAAGACTAAACCGATAGAAATCATCTAGATGCCATGACATTAAAAAAATAAAATTTAAGGTCTAGCGGTAGAGTTTAGGTTTTAAAGTGTAGGGTTTATGATTTAAGATTTAAATTTAAGATTTAAAAATTAGTGTTAAGGACTTATGGGGTAAGATTTAATTTTTTAGTGTTGGGTCTTAGAAAGGAACAAAAATCATATGCACTTAAGTATGACCCTTTCTATATCCACATACTAAAAAACACTTAAAAAATTAAATTATGAACCATAATCTTAAATTTCAAATCCTAAAACTTAAGCCTATTTTTTAATGTGGGGGCATAAAAGGAGTCAGGTGATTTTCATCCCATAGAAAGGAGTACAAAAAAGGGATAGAAGATTTTTGTTCAGAAAAAACTCATATGACGTGTTGGGTTTATTGAACAAAAATCTTCTTCTCCTTTTTTGTGCCCTATTTATACTACAACACTAAAAACTTAAACCATACACTTTACATTATAACCCTAATTTTTAAATCATAAACCCTACACCCTAAATCCTAAAAATCTCAACCCTAAATTATATTTTTTAATGATGGGGCATAGATAGAGACACCAACAAGAGACAAAGAATTTCCATTCAAGTTTATTAATATATTACTGTATCTAACGGAGATTAATAATTGCTTAAGTAGATTTTTTTTATAAGGAGAGGACTGAGGTGGTTGGGTAATTAGGATAGAAATTAGGATTTAATTTTAATTAAAAATAAAGTGGTGTCTTTTTCGTTATATCATAAGTTTGATTAATTAGATAACTATTTGTTTAAGTATATGTAATGAGTATAAAGAAAACACTTTGATATACAAGTTTGTTAATTTTAGTGTTTATAGATTTAGGTGGTAGTGTTTAGAATTTAAGATTTATGTTTAGAATTTAGAGTTTAGACTTTAAGATTTAAAGTTGTAGATTTAAATTTTAGATTTTATAGTTTAAATTTTAAATTTTAGACATAAGGACTGACCTTTTAAAATGGTTAAATAAGAGGTTAATTTTCTTTCTAATTGGATCAAATAAGGGGCTATGAATGCATAAACCTAAAATAGTATTATTTAAAAAGTTAAAATATATAAATTGTTTTTAAGAATTCAAATATAATAATAAAAGAATTCAAAATCTCAAAACTTTTGTAGAAAATTATAAAATGGATAGATTGACCGACCAACATAATTTTAATATGAATGAATGTATAATTTAATTAAAATACGAGGAGTTTGTGTATATAACAAAGAATATTTTAATAATAGTTAATTAATTTTTATTTTATTTTAAAGAAGCTTACAAAACATGAATTAAACAAAGATTAAATTAGACTTTTAGCTATAATTTAAGAACGTGGTGCTATATAGACAAAGGTCTGGCTTTCTTCTTCGACAAACTGGCGGATCAGCCGATTTGGCACTTTAGTCGTGATGGTACTTACGATGTTAGCTGTTAATCTGGACATCGTTTGGCTTTGTCAAAGTGTTGTAATGTCCACTCGCATTTTAGTAATCCCCCTTGGTTGACTCACACCCATTCCGCCTAAGATAAAGATAGATGGGTTGAAAAGCAATGTAATATAGCGGTTTATACGGTCGGTTCGGTTTAATTTGATAAGCTATTATAAGAAGGCTTAAATGAAAAATAGGTACTTAAAGTATGTTTTTTTTTTTAATTTTAGGTGCTTAAAGTATTTTTTTTTAAATAAGTGCCCCAAGTTTCAAAAGTTATAATTTTGGGTGCCTGACCGTTAATGGGTATTAAATTTTTTTAACCAATCAATGCTTTACACGTGGCATATTTGGGTACCTAAAATTTTAACTTTTGAAATTTTGGGCACCTATTTTTATAAAAAAATACTTTAGGCACCTAAAGTTAAAAAAAGCATACTTTGAGCACCTATTTTTCTTTTAAATCTTATAACAACTATCGATTTTCGTTAATCTCGATTTTTGATTTTTTTATATTAATTTTGGTTTTTAAATTTTGTATTTTTATTTGATAAAATAGATTTATTTTACGACAGTTAAATAATAATGGATAAATTTTTAATGTTTTTTTCATAAATAATTATTAAAAACTTAATTTTTAAATAAGAAAATAATAATTAATAATGTATCTTTAGTATCTTTAATTATAAAATACTTATTTTTACATTGTAAAAATAATTAAAATTAATTATAAATTAAATTCTGTTTAATTCAAGTAACCACAATTCATCAACTTGTAAATCATAAATTGTCCAAACACTTGGGTTCTGATCAATTTTCAAGTTTTTGAATTGTCATCCACGGTAGGAGTGTTCATGGTTAATCGTTGTAGTATTCTGGTTAACCATACTGAGAAGAATACATATCTTTAGACAGAGGCGGAACACAATGTGGACCCGTGGGGGCCACGACCTCTAAAATTTAGAAAATTATGATTTAAAGCCTTAGAGTTTTCAAAAATAATTAATTTGGCCCCTACAAAATTTTTAGAAATTTATATTAAGCTTCAAAATTTTTGAATATTCTTAATTAGATTTCTCCCATAATTTTTAAAAGTTCTCATTAAGCCTCTCAAATTTCCAAAAATTTTAGTTAGACTCTAATTTTTTTTAGGAAAAATGCAAATTGAACCCTTCAAATAAATTTAAATTTAAATTTAAACAAATAATTTTTTTAAAATTTTAAGTTGTCCCTCCCAAACTCTACCACCAAATTCCGTCACTGTCAAGAGACATTATCATCTAATTATACTGAAAACAAAATTTACAGATTAATCGTTGTAATATGTTAGTTAACCATAAACAACTTTAATGCTCGGCCCTAGTGTAACCTGGATCCTCAGTGTTCAAGATGCAGTTCAATCGAGGCTTTTGCACATTTTTTATGCGGTGTTACCCGACAGTCGGGAGTTGGACTAGGTTGGGCGCTACTCCTCCATCAACTTTGTCGGGATATATGGTCTTGCTGTTGGAAATGATAGCCGACGTGTGCAGCTTTTAGCTGTCTTGTGGAGCCTTTGGTTCACAGATATATCTATGTTTGGCAAGGGAAGGATTCTACCCGGGTGTAATTATGAACTTGGTCGTCTCGTTTCTTTCAGGATTGGACTGATACTGATGCGAGGGATTTGAATCGACATCACCAGCATGTACCCCGTTCAGATGGCCAAACTACTCCAACTGTTGGTTGGCTGAAGTGCAAGTGGAATGCGGATGCTGTAGTAAAGCGGCTTTCTCTATTGCTAACGATCATGGGGGTTTGTGTGCAACTTAGCAGGCTACATTTTCGAGGAGTAAAGGAACCATGGTATCGGAAGTCTTATCGATATGCGAGGCCTTGTATTGGTTAAAGCCTATGAACTTGGATAATATTATCATTGAATTATCTTATTGTTCAAGTGGTTGCCAATCTGTTGCAAATCTCATGGTTTATAATTCAGGATTAGGAGCTTTAATTCATCGACTGAAAACATAAACTCTGAATTTCATCCCATCTTCACGTTGCAAATCCTGAGGGGAAAATGAAATACTAGAGAGAAACATTTCAATGGTGATCAAACTATACCCATTTTGCTTAATAACTTTCTATACATTCATACAAAAGAGAATTCGCTTAAACTCCATTACTTCAATGCTTCCATGTTTCAGAAGTTCAGCATAAGAACACTACCGATTTGAATCAGCATAATGCCACGTACAATGAAAAAGGTGGGTCAAGTCCATTATGCATCATCCTCTTCTGGGTCTTCCTCCTCGCGAAAATGCTGGAAAAACAAAACAAAACAAAACCAAGTAATTGAAAAATCTGGGTTTATATAGCTAGAGTGACAAACTCTTTGCTGTACAGAGATTTCAAAAGCCAAATACTCAATGAACAATGAAAATCTTGTTTTCCTTGGGTCGTTGAAAAGTTAATACAGACTAGACTGATGGCATTTTGCAATATGCTAATAATATTTAACACATTTATAGCCAAACTGCATATTGTCACGGCCCGCACATTTGGGTCCGAGACAGATGCGCAACAAGCAACCCAAGAGGTTCTAGGCTTGCCAAGACCATCACACTTGGCCCGGCACTTGGAGAATGCTAGAAAGCCCGCAAGCCCACAAGACTTAGCCAAATCCATGGAGGATTCAGGAGGGTAATTTGGTCAAAGCATTATCCATTTATTTGAATATAATGTGTAAATAATGTTTGTGATAATTAGAGATTTGAATTTGAGATTTGATCAGATAAGATAAGATAAGATAAGATCAATCTCGACCGTCGATGTAATTTAAACTGAGCCGTTGGATGTAGGGGAGTTCAACTATAAATAGAGGCTCCCTACTCACTTGTAAATCATTGAATTCAAATCATCCATCATTTGAGTAATACACTTGGCATTTACTCTAAAAACACTCTGTAGTGTTCTTCGCGTTCTTGAGCGTTCTTTCTCTTGTTCTTGTTGTCTTTCTCTTTTGTTCGGTTCCCCTTGGAACGATCTTGTGTTTGTGCGACTTGAGAGTATTTGATCTTTCGGATCGAGGATTCAGGCTTACTTAGTCGTTTGTCTTAAGGAATCAACTAAGGTCGCACGTTGGGTTGGTTCAGAAGTCTAGCCCCGTGACAGTTGGTATCAGAGCGAGTGTTCGAGCGCAAACGCTGATTGGAGATAGCAAAGAAAGGAGGGAATGTTGCAGCACAAAAGGGTGTTGAGGCCCAGGCTGACGATGGAAAGCGAGACAGTCTGAGCAACACTGTGCCTACGCTGGAGGAAAGGTTGGGAAAGCTCGAAGGATCCATGAAGGATGCCCGAGAGGAGATTGACGTTGTCAGAGTACGTCTTGACGAGCTGAACTCTTCGGGAGAGGAGCTCGAAAGCAACGTGCAGGATCTAAAGAACAACGTTCGAGACCTTGACCATTGTGCCGACAGTGCGGATAGACGGGGTGATGCACTCGAAGTTGAGCTAAAGGCTTTGAAGGCGGAGATGATGGAGGAAATTAAGGAGCTCAAGGGAGAGCTTCAAGTTTACAAGGCTGTCGTGACTGATATGTTAAACACGGCAACATTCAGACCAAAGTTGGACGTGCCAAAGCCGAAGGAGTTTAGCGGAGCTAGATCGGCCCAGGACGTGGAGAACTTTGTGTGGAGCATGAAACAATACTTTCGTGCTACAGGCATCAAGGATGATGCGGATAAGGTAAACATTGCTTCTGTTTACTTAACTGACGTTGCACTTTTATGGTGGCGACGCAGATGCTCTGAGGAGAAGAGCAAGGATATTCCCATCGGGACTTGGGAAGAGTTTCAGGCCGAGTTCAAGGAACAGTTCTACCCAAAGAACGCCCAACAGGAGGCTCGGGAGAAGCTGCACGAACTCAAGCATGAAGGTTCCATCTTGGAGTATGTCAGACGGTTCACTGAACTCAAACTCCAAATCACGGATATCGCTGAAGCCGAAAGCCTCTTTATCTTCAAGAACGGGCTTAAGCGATGGGCCAGAATGGAGCTGAAGAGGATGGGAGTCGAGGAACTCTCCAAGGCTATGGCCGCAGCTGAATCCATAGCCGAGTTCGAGATGGCGGAGACTCTCAAGCCCCGAGGCAAGGGCTATGGTGGGGGAGTCAAAGATGGGGAAGGTCTTGTGTGCTGTGTCTGCGGAGGAAAGCACATGATGAAAGATTGCCCCAAGAATGATCGTCTTAATGCTGTCAAAGGCGATGTGTCCGAGGAGTCGGACGAGGAAGTGACGAGACTTGGTGCGATTGCGAGTGTCAAAGCAATCAAGCCGAGGGTAGAGAAGCAACTAAAGTGCTACCAATGTAAGGGGCCACACAAGTTGCGAGCATGCCCACATCGAGTCAAGCCATCCAAGGGGGTGGACGAGCCCGAACAGAGCGAGGCTGCGAGACTTGGTTCGATGATACTGAGTTCTGCTAAGGCGAGAGTACGCAAGCAGAAAGGGTTGATGTTTGTCGACATCAACATTGCGGGACGATCGATGAGTGCTCTAGTGGACACCGGAGCAACCGATCTATTCATGTCGAAGAAGGCTGCCGACAAACTTGGTCTTAGAGTTGTGGGTTCAACTGGAAAGATCAAGACTGTGAATGCTAAAGAAGTTCCAATTGTTGGAACGGCACGGAAGGTGGAGCTGCAGATTGGTGAATGGAAGGGCAAGGAAGACATCAAGGTAATCAACTTAGATGACTTTGATTTTGTTTTGGGACTAAGCTTCCTTGACCGTATAGATGCTCTTATCGTTCCTTGTGCCGACGTCGTCTGTGTTTTGGATCGCAAACAACGTTGCGTTGTGCCCTCGTACCGATACAAGGGTAAAGGAACCAAGATGCTGATTGTCATTCAGCTTGCCGAGGATGCTCCAAGCCAAGGAAACATCACTTTGGGGGCTACTGTTGGAGGGACTACTTTAGTGGGGCAAGAACTGCCCGAGCCAGCTAGCGACATGAGGCCCGTGGAAAAATCACCTTTGGGCAAGGTGGAGGAAGCATTGAACTTCAAGTGTGAAGAAGGGTCAATGCGGGAAAAGTTGCCAATGGGCAACAAGGCACCAAACTTCACGAGGGAAGGGTTGATGCCGGTTAGAGTGAATGCCACGAAGGAGGTGCATCTCAAACTTCATCGAGATGTGCGCAATGATGCAGAGCGAGAAGTTACACGGCGGAAGGAACCAAGGCGAGCAGTCTGTATGAGAAGACAACCCAGCCCGAGTCGAGCGCTCCTTATGGGGGGAGCCGTTCTTATGGGGGAACATCGTTGCCCGATTCTAAGTTGGGAGCAAGCCAAGGTACCATGGAAGATCCAAGATCAACCAAGAGAAGTCTTTACTGAGACAGCGATGAGGGCATCGCCAGATTTGGTGGGGGAGAATGTCACGGCCCGCACATTTGGGTCCGAGACAGATGCGCAACAAGCAACCCAAGAGGTTCTAGGCTTGCCAAGACCATCACACTTGGCCCGACACTTGGAGAATGCTAGAAAGCCCGCAAGCCCACAAGACTTAGCCAAATCCATGGAGGATTCAGGAGGGTAATTTGGTCAAAGCATTATCCATTTATTTGAATATAATGTGTAGATAATGTTTGTGATAATTAGAGATTTGATCAGATAAGATAAGATAAGATCAATCTCGACCGTCGATGTAATTTAAACTGAGCCGTTGGATGTAGGGGAGTTCAACTATAAATAGAGGCTCCCTCCTCACTTGTAAATCATTGAATTCAAATCATCCATCATTTGAGTAATACACTTGGCATTTACTCTAAAAACACTCTGTAGTGTTCTTCGCGTTCTTGAGCGTTCTTTCTCTTGTTCTTCGCGTTCTTGAGCGTTCTTTCTCTTGTTCTTGTTGCCTTTCTCTTTTGTTCGGTTCCCCTTGGAACGATCTTGTGTTTGTGCGACTTGGGAGTATTTGATCTTTCGGATCGAGGATTCAGGCTTACTTAGTCGTTTGTCTTAAGAAATCGACTAAGGCCGCACGTTGGGTTGGTTCAGAAGTCTAGCCCCGTGACAATATGCATGACATGCTTTCCTAAAATATGCTATTTTGCAATCATTTTGTTTTCACAGTTTATATAGGTTCCCAAGGTTTTGGAATTTTATCATCTACCAATTAACTAAGGCACTTTTCATAATATATTGGGCCACCCTTAAAAGCTCCTCATTTTGCAAACTCACTTGGTCACAACATTGTGTTTCTATTAGCTCTTGGTATATTTCCCAGACTAAGCTAATTAATTAACAAGTCCAATGAAAGGTTTGTCCCTATTAAACATGAATAAGATAAATCCGGAGAAAAAGGAAACCTTTAAAACACACACACAAGGACTGTAGGTTGTAGCTTCTTTGCATACTCGGGACATTTGGGAGTATCCCGTAACTATTATGCAGACAACATGATAGTATGGCATAAGACAAAATTTAACTACCATTAAATAGCGGCATGAGAGGTCACATGTTCAGAACCCAAAATGTTTGAAGATCCACCAATCTTGTGGAGAAACTTTTCCATGTTGGAAGTCATTCTAGCTATGTGGTTCTCCATAAGGGAATATTTTTCCTCCATGGCCTCCATTTTCACTGCCATCTTGTGCACCTCTTCATTTGCACAACGTTTGACCTCAGAAGCCATCCTCACAAGGGAAGCACGGCTAGGCCTTGAGCCAAAAATACCAGTACGATTGGGACCCATTCCAGAAGCTTCCACAAAGTCTCCTTTTTCTTCTCCCATAACTTGACACAAGGTGTCATTTGACTCATCGCTGCATTGTGAGGTATTCTGCTTCTTAGCTTCCTGCTCGCGGATCTTTGACTGCAAAGAAAAACCCAGCTATTCAACTTCCTAAATTTATCAAGGGTGGATGAACAGTATTTACATATAAATCTGTAACTAGTAATAGTACAGTTCAATTACTTGTACATACAATAAATTTCACCGCAGTCTCATCAACAGGCTGTCCATTCTTGCGTGTATGTGTTAATATATAAAGCTCAGCCCTAGTTGGTTCCTTCCCATCAGGCCTCTTGTTTCGCTATTTCCACAACAAAAGCAACAACTTCTTTCAGATATGGCCAAAGCAAAATATGAAACGTGTAACTAAAGAAAATGAGAAATCACCTCCTCCTCACATATCCTTGCATAACTCTTTGTCCCTGTTGAATGCCCACACGTCTGTTTTAGACGGTTAGCCTTATTTCTTGCACAACGCTTCTACAAGTGGCAATCATAGGAAACAAGTTCCCAAATTTTAACGTTACCAATAAAATTCTCAGCAGGATAGAGGTATTCTGAATTGACAATTACTTCTCAGCATGTACCTTTGTCTCGTCAGAGTTCCAGTATGAGATAAGGCTTGGCCATTGCTCGGGAACAACCCTTGGATCACGTACCTTCAAGCGCTCTTCATCCGTCTTAAGAGAACCGTAATAGGCTGCTTTTAAATCTGCTTTCCAGTCCCTCCATTTTGTAGCAATAGACTTCATGACCCAAGACTTGCCACTTGGATCAATGTCAAACTTTTTCTATATAGCACATGGAAAAGGCAAGATGTCAATGAAAAGGGGAGTAATATGACACAGAAGGACAGAGTAAATGTTTTATCATGCCTGAACATATTCCCACATGTCCTCTTTATAAGAATCTAGCATTGCCCTCCAATGAATAAAAGTAATGGGTGCTCTGTGTCCATTCCGTGCTACTGTGCCCAGGAAGCTGCTTAGCTTGTATGCATTTGGACCAACGGGATGCCCAACGTTGTTGATCTGGACAAATATCCGCTCACCTTCTGCCAGGTCATCCAAGAAGCGGCAGCGAGTAGGACCTCTTCCTCTCCTCTTTTTTTGTGAACTGTTGCTGTTCCAAGCTCTGTGGGGTCTGCTCAGGCTGGGATTTGGCATGGCCCAACTGCTCCTGACTTACTCGGTTAGATTTGTTGGTTGTGGGGCCAGCAGAATACTTAAGTGCACATCTAATACCCCTCATGGTAGAATCTGTAAGCGATATGTGAGAATGTTCTGCAAGAAGGGAAAGTAAACCAGATGTGCCACCCAAAAAGAAAAGCTAATATGAAGAAGTTAGATAAAGATTGAAAGTATCTGTGCATTTTCAAATAAAGGAAATCTACAAACTTTCACATCATATAAGCAAAATAACTCTTAGCTGATGCAATTTAACAAGCAACTAAAGGTTATTCCAGATAATTATGTTTTATTTATTTATCTATACAATTTATATAAACACAAGGGTAAGCAGATAGTTCCTAGACTGTCAAAGAAACAGCGTTTAGACGGTACCAATAACTGCATTATCTTGCAGCTGGGACGACTCAGGCTGGCAACGGCTTGCCTTCGGTTGCCCTTGCTGTGGCTCACTAGATTCCCCATTGCTCAATAGGGACTGCTGGGGATGTGATTGGCCAGGGAGAACCATGGGATCCACTGGATAATAGGGGACGTAGGCACGGGACCTTGTATAATCTGCTTGAGGCAGCAAGTGTGAGTGTCCTAAGGAAGAAAAATAGAAAGTTGGAGATATGCGAAGAAAAATATTGCGATTCCTCTAACTGGATTTTTTATATTTTTATTTACAATTGATTGTAACATGTTATGCAGATCCATCGGAGAGAGAACTTTTTGAGTATATGTAGACAAATTCATGAAGAAACTAAACAAGCTTCTAAACTCATGACCTCTAATGATGGATTATAAAAATAAACAAAATAGAAAATCACTGAGAATATAATGTCCTGATACAGCTAAAAGACAGTATAAAAGATCATTGAGAATCTGAACTCCTTTACTCACTTACCACCATCTACGGCAGCCTGCAATTGCGAGGATTTTAGTTGGTTGACACTTTGTTGGTACTGCTGCAGACCATACGGCGGCCTGTAGCTCAAATGAGGCTGTTGTGACTGGCCTGGATGCCCACTGATAATGGAGGCTGCAGGACCCATAGCTGAGTTCTTTTTGTGTTTCTTAGATGCATGCTTTTTGTGTTTGGGGGCTACGTCTCCAGGAGGCTGAAAATGTGAATATCCTACAGAAAAAGGGAAAAAAGAACTAAAGAGATGAAAAAGGTACATAGTAGTTGTGGCAGAATGCAGCCAGATGGGTGAAAATCAAGTACATAAGCAAATTGATGAAGAAACTAAATCTCAGAATGCATGCTTCCAAACTCAGAACCTGATGTAATAATGGATTCTTGAATAAGGGAAGAAAGAACCATTTAAGAACTGAATTGCCTGATTACAAGTTAAAAGGCAATGCAACAGCATTTAATTGACTGCAGCTCTGCTGCTGCTGCAGACCATATGGCTGCTTGTGGTGCAACAGTGGCTGTTGTGCATGAAAACTGCGTGACCCTTAGATGCAATCTTTTCTGTTTTGAAAAAGATGCACGATTTTTGTGTTTAGGGACCATGTCTTTAGGTGGTTAATAATAATCCAAATATCCTACAAAATCATTACTGGAGTGAGATAGAAATGAAAATGGCTCAATGGTATTGTCACATACTGGTGGCAGATAGATTAAGACCAGTAAACTTGTGAAAAATACAGTCATTTACATGTATAACATCAAAAACAAAGAAATCATTACTAGTTTTGAGGCATTTTAATGATTTCCTTGGATATTATGCTACCCATTACTGCAAAGCCAAAACAACAACATAATCCCTTTTCAATGGCATGTTTTGAAGTTGAAATCAAATTTATACGATCTTTGAACAGGAAAACGAAAAGATGGATTCTAAAAGGTTATAGCACCCATTCAAGAAAAAGTAGACAGAAATGATGAACATATTGCCTGTGCGAGCATGCAACTTGGAGAATTGTGGCTGATTGGTGCTCGGCTGCAGATGCTGTGACGGCTGAGGTAGATGATAATTCACTGGGGGCAACTGCGAGAACTGTGTCCACGTAGTGCTTGGTGCAGGTTGCGGCAATTGATGAGGTTGGCTATAGCCTGATGGAGGAAAGTACGGATAATGCTGATCAAAACCCAATTGACCCTGCTGCATCTGGCCGGCACCATCTACTGCGCCACCCACCGGATAGAGAGGCCCATGTCCACTATGCCTTGTAGCATAGTCTGTTGTAGATGGTTTGTATGAAGTTCCCACTAAGCGAATAAAATTAAAAGGTAAATGCTTAAACACCAAAACAAAATTCTCATTATTGAGATTTGATCATCCAAGACAAAGGGCATTAATATTAGATGGATCATCATTGCACATATATATAAACTTCCATTTATCAACATTAACCTACCAATTACAGAAACCCATACTTCAGTAAAGAGAAGTTCAATGTCATAATGTAATGAGCACAAAAAGGCATCTACTGTAATTGAGTTCCCATTAAAAAAGAAATTGAAACTTTCTAGATATCAGTAAACCCCAAAACCAACCATCTATTCATATGGTAGAAATGCTAATCATTTGTATACTGGCTGCATTGGTTACTTCTTCAAGGTAAAAATTCAAAAAAAAAAAAATGGCGAAGTAATTGGTTTAACAGAATATCTCATTTCATTGAGCATCTAATGTTCGTCCATTACTTTTTGCGTCTCTAGTATAAATTTAGGAGAAGTGACCTGAAAGTAAGAAATAAGTAATAATTCTGAACACGTACCATTAATCTTTCTCGATTGTTCAATGCTCAAGCCAGCGGCAATCCAGTACTTCATGAATTTTTTCTTCACTCGTTTCATTAGATATACTATGTACTCTCCCTTCTTGTTGCACTTGCAGCAATTCTCCCAAATGTATTGTACATCATTAAAAACGTCTTCTGCGTTCATGTACTTTGTGCTATTTTCCAAATTACGACATAGTGTACCAAAATCCATTGGTGTATCTATTACATTAAAGTAATCCTGTTTTTGGTTAACCACAACCCAAAAGGGAGGACGGAGGGATAGAGAGGAGAGAGGGAAAGTTAGTGACATAAATCAATATAACTGATAGGAGGGAACATGTATTCAAAAGGTGCATTGTGCATAACATTATGAATGATACCTATGCAATTGAATCTTTTAATTTATACTTTTAAGCGTACACAATAGAATAAAGTGAAACCAGTAATTTCAATATCACATTAATGAAAGCTTGGGGAAAGAAATATAAGGGGACAAGCAGGCACCAGGCAGGCCATCAACTTAGTTTATATCCAAAGGTTAACCTTAGTCCCACAAAGATCACTAGAATAGAAAATTTTGGCAATACAATTCATAAATTTCATAGCATATAAACTTACAGGTTTTCCCGAAGCAACAGGATCTACAGGAACATTGAATGGTTGAGCCTCATCCATCTTCATAATTTTCTTGATCACCTAATAAGTTTAGAAAAATGGCAATACGTAGAAAATGCATTAAATATTTCAAAAATATCGGTAATGGTAAACCAAGGCATTGTTCCATTAGCAGTTTGGAAGTACCTTTTCTTTCCTTCTCAAGCATTCAAAATGTTAATGAAGCAATGCCTAAAAATTAGCAGTGATACGGATTCTCAGCATACCTCCAATGCAGCTTTCAGTTCTTTCATATTGTAGTGAGGGTCCTGCTGAGGCAACTTAGAATCATCTTGCTTTTTACTGGAAGAACGTAAAACCCTGGCCAGCTTATCATCATCTTTCCTCCCTTTCTCCGGTACTTTACTAGCTTTCTGCTTTCCATTGTCATGTCCTTTATGCGACTTCCTTGATCTCCTATCAACTGATAATGAGTCATCAGAGCTATTTTCATCAGCACTAAATGAATCGTCACTGTCACTTGAAGAGGACGATGAAGATGAATTACTCTTGGCCTCAGCAGGGTCTGAGTTAACTACTTCCAAATCATTCGAATCTGCTGAGACAGCATCTTCTTGCCAATTTTGGTTAATGAAATTTAAAAATACTTCCTCACTTTGGTTCACTGTTTTTTCAACTTGGTTCACCGCTTTTTCATTTTTGGCCAATGCAGCCAGTTTTCGGGCAGGGAGCTTCCTGCATGCTCGTTTTCGCTTAGTCCTCATTCTCTTTCAATTACTAAAGAGCTTCAAACACTTGACTCTTTCACTTCAAAGACTGTTACAGAACAGAGATTGATTTAAATTATTGCTCATGGTTGTACGCTATGGAAATAACAATAAAATCAGCAAAATAATAGTTGAAAAAGAAAAGAAACTGAAGCAAAATTTGATCAAGCAAGGAACCAGAAAAAAAAAAACAATTCTCTAGAAAGCAGTAATTTCTCGCTAATTGCTTACCTTAAAAGCTTCAACTTTTAATAGACTAAGTAATCCAGTCGATCAAAGCTATTGTCTAATTTTACAATGAACTGAAAGAGAGAGAGTTACCTTTGTTTTATGAGATGCGAGTAAAATCGAGGAGGGGTTTTAGGGCTAAAATTTTGGAGGAAAAGCGATGGTAGAAGTAGAATTCAGCTGATAACCGTGACGACCATGGATTCGCAGCGCCAAAAAGTAGAAAAAAGGATTAAAACCCAAGTAAGATTCAGCGACGGTTTCAAGTAGACTTCCATGCCGATGAGGAGAAAAGGGGACAAAAATCTGACGGTCACGATTGATCGTTTCAGTTCCTGACGTGATTTTTCTTTCTAGTGACAAAAGTAATTTGTTACATTTTAATCCTTGATCATTAATTTGTTACATTTTTATCATTGTACTGTTTGAACGGTTGACTTATCATTTTTTTAATATATTAATATACTTTAATAAAAATAACACATGTTATCATTTTATTGAATAACCTGAATTAGGGTGCTTATTGAGTTGAGCAGCTCGCAAACAGCTTAAGATCGATTCGGTCGAAACTCGATTAACGCTCGACTCGAGTTGACTCGACTCGAACTCGAGATCATAATGAGTTAAATTGAGCAAGACCCAACTCGACTCGATAAGTTCACGAGCAGCTCGTTATTTTTTAATAAAATTTTAATAATTTTTTGTGGCTACCTTTAAAAATTATCTTCCAAAAAATTTAAATGTTACTTAAAAACTCTAAAAAAGTTCACTGACTTGCTAGGTGCCTAGGTAATTTACAAATAAAATATTTAGTTTCAAATTTCCAAAACGTTTTGTACTTCCCTACAATTTCAAAAGTTAATGTGTATTAATAAGAAATTAAATTATAATAATAAATTTTTTTATTAAAGTGATTCCTTTTTATTATTATTTTATGTATAAAAAGAGAAAAGAGAAAAAAAATCTTTAGTTCCCATATAAAAATATACGATTGAAAGTCTCTAGGTACTGATACCCACCGTTTTTATTATTATTAAAATGATTCCTAGTGGGTACCGATACCCAACCACGAGTATCGATACGAGTCTCTAGGTACTGATACCCACCCTAAGCGTACTGATACTCGATCTTTATAGGAAATGGGTTAACCGTTAACCCGGTACCAGTTCATGATCCCCCGTGTACTGATACCCCTTCAATACCGATGCACCTTTAAGCATACCGATACGAAACTTCACCACTGGAATTTTACCCAGCCTTTGCGTACCGGTACAAGTCGACTCGTACTGATACTTCTTTAAATGGTGTACTGGTATTGTTTGAACATCATATCGATACCCCTCTAATAGTTTATCTTCCAAGACTAGTGTTCTTAACCTATAACACTAAGGTATCAGTATTGCCTCCCCGAGTACCGATATCAAAGCCTAGAAATAGTTTCTTAGGCTTGGGAAATCACTTCCCAAGCCCCTAAAACACAACCTTTAACCCCTCAACTCAATCCTACATCTTATGAAAGTTATTAGGGTGGTTTGCTACCATTTTTGTAAGTTATCAACATAGAATCCGAGTTTTATCATTAGCAATGCTTTAAGCTACCAAAACCCCAAACTAGCAATCATAAACCACGAAATCAAGCAAGATAATCATTTTATGATATTCAAGAAGAGTAGGAGTTAGAGATGTACTGACCTTAAGCAACAAACTCGTATTTATCTCACCCAACCACTTTTCTCAAGCTTTCTTCTTGTTTCAAGCTTAAAGAAGCTTTTCAAACACCTCTACCCCTCCACACAACATGGAAATGAAACAAGGCATGAAACAAACATTAGGGGAAGGCTTAGCTACGAATTTGCACCCTTAATTTCAAAGGAAACCCTTAAAGCCTTGAATCCCCAAAAACCCATAAATGAAGACTTACTCATTTTCCAAAAAAAATATTTTTCTTGAAGCTATTGAAATGGTGATCAATAACTCCCTCAACCTTGAAACCTGAAATGGAACTTAGCTAGGTAAAATTTTGATATTTGGTATAAACCCAAACTTGGAGGAGGAAAAAATGCTGTAGGAGAAAAGAAGGGAAAAGATGAAGGGAAATGGGTGACCTTACTTTGTCCTCATTCCCACATATAAAGCAAAGGCAACAAAAGGGTGATCAACCCTTTTATTTTAAAATGGGGTCAAATTGCAACATAGAACCCCCAAGGTTTTTTCTTTTTTTCAAAATGGTCACCACCTTAAGTTTGCAAGATCCAAAAGTCATCAAGTTAAGCCCAAACTTAGTCCAATAAGTCCAATTAACTAAACCAACATGAAGGTCCATAACCCGGGTCAATGTTTAATTGTTGACTCAAACATTAGGATCCATATGGCAACCCCAAGTAATCATCATATGCTTTGTTAGCGGTCGATCCAATATCACAAGCCATGAGATGAAAGCATGCATAGGAATAGAGGAGCTTCCCCAAACAATCTTGGACCACGAGACTCTGTCATGTTTATGCCTTAAAGTCTCCCAAACCTCACTGGTCAAATACACCCCCACAGATTCCCCAAATGAGCCATATCATCCCTCAAACGCAACAATTTCTTCCAAGCCCAACTGTGGGTGCTTTTCTCTGCAACGTTGCCAAATAGACTGTCCTTTTAGTAATTAATCATATTTTAAAACAAAGGGTTGACTAATCCTCTACTCTTTCTATTTTTCTAGCAAAAGACAATCAATCATAGCGATGCGTGTTACGTATTCTAAAATTTCATTACACACGTTACAATTTAACTAAAATAGTTTATGTAAAAATATATATCAAAAAATGTTTCATAAATGAATATTGGTACAGTAGTGAATGAGTTTTATATGAATTCACTGATATTGTGTTTGATTATCAAATATTATTTTTAATTATGTTTTTAACTCAAATATTAACATCCATTCAAACACAAAGCAAACATACAATCAAGAAAAAACAGATACAATGGGAGAAGGAGAAGGCGAGACACAAAAGCAACAACCAAACAACATTTCAAACAAACATGATACAAAGGGAACATGAAAACAAGACAAACAACAGACCATGCAACACAAAATAGAGGAGAAGCACAACAGAGCATGGGAATGACAAACGCCCCAAGACAACGGGGGAAGCAAGATACGACAAGGGAAGAAGTCAGAAACACCAAGCCAGCTACTATCTTAAAATTGCAGAGCCGCTTCTGTTGGTGTAGAAGGATGGAAGCGATGAAGGTACTGCAACAAGAAATCCTACTGAATCATCGCGTCTGGATCATATGCTCGACGATAAATTGAAGGAGGGTGAAAGAGGAGGTAGGGATCGATCAATCACCGAAAAGGAAGGCAAAAAACAAGGTCTACGTGTCAGATAGGTCTAGTAGAACCATAGGTAATGTGGCGACTCCATCTCGTCTGCAATCCACTTCCCCTCACAAAAATAGGACCCGGTTAGAGCCTTGAACATCCAGGGATGGAGCTCCACAACGACGTGGCCAAGAGATAATCGGAGCAACACGAGTTGAAACGAATATAAAAATAGAAGAGAATGTGAGACAAGACGAGAGAATGGAAGAAAACAGAGGTGACTGCCGCTAAGACCAAAAACGTCGTCACCCAAACGACCAAAAAAGATCTAGGGTTTTTGTGGAAAAAAAGGGAAAAAGTTTTAAAGAGAAGGGGAGAGAAGGGTCGCTCGTGCTTAGTTAAGTGTACTTTAATTATGTTATTGAAAGATTATATAAAAATATGTAAAGATAGAAACACCCTTATATAATATTAATTTTATATAATGTGTAGAATAGAATTTAATTAAGTACTAATATTTATAGTTAAGCTTTGGTTAATACTTTTATTATCAAATAATTTAATTTAGCTTTTTTATTAAAAATGAACCAAACAAAGCCTGCGCAATTAAAAGTAAACTACATCATTAACGTAATAAATAAGTACTTGAAAACTTATCCAGAAGTATAGGCGCGTACCGTAAGGCATATGCTTACGTATCACTGGACATAAAGCAGTTAATTGTAATGAAAATCAATTTAAATATTCCAAATTCCAATTGTGAGAGTTGGTCGTGTCTTTACGCTGTTAAATCTAACAAAAAAAATTGCCTGGAAACAACCGATTGTAGAAAGATTCAAGCAACGACGCCTAGCCCATGTTTATATTCGTAGATGGCTCACCTAACATCCTCCAACTCCCACATATCATCCGTCAACACCAACGTTTTCTTTCATTTTTAACGAATACTTTGATCGGTATCTCCACCGTAACAACCGCCGTCAACCGCCACTTTGGGTCGAAGAAAAAATATTGCGAGTTTCCTGATTTCTGGCGATGTCGGAAGCGTCGCTGCGGCCGAGAGCTGCGGTTTCCAAGCAAACATCTCAATCAACAACCAGCACCGAGAATGACCGTGAAACACCAAAATCCCAACCACGGCAGCCTACTTTATCCCGGGGGGCGCTCTCGCAAACCTTGACGAGCACGGCAAACTTAGCCAATCTTCTTCCTACAGGTACGCTGTTAGCTTTCCAGCTCCTGTTGCCGGTTTTCACCAACAACGGGTCGTGTGATCCCGCCACGCACGCCATGACGCTCCTCCTCCTTGCCCTCCTCGCCCTCTCTTGTTTCCTCGCTTGCTTCACCGACAGCGTTGAGGCATCCAACGGACAAGTTTATTACGGTCTCGCGACGTTCAAAGGGCTGTTCTTGTTTGACTCTCCCGATCCGAAAGATTCAAGTTTGCCCGATTTGAGCAAGTATAGACTCAAGTTCGTCGACGGAGTTCACGCTGTTTTGTCGGTGCTTGTGTTCGGTGCAGTGGCTTTGAGAGACAAGAATGTCTTGAAATGCTTCTATCCGGCACCTGAACATGAAACCGAGGAGGTTTTGAGCATTGCACCGGTTGGGGTTGGGCTGATTTGCAGCTTATTATTTATGGTTTTTCCGACCAGTAGGCATGGAATTGGCTACCCGGTCACGACGGGCCAATAGTTGCTCGTTTGTTCATCTTCACGTTTATTTATTTTGTTCACCGATACAAACTGTCAAACCCTGAGATTTGATCTGTAGATTATACAAATTAATGTTGAACTTCTTGTTTCCTTTTATGTTTATTTATAATTTAGGGTAAAGTTCATTGAACTTTGTTAAAAAAAATAAAACGATAACTAAACTTTTAAATGTTATAAAATGATAATTAAATTTTATGTTTTGTAATAAAATAGTATGCCGTTAAGTATTTTAACGAGACTGTTATAAAACTTTATATAATAGCACATGTAATCATTCATATTTACACATTCAATTAATTTAGTCTCAATTAAAAAAAATCAATAAAATTAGCTTTCATTATTTACACATTCTTTCAATTTGGTCCTATTTATAATTGGAGAGTCCACGTGAAAAGAAAAAAAAGAAGTGAAAGCTAGATATTTTGACAAATGATGTGGGTTTCTTCCCTTGGAAATTAAACAAATTTCTCACTACTGAAATGGAAAAAGGCTTCATGCTTGTTTTGTGGAAGAGTTCCTTCAACAACAACAAAAGCTTTGACTTTGAGTGTACAAAACAGTAGTTTTTTGAGTTCTCTGCTATTCTCTTTTTCCCCTCCTCTGAAATCAATTTGTTTATTTGTTGGCCATAAATATAATCTACCTTCGACAAAATTAATTTGTTTATTTGTTGGCCATAAATATAATCTACCTTCGACAATATAATCTACTGATTTATTTATTTGTTAGTTTTTTTTTTCTTTTTATATGAGGTTGATAACCCCATGTTTGTGCCTTCATTTGCTCCTTTGAATGCAATCTTGGAATTTGCTGCAAAAACCGATTGCTAATGATTTTAGAATTGTAATGTGTATAGGCTTAGGTGGAATGCATTTGGGAGAGTCCACGAGAGTCGAAGATATGAATGACTAAATTGAAAGGATGTGTAAATAATGAGGGCTAAATTTATTTATTTTTTCGAATTAAGACTAAATTGATTGAATGTATAAATATGAAGGACTAAATGTGCTATTATATAAAGTTTCATGACAGTCTTGTTAATTATTTAACGGCTGACTTACCATTTTATTACAAAACATAAAGTTTAATTGTTATTTTGTAACATTTGAAAGTTTGGTTATCATTTTATTTTTTAATAAAATTCAACGATCATATGTGAACTTTACCCTATAATTTATTTGTTCGCATGTTTTTTATTGAATAGAAATATAAGAGAATATATGTTTAAAAAAAACAAGAGAATAGCAATGTTGGACATGACATCTTAAGGACGGAATTAGGTTAATGATAGAAGGATCTTGTCTTAAACTTTTCTTTTTTTCTCTTTGAGCTTCGGTTAATAAATTAATGAAATAAAATGTTAGCTCCTAAATTTTTAGTTAATTACTTTTAAATTTATAAAAATTAGGTTATTTATAAACTTTCATATTTCCTTTTTTCATTTGTGTTCATTGCATGTTATCAGTTTTGGTTACCGAATTATTTTTCGGTGAAATCGTCACTAACGTTTATTTTTTTTTTAATTTGATCATCCACCATTAAATATCTAATGGCAATGTTGAGTTAGAATTTTTTTTATATTTCACAAATTCCACACCCTTTTTTATTTCTAATTATCATACACACGCGTGATTTTTTAACTGATTTAATTATTTAAGGTTTGAAACCCTAATTTTCTATCATATCTCTTTCCTTCAATTTTTTACTGTTTATAAATAAGAAGAGCTAAGAAAAGAAGAACGTAGAGAAAAAGATAGAAGCAAGTAGAGTGATTCGATATTGTTGAAACAAGAAAAGGATGGATAGCCAAACAAGAAAGAATTGTTTTGAAAAATGTAGGCCAAGACTCAAAAAGCATGGCCAGGGTTAACAACCCCTTTTCTTTATATAGCCAAAGCAAGACCTAACCGTACCTGCTATTGCTAAAGCAGTTGGTTATTTCTTAACTGGCTGCCAAACGGCCTAACAACCTTCAAGGCTAACGTGGAACCGTTAACGAGAGAGATAACCAACTCCAAAGGAATCCAGCTATTATCAATACCGAGGGAGTTAAAACTCCAACATTCTCCCCATTCTCTCCACTGTTTACTTTAATCGTGCTGAGCATCTTCCAGTTCGCACACTCATCTTGTCTCGGAACAACTGGAAACATGATCTGGAGAGAGGCTTTGTTAATCCATCTGCAGCTTGATGCTCTGCAGGAACGTAATTCACTTGCACTTGTTCTTGTGAAACCTTTTCTCGGACAAAGTGTACGTCCAACTCAACGTGCTTAGACCGTGAATGAAATACAGGATTTGCAGACATGGCTATAGCACTTGTGTTGTCATTCCATACTATAGGAATAGAACTTGACTGGACAACCATGTCACTTAAAACAGCTTGCACCCAAGTAAGCTCTGCAACAGCATCCGCTATGCTTCGATACTCAGCTTCTGTGGTCGAACGTGACACAGATTTCTGTTTCTTTGAGCTCCAAATCACCAAACAATCATTGACGTATACACAATAGCCTGTCGTGGATCGTCTATCATCTAGACTGATGCCACAACATTCAAACTCCCCTTGTCCCCAGCCGTAAACCAAACACCATAATCAATAGTGCCCACTAGATAACGCAGAATTTGTTTGACAGCACTGAGATGATCTTCACTGGGTCTATGCATAAACTGAGCCACCTTGTTTACGCTAAACGCTATGTCTGGTCGTGTGTGGCAGACGTATAACAGCGCACCAACTATGCTCCTATACTCATGAGCATCAACAAGGGGACTACCATCATCGAGGCCAAGCTTCGTTGACGAGACCATTGGCGTAGGTGCAGACTTAGCTTGAAGCATCTTCGTTTTTTCCAGCAACTCAAGTATATACTTCTTTTGGCTTAGTAACATTCCTTCATTGTTTCGAATAGCTTCTATTCCTAGGAAAAACTTGAGCTCACCAAGACCTTTTAGAGCAAACTTACTACTCAAGTTGAGTATAACGTTTTCAACATGCACATTGGATTGTCCAGTGACTATTATGTCATCAACGTACACTAACAAGTACGTGAAGACTCCTTCTTTATCCCAGATAAACAGGGAAGTGTCAGCCTTGGATTCTCTAAACCCTACTTCAATCAAGTGAGCACGCAGCTTGTTATACCAGTTACGTGGTGCTTGTCGAAGACCATATAAAGCCTTCTGTAAGACACACACAAGTGTTGAACCATCTGATGCAACCTTTTCAAACCCTGGAAGCTGCTACATAAAAACTTCTTCATCAAACTCTCCATTTAGAAACGCATTATTGACATCAATCTGTCGTAGTTTCCATCCACTTGAAACAGCCAAGGACAGTACTATATTCAGAGTCGAGAACCGAACAACTGGACTAAACGTGCCTCTAAAATCCTGTCCTGGTACTTGTGAGTACCCCTTTGCAACCAGCCGTGCTTTATACCTTGAAACCGAGCCATCTGGGTTGCGTTTCACCCGAAACAACCACTTGCAACCAACCATCCTGCGTCCTGCTGGTAAAGAAACCAAGTTTCACGTACCAGTGTCAACCAGAGCATTGTACTCATCAAGAATAGCCTTCCTCCACGTAGGAGACTGTAGAGCTAGTTCTATAGTTTCAGGAACAACTTTTGCTGTTGTATCTGATGCCGCTGAATATACTTTGGGTTTAAATACCCCATTCTTGCTTCTGGTGACCATCATGTGAGAATTGGTGACTCCTTTGGCACGTGACTCAACTATAATATCTGCTGTTGTTTGTTCTAACACAACTTGAACATTTTGGTTAACATCCAAGCCTTGTACACACCCAACTGGATCCAGTATAATATCATCAGGGTCTGCATCACGAGGTACTATCTCAGGACTTGACTTAAGAAAGGAGCTGCCAGCAGACTGATTTTCAATTTCCAGTGGTTCAGCAGGTACTGAGGGGTTGCTAGTAGGGGAACTAGTAGGATAGTGCGTGACAGGTTGACTCTCATGTGGCACATCACCAGGTTTAGTATTTGCTAATTGTGGGGACTCTTGTGCCATGCTGCCACTTGCTTCAGATCGGATATCAACAGTTGTACTTGGCTGAGCATCACTTAATGAGGGTTGATCTTTGTTAGGTACAACTCTTAAAGAAGCTGACTGAACGTTTGTAGTTGACTCATCCACTCTCACATCCATCTTGTGTGCATCCTTAGTTGTAAAGAGAAACCTACTCTCATCAAAAGCCACATGTCGCGGAACAATCCCCTTCCCTTGAGGGGTGAGGCATTGATACCCTCTATGCTGCGGGCTATAACCAAGAAACACACATGGCTGTGATCGAAACTCAAGTTTATGCCTCTGAAATGATCGTAGATGTGGAAAACATGTGCTGCCAAACACCTTCATAAAGCTATTGTTGCGCGTAATAAGTGCTCCGCAATTGTGCAAGTGTACACGTCGCAAGTTATAGTATAAAAGATATCGTCTCCACAGGGATTGGTGCCACTTCAAGAATCTAATCTCTTGCACTGTAAAAAGTAAAAGAACACAAGTAGAAGATTGTAGGAGTTTAACTAACAACTAAACTAGAAAGCAAGAATAGGCCAGGTTATCGTGAGTTGAGGAGTGATAGCCGATTGGATCGTCTTGGTAAAAGAGTGCAAGAGCAACTCAGTTGCCATGGCAACTTGCGTAGCGGGGTTGCCTTGGCAACTAATCGACGGTTGCCTGGGCAACTGGCTGGGCGGCTAGGCAGCAGCTTCAAGGTTCGACAGAGCGTTCTTCAATGGTTTCTTCTTATCCCTAAGTCGAAACTCTAGCTATTTGTGCATGCCTTGATAATACATCCCTGCGTGAATCAAGGGTGAACAACAACCAATCTCGCACTCCTCTTAGCCGCTGAAATCCTTAACTTATTTCTAAGCCGGATTAATCGTCACCATCAATAGATTGAATAAAGACCATACTCATTCGTTTCTTGAATCTAACTCTCCCGATATTAGATAAATAGATGAAGTTCCGAGATCCTCTCCCAATTCACTCGCAAACAAGAAGAAAAACCAATAATGAGTAAACCTTGAATTGAAAGTGCAAACTCTTATTACCTAAACAAAACCCAATTGTTTCTCACAATCACAAAACACAATAACCTTAGCCAAATAGATTTAGTTCATGGCTAGGTTCCAAAGAAACACAAAACAAAGAATTCCTAGCATAAACGTAATTGAACAAGAAAGAAAAAGATGAAGAATGGTTGAAGCCTTGTCGAAATCTCTCTCCTCTCTTTGTCGAAATTTCTCTCCTCTCTCCCTTGGATTTGACAGCTTGGTCCTCAATTTATAGGGCTAGGTCAAAGTCTTTTTTTGAGGAGGAAGTTAAGTTGGAATTAAATATCTTTAAAGAATATAATTCTTTATTATATTTAAATTCCTTCTAGAACTTCTCCTATCTTCTTGGGGTTTAATTTCTCTTTAACCTCTTCATGGAAATCAAACTCCTTTGGGATTTAACTTTGCTCCACGTCATCTTGGGCTTATCTAGTCATCAATTTCGACTACCATATCATCTTATCCCTTATCGAAAATTGCCCTGGCAACTAGCTCAGCATCTCCTTCATGCATTGCTCTGGCATCTAGCTCGACATCTCCTTCATGCATTGCCCTGGCAACTAGTTCCAGCCTTGCTTTGGCAAGTGATTCTGCACACACACACAAAACACACCAAAGCAGTATATTTTTCCACAAAATTAAGCAAAATACGAAATCAAGCTTGTCCACCAAAGAAACAATGCAAACATGCATGAATGGCTAATAATGCAACTAATATAAGCCTAAGTCTAGCAATAATATGAATAAAAAGGGTGAATAAATAGTACTTTTAGACACTTAACACACCCTCAAACTCGAACTATTGCTTGTCCTCAAGCAATGCAAACTAATAATTACCCGCCAATACTTCAATTTTCACAAACTTAGCTCTGAACTTGATTTCAATTCTCAGAACCGTGGCACAAAGTATGACTGACTTTTCATTTTTCGAAAAACTTAGGAGTTACTCGGAATCAAACTATAATGCTTGTGAGTGTGTGCGGAGTTGTGTGCAAGTTGATTTTTCAGATTCTATGCAAACAATAGGTTTTCAAATTACGTCATTGGGTTATTTTAACATGTTTTAACTAGAGCCGGTTTTGGGCACCTCTAGTGCTTTGTTTTTAGTTTTCTTAAGTTAAATTAATTTATTCGACTAGAGTCAGTTTCGGGTACCTCTAGCTATCAATTTTTTTGGCACATACTAGAGCCAATTTCAGGCACCTCTAGCAATCAATTTTTTTAGCACATACTAGAGCCAATTTCGTGCACCTCTAGTGATCATCCAATTTTTATTCTAATCCCCCAATTTTTTAACTATCAATCTAAGTTCGCTAGAATTCATTAAATCAATCAAGCTACACAATGTTTCATCAAGTTTAGCATCATAGTACGATTCTAAGTGTTTCTATGTTTATCCTAGAATAAAAAGTTCTATCAATTAAGTACATTGGCAAAGTCATCATCGGATATTCATCAAATCTAGGAAATTCTTGTTCCAACTAAAGGCATGGCAAGCAATTTATGTATCCTAAATGTAATACTTAAGATGAATGCAACTAAACATGGTAACTAACTAATAACAATCCCCCACAAACTCGAGTGAGGCATTGTCCTCAATGCATGCAACAAAGAAAAATAAAAATAAAGAAAAGTAAAATGCAAACGAGGGCTTACTCTGAGAGTTCGTCGTCGTGGATGATTAGTTTCCTTTTTGTTGGTGTCTTGATTCTTTTGCTTGAACGCGGTGGTTGCTTCCTTGTTGCCGATGGTGGAATCGATCCTCGTACGAGGTTGTCCTCATCGTCCTCTTCATCAATGTCATTGGCTTTTCGCTTTGGCTTGGAGGATTCGATTGGTGCGGTCTTTGTTGGTACAATGGAGGACTCGTCTGAATCTGAAAAATCAGACAATGATTCAGTACGAGTTGATTCGGGTATAGGTGCTTTACCTTTGGCTTTTTGCAGTGGTTGTCGGGGCGTCTTTAGATTTGGTTGCCGCGACATCTTCAGTATTGGTTGCCGTGGCAACTGCTTGGACAGGCGCAGTGCAGATTGCCGCGGCATCATCTATTGCGGTTGCCGTGGCAACTGCTTCATTGGTTGTCGTGGCAAGGATTTCGGCAGGAAAGATAAGGAATGACACGCGACTGTCCGGGTACTTTTCCAGGATGACTTGGGTGATGGCATTGTTGTGATCCTTCATGTACCGCGTGAACATTAATTGTCGTTCTTCAATTTGCTTAAGGCGCTTCACCAACGGTTGTAAGAGTGCTTCAAGTTGTCCTAGGGTTGCTGGCCGAGTTGCCCGGGCATCAGTTGCTTGGGTATTAGGGGTTGCCAAGGCGGCAGGAGTTGTCGCGGCAACTGGAGGCATTGGGGATTTTACCGGTGCCTCTCCCATTAGCTTTCGAATTTGTGCTCGATTCCAACCGAACTTTGGTAGGGCCTTTTCATCAGTGGACTCACTTGGGACATGCATCTCCTTGCAAAGATTGGAAATTAAGCAAAGGAAGAAAAAAGAACCCTTGTCTTTTGTGCTACATACAAAAATCTCATCACAAATAATTTTTCCAATGTTAATGATGCGATTATGCAAGATAGAATGTATGAGCAAAAGACGAGGTGTATCAACGGTAATATTGTGTGTTGTGGGCATTAAAGAAGTTTTAACAAACTTATTCCATAATTTTGCCTCGGGTTTAAGCCAAAGGCGATTTACCGTGTCCTTGTATTTACCGTCGTTCTATTGAGTTCCTGGTAGAGTGAGTTCTTGAAGCACCTTGTCGAGTTGCTTGGGTGTGAGTTGATCAACAAAGGCTTGATGCTTGTCCTTCTCAACGTAGAGCCCGTAAAAGGTGTTGATGTTTTCGGGGCTTATGAGTATAGCCTTGTCATGAACAAAAACATAAGGATTATCCGGGTTAGGTGAGTGAGCATAGAATTCTCTTACCCATGAGATGTTACCTGGTTCTGATTGATGGCAAAAGATTTGCCACTTTTGATGTGCAATCCTTTCGAAGATGAATGGTTCAAGGCCGAAATCTTGATGAGAGTTGGAGTATTCGAAGCCTTGTTCTTCGCAAATCTTCCGGCTTTCAAACTTAGAGTAAAATCTTTCTTGAACCGTCGGTGTAGCAAACTTCTTGTATCTTGGTTCTTTGGAGGAACTTGGATGAACCAAAAATTCGATTTTGGATGCCATGGATGATCTTGGTTGTGGGTTTGGTAGAAACAAAGAAAAGAAACTAAAGAGTTGCAAGATGAAAAGTATGAATAGGTTTCTTGGAAGTTAAGGGGGATGTGTTAAATAGAAAAGATAGGTATTAAATATGGTGGGTGGGTTTAATTGGAAAGAAAGAAAACAAGTGTTTTGATTTAGGGGTAGAGGACGGCTAGGGTATTTGGGAAGGGGAAGGGTTTGGCCGGTTATGTAGGGTTTATTTAGGGTAAATTGGAGGCTTAATATAAGCCTTAAATTCAGCCCATTAATTTCCTTGTTGAAGAAGTTTCCTTCTTGAATAAAAATTCCTCTTTATCTTGAACTCTTTTCTACAATTCAAAAACAAATAAAATAAGGATTAAAATTAAAGATAAAATAATAAAAGAAAATAAATAAAGATGTGCAAAGAAAATCTTAAACTTAAAATTTTAAAAATAATTAGATAAGAAAGATGTAGTTTTAATCTTAAAGAAAATAAATAAATCTATCCTAAAAAGAAAAATAACAGAAAATAATAAATAAATAAAAATTAAATAGTTCAAAAAAATAAAAAGAAAAAGAAAATATCAAAATGAGAGTATGCTCATGTATCTCCTAAGGTGACCACTTCTTTGTTACGTTCCACATGGGCACCGTTGTAGTGCTTCAATATTTTCTGTTAACTTTGAATTCATGTTCGTCAGTGATGGACTTGATTATCACGGCACCATGAGAGAACGGTTTGACAACTTCGAATGGTCCCGACCATCTTGATTTTAGTTTTCCCAGAAAAAGTTTCAGCCGAGAATTGAATAAGAGAACTAGTTGCCCTGGCATGAATTGTCGCGGCAATAGTTTCTTGCCATGCCATTGCTTTGTTTTCTCCTTGTAGATTCGTGCATTGTTATAGGCGAGTGCACAGAATTCTTCTATCTCGTTAAGGTCTAACAAACGCTTTTGTCCGGCACTTTCCCAATCCATATTCACGATCTTGATTGCCCAATATACCTTGTGTTCGATTTCCACCGGTAGATGACATGTTTTGCCATAGACAAGTCGGAAGGGGGACATACCTAAGGGTGTTTTGAATGCAGTACGATATGCCCAAAGTGGGTCATCTAGTCTTACTGACCAATCCTTCCTAGAGGGATTTACAATTTTCTCAAGTATACCCTTCAATTCCCGGTTGGAAATTTTTGCTTGCCCATTGGTTTGTGGGTGATTGTCATTGCCAAAGTGCTTGCCTTCATCAATGATAATTGCTATCAGCATCCCAAACTGTGTAAATATATTTTTCTACAAGAATCGTTGCACGGTATTGGAATCGTTGGTGGGAACTCCAACTGCCTCAACCCATTTAGACACATAGTCAACAGCAAGTAGAATGTAGAGGTTACCGAATGAAGATGAGAAAGGTCCCATAAAATCAATCCCCCATACATCAAACAATTCCACCTCGATGATGTTTTGAAGCGGCATCTCATGTCGTCTAGAGATATTGCTCGTCCTCTGGCAACAATCACATTGCTTGTAAAACTCTTGGGCATCTTTGTACAGTGTTGTCCAATACAAACCGAATTGTAAAACTTTGGCTGCGGTACGTGTTCCTCCAAAATGTCCTCTATAGGGTGAAGAATGGCATTGCCGGAGTACATTTTGCTGCTCCTCTTTAGGGACACATCGACGTATAACCGGATCTGCACATTGTTTAAAAAAAAGAGGCTCGTCCCAAAAGTAATAAATAGCATCATGGAAGAACCGCTTCTTCCCTTGGTGAGTAAGGCCATAAGGTAAAATACCACAAACAAGGAAATTAACTAAATCCGCGTACTAGGGTATTGTCGAGGCATGTGTTGCCGTGGCAACTGCTTCCATGGTTGCCAAGGTGTGCGCGTCTAGAGTTGCCGCGGCATGCGAATCCATGGTTGTCGAGACATGTGCATCAACGGTTGCTGAGGCATACACGTCCATGGTTGCCGAGGCGTATACGTCTAGAGTTGCCGATGTGTGTGCATCAAGCGTTTTTGAGGCATGCGCGTCAAGAGTTGCTGAGGCGTCGAGGGTTGCCGAGGCATGCGCATCCATGGTTGTCGAGGCGTCAGGGGTTGCCGAGGTAACTAACAGTTGCTCATCCGGGAATGCATCGCATATCTCTAAATCCGCGGCCTCCTCCCTATTGCATTCTAAGCGTGATAAGTGATCGGCCACTTGATTTTCTGTTCCTTTCCTGTCATTAATTTCAATATCAAACTCTTGTAAAAGCAATATCCAACGAATCAAAGGAGGTTTGGCATCCTTTTTAGCAAATAAATACTTAATTGTCGAGTGGTCCGTATGGACAATTACCCTTGTACCAATCAAATAGGATCAGAACTTATCAAATGCGAAAACTACGACTAGTAATTCTTTCTCCGTTGTTGTGTAATTCACTTGAGTACTATTAAGAGTTTTACTAGCGTATTATATCACATGAAATGTCTTACCTGTGCGTTGGCCTAGGACTGCTCCTACTGCGAAATCACTTGCATCACACATGAGCTCACAAGGTAGCATCCAATCAGGTGGAACGACAATGGGTGCCGAGGCAAGCTTTTTTTTAGGGTTTCGAATGCTTGGGCGCAAGAATCATCAAAATTGAAGACTTTATCTTGTTCAAGCAAATTGCACAAGGGTTTAGTAATTTTAGAAAAATTATGAATGAACCTCCTGTAAAAACATGCATGTCCAAGAAAGCTTCAGATTCCCTTAACCGAACTTGGTGGGGGTAATTTCTCTGTCACGTCCACCTTGGTTTTGTCTACTTCAATTCCCTTGGATGAAATCTTGTGGCCGAGCACTATTCCTTCATCTACCATAAAATAGAACTTCTCCCAATTAAGGACTAAATCAGTTTCTTCACATCTTGCCAACACATTCTTTAAATTGCTGAGGCAACTGTCGAAGTCATTACCAAAAACGAAAAAATCATCCATGAAGATCTCAAGGAAGTCTTCGACCATGTCTAAAAAGAGTGCCATCATGCATCTTTGGAAGGTTGCCAGGGTGTTACACAATCCGAACGGCATCATTCGGAAAGTATAAGTATCGTATGGGCATGTAAAGGTTGTATTTTCTTGATCTTCTGGTGCTATGGCAATTTGATTGTAACCTAAATAAACATCAAGAAAACAATAAAAAGGTTTACCTGTAAGACGGTCAAGCATTTGATCAATAAAGGGTAATGGGAAGTGATCTTTCCCAGTGGCTTTGTTTAGCTTTCGATAATCCATACAAACCCTCAAACCGGTCACAGTCCTGGTTGGAATGATTTCATTGTTTTCATTACTTACCACCGTTATACCTTCCTTTTTCGGTACACATTGTACCAGACTTACCCATGTACTATCCGAGATAGGGTATATAATGTCGGCGTCAAGCCACTTGATGATTTCTTTCATTACAACCCCTTTCATGACATGATTCAGTCTTTTCTGGGCCTCAATTGAAGGTTTGTGACCATCTTCCAACAAAATCTTGTGCATGCACATTGCCGTGCTAATTCTCTTCAAGTCGGCAATTGTCCACCCTATTGCCTTCTTGTGTAGCATCAACATTTTGATAATCTTCTTTTCCTCCTCAGGCTGTAACTTAGAGGAAATAATTACAGGAAATGTATTATCGGTTCCTAAGTAAGCATATTTTAGTTGTCCCGGCAATTGTTTCAACTCAAGAATCTGTGGTTGTTCAATGAAGGGCTTTTCGAGTTTACCTTCCTTACCTGAGTAATCCAGTGGTTCAAAATGTGTACCTGGTTGATTGACTAACCAATTTGCCTCTTCTTGTTGTTCCTCATCGATCGTTTCTTCATACTCCTCAGGTTCCTCTTGATCGGCAATGTAGTTGCCGAGGTAACTAAATTCCTCGTTGAAGTTAAACTCTGCCATGGCATGAAAAAGTTGGCATTCTTCCGGATCATCGGCATGCCTTAGTGTTTGGAACATATTTAGTTTAACTTAATGGTCATTCACCCTCATTGTGAGTTCTCCCTTTTCAACATCGATTAAGGTTCTCTCTATTGCTAGGAAGGGTCTCCCGATAATGATAGGTGCATGTTCATCTGCTTCACAATACAAAACAATAAAGTCAACGGGAAAAATAAATTTATCAACTTTTACCAGTATGTCTTCAATTTTTCCCTCTGGATGCACATAAGATCTGTCGGCTAGCTGTAGCATAACTGTTGTAGGTATTGCCTTCCTAATTCCTAATTTCTGGAAAATTGATTTAGGCATCAAGTTTATGTTGGCTCCAAGGTCACATAATGCTTTCTCGACATAGTGGTTTCCAATGGAATAGGGTATTGTGAAACTTCTGGGATCCTTCAACTTGGGTGGCATGCGATTGTACAACATGGCCATGCATCCCTCTGTTGCGACAACTGTTTCAAACTCTCCTAGCCTTGTTTTCTTGGATACAATGTCTTTCAGAAACTTGGCATAGTTCGGCATTTATTCAATTGCCTCAACCAACGACAAGTTGATGTGGACTTGTTTTAGGATATCAAGAAACTTCTTGAATTGATATTCTTGCTTTTGTCGCTTCAACCTCTGTGGGAATAGTGGTGGAAGTCACATATCTTTGATCATTTTATTGGTCTAGAACCTGATTGACGGCATTACCGAGGCAACTGGAGTTGCCGAGGCATTGTCAACTTGGGTTATCTTGGCGTGCCTATCATTGGTTGCCGAGGCATCCTTATCGTCGGTTGCTGAAGCATGCTTATTGCTAGTTGCCGCGGTAATTCCTAGATCAACATATGAGGCTTTTCTGCTGAGCCCTTCTTGTTCTTTTTGTGGAGTTTTGTTTGATGAGGGAGCTTGAGCCTCTTTAAGTTGTTGGTCACTTCTAGTGATGATCGCCTTACATTGCTCATGGCCAGTTCCTCTTGCGACTTCAGTATCGCTAGGTAAACCTCCTTGCGGTCTAGTATTCAGGTTTTGAGCAAATTGTCCGACTTGATTTTCCAATGATTTGATTGTCGCCTCTTGGTTTTGCAATCGTATCTCGGTCCTATTAGTAAAAGCATCAGTTCTTTTTATGAAGTTACTATTCTCAGCCATATAAGATTCAATTTTCAACATAAAAGCATTGAGAGAATTTTTCAAAGAACTAGATGTTGTCGGTTGTTGCTGCGACAACTGTTTCCTTGACATATTCTGCTGGAATCTCGATGCTTGTGCATTCTGATTGTTTTGGTTTAAAGCATTGTTGGGATTAATCCATGAAAAAATCGGGTGCTTTTTCCAAGCTGGATTATATGTGTTGGACATCACATTGTTGTTCCGGTTGTAATTCCCCACATAAAAGTTGGATTTCAGATTCTGCATACATTCAGAAGAATCATGGTTACCACAACATAACTCACAAAAGGAATCCATTACCTTGATCTCCTGTGTGTTGTTTGGTTTCTGTATGTTCTGGACCATCTTGGTTAGAGTGGCCAATTGTGCCGAAATTGAATCTGATGATCCTAGTTCATGTATTGTGGCTTGGCGTCTAACTCCTCCTCTTCTAGCAGATGGTAATTGATAATCATTCTTGACAAGCCTGCTTAGAATTTGCATTGCTTCCTCCGGCGACTTATCTAGGAGTATGCCGTTTGTCGAGGCATCTAGCATCATCCTTGTTGGTGCATTCACAGCGTTGTAAAACATTGTTACTTGTGTCCACACTGAGAATCCGTGTAGGGGGCATTTGTGTAAAAGTTCTCTATATCGCTCCCAAGCCTTGTACATGGATTCATCATCTTCTTGCCGAAAAAAAGTAATTTCGTTACGAAGCTTATCAGTCAAATTTGTAGGATTAAATCAAGCAAGGAAATCATGACTAAGATCGGTCGAAGATCCTATTAATATGGCAGGAATAATATTCAACCATGCTTTCGCCCTATCCCTCAGTGAATAGGGGAATAATCTTAGTCGTAAAACATCGGGGGTGACTCCTTGTATTTTGAATGAATTGCAAATATTGAGGAAAGATTTAAGATGTTGTCGTGCATCTTCAGTTGTTGAGCCGCCAAATTGACCAATTGTCTTGATCATATTGAAAATCACCGGTTTCAACTCAAAGTGGTTGGCTTCAATTTCAGGTGTGACAACTCCTGGATTAAGTCCTTCAAGATCTTCTTCAAGATAGTCTCGAATAGTTCTGTTTCGTGCAAGAATCACTCCTCCTGCTGGAACATCCTGATCCATATTGTCGTCTTGATTAGCCATTACTACTCTTAACCTTCGTATGAATCTTTGCAAGGTTCGTTCGATTTCTAGATCAAAGGGATATTCTGGTGTAATCGGTCCCGCCCTGGTCATATACCAATGCAAAACCAAAGTTTGTTAACCCTTTGAATCTTAAACAAGAAAAATAAAAAGTTCAAGAAAATAAAAACAAAGTTGCTTTTGCCAATCCCCGGTAATGGCGCGAAAAACTTGTTGTGCGTAATAAGTGCTCAGCAATTGTGCAAGTGTACACGTCACAAGTTATAGTATAAAAGATATAGTCTCCACAGAGATTAGTGCCACTTCAAGAATCTAATCTCTTGCACTGTAAAAAGTAAAAGAACACAAGTAGAAGATTGTAGGAGTTTAACTAACAACTAAACTAGAAAGCAAATAAGTAAAAGATGTAATCAAATGAGAGAGAATAGGCCAGTCTATCGTGAGTTGAGGAGTGATAGCCGATTGGATCGTCTTGGTAAAAGAGTGCAAGGGCAACTCAGTTGCTGTGGCAACTTACGCAGCGGGGTTGCCTTGGCAACTAATCGACGGTTGCCTGGGCAACTATCTGGGCAGCAGCTTCAAGGTTCGGCGGAGCGTTCTTCAATGGTTTCTTCTTATCCCTAAGTCGAAACTCTAGCTATTTGTGCATGCCTTGATAATACATCCCTGCGTGAATCAAGGGTGAACAACAACCAATCTTGCGTTCCTCTTAGCCGTTGAAATCCTTAACTTATTCCTAAGCTGGATTAATCTTCACCATCAATAGATTGAATAAAGACCATACTCATTCGTTTCTTGAATCTAACTCTCCCGATATTAGATAAATAGATGAAGTTACGAGATCCTCTCCCAATTCACACGCAAACAAGAAGAAAAACCAAGAATGAGTAAACCTTGAATTGAAAGTGCAAACTCTTATTAACTAAACAAAATCTAATTGTTTCTCACAACAACAAAACACAATAACCTTAGCCAAATAGATTTAGTTCATGGAAAGGTTCCAAAGAAACACAAAACAAAGAATTCCTAGCATAAACCTAATTGAACAAGAAAGAAAAAGATGAAGAATGGTTGAAGCCTTGTCGAAATCTCTCCTTGCTCTTGTCGAAATCTCCCTCATCTCTTTGTCGAAATTTCTCTCTTCTCTCCCTTGGAGTTGACGGCTTGGTCCTCAGTTTATAGGGCTAGGTCAAAGTCTTTTTTTGAGGAGGAAGTTAAGTTGGAATTAAATATCTTTAAAGAATATAATTCTTTATTATATTTAAATTCCTTCTAGAACTTCTCCTATCTTCTTGATATTTAATTTCTCTTTAACCTCTTCATGGAAATCAAACTCTTTTGGGATTTAACTTTGCTCAACGTCATCTTGGGCTTATCTAGTCATCAATTTTGACTACCATATCATCTTATCCGTTATCGAAAATTTCCCTAGCATCTAGCTCGGCATCTCCTTCATGCATTTCCCTGGCAACTGGTTCCAGCCTTGCTTTGGCAAGTGATTCTGCACACACACACAAAACACACCAAAGCAGTATCTTTTTCCACAAAATTAAGCAAAATATGAAATCAAGCTTGTCCACCAAGGAAACAATGCAAACATGCATGAATGGCTAATAAAGCAACTAATATGAGCTTAAGTCTAGCAATAATATGAATAAAAAGGGTGAATAAAATAGTACTTTTAGACACTTAACAGCTATAGTCAAGTTGCTTCTTCAACAGTTTCTCAAACGGTGACAGACCATCTAAGACTTTGGTCGGTAGTCTATTTATAATATAGACTGCACTAATCACAGCATACAACCAAAATTTTGTAGGAAGAGATGCTTGAGCTAAAAGAGTAAGAGAAAGGTTTTACAATGTGTTGATGCTTTCTCTCGACAACCCCATTCTGCTCCGACGTATGTGGGCAAGTCACACGATGCCGAACCCCAGCTTCAGCAAGAATAGGGGAGAGACTGCGGAATTCGCCTCCCCAATCACTTTGAACCTCTTTTATGTCAGCTCCAACTGGTTTTGAACAAGCTTAGAGAAATGCTTAAATGCTGTCACAGCCTGAGATTTTTCTTTGAGTAAGAACAGCCATGTATGTCTAGTACATGCATCTACAAAGGATGCATAGTAACGGTATCCTGCTGATGGCACATGAGCCGGACCCCATAGATCCGTGTACACAAGTTAAAAAGGATGAGCATACACAGTAGTGAATCATTGAACGGAAGTTTATGACTCTTCCTTACATGACATGCAAGAACAAAATGAAAATTTATTTTCTTCACTATTCAAGGTCACATTACAATTTTTCAGAACTTTAGCCAAGGTAGGATGAGCAGGGTGCCCTAACCTACGATGCCAAAGCTCATACTCAGTACATGTTACATGAACAACGTTCAACTGAGGGTTAGGTGCAAGAGTACCACCATTATTGAACTTGTAGAGCCCATGTTCTTCAGTGCCCTACAGCAGCTCATCATGTGTTGTTTCATCACGAACCACGCATTTATTTGTATGAAATTGAAAATAGACTTTATTGTCCCTAGCAAACTTGGACACCGAAAGTAGATTCTTAGTAACCTGGGGTACAACTAAGAGATCATGCAAAAGCAAAACCCTAGCAGAAGAGGTAATAGCAGAATGACCAACTTTATGAATGGTTAATCCCTTACCATCACCAACCAAGAGTTTACCTGGACCGGAGTAGTCTGCACATTGATGGGCATTGGATGCATCTGGTGACACATGATGTGTGGCCCCCGTGTCTACGTACCATGCATCACTCTGACCAGAAGAGGATGAGGGTGAGGAGCCACGACTCTGCATACACTAGTTACAACCCGCTGCTGGCGAACCAAGGCCTGCAATGTTGCACGCTGGAGATGCATTGTTGGTGTCAGCAATGCAGACATTAACTGATGACGAACCTTCACCGACACGAGACTAGAAGCTGAGGCAGTTACTCCAGGAAAATTCTTATCGAACCGACAATAGCATCGATCAACCAGATGTCCCATCTTTCCACAGAGTTGACATTAATGACGAGTCTTACCTCGACCACGATTCGTGTGACCTGATTGCTGTCAAACCATACGCTGCTCATATCCTCCATCTGAGTTGTCTCCAGATCCAAAAGATAGTTGAACATTATTAGCAAGCAACGGAATGTGATGCGATTGATCAAATATATCCTGCTGAGCTTCTGCATCAGCAAGGACCGTCGTGACACCATCTAGAGTGAAAGGTTCATGACTTACAGTGATAACCGCCAGAAACGGTTTGTACTCAGCTGGAAGACCATTCAGAATAGATGCTATCTTCTCCGTTGTCGAGACTGGGCTGCCACAGGATGCCAGTGCATCACAGATCTCCTTGACTACGCATGCTTAGATCTCCTTTTCGAATCGCACGCAGCTTGAAATGAAGACTCGTAACAGTGGTGGTTGACCGACTGCTAAAGAACTCAGTCACAATAGTCCAGATCTGAGCCGCCGTCTCTGCTCCAACGAAGTGAGGAAGGAGATATTGACTCATCGTAGACAACAGCCACGACGCCAACGCACTATCCTGTGCAACATATACTTCATACGCCTCATTTTCCGTCATCGACCCGTCAGCTTTTCGAATCTTCTCAGGCGGAGTCGCAGCAGTGCCATTAAGAAACTCCTCAAGACGGTGACTCCGAACAGTCAGGAGAATCTGTTGCTTCCAGACTAAGAAGTTGGTTTCATCAAGGAGAACGTTCACGCGCTTATTCGTGAATGCTCGACCACCACGAGAGCTGCCTGTATCATCATCTCCAGACAACAGAACCACAGGATTGGCCATGAAAAGAACGAGACGAAACAGACGTAGAAACCCTAATGAACATGAGGAACCCTGGCAAATGATACCATGTTGAAACAAGAAAAGGATGGATAGCCAAACAAGAAAGAATTGTTTTAAAAAATGTAGGCCAAGACTCAAAAAGCATGGCCATGGTTAACAACCCCTTTTCTTTATATAGCCAAAGCAAGACCTAACCACACCTGCTATTGCTAAAGCATTTGGTTATTTCTTAACTGGCTGCCAAACGGCCTAACGACCTTCGAGGCTGACGTGGAACCGTTAACGAGAGAGATAACCAACTCCAAAGGAATCCAGCTATTATCAATACCGAGTGAGTTAAAACTCCAACAGATATTGTCATTGTGGATGTCCAGCTGAGTTAAAAACAAGTTGAACACCAACTGATTCGGGCAAAAGATTTTTTGGGTGTTCAAATTATGGGAGAAAAAAATATAATTTCTTCGAATGGTTTGATGTTGAATTTGTTGATTGTCCAAGAATTGTGATCGTTGGTCCGTTTAAAAAAGTGCGATGGAGAGTGCAAGGAAATATGAGCAAACGCTTTGGGTGTTTTGTGTTATTGTTCTTCTGTACATAGTATTCTTCTGGTAATGTATAAGTTAGAATGAGTTTTGTTAAATCTGGCTAAGAACTGATTTATGGTGAAACATGTTGTGCAGGCTTTACACTTAAATGTATTAGTGGTTTTTGATGAAGTTGTATTAGGAATTTTTGATTTTAGGTTTAAATTCTTCTTAGAGTTAATAAAATGTTTTAGTATTTTGTAAGAAATTTGATTCGTTGTTTACTTGTTCATTATAAACGCAAACAAAAAGATAAATTTTTAACAAAAAATATAAGCTTCAACAAAAAAGTACAAATAAACAGAATTTGCATTAACTTTCAAAATGAATCAGCATTATTCATATAGCGTGTTGCTTTTAAAGTTTGAAGTAGTAGTACTACTTCCATTTTCAGAGTAACAAAAGTTGTGCATATATCAGATAACAAAAAAAAAATAATAGCAACTTTTACTGTAACTTTTACTATTCATAAGCAACAAGAAACAAAAATGTTTGTTAGATCATATTTATCTACTCGGTGATCATTTCTGGTGCTTATAGCTTCATTTGGAGTGCATTGACTGATTGAAATTTCTTGACTGCCAATCATCCATCTAACAACATGGATTGTTGGAGGTGGTTGCACCTGTGAAGCTTGCTGGGTTGGAGTACTTGTGGTTGCTCCACCTTCTTTAGTAGTACCACTAAATCTTCTCTTAACCTATATAAGTGAGAAAAATAGTTAATAAACCTAATCACTTATTGTAACAGAAAAAGGTGACTAAAATATATAGTTTATTAAGTAAAAACGCTCACTGAAAGTTTAGAAAGTTTTTTGTTTGTTGATGCTTGGGATTGGGATTGGAAAAACTTATTTTCACCCACCTTGCCCTTATATGTCCTTACATTGTTGTCCACCTTGTCCACATGTAGACTCTCTAGGTGAATGCTGGCAAAAGTGGCAAAAGATATGTGTTGGAAAAATAGTAAATAGTGCCAAAATGAGTCTTTTGCGTGCAAGTATACACGGTCTGCAAGTAATACAGCTGGTAAGCTGAGTATCGATCCCACAGAAATTGACTTGGAATTCAATTGCCTTGATTGTTACTTGCCTCAAGAAAAAGGTGATTTGATTTGAAATTGGTTTTGGAAATAATTAAAAAGTAAAGAAATGAAAGCAAAGTAAAGAGGTTGGCAAAGAAGGTGTTTTAATGAATGATGAGCGTTGACAGGGAATGCCTGGTTTTCACGCTATTCATGCCGTGTCAGCCTTTAATAACAACCTGTCTTGGCATTGTTTGCCGAGCAGATTCACAATTGGCAAAGCCTCTCTCGATGGTCATTGCCCTAAATTGATCATGTAAAAACCCCTATATCTATATAGTGTTTGTTTTTAAATAAACCAATTTGATTAAGCTCCAATCTATACTTCTAAAGGGTAGATTTCACTCCCAAAGTAAGTTCATCTACTTGAACGACTTCTCTCGAATTTTCTCTCCTCAGTATTCAACAACTTATTCGTTGCCACCCCAAGTCTGTTAAGATATTGGGGCACAATAAGCCAACAGTGCCAGCTCTCGCTTGGCAGAGTATTTAGGAAATACTAAAGTATGCCGAATAGATAAAACCGTATCAAGGCAGATTTATTATTTAAAAACTAAGGCATGAAAATAACATAAAACCCAAACATCCCCCACCAAATATTAAATTAGTTCATGGTGAGGGATTTAACCAACAATCCACAAAAGTTTTCGAAATACATCATCCTTAAAAACAAGATAAAATAACTTGAAAGAGAAAATGGGCTAGAAGGGGTCTCTCGATGCAGCCCTTCAAGATCCAGGCTTCTCGGCCAAGTTGGTCGGACCACCATTCCACGGTGCAGTCGATTGTCAATCGTCACACACCAACTCCTCACGATCCAATCTCCCCTCTCCCCCTCTTCAAAGTCTAGCTTGGTTGGTGTTTAAATAGGCGTGCGAGGAAGGGATAGGACTAGCTCTTCAAATTTTGAATTTTCAACTGCTCAAGGGATAAGGGATTATCTTCTTATCCGAGTTTGAATGAGAACTGATTAGGCTAAGGCTGATGACATCCTGCCGACGCTGCCCTGGCATCCAAGCTTGGCATGAATCTGCCAACACGTGCTGCAAGCAGAATTTGGCTCTATTTCTGTCCTCAGTATCTTAGTGCAATAATGCCAAGCATGTAGTAATCAAGTGCAGCAATATAACTCCGGTCTAAGTTCATGAAGAGTGCATGAGTGTAGGCAATATGCATCAAGTTTCTTTTCACCCCTTAGACAAATTTTACTACCTAAACTCAGATTCTTCTTTTTCTTTTTTTGTTTCTTGCCAAGGGTTTCTGTTGGCATTAATTTAAGCTTGCTTCGTGATACTATTTAGCGTGAGAGATAAGAGAGAGCATACCACGAATCCCCACCTTAATCTAGATATCACTAGGCTTTCTCTTCAACTCATACCCTAAAGTTTTAGACTTGAGAACTAAAAGGGAGCAAACCACGAAGCCCCAAGTAGCTTATTATCCCTAAGGTAGAAGAGAGTTCTATTTTTTTCTTGCCTCGGCAGAACATTGCTGCCTTATTTGTTTCTTTTACCCTGACATCATTTGATCATTTTTTTCAAATCTAAGCATAGTTTCAAAAAGAATAAGTTTGCTAAGGAACTAGATACATATTACGTGTTAAATGAAAGTTCAATTCCCTAAACTAGAGATCAATTGCCAAGCTAACCTGGCATACTATTCTGCTGGCATGGCGTGACAACTAAAGATTAAAATTTCCTCATTGGACAGATACCTAGATCAAATTAAACTTGCCTAACAAATGTTAACATTTTTTCAGAATTGAACCGAGGCAAAATTTTCTTTTTCTTTTTTTAACGGTTCGGTATGCATCTACTCTAAATGACCTAGATGGCATGGCAACAGAAAATTAAACATGAAATGCATGGCATAAATGTGAAGAAATGCACACCCCCAAATCCATGATGTGCATTGTCCTCAATGCATGAAACAACACATATATACAAAAAAAACAACAAAAATAAAAATGCATGATCATGTAAATGCAATGAAATGAAATGTAAATGAGTTTAGGAAGAAGATGACCCCCCTTCGAAGACTATTTATTGTGCGACACGGGTCTTTCTTCTCACATATGGCCCACGATTAGGGGCCATGTGATTCTTTCTTTTCAGGCTCAGTTTTGAAGCGGTAGTGGAGGCTCTAACTTCCTCATTTTCCTTGGCAGCCTCTGAAGCAGCATGTGCATCAGTGGCATCAGATGGCGTATGGACAACATGTGTTACTGGCAACTTGGCTTTGGTTTCTTTCGATTTAGATGAAGAATTAGAACTGGCAGACTCAACTTCAACTGGGTACAACGGGACTGTGGCATCAGACGGGGTATGAACTGGACTAGCTGGCATGGCATTGTCACTGGCAGAGAGCTCGGTAGGAAAGTCTGGAAATTTTGGTACAAAATCATTTGATAATTTTGTAAGAGCCTCCTTAATCACTGCATCCCTGGCCTGGATGTAATGTCTCAACTTAACATTGAGCTTCTCAGCCTTTTCCAGCTTTTGTAGAATAATCTATTGGCGTTGGTGAATTTGGGACAACATTGCCATTGAACTGTCTGGCACAGTTTCTGGCATGGTTGCTAGCGCGACCTTTGACTCCTTGGGCTTTGGCGTGGGTACCCTTACCTTTCCCTTGCCCTTGTCTTTGGGCTCAGCAGCAACTAGATTCCTCCATATAGATGTAGTAATCGTTGTTCCTTTAATTGTTTGCCCCTTATCTGTATCCAACATTGGCACATCATGGAGCATACAAACGTTAGAAATCAACAAAGAGAAAAATAAGCTGCCAGTACCTTTCGCTGCGCACTTGTAGGTTTCTTCAATAATAAGCTTGCCAACATTGATTTTGCGCCCCATAACAATGTAGTGCAACAAAATCATCCTCTCTGGTGATTTTGCGCCCCATAACAATTGATTTTGCGCCCCATAACAATTAAAAACCTAAAAACAAAGAAAAACACTAACTTAATATTTACAAAAGTTCAAACCTGATGGTGTTTTCATGTTACCTCTGCCAAGAGGATGACCTCTCTGGCATTGTTCTGATCACCTTCCATGTAGTGCTTCAAACGTTGGCCATTCACCTTAAAGATTTCACCTGTCTTCAAATTCTTAATGTCCATAGCTCCATGAGCATAGGGCTTCACAATTTCATAAGGGCCCATCCATCTTGATCTGAGTTTCCCTGGAAACAACTTAAGCTGTGAGTTAAATAATAAGACACACTGGCCTACCTCAAACTGTCTTGGCATTATCCTACTGTCATGCCAACGTTTTGCTTTTTCTTTATAGATCCTGGCATTCATATAGGCTTGTGTTCTGAATTCCTCCAACTCATTTAGGTCTAGTAACCTCTTTTCTCCAGCAGTACTCCACGCCATGCCAAGTGTTCTGATGGCCCAGTAGGCTTTATGCTCAAGCTCCACTGGCAGATGGCATGGTTTTCTGAAAACAAGTCTAAATGGTGATGTACCCAAAAAAGTTTAACATGTAGTCCTGTAAGCCTACAAGGACTCATCTAGTCTCAAGGACCAGTCATTCCTTGATGGATTAACAATCTTCTCTAAGATGTTTTTGATCTCCTTATTTGAAATCTCAGCTTGCCTGTTTGTTTATGGATGATATGTTGTGGCAATTATCTACTGTATACCATACTTGAACAAGGCTTTAGAAATTAGATTACATTTAAAATGAGTGCCCTCATCATGAATAATCACTCTAGGGGCGCCAGATCTAGTAAAAATATGCTTATGTAAGAACTTGGCAACGACCTTGGCATCGTTCATTGGCAGAGCAACAGCTTCTACCCACCTAGATACGTAATCAACAGCCACAAGAATGTATACATTACCAAATAAGGGTGGAAAAGGACCCATAAAGTCTATCCCCCATACATCAAATAAATCCACATACATAGTGTTTTGAAGCGATAGTTGGTGTCTGCCAGAGATGTTTCCTGTCCTTTGGCATCGATCACAAGCCTTGGCATACTCGTGGGCTTCCTTATATAGTATGGGCCAAAAGAATCCCGACTTCAGTACCTTGGCGACAGTCTTTACCCCAGCAAAGTGACCTCCATATGGTGCGGCATGGCATAGATGCAATATGTTATGCTGCTCATCCTCGGGCACACACCAACGGATCACTTGGTCGGCACACTATTTGAATAATATTGGCTCATCCCAATAGTATTACCTTACTCCCCGCAAGAATCTTTTCTTGGCATTGTATGCCAAGTCTGGTGGCAGAATGTTACTTACCAAGTAGTTGACAATATCGGCATACCATGGCATGGCATTAACTGCAAGTAAATACTCGTCAGGAAATTCATCTCTTATCAAATTGGTCTTACCATCTTCAAGATGATGCTCCAAACGTGAGAGATGGTCAGCTACTAGGTTTTCACTACCCTTCTTGTCTCGGACCTCAAGGTCGAATTCTTGAAGTTGTAGTGTCCATCGGATTAGTCTAGGTTTGACATCCTTCTTTTCCAAGAGATACTTCAATGTCGAATGATCTATAAAAACCACAACTTTGTTACCAATTAAATATGATCTAAATTTGTCAAAAGTAAATACAACCGCAAGAAATTCTTTCTCGATCGTAGAGTAATTCAGTTGTGCTTTATTCAATGTTCGATTGGCATAGTAGATGGCATGGAAAACCTTACCATGCCTTTGTCCCAAGACTGCTCCAACGGCATAGTCGCTGGCATCACACATGAGCTCGAAAGGCTCATTCCAGTCCGGTGCTACAACTATAGGGGCATTGATTAACTTCTCTTTGAGCTCCTAAAATGCTCTTAAACAAGAATCATTAAATGTAAAAGTGGCATTATGTTCTAACAAAAAGCATAAAGGTTTGTCAATTTTTGAAAAATCTTTAATAAATCACCGATGAAAACCGGTATGTCCTAAAAAACTCCTTATACCTTTGACACTTGTTGAGGGCGGTAGCTGCTTAATTACCTTAACTTTTGCTTGATCCACTTCTAACCCTCTCTCAGTTACCTTGTGTCTGAGAACAATGCTCTCCTTGACCATAAAGTGGCATTTTTCCATTTCAACACTAGGTTTGTCTCTATGCATCTCTTCAAGACTTGCTCCAAACTCAGAAGACATTCCTCAAACACTGAGAAATCATCCATGAATACTTCCATGTTGTGCTCGACCATATCGAAAAAATGGACATCATGCAACATTGAAACATTGTCGGTGCATTACATAGACCGAACGACATCATTTTAAATGTAAACGTCCTATATGGTCATGTGAACGTAGTTTTCTCTTGATCATCATGGGCGATGGCAATCTGATTATAACCTGAATAAACATCTAAAAATAATAGAAAGCTTTACCTGCCAACCTGTCTAGCATCTGATCAATGAATGACAATGGGAAGTGGTCATTCCTCGTGGCATTGTTCCTGTAGTCCATGCACACTCTCCACCCTGTGATAGTTCTGGAGGGGATTAACTTAGCTTCACTGTTTTGTACCACGGTCATGCCACCCTTCTTTGGCATGCATTGCACCAGGCTAACCCAAGAGCTACCAGAAATGGGGTATATAATCTCAGCATCAAGCCATTTTATGATCTCTTTTTTCACTACCTCCTTCATGCTTGGGTTTAGCCTCTTCTGGCCTTCAATGGTCTTGCCATGGTACTCCTCCAAGATAATCTTATGCATGCAAATGGTTGGGCTAATACCTCTGATGTCTGCCAAGGTCCACCCTAACGCCTTCTTATAGTCACGTAATATTGCCAACAATCTTTCCTCCTGATCATTGGTGAGACCACTGGAAATGATCACTGGCAGAGTTGAGTGTTCGCCTAAATAAGCATACTTCAAGTGATCTGACAGTGGTTTTAGTTCCAACACTGGTGGCTCCTCAATTGATGGTTTAGGTGTCTTGATTTCTCTCCCGGCCAACTGTAATGACTCAAAATAACTCACATCTTCAACCTTCAAGACTGGTTCTTCCGGTTCCTCAAATAGATTAGCTATGCCATATAAATTGTTGGCATCAAATTCTGTATCATGGCATAATCGTACCGTGTCCAAAGTGTAAATGGACTCCATCATCTCCTCTGCTTGGCACTCATCAGGTTCATCTGCACATTTCAAAGCTTGAAAAACATTAAATGTAACTTGCTGGTCATTTATGTACATTGTTAGTTCCCCTTTATGGACATCAATCAAAGCCCTACCCATGGCAAGAAAAGGTCTCCCCAAAATAATCAGGATATTAATATCAGCTTCATAGTCCAAAATGATAAAATCAGCTGGAAAAATAAATTTATCTACCTTTACCAACACATCCTCAATCTTACCCTTGGGGTGTGCGTAGGATTGGTCTGCCAGCTGAAGTGTCACTGTGGTAGGTCTTGCTTCTATGCCAAGCTTTCGAAAAAAATGACATTGGCATCAAGTTGATGATGGCTCCTAGGTCATACAGTGCCTTGCCCATGAATTTATTGCCAATGGTGCAGGGAATAGTAAAACTTCTCGGATCTTTCAGCTTTGGTGGCAATCGATTTAAGATCATGGCACTGCATCCTTCGATCAGAGCTACCATTTCAAAATCTCCCAACTTCTACTTTTTAGATAGAATGTCCTTCATAAATTTGACATAGTTGGGCATTTGCTCAAGGGCTTCTACTAATGGAATGTTGATTTGTAATTACTTAAGAACCTCTAAGAAACGCTTGAACTGCTGATCTTGCTTATGCTTTTAGAGTCTTGCTGGAAATGGTGGCGGCGGATAAACATATGTTGGCGCTGCTGGCTTTGCCAATATAGTGCTGGCATCAGTCTGTTTGGCATCGATGCTGGCATCGGTATACTGTCTGGCATCGGTTCTGGCATCATCTTCTTTTGCTCCCTCTTTCTATGCTTCCCTAGAATTATCTACTGGCACATGCTTTTCATCTTGGCAATTAATTGACTGCTTAGCAACCTTCTCCATCTCGCACTACTTACCACTCCGAAGAGTTATAGCATTGCACTGCTCATTATCTTTGTGCCGATCATCTTCTGTGTTACTTGGCAATGCTCTATGGGGTCGATTGCTGAGTGCACTAGCAATCTGCCCAAGCTGGACTTCCAAGTTTCTCATTGATGCTGCCAAACTCTGGACTGTGGCATCATTCCTCTCCATGTACTCTGTGAGAGTGCATCATTGGTTGAGTCTCTGCCATTGTTGAAAATTGTTTTGAGCGTTCTGTGGCATGATATTCTGATAGAATGCTGCCATGGCATTGTTATTCTGCCTCTGAGTATTTTGGCACCGGGCATTGTACTGGTTACCTCCTTGATTTCCCCATACTAAACTAGGTTGCTGTCTCCAACCTTCATTATAAGTATTAGAGTTAGGATTATAATAACGATTAACATTGCCAACAAAATTTACCGATTCAGGGTTGGAAGGGCATTCATCCACATGATGATTCTCTCTACAGATTATACAAAATGGGTTTAATGCATTGACTTCTTGGGACTTATTGTTCTTTTGCAACGTTCTTACCATACTAGTAAGGTTGGAAATCTCGGCATGAATGGATGTTAGTTCATCCACCTGAAATTTCCTATTGGTTTTAGTTTCGGTCCCAAGTCTTACAAAAGGATATTCAAAATCATTAATTATAATCCTCTCTAAAATATCAACAACCTCAGTATATGTCTTGTCAAGCAACGAACCAGATGCTGAAGCATCAACAATAGTCCTCGTTTGTGCATTTAATCCATTATAAAAGGTTTGGATTTGAGTCCAATTTGGGAATCCATGCATAGGACACCTCCTCAACAGGTCTTTGAATCTTTCCCAAGCATCATATAAAGTCTCATCCTCAGCCTGCCTGAATGTAATAATCTCACCCTGCAGCTTGGCAGTGAGTGTTGGCGGCTGGAATCTTGTCAAGAACTTTTGGCATAAGTCTGCCCATGAAGTAATTGAGCCAGGTGGGAAGGAATTGAGCCAAGCCTTAGCTCTATCTCTCAAAGAGAAAGTAAATAACTTTAGCTTCACGGTATCTTTAGGTACACCATTTTGTTGGAATAGCTGGCAAATCTCCATAAACTGTTTCAGATGTTGCCTCGAATCTCTAGTTAGTACATCATCAAACTGACCTACATTCAAAAGAGTTTGAATCATTACCGGCTTAAGTTCAAAATTGACAGCGTTTACCTCGGTGCCAACAAGTCCTGACATCAAATTGTCAATGGCTAGTGTCGAATGTTCTCTAATAGGTCTCTCATTAACAACTGGGACAACAGGTGGTGGTGGTATCTTATTGTTAAGTGGATTTATGCCATTGTTCACCACACCATTCCCTCAATTACCTTGGTTCATCTCTTGAACTCTTCTATTTAACCTCGGCAAGGTTTTCTCAATTTTCGGATCGTATGGCCACTCATCCACTACAGGATGGCTTCTGGTCATCCACCGACAAAAACAAAAGATAATAAAAACAAAGATAAAAACAAAAGAAAGACAAGTAAAAATTTAAAAACAATCAATTTCGTTGCAATCCCCGGCAACGGTGCCAAAAACTTGTAGACTCTCTAGGTGAATACTGGCAAAAGTGGCAAAAGATATGTGTTGGAAAAATAGTAAATAGTGCCAAAAAGAATGTTTTGCGTGCAAGTATACACGGTCTGCAAGTAATACAGCTGGTAAGCTGAGTATCGATCCCACAGAGATTGACTTGGAATTCAATTGCCTTGTTTGTTACTTGCCTCCAGAAAAAGGTGATTTGATTTGAAATTGGTTTTGGAAAATAATTAAAAAGTAAAGAAATGAAAGCAAAGTAAAGGCGTTGGCAAAGGTGTTTTAATGAATGGTGAGCGTTGGCAGTGAATGCTTGGTTTTCACACTACTCACGCCGTGCCAGCCTTTAATAACAACCTGTCTTGGCATTGTTTGCCGAACAGATTCACAATTGGCAAAGCCTCTCTCGATGGTCATTGCCCTAAATTGATCATTTAAAAACTCCTATATCTCTATAGTGTTTGGTTTTAAGTAAACCAATTTGATTGAGCTCCAATCTATACTCCTAAGGTCCCAAAGTAAGTTCATCTACTTGAACGAATTCTCTCGAATCTTCTCTCCTCAGTATTCAACAACTTATTTGTTGCCACCCCAAGTCTGTTAAGATATTGGGGCACAATAAGCCAACAGTGCCAGCTCTCGCTTGGCAGAGTATTTAGGAAATACTAAAGTATGCCGAATAGATAAAACCGTATCAAGACAGATTTATTATTTAAAAACTAAGGCATGAAAATAACATAAAACCCAAACATCCCCCACCAAATATTAAATTAGTTCATGGTGAGGGATTTAACCAACAATCCACAAAAGTTTTCGAAATACATCATCCTTAAAAACAAGATAAAATAACTTGAAAGAGAAAATGGGCTAGAAGGGGTCTCTCGATGCAGCCCTTCAAGATCCAGGCTTCTCGGCCAAGTTGGTCGGACCACCATTCCACGGTGCAGTCGGTCGTCAATCGTCACACACCAACTCCTCACGATCCAATCTCCTCTCTCCCCCTCTTCAAAGTCTAGCTTGGTTGGTGTTTAAATAGGCGTGCGAGGAAGGGATATGACTAGCTCTTCAAATTTTGAATTTTCAACTGCTCAAGGGATAAGGGATTATCTTCTTATCCGAGTTTGAATGAGAACTGATTAGGCTAAGGCTGATGTCATCCTGCCGATGCTGCCCTGGCATCCAAGCTTGGCATGAATCTGCCAATAAGTCTTGGCACTAATTTATCTGCTATTTTTTCGGAGATTGTTCCAATTGCTATTTTTTCTGAGCCTGATCATGTCATATTTTTTCGGGGTCCAACAACTTCTTGGCGTGGCATCAAGTTCACTTTCCTACCACCCTGTGCTTGGCGTTGTCTGGTCCATCTGTGCCAACAACACACGACATTCTTTCTTGAGGTGTTTTCCCGGGCCAAATTCTATGCCAAACCTGGAAAATTGCCAACAAAACAACCCTTCACACTGGTATAGACAAAACTCTAAACTCCTTATGCAAATGCATGATTCTAACATCCTAATGCAACTAAATGTACCTAAAAACAAGCAAAAGCATTACAAGATTGGCATTAAAACAATACTTTTGGAGAGGTAACACCACACTTTATACATTTCATGATTAACCCTTTCTTGAAAAATTTAGCATTGGGATTAATAGTGGTTTCATCAGCTTATTTTCTTCTATTCATGTGAGGTATTTTCAATGGTAAAGGTAAAATAGGAAGGCATGATGATTCATGTGGAATTCATTGGTTAAGACCTATCAATAGGTGAATCATATATGAATATATTACTTGTTGGGTTTTTGTTTTGAAACAATTATTCACATTAGATTCGGGTCTCTGCTCCATCATTAGTATCGTTGAGATTGCATGAGGGCATAGAATCCCTTCAAAAAATAGAAATAAAAGCCAATAATAAATAATTGAAGGGGAAAGTCAGCTAGAAAGTAAATGAATTACCAGTCAAGTCTCACTTCCTGCATGAACAAGTATGTGCCTCCAAGTTCAACCCTTGTTGGCTGCATGGCTTACAGACAACCTGATAAATATTACCACTAGCATAGGTGAGCCAACATTTTTACAAACAGAAATCATAAACAAAAATCATGCCAAAATAATTTTGAGATATAGATTGCTTCTAAATAATTTAAAAGATAATTATTTACCTATTAGACATTTCAGTTGCCGCTTCTAATTTTTTATGAATCTTTAGATACAGAAGTTCAATTCATTTGTCAACTTCAGCCTTCTTCTTTGCAATCCTTTGTTTTATCTTAGTTTGAATTTCCTCCAGCATGGTTTTGATTGGTCTTTGTTTTACCGTATTAAAAGGCTCACATAAGTTCTTCAACAACATATCATATTTGCTTCTAGTTGAAAAATCAGACTTGATTCAAAATTTAAGATCTATATCTGACAATCACTCAAGGGTTTCTAAATGAAAGAAAGTATGAGAATATAAAAAATCAGACTTGCTTCAAATTTTTTTGGGGTTTCTAAATGAAAGAAAGTCTGAGAATTGTTTATGAGAAAGCCTTATTTGTATTAAAACACTTCGTTTTAATTCACAACTCATGGTCTTACAAAAAATCACGTGTGTGTATGTCAACTAGAAATAAAAATGACGTGAAATTTGTGAAATATAAAAAATTCCAACTCAGTAGCCCGTTAGATATTTAACAATAGGTGACCAAACTGAAAAAAATAAATGTTAGTGACAATTCAGTGACCAAAACAAAAATGAAACAATAGTTAGGTGACTGTTGGTGTAGTTTACAATTATATATATATATATATGAATAGAATTTTATTTATATATTTCGTTGTCTATATCAGATTTTTATGTTTTTTTGGATGAATTTTAATCCTTTCATTTTCGTTTGTCAAGTCTTTCATTTTTTTTGTTAATTCGTGTATCTTTACATTTGTTTTCTCTTTGTTATTTTTGAACTTTGTTTACTTCCTGGGTTTTGCATTGTTTTGGTTTGAACGATGAGAAAATTTAGTGAGAAATTGGAAGAATTTGTTGAGAAAATGTAGGATTGTTTTATTCGGGCCAAATTGGGCGAGAGCGGCCTTGTACTCTAAAAAAGTCAGGGGTGTCTGATGGGTTATAGTCGTTGGGTTCTCTTCATGGCTGTTTACGCGAGCCCCAATGTCACTATCCGTAAAGGGTTATGGGATCGGTTGTCTGACCTTAATACAGGGGATAGTATGGACTGGCTTATGGGTGGAGATTTTAATTATATTTTGCGCTCTGAGGTGCGCGATGGTGGTCCTATTCATGGTAATGGTATCAGTCAGTTGTTTCATAACTTCATCTTTGATAATGGTCTTTTGGAGGCAGAGTTTCGTGGGGACGAGTTTATGTGGAAGCGAGGGCGAGTTCAGAAGAGATTAGATCGGTGTCTTTTCAATGCAGGTTGGGCTACTCGTTTTCCAACTGCACATGTTTCGCATTTGGACTGGGTAGGATTTGATCATTGCCCCTTGCTTCTTCATTATCCAAGGCAGGACGGTGATCAGGTTAATAGGCCTTTTCGTTTTATTGCTGTCTGGCAGGATCATCCTTACTTTGAGGAGTTTATTTAGAATACTTGAGATTTAAATTCAGATGTTGAATCGAATATTCGTGGGTTTGTTGATAAAGCTAGACAATGGAATGATATTGTTTTTTTGGCATATTGGTAAAAAGAAAAAAGAGATTCTTGCGCGTTTGAAGGGTATTGATCGGGCTCTGCGGGTTATTCATTATGATTTCTTGGTTCAGCTGGATCTGGATTTACGGGCTGAATTAGAGGAGGTTCTGAGACATGATGAGAGTTTATGGTTATAGAAATCGCGGGTTCAGTGGGCGAGTCTTGGGGATAAGAATACATCCTATTTTCATCGGTGTACTATGCAACGGAGGAAAGCAAATTTTGTCTCTGCCCTGAAAGACACGAATAGGGTTTGGTGTTCTGATCAACATGAGCTTAAAAGTATGGTTGTTCGGTATTATCAGAATCTTTTTTCGAGTTGTGGTCATGTTAGACTTGATTCGGCTTTGACGAGCCATTTTCGACAGTGTACTGAGGATATGAGACGAAACCTTTTGGCACCGGTGTTGGATGATGAGGTCTGAAAGGTTGTGTTTGATATGGGGCCCCACAAAGCCCCTGGCGCGGATGGGCTGCATGCGGTTTTCTATAAGAAGAATTGGAGTATTGTGGGTCTGGCAGTTTGTAAGCTGGTTCGAGATACGCTTGCAGGGTAACCTATATCTCTATCCTTAAATCGGACCTTGCTAGTTTTTCTCTCGAAAGTTAAAACGCCTGAGAAAATGTCCTAATTTAGGCCAATAAGTTTATGTTCTATCTTGTAAAAGGTTATTACCAAGACCATTGTGAATCTTCTGAAGGCGTATCTCTCCTCCTGGGTTTCGATGAATCAAACAAGCTTTGTGCCTGGTATATTTATTATGGATAACATAATTATTGTACGAGAGGTGATTCATTCTATGCGCAGTAAAAAAGGGAAAGTAGGTTACATGGCGCTCAAAGTTGATATGGAGAAAGCCTATGATAGGCTCGAGTGGGCTTTTATTGATGACACGTTGAGAGATATTTGTTTACCAGATGAATTTCGGCTTTTAATCATTAGGTGTGTGTCTTCTGTTTCTATGCAGGTCTCTGGAATAGATCCGCTTCTGACACTTTTTTTTCCATCGCGGGGTATTCGGAAGGGAGATCCTTTATCTCCTTATTTATTTGTGCTCTGTATGGAAAGGTTGGCATAGTCTGTGTATCAGGCGGTCCAAACTAGTATTTGGAAGCCCGTAAGGCTTGTTCGTCATGGTCCTGCAATTTCTCATTTGTTTTTTTTGTAGATGATATGTTCTTATTTGCTGAGGCATCAGAGAATCAAGTATCTGTTGTTGATGACACTCTGTATAAATTTTGTCTTGCATCTAGTCAGAAAGTTAGTGTAGCAAAGACCAATGTGTTCTTCTCTATGAATGTGGTGGATTCGGTAAGGGCGATTATAAGCTCTAGATTTAGTTTTTGCGAGGTCAATTGGGGCGATATCTGGGGGTTCTTTTATTACATTCGAGGGTGACAAAAGCTATGTATCACTATGTTGTTCAGCAAGTCCCGGGATAAGCTAAATGGATGGTCGACCAAGAGTCTCTCTTTTGCAGGTCGGATGGTGTTAGCCAAATCTGTGTTGTCTTCCATTCCGTATTATTCGATGCAGTCTACTCTTTTGCCGAGGGGTGTATGTCTAGAGGTGGAAAAGCTTATTCGTAATTTTATCTGGGGGCATACGGACCGACGACACGGGCTACACCTTGTGCACTGGGAAATGGTGTGTTCTCTAATTTCGGATGGTGGTCTGGGGTTTAAGGCTTTGGAACATTAGAATGCAGCTTTCTTGATGAAATTAGCTTTCAATCTGGCCACCAAATCGGATCACTTATGGGCGCAAGTTCTGAGGACCAAGTATAGATGGTGCGGGCTCATTCCGGAGGATATTTATAGGGCTAGTTGCTTCCATCTTTGGAGAGGTATTAGCTGCTGATAAGTGTTCAAAAGTACTATTTTTATTACCCTTCTTACTCATACTCATATTATTGTTAGACTTAGGCTCATATCAGTTGCATAATTAGTCATTCATGCATTAATTCATGTTTCTTTCCACCGTTGAGCTTGATTACAAAACTTGTTGATTTTTGTGGAAAAAGATGCTGCTTTGGTGTGCTTTTGTTTGTATGCAGAATCACTTGCCTAAACAAGGCTGGAACCAGTTGCCAGGGCAGTGCATGAAGGAGATGCCGACGCAGTTGCCAGGGTAATGCATGAAGGAGATGCCGAGCTAGTTGCCAGGACAATTTTTGATAAGGGATAAGACGATATGGTAGTCGAAATTGATGACTAGATAAGCCCAAGATGACGTGGAGCAAAGTTAAATCCCAAAAGAGTTTGATTTCCATGAAAAGGTCAAAGAGAAATTAAATCCCAAAAAGATAGGAGAAGAACTAGAAAGAATTTAAATATAATAAAGAATTATATTCTTTTAAAGTATTCAATTCCAACTTAACTTCCTCCTCAAGAAGGATTTTGACCTAGCCATCTCCTATTTATAGGAGAACAATCCGTCAAAGAGAGTTGAGTAAGAAGGGAGATATTTCGACAAGAGTTCAAGAGGGGACAATTTGATTGGGAGAGATTTTCCAAAGAGGGCTGATCGATTTCTTCTTATTCTTCTTTGCTTCCATTAGATTCATGGTTTGGGGATTATTCTTTGTATATCTTTTGAACCCAACCATGAACTAACTTGATTGGTTGGGGTTATTATGTTTTATGGTTGTGAGAAACAATTGGATTTTGTTTAGGTAATAAGGGTTTGCACTTTCAATTCAAGGTTTACTCATTCTTGGTTTTTATTCTTGTTTGCGAGTGAATTGGGAGAAGATCTCGTAACTTCATCTATTTATCTAATATCGGGAGAGTTAGATTCAAGAAACGAATGAGTATGGTCATTATTCATTCTATTGATGGTGAAGATTAATCCGGCTTAGGAATGAGTTAAGGATTTCAACGGCTAAGAGGAGTGCAAGATTGGTTGTTGTTCACCCTTGATTCACGCATGTATGTATTATCAAGGCATGCACAAATAGCTAGAGTTTCGACTTAGGGATAAGAATAAACCATTTAAGAACGCTCTGCCGAACCTGGAAGCTGCTGCCCAGCCACCCAAACAGTTGCCTAGCCAGTTGCCCAGGCAACCGTCGATTAGTTGCCAAGGCAACCCCGCTGCGCAAGTTGCCCTTGCACTCTTTTACCAAGACGATCCAATCGGCTATCACACCTCAACTCACGATAACCTGGCATATTCCCTCTTATTTGATTTCATCTATTCTTTTAGTTTATTGCTCTTAGTTTACTCATTAGTTATAATTCCTACAATCACCTACTGGTGTTTTTCTTTTCCAATGCAATAACTTAAGCAAAGTGGCCCAAACCAATCCCTGTGTAGACGATACTCGATACTCGTATCACTTTATTACTTGCGACGTGTATACTTGCACAATTGCGTAGCACTTATTACGCGCAACAAGTTTTTATCACCGTTGCCAGGGATTGACAATTGGTGTTAGTTGTTTTTGTTATTGCATTTTTTCTTAGTTTTACTAACTTTTCTTTTTGTTTGTTTTATCAAAAAAAATTAGGTGCGCTACAAGTTAAGGGATATCAACATGTCGGGAAATAAAAGCCGATCTATTCGAGAGTTGATGTTAGAAGATATGAATCAATCCAATCAAGAGTTTCTTGCACCCTTTGATGATTACCTATACCAACCGAGAAAAGCCCAAAGAGCCTATACCGTGGAAAAATCTTGTGCTATGTGTGGAGAACATCATGTGTTTGAAAATTGCCCTCACATTTTTTGTGCATATGACTACATGGAGTACCATAGAGGGAACCAACAGCAAAATTCTTCATGGTATAGTCAAAAAGCTCAAATTTTTTTTGCCATAACAATTTTGCCTCAGCAACAGATATGCCATGGCAATGGAGTCCTTTTCAAGAGCATTCTAATTCCTTGTAGGAAACGTTGCTAGCTTCCTTAGCTAGACTTGACAGATCAATTGAAGAGATTCGAGAGCTATCAAAGTCCATGGATACGAGGATAGCTCAGTGGGATGCAACATTGGGGGATTCAGAAGATCAATTGAGGAGATCCACATATGTCATGGATAACATGCACCAACAATTCATTCCTAGGGATACTGAAGTCCCAAGGCAAGAGAACAAGGAACAATGCAAGGAAAGCTCTCCTATGTGTGAGGAACAACTAAAACCTCAAAGTCGAGAGTATGTTGATAAGAAAGACTGCCCAACACATGATGAGCCTGAGCAATAAATTGCCTCAGCAATGATTGAGGAGCCTGAACAGAGCAATGCTGCGACAACACTCATTGAAGCTGAGAACAACAATACTACAACAAATTCTGAGGAACCTGATGCCCAGAAGGTTACAACGTTGATGTTGAAGCAGGAATATGTAGATTGCTCTCATCTATAGTTGCCACGGTAATTGTATGACCACATGCAAGATCAACGAGATGATAATACTTTGCCAATGGAATATGAACAGGTAATGGTTGAACCTTTCGAATTCTTTAAAAACTCACATCGTCTATTGCAGGTATGTCTTAAGGAACCGATGTTGGTAGATTTGAAGCCATCGAAATCTCTGCTGATGGAGATGTTTGAGAGGCCAAAAGAAAATAGTGTTTGGACTCGTAAAGCTTTTCAGAAAATTAATTTTTGCCTTGACTTACAGCGAATTTTGGCAACTGATTGCCACGGCAATTAGCTAGAGCAACAATTGCCACGACAACAAAGGCTACATCCAACCATGATGGAGCTCGACGAGAATGAGGTAATTAAATGGTTGGATGTTGATATAAATTTTCCTAATAATATATTCATGCCTTCAGGAATAGTAGCAAGGTGGAAGATGTGCATGGACTAAAGGGAACACGAAAGAAAGACACCTCCACCATGGTGATGAAAAAGGGAGTAGTGGAAAGCACATTGGCCAAACTCTTTTTGGGCAATATTGTCACCCGATGGAGGGTGCGGATGGACTATAAGAAGTATAAAAAACGACACTCCTTAAATTTTTTCAGATATGCAGTAACATTAGAAGATGCATGAAAATGCTCTTTCTAAGAATTTATAATTTTTTATTTTTTTATTTTTGGAACGTTATTTTATTTTTGTTTTTTCTTTATTTATTTTTGGAATTTTTAGGAGATATTTTATTTTTCTTCATTATCTTTAGTTTCCAGGTTTTCTTTGTTTCCTTTTCTTTTCCACAATAAGACTCATAACTACCATGCTAAGGGAATTCACTGCCGACTACTTGCCACGACAACCACAACAAGTTTTTGGCGCCGGCAACAGAAACTGGCGATGCCCAGGCAACAACAATGGCTTCGGCAACTACTGATTCCCAGGTAAGTGAACCTGCCTCAGAAAACATGGATCAAATCAAAGTAATACTATTCACGCGGTACCAGCCACAAGCATTCAACCACCGACCGGAAAATGAATCAAGCAAACGGCACGAAGGAAACTTATCACTCGAGGTGATGACCTCTCCAACTAACTCATTTCATTTAGTTTCTTTTAAATTTTGTTTCATTTTTACATGCATTGAGGACAATGTTTCTCTTGAGTTTGGGGGGTGCTGGTTTCTAGTTAGTTTCATGTTTAGTTGCATTCATCTTTAGCAATCACATATAGGTTGCATATGTTACTTACCATACCTTTAATTGGATTTAATTGCTTAAGACTTGTTGAATATCCAATGATGAATTTTTGTCACTGCACTTAATTGAAAGAACCTTTAATTTTAGGATTGCATGAAAAGAACTTAGAATTTTACTATGATGCTGAATTTTTTTACACGGTTGTGGCTTGTTGATTGAAAGAAACTTAGTGAACTTAGGTTGCTTAAAATTTGGGTAAATTTAAAATTGAAAATTTAAATTCTTGCTAGAGGTGCCCGAAATTGGCTCTAGTAGTTAATGCACATTAAAGAATCGCTAGAGGTGCCCGAACCAACTTAACTTTTTCCTCAAGAAGGATTTTGACCTAGCCATCTCATATTTAAAGGAGATCAAGCTGTCAAAGAGAGTTGAGCAAGAAGTGAGATATTTCGACAAAAGAGTTCAAGAGGGGGGAGTTCGATTGAGAGATATTTTCCAAAGAGGGCTGATCGATTTCTTCTTCTTCTTCTTTGCTTCCATTAGATTCATGGTTTGGGGATTATTCTTTGTATATCTTTTGAACCCAACCATGAACTAACTTGATTGGTTGGGGTTATTGTGTTTTGTGGTTGTGAGAAATAATTGGATTTTGTTTAGGTAATAAGAGTTTGCACTTTCAATTCAAGGTTTACTCATTCTTGGTTTTTATTATTGTTTGCGAGTGAATTGGGAGATGATCTCGTAGCTTTATCTATTTATCTAATATCGGGAGAGTTAGATTCAAGAAACGAATGAGTATGGTCTTTATTCAATCTATTGATGGTGAAGATTAATCCGGCTTAGGAATGAGTTAAGGATTTCAACGGCTAAGAGGAGCGCAAGATTGGTTGTTGTTCACCCTTGATTCATGCAGGGATGTATTATCAAGGCATGCACAAATAGCTAGAGTTTCGACTTAGGGATAAGAAGAAACCATTGAAGAAAACTCCGCAGAACCTTGAAGCTGCTGCCCAGCCGCCCAAACAGTTGCCTAGCCAGTTGCCCAGGCAACCGCTGATTAGTTGCCAAGGCAACCCCACTGCGCAAGTTGCTACGGCAACTGAGTTGCCCTTGCACTCTTTCACTAAGACGATCCAATCGGCTATCAAACCTCAACTCACGATAACCTGACATATTCCCTCTTATTTGATTTCATCTATTCTTTTAGTTTATTGCTCTTAGTTTACTCATTAGTTATAATTCCTACGATCACCTGCTGGTGTTTTTCTTTTCTAACGCAGTAACTTAAGCAAAGTGGCCCAAACCAATCCCTGTGGAGACGATACTCGAATCACTTTATTACTTGCGACGTGTATACTTGCACAATTGCGTATCACTTATTACGCGCAACAGCTGTGTTTGGAGTAGTGTGCGCAATATCCTGGTATGGACCATAGGAGATGGTCGATCGGTGGATTTTTGGCGGGATGCTTGGTTGGGGGATGTCGGCCCGTTACTTCATCATGTTGTAGATTTGGTGAGGGCACAGAATCTCCCTAGGGTATCGGTGCATGATATGGTTGATTCTACGGGGCATTGGCGCTGGCAGGACCATGCCTCGTTCCTTCCAAGGCCGATTCTTCATCGTTTAGCGGCATACTTGACCCCGCAGAAAGTCAATATGACTGATGAAGTTGGTTGGAAATAGATTGTTTCTCGTGTTTTCACGGTCAAGACAGCTTATGAGTTGCGAGCATGTGCGGAGGAGGCCCAATATGGTAATTTGTGGAAGAGTGTTGCTTCTTTTCAGGAACTCCCGAGGATACGTCTGTTTCTATGGCTTGTTGCGAACAATCGGGTACTGACGAATGTGGAACGGGTTCGAAATCATATGGCGGACAACACGGTCTGTGGTGTGCGCGGAGCTGCGGTGGAGTCTATTGACCATATTATGCGTCATTGCCCAATCGCAACTGGAATTTGGGTAAGTTCGGTACCCGTAGATAGACTTTCTGAGTTTTTATCCATGAGCTTTTCTGATTGGCTTATGGTGAATTTGTCCAAGCCTGCGCATTTTGGTTTAGAGCTGCCTCATTAGGACATGTTTTTTGGTTCGGTTTTGTGGGTTCTTTGGAATCATCGGAATCTCTATGTGTTTAACCTGGAAAAGTGTGTTGAGTTTATTGTTTGGGAGGAGTGCCAACGGGTGTATGAACAGTGTTGTTTGGCAATTTCGAACAGGGGGCTTCCGGTCCAGGTTAGACGTTCGGGAGGTGCCCAGTGACAAGGTTGGCAGTCGCCTATGGCCGTTTGGGTGAAGATCAATACGGATGGCTCTAGGATGTCTCCTTCAGGGCTCGCTTCGTGTGGGGAAGTGTTGTATAATGTTCATGGGGAATGGTTATTTGGCTTTAACAAGTATGCGGGGATTTGCTCGATTTTTTAGGCTGAATTATGGGGTGGTTATTGAGGGTCTGCGGTTGGCTTGGGCAGAAGGTTATCGACGTATTTTGCTTGAAGTGGATAGTTTGGATGTTGTGAGAGCCTTGGATAACAGGAGCGGTTGCAGTGGCTTGGCTTCGGCGACTCGTGTGATTGGGGAGTTGTTGGATAGGCCTTGGGAGATCCGAATTTGTCATGTCAGGCGAATGTCGAATAAGGTTGCGGATAGACTAGCCAAGATGGCTCGAGGTAATGATGTTAATTGCTTTGCCGAGGGGGCGTTCTCGACTAGTGTTTTTCAGACTCCACCGGCCGAGATCATTGCCTTGTTGCATAATGATTTGTTCCCTGATATGGGTCAAGTTTGATTGTGTTAGTTCGGACAATTATCGCTTTGTAACTACTATCAAGTATACTATTTTTCCCTCATTTAGGTTTAGGAGGGTTTTTTAACGAGGCACTTGGTAGTACGGGTAGGTTACCCTTCTTTTATTTATAAAAAAATATAAAAAAATTTAAAAGATATTTTTATCTTAATAAAAAATATATTACGAGGCCTCTTTAAAATTATTATTTTTTATTTTTTCTTGTAATTTATTGAACCAAATTCTTTTGTTTTCCTCTATAAACATTTTTAATTCAATTCATTTGGGGCTCTCTTTTCTTAAGGATCCTACGCAATCGCTCATCTCGTACATGTCCAAACTTCCTCCACTATCCAACGTGTCAAAAGACAATTGGTTGGTGACCCCCCTAAGCGAACACTCCTGTTGTCCAAGTAAAATATCCATAAACATCAGGACTAAAAGATTTGATTGGAACCAAAATCCTCCAGTTCCTGCCCGCGGTTCAATTCCTAAAAAATCAAACTTTCCCTCAAAAAGTAAAACCTTCTTTTTTATTTATATTTTGGTCCCCAACCTAAGTTCCCAACGTCTGCATTTCTTATTTTCTCTCTGGCCAAAAAGCAAAACACAGAGAGAATCCTTCATTTCTTCTCTGTGCAGTGCCTTTCTCTGTGTGGCGTCGGGGACTGTTTCGAAAATGGGGAAGAGTTCGAAACGAAAGCTTGAAAATAAGACCGATGAATCTATCGACTCAGAATCCGAAACCCAAAACCAAGGCGTGACTACTTTGTTGGATCCTCCCAAATCGAAAAAAGCCCGGAAAGTTGTATCCGATTCCGACCTCTGTCTCGTCGGTCCACCCATCGCCGCAGATGAAGCCCGGCAACGATGGCCACGGAGATATCAGTCAAAGGTTAGCACGCAGCATAAGAAAAAAGAGGTTGCATTTTATTTCCCCCTTTTAATCCTCCTTTGACCCCGCTTTAAATTTGTTTTTTCACTTGTGCTTTACAGAATAAGGTTAAGAAGCAGACTGTAAGCGAGACTTCAAATGAGTAAGTTCCTTTACTTGTAATCAATCAAGAATACTGGTACAATGCTTCATTTATCGATACTGAGTAATGGGCAAAACGTTTCGATGGTTGTTAATGCTTATTAATGGTTAAAACGTTTAACTTTACAAAGAGTGTAGAGTAGTTGTACTGTTGATGCTTATTAGTGCTGTTAACTTTTGGGTTTTGCTTCTTTCCCAATTATAAGGGATGATGATGATGTGCTACAAGCTAGGAATCATTATACAGAGGCCATGGTTGATGGTTGTCTCTACAAATTGGGTGATAATGCATATGCCAAGGTATGGTTTTATATGTTAAATGTTCTTTGCCATTATTTTTTTGGGATTAAATTGAGTGTTATGGATGATCTTTTGCTTTCAGGCAGAAGATGGCAGCCCTGATTATGTTGCCAGAATTGTTGAATTCTTTGGAACAGTTGATCGGGAACCATACTTTAAAGCTCAATGGTTTTATAGAGCTGAAGATACTGTAAGGACATTTTTTTTTTGAAGCTTGGTGGTTTTGATAGGCATCATATTTATCTCTTTGTCTAATGTTTTCTAAGGGGACTCATTTTTTCAAAATTTTTGGAAAATTTTAGGTCATTAGCAAGGAAAATGCACATTTGATTGATAAGAGACGAGTGTTTCTGTCTGATATCCAAGATGACAACCCATTGAACTGTATTGTTTCCAAAGTAGAAATTGCTGAAGTTGCACCGGATGTAAGACTGACACTTGTAGCACACTATCATTTGTTATATTTTGCTTATACAAAGCTTAATTTTATTTTAATTTTATGTTATTTCTAATCTCAGATTGACTTAGCTTCTAAGGAGGGAAAAATCCTAGAATCGGGATTATATTGCAATATGAAGTACTTGTTACAGCACTTGACATTCAAAAACATATTCACTGGTAATATGTCATATTTGTACTGATTTTGGAGATTATTTCCATTTACTGCAAACAAGTTAGCAATATAATGCATATCTTTATAATTGCAGAGATTTCTAAAAAAGATAGTAGTGCTTCTTCAGTAGTTTCCAGTTACTGTGATTCGAATGAATGTGGTTCAAATAATACTAGTTCAGAAGCTCAGAAGTTTGATAAGCCACAAAAGTATTTGCTGGATCTTTATTCTGGTTGTGGGGCTATGTCCACTGGCCTTTGCATGGGGGCCTCCTTAGCAGGCATAAAGCTTGTCACAGTGAGTCAATTCATAACATTTACAATACATTATTTGTTTATTTATTTATATCTTTTCACTTATAGTTGAATGAGAGTATGTTCCTTACTTTTGGTATTGTAGAAGTGGGCTGTTTATATAAATTCATTTGCTTGTAAAAGCTTGCAGTGGAACCATCCTGAAACTAAGGTAAACTGTTTCCCTATTAGATGATTATTAATGTATCTCAGTTTTTAGCATTGACTGTATATTTCTTATAATGACCATTAGGTGAGGAATGAGGCAGCAGAAGATTTTTTGAGTTTGCTGAAGGAGTGGGAGAAGTTATGCGAGAAGTTCTTGCTTGATGCAAACAAGCCGTCTGAAGATGCTTCCAATGAAGTGTTGAGGACAAGGATGATGATGGCCAAGGATGTGAAGAAGTAGAAGAAGAAGAAAAAGAGGGACAAAATGATAGTGGCTCTGAGGATTCTGAAGAATTTGAGGTTGAGAGATTTTTGGACATTTGTTTTGGTGATCCTAATCAAATGAGGAAGCGAGGATTATATTTAAAGGTATCATTATTCTTCAAAGAATGCAGAATTGCTACCAGTGATGGTAGTTTGTTGTCATATTTTGTCTTTGTTTTATCATATTGGTGGAATATTTGGTGAAATCATATGCACTAACTGCTCATTGTGAGTAAGCTTCTCTCTCGGATTAAAATGTTTTTCAATTTTTACCTCAAATATAGGTGCGTTGGAAGGGTTATGATAACAGTTATGATACTTGGGAGCCTATTGAGGGCTTGAGGTAATTTCATCTCATTTACATCTATGAAAACTTTCTCTTACCTTGTAAAGTAATTTGCTTAATGGAATTTTGTATTTTCAGTAATTGCCAAGAAAAATTGGAGTTTGTGAGAAAAGGGCACAAGTCAAACATATTGCCTTTGCTGTAAGGTTTTCTTCACTTTTGATTATATAAACTTATTATATCAGTGTTGTATATGTAATACAACTTTTTCCTTTCTATTTCATTTTTGTTTGTTCTTGCAGGGGAGTGTTTATTTTATATGTGGAGGGCCCCATGTCAAGGCGTGAGTGGGTTTAATCGTTTTAGAAACTCAACAACACCACTGGAAGATGAAAAAATAAGCAGTTAATTGTATATATGGACACTATTGAGCATTTGAAACCAAGATATGTACTAATGGAAAATGTTGTGGACATACTAAAGTTTGCTAAGGGTTTTTTGGGAAGGTATGCCGTTGGCCGTTTAGTTTCCATGAATTATCAAGCTAGAATGGGGATGATGGCTGCAGGAAATTATGGGGTTCCACAATTTAGAATGAAGGTTTTCTATGGGGTTCACATCCTTCAGAGGTAAGTATACGTGAGAAAGGAGCCATGGTGGCCGGAGAAATGAACGTCGGTGAACAATGAACAATAAAATATGAAAAGTTAGAGTTTAACGATAGAACAAAAATAGTATTTTCAACAGAGAACAATGTGTTTCTTTGTATTTTCTCTTATTATTCTTATTTAAATGTATATAAGGTGAGTCTTTAAATAGGCAATTACAGAATTTTAGTATAGCTAAAACTGTACTTTTATCTTTAATTTAAATAAGACTTTATCTCTAATTTAAAGAAGACAAATAAGATTTTATTTCTAATTTAAAGAAGACTTCTAGTAAATTTAAACTACTAGTTACTGACTTAGAAATAAACTCTAATTATAAAGTTACAATCCACACTCCCCCTCAAGCTGGTGAATAAATGTAGTAGAGAATCAGCTTGGATTTTAGATGCGATGCTTTGTGCAAAAAAAAAAGAAAAAACCCCAGCAATTTTAACTTTGCTGATTTTTTTTTACAACGACTCAAGCTTCGTGTGTTGTTCCTTAGAGAAAAATGCTCCCCTTTCTTGAGAGTCTTTGATTTGATTGATGCATCAATTGGAATATCAGGATTCTCCACTGGATACTCCAGCATGCACTTCCTAACTAGATTTCTGATGCGAAAGATGTAGGTTGTGATGACAAGAATCTACACTCCCTCTCAAGCTTGTAGTTACACATACTAAAAACTCAACTTGGATCTTTGATGTAAATTCATTTTCCTATCTTTTACAATAGATGGCTAAGATAGAACTGAATAGTTTTTAAGGCTAAACTATAACATTTCCCTATCTTTTACACTGGATGGATAAGATAGAACAAGATAGTTTTTAAGGCTAAACTATAACATTTCCCTATCTTTTACAATAGATGGCTAAGATAGAATCATTAAAAGAACACTACCATGCATCTTGTGATTGAATGAGGGTGAATATCAGAGGAAGTAATTAGGCATTCTTCACCGGACAGATCCGATGATTTGTCAGTAGCGGAAGAAAAATAGTTTCATGACCTTCTGCGGCAGCGGAAGAGAACCGGCGTCGGGATCGTCTGTGGCTCTGATACCATGTGAGAAAGGAGCCATGGTGGACGGAGAAGATTAACGCCGGTGAACAATGAACAATAAAATATGAAAAGCTAGAGTTTAACGATAGAAAAAAAAAGTATTTTCAACAGAGAACAATGTGTTTCTCTGTATTTTCTCTTATTATTCTTATTCAAATGTGTATAAGGTGAGCCTTTAAATAGGCAATTACAGAGTTTTAGTATAGCTAAAACTATACTTTTATCTTTAGTTTAAATAAGATTTTATCTCTAATTTAAAGAAGACAAATAAGATTTTATTTCTAATTTAAAGAAGACTTCTAGTAAATCTAAACTACTAGTTACTGACTTAAAAATAAACTCTAATTACAAGGTTACAATCCACAGTATATTTCAATTTGTGTAGTATGATGACATCATAAGATTATTGTTTAATACTTAAATCTTTTTTCTCCTTTAGAAACTGCCTCCATATCCATTGCCAACTCATGAGGTTTTATCTAGTGGATTTGTTCCAAATGAGTTTGAGGTATGTATACTAGAACTTAAACAATTATGTTTTTTTATATTACTATTATATACTTATATATATTTGGTTCTAAGCTGAATCTATTTATTTTGATACTAGGAAATACATGTTGCATATGACAAAGGATTCTTGTCAGTTGAAAGGCGCTCTCACTCTTGGTGATGCAATTTCTTATCTTCCACAGGTATGCTTTTTTTCCCTTTTTAATGTGTAATTGAGACTTTGGAATATGCTATTTATTTATTTTTCTTTTTACATTGTTTAGGTTAATAATGATGAGAGTCAAGATCAAAGAAATTATGGTACAAAAGCTCGTACAGAATTTCAAAAATTTATTAGATTGCAGAGGAAAGGTATGTTCCTTGCATTGCTTGTTGTTCATATGCTTTGAGATATCTTATGACCAAGTTTTTCTGTTTGTAGTGTAATAAATTTAGTAATTGATATTTTCCATGCATCATCCTTAGGAATGCTGTATGAGCATCACTGTTTGCAATTTTCATTGAAATGAAATTGGTATTCATTATAATATTTTACAATCAAGTTTTTACACCGTGCAGATGTAATATATTTATCAGTTGATTCTCGACATGCATTGTCATCTGGAATGCTGTATGATCATCAGCCTTTGAAATTGAATGCTGATTATTTGGATCGCGTTTGTCAGATTCCCAAGAAGGTATGTGCAGAGTTTACTTGTTTATGGTTCTTGGACTGACATATTTCTCATTCTCAATAGTTAATATTTGTTTTTTCAGGGTGCGAATTTTAGAGATTTACCTGGTGTAGTAGTAGGTGGAAATAATAGGGTAGAGTGGGACTCAACAATGGACAGAGTATTGCTCAAATCTGGAAAACCATTGGTATTATGTTGTCTGCAGCTCTTATTTTTTATCAAATCCATTTCGTTTGAGTTTTCTTAATGGAATTATTTTAATAGGTGCCGGATTATGCAATGAAGTTCGTCAAAGGGAGATCAACCAAGTAAGCATCATATAACTATTATTAGTGAGTTTTGATTTTGCTACAATGCTATAGTTTGCACAATCTTATACGGTGATTGGAATTTAGGCCATTTGGTCGTCTGTGGACGGATGAAATTGTTAACACAGTGGTGACAAGGGCTGAGCCTCACAACCAGGTTTTCTTCTTCTATTTTGTTGTATTGGGTTGCAAGGATTAAGGATGTTTGTATGTTATTGAAATATATCATATTTCCTTCCTAAAAAGCAAACCTTTTTGGCAGGCAATCATTCATCCTTCCCAAGACAGTACTTACAATCTGTGAGAATGCAAGATTACAGGGGTTCCCGGATTGTTACAAGCTTTTCGGGACTATCAAGGAGAGGTTTGTCAATCATAAACTTTGAGTCATCTAGTTGGAGAAGCATAGCATATGCCAATTACAAGTACACTTTTCCTTTACTGTTTCCAGGTACATACAGGGGGGGGGAATGCTGTTGCTGTTCCGGTTGCAACTGCGTTGGGATACTCATTCGGTTTGGCATGCCAGAATCTATGCAATGACGAGCCCCTGATGACCCTTCCTTTCAAGTTCCCGAATTGCCTTTGGTTCTGATTGAGGAAACAAGTAACAGTGCCCAGGGTATCGATTTCCTTCTATGCAAATGGAGGTGCTTCTTTCATGGTGTTCCCCACTTCTACTTGAATTTGAATGATCAACTTATTTGTGTTTTCGTAGTTGCCTGTGTAAGTTTAGACAAAAACGGAATTATTGTGTTGTATTCGGAGAGCTGCCTTGTGTGTTGTCACAGTTTGCTCGTTTCTTTGTCGTGTAAGAGTTTCTCTTTATATTTATGTGAACTTTCAATGGTGATTAGAATGAAAATTTCTCAAATAAATGCTGTTTCAATGTCGTACATTTATTTAAATTTCAACAGGTAATTAAGTTGTAGATTACTTTGTAAAATAAAATCTTGCTTAATAAATATTTGATTTTATAAATATAAAGTCTTAGTTTTTTGTGATCTATACTAAAATATGAAAAATAATAAATGAAATTGTATAAGATTATAATTCACATATATTATAATTGAGGTTGTTTCGATGTACTCAAATTTAATTAATAGAGTATAATTCAAACACTTTAGTTATTATTTTTATTTCTTATGGGATTGTGAGTAATTAAACATAATAACCTTCAATTTCTCATATAATAATTAAAATCTTTGAAATTAGGGTGTAAATGAACCGGGTTTGAACGAACAGTTTGTTTGTTTACTTTTAAATGTGTTTATATTTGGTTCATGTTCGTTTAAATTTTAATATTGTGTTCGTGTTTGTTTATTTATTTTTGAAGGTGTTCGTTTGTTCAGTGTTCGTGAACGTGTTTGTTTAAATGTTCATTCGTTTATATGTTCAGAAATATTAACTAAACAAACAAAAAATAAAATGAATTCCAAAGTTGTGCAATTGTGAAATTAATCCACTAGGCCTTAAGCTTCTTAGGTTTCATAGTTTGAACTCCAAAGTTCACGCTATGTTTAATTTAGTTAATATCTTCATCAATATTTAAAATTTTAAAAATAAAACAAACCTATAAATGAGCTAATAAATGAGCCAATAAATGAGTTTGTTCGTGAACATAAACGAACCGAACACACATTTGTTCATGTTCGTTTATTAAACGAATATAAAAATTTTGTTAATACACATTCGTTTAAACGAACGTTATACGAACGGTTCGTCGAACGCTTTGTTCATTTACGCTCCTATTTGAAAATGTAAAAAGGATATCATTGTTAAAGTAGTAATAACAATTATATAGGCTTATATCACAAACAAGTACCTAAAGTACAATAGCTTTTCATTTAGGTACCTAAAATATTTTTTGTCAAAATAAGTAGGTACCTAAAGTATATTTTTTGGTAAAACTAAGTACTTAAAGTATACTTTTTGGTCAAAATAGGTACCTAATTTTTTTTGTCAAAATAAGTACCTAATATATTTTTTAATCAATATCACATGACAATTTTTAAGAACTTAAATGATATATATATATATATATCATTTAGGTACCTAGCTATAATTGAATCTTTCCTTTCATTTTCATTTTGAAAAAAACCCTAGCCGTCTCTGTAATTTTTTTTCAAGTGGCTAGCGGCGGCACCAACCTTGATGCTGGTTGTCGACCGCCGGCAATTATTTCTTTTTCTTTATTTCATTTTTGTTGTTCTCATTTTTAATTTCAATAATTCTGTTTTTGTGAAATGTTTTTTCTTTATCTTTGATATGCATCTTCTACCTTTTGGCACACTTTTTTTTTATTCGGTTGATTAGTCATTTTTATTTGATTTCTTATTAGGTTGGATTTGACGTTGCTACGACTAATAAGGTGGCGCTCTTTAATTATCCTGTTGATCTTCCTATTTTGGACCCTCGAACTGGATTCATATACGAGCTCACAATCACAGTCCTTGTTCGCGATCGAGTTGTGGTAATGATCGTGTTGTCAACGTGCCTTATTATTGTAATATGCATTTTTTAATGTCGTTTCTTGTTGGTATTTTACCTTTCATCGTCGAGCGCTGGTGATGTTTGTGTCTATTTTATTTCTAGTTTTTGAGTTAGGGTTTTACCCTTTCTTTGTATAGTCCTGTTTATGATCTAGAGATGCTAGATATGTCCAGATCAAGTTTGTTTACCTGAATTGTAAACTCTCATTGTATTTTTTTATTTTTCCTCTTTTAATAAAATTAGTGTACTCACATTAAAAAATATATACTTTAGGTACCTATTTTGACCAAAAAATACTTTAGGTACCTATTATGACCAAAAAATATACTTTAAGTGCTTATTTGGACTAAAAATACTTTAGATGCCTAAATAAAAATGCTAATATACTTTTGATTCTTATTTGTAATAAGGTATGGGGTGCGACATATCAAGGGTGTGGCTAAAAGACGTCAAGTTTCGAAATTTGCCGTCGAACTAAAAATGTTACACTTCTTGATAATATTTTTGGTTGTTTTTTTGAGTTTTTTGATAAATTTTCAGTTTGGGACAAAATATCGAAACTTACAAAATAAATATTGATATTGACAAAAAAAATTAAAAAAAAACAACAAAAAATATTATCAAAAAAGTCTAACATTTTCAATTCGGGAACAAATTTTAAAACTTGTCATCTTTTAACCGTACCCTAAACATGCCGAACGTTATACTCGTCCTAAACCTATTATATATTTATTAAAGAAGTTTCTGTCCATTTCCCTGGTTGGATTGAAAAGGATTGGGGCCATGTATCAAAATGGTGTGTATGTTTTTATTCTATTTAATTATTTTGAAGGAGGTAAACCCAAAATACATGCTTTGCAAAGCCCAACAATAATCCTGTCTTATATGGTTATGACTCGGTCTTACTGCTATACAAGTTATGTAATACAAGTACATTATTAAAGAACTAATCTTAGATTTAGATAAATTAATTGATCAAGCGATGAAAAATATTTATAATATTTTATTTTATGTAAATTTAAATTTTAACTGTACCTCTCTACTTGATCGAAAAAGAATTAATCTTAAACCTGTCTTTTTTTTTTTGGCTCTCTTACGTCACTACACACTAAACCACACATCACTATCAGCACACTTGTCACATTCTTTTAAGGGTGTTCGGAGTTTTTGAATTTTTAAAAAATTTAATTATATTTTAAATATTTTTTACATAGTTAATCCTCAAACCAATGAAATGAATTAATTAAATTTTTTGACCAACATTAAATTTTGACGATTTTTCTTGAGATATTATTATCACGTAACACTACAGTTTTATCTGTAATCACTCATTTTTGACCGGATTTTAGTATTATTAGTATTATTTTAATAGTAATACTATTAATATAAAATTAATAAAAAATAATCATAATAATAAAAATATAATATAAAAAGTAATATAAATAAGTAAAAAAATTAAATTAAAAAGCAAAAAAAAAAAATTGCATGGATGTGGGGGCTCCACGTCAACCCCATAAGCTCCTCCCTTTGCCTATAAATATGAGGCATGGGGAGCATTTGAGGAAGGAATGAGCCGGCAGTGGTGCCCAATAAGAGAGCCATGCTTTCGGGTTGCCAAGGATCGGGGCAATGCCCTCGGTCCTAACCGGTTCGATCGGAGTCTTATTTTGGATCCGATCTAGTTAATTTTTGGAGAGGTTGTGGTAGATCTCAGTGGGGTTCAGTCGGGATTCGTCATTCGAGCTCCTAGTAGTTAATTTAAAATTGTGTTTTTTAGTTTGTATGTTTATTTATGTTTTAGATTAGTATTTATTATGTTTTAAATTTATGTTTTATATTAATATTTTATTTATGTTAAATTTGTTTTTATTTATGTGTTAGATTAATATTTATGAATGTTAGCATTTTATATGTTAGATTTGTTTCTATTTATGAGTTAAATTAATATTTATGTATGTATTTTTATATTAGTATTTTATTTATGTTAGATTAGTATTTTATTATGTTAATATTTATTTGTATTTTATTGTATTTAAATTATTTGCCATATTTTATATTTTGCTCACTAAGATTGCATATCGAGATATATAAATTGTCAATGCGGTGCCCTTTTATCCGAGCGTAAACAGGGCCAGTATCAGGCGTAATGATGGTGGTTTGGGCGTTTACCCTCGGATAACGGGGCTTTTAAAATTTACCCGCACTTATAACCAAATTTTAAATTAATTGTCACTTTAATCCGAAAAGTTTAATATTAATAAAGCGATAATTATTAAAGTACCAATTTTGGGCGGTGTGGGGGGGTGCTAATCCTTCCCCATCCGTAACCGACTCCCGAACCCAACAATTTTCAAATCTCTGGTTTTATGGTGTCCGACCTACCTAAGTGGCCGATGGCGACTCTATTTTCAAAATAAAATACGGTTTCTTTAAAACCACACGGAAGACATTATTTTCAAAACGAAACAATAGATAAAACTCGTTTTTAGTGTAAGTAAAAAAGAGGATATTGCTACAGATGGCGACTCCGCTGGGGATGATTTTTGTTTTTTTCAAAAACAAATGAGAGTCAAGCTTTTTCAAATAATTACCGCTTTAGTAATATTAGAAGTTCCGGATTAAAGTGACTATTAAATTAACATTCGGTTATAATTGCGCGCTTATTTTAACGCACTTAAAATTTGGCATATAAACTCGTCCTTTTTAAGTGGGGGGAAAGCGCTAATGCTTTCGTGAGGATATCATTCCTCTGAGTAGGCCTAGCAAGTACCTTCGGGGCTCGAGTACCTTATGCTTTCGTAAGGATATCATTCCTTCGTGCAGGCATAAGCGAATGGGTCCCCCTGAATTGAACCCAGTTGAAAGGAGCCTATAATGGGTGATGATCAGGGGCCTTGCTACCCTTAGTAGGGGACAACAAGGACAGTTCGGGTACCTCTTAGCACCAAAACTGCATATAGAGAACATAGAAACCTACCCTTTTAGAGCCATGCGGATAACCTTAGGTGTTTTAGACAGGATAAATAGGGTTGTTTTGTTTGTTTACCTTATTTAATTTGTCCTTTTATTTTTGTATTTATTATTTTTATCCGGTACTAACTCATTTCTTTTTGTGTCTTATTTTTATTTTTATTTTACACATACTTTTGTTGCATTATCATTGCATCAACATTACATAGAGGCGTTGATTCAAGTGGTTTGCCTAATTAGAAAATCTTCCATCATGGAACAATGTGTCTTAAGAAGGACGACATCGATCTAGTCGTGCGACATTGGTCAGAGATTAATCAACAGATCCGAGGTAACAATTTGTCGAGCAAGCATGTAGTGCCAAAGTATACACACGAGACCCTGATGGTGGACATACAACGAGTTGCAAGGCGTGTGAATGACATAGCTACCGAAGCCGCGGCTCTCCGACCTTTCGTAACCCCGAACATGGAAGAAGCACCAAGGTTTATCAAGTTGCTCAGAGCTATCGAAGAGCTAGGAGGTAGAGCTAGGGCTTATGTGTAGAACTTTATTTTGTAATTAAGACTTTTTGTAATAGGGACTCATTTTGTAATGTGGACCATTTTTGTAATATGGACCCTTTAGTTCATATGGAAGTCGTTCGAAAGGGTGATTACCAGTGGAATCAACGCCTTTATTTGCATCATGTTGCATATCATGATATGATGTTGATTCAAAAACAGTTCATTAAAAGGCTTTCAAAATAGAAAAAGTATATTTTGCCGGAAACGATAATATTACAGTATCGAGTTAGGCCGAGCAAAGACCAATCGAGAAAGAAGACGGTATGATAGTAAGGCATGTGCATCACAGAAGATTCAGTCAGGGCCGCAGAACCCCAATTTTAAATATTCACATTTAACCATTTTTTAAAAATCTCAATGATTTTAATTTAACTCCTTTAAAAAATTTCTGAAAATATTATTATTTTGCTTTGAACCTTTTTCCCTCCCAAAACTTTCAGAATAATAATAATAACAAAAAGAAACCTAAAAGTTTTATTTTTTAAGTAAGTTAAAACCTTTTGATAATAAAAAGGGGGAAATTTTAAACCAAATGATCATAGAGAATTTTAATTTAAACCCTAAAAAGTTTTAAAGTACTCCCCTAGGGTCGATAAGATCCATCTTTGTTTAGACGTATTATTCGTTTGCACCCAGATCTACAGAAAAAAAGATCTAGTCTGCATTATGCATGCACTTATTGATGTCCTTTTCAGAAGCCACAAAAATAAAGATCATGACATCACGAGTCTATGGAATAGAATAAGAGGAGAAGACGAAGTCATCCATCATCCTGAAGACGACGTCAAGACGTGGAGCACAGGTTTTACTTTCTGAAGTCAAGGTCTCTAGAATAAATCCAACTGTTACCTGTAATTCATTATTAATTTCTTGCAAACAGACATTTTCTCTATTGAAAGTTTTTTAAAGACTGTTCGAGAATCAACACCGCATTTGCATGAATTCTCGCATTTATAGGGTATTGATTCCCGAAGTGGTTTCTCAAATCTCAGAAATCGTTCATAATTGGCAAATGGTCGTCTGGTCAGATATTAGAGGGCACGAATCCAAGGTTTTGTCCCAAAACAAGATCGGAGATAATAGAAGAGGAACCATCTAAAGACTTCAGGTCAGACACGGTAAGGAGACACGATACTAGTAATGAACAAAGTAAAGTGCAAAAGTTGAAAGAAGAAGAGGTAAGAAGTGATGAATCATATGAATACTTTGACGAAAGGTAAGCGATCCATCAAACCGAAAGAAGAATCGATTAAGGATCAGAATAGAGAACGAGATAGTCAGAATTCTACCTCCAAGCCAGCCAAATATGACAAATTGAACCCTTTTGTGATCTGCATCAATAAACAGGCGGAAGATATGTCTGAGTAGGGCTTTCAAAAAGTAGAGTTCGATCCAGAAGAAACCCGAGAAGCAAGTAATGAAAAGAAGTACATCTCGATTCCTGTAAGGTACACCGAACTACACATAATGTTCATCGAAAAGAGCCTTATTACCTCGGTGAAGTCTCTAACGAAGAGACCATCTTATCCGAGAGATTACGGAACACGTGCTAGAGGCAGTTACCGTTTAGGAAGTTTGGGTCACAGTATTGAGGATTACAGGGCCCTGAGGAACAAGTTCAAGATCTTATCACGATGAGAATTTTGGCTTTCGAAGACGGAGTTCCCCAATTCTATAGTGAGCTAACAATCACCCGAGGGGCAAAGTCGAGGAAGAATCGATATCCAGGACAAAGTTCGAGTAATACCGAAGTGGGTCACTCAAGCAAGTTAAATTTAAAGATCGAAGATAGGGGTATCCCAGGAGAGGGATATTCTTTCGAGTTTAGCCATCTCAGATAAGAGAAAGATAACTTGGATAAAATTAAATTTGCAGAATGATCACCAGAAGTTTTACTGAGTGTTTAAGAATATCAGATTGGGTCACCTTTAAAGAATAGATGAACGATGTTGTTCAGTTGAAGGACGACTCAGAATATTGGAAGAAGAGAAACTAGTCAAGCGAGAATCAAGTCAGGCTGTTATCATGTAAGTTTGAGGAAATTGGAAATAGGTACGATAGCCTCCAAAAATGAGCTAAAGAATAACTTAGCCGTTAACAAGAGTTTTGGAAACAAGTTTACGACAGAGCAATGACAATCCAACACTCTTCAGTTGGAAAGTAAAAAGGGACAACTTCCAAGCTGCGAAAGACTAAGCAGGGGATAGATGAAGACCCGAAGATCGATATTACCCGAGCAGGTAAGGTGGCTCAACAAGGTGGCAGGCTTAGTCAGAACATGGGCCAAGTGTTAGACCACGGAGGCAAGCTGACCGGACTACTGGATGAAGTTAAGAAAATAGACACTGAAGCTTATCAGTAACTGTAAATATCTAATGTCTGATATAATGAAACCTTTTGGCCTCAATGAACGTTGTTCTATGGGGATCACTTTTGGAATCAATACCTTACTACATTCATGTTTATATTTTCGGGTTGCATTGCAATATATTGTACAGTCATGTCATATTTTACATAACATTATCATTACCTTGCATAAAACTTTTAGGGGTAATCCAAATAAAAATTAGAGTTTTATCGTGAATAAAAGAATTGAACACACTCAAAAATCAAGATTCGAGCAGTTAGAAGATTGAAACGAGAGAAAAAGAGAGAGAAAAAAGAAGTTTGATGCCTTTGATGCAAGAAAGCTCTATTTGAACCCTGATTTGGCCGTTCCTCCAGATTCCAAAAATTCCCAGATTTGCGCGTGATAATGGAACAAGATGCCCCCAAGATTCACGTGACCATATTCTGCAAAAAGATGGAGGGCTGCATTGAAAAATTATCGATCCACTACTTCCCCGACAGTCTAGCAGGACCTACCGTGATATGATATGCTTTGGACCTAGCACAAAGTCGTCAGTATCTCCAGGGTACGAAGATGAAACCTGATGAAAGCTTCAAGAAATGTGCTTTGAGGTGTCTGTGTTTAGCGACCCAAGTGCAGCCTCCCATAGATGAAGAGGAAAGTGACTTCCATGCCATCTTTCTTATTTCTTCTTTGATAAGGTGCTTGAGAAAATGAATGCCAGCTTTGAGGACTTCATGACAGTCGGAGAGAGAATCGAACATGCAATCCATGACCTAAGTTTAAAAAACCAGACATGCCTAGGAGCAAAAAGGAAAGAAAGAGATAAATGGGTACCACTTTCGAAGGTTCTCGTGATCGTAAGAGAAGAAGACAAGCAGATTTCCCCGAATCACTGAGAAAAATTCCTCGAACAAGTACATATTTAGAGATATTCGGAGTATTCCATCTCGGACATATGGCCTCATATGGGTAAGGGTTAATACCTTACCTCAAGGCCGATAAAGATTACGCACAGCTCATATGCTCACAGTTTTGATCCATACAGTATATGTGAGTTCTACATTGAGGCGCCAGGGTATGACACTAAGAAATTTGGGGTCGTTAATAGAAAAAATCAAGAAGCTGGTTGACGAGGGATTCATGACGAGAGAGTTGATCCATCGGTGGAAAAACAAGAGAAGAGGCAAGCCTACATTACAAAGGACGGAATGAGTTAGTACTTGGGAGGTAGTCCGGAGGTCCATATGGTTTTCCCATCAGTTCACAAAGAAATTCTCAATGCTTTGGAAAAAAACTCTCAAACAGATATTTTTTAGAATTAAAAAACACATTTCCATTTAGAAAGCATTTTTACATTCTTGATTCTTTAAACATTTTATTTTTATGGGGTAGTTTTTGTTCTCCCTTATGCATATACATGCCTTTTTGAATGGACATATGTATATATCATTTCTATACCATGTCCTAGAATTTTGAATGCAATAGTACATTTGCTTCAGATCCAAAGCTCAACTCTAAGTTGCATATATTTAAAAGAGATTGAATGTTGTAGGGATACTGTAAATGTGAGTATCTGCTAGTTTACTTAGGCCAACAGAGGAACAAAGCGAATGTTTAAACAATAGGCAGTTCCTATTTTAGGAATTTATCTTCTCAGGCACTTGTCGTTTAAGATCCTTGAAACGAGAGTTGACCCTAAACCTCTACCCCCTGAAGGCTTTCTTAGGACATCTGTGAATGTGACGACGAATGGTATTCTTTTACTTTACCAGAAGACAGAGATGAGATCAGACATATTGGATATGATGATTAGAAAATCATTAGAAGAAAGTGGTTGAAAACAAGGATATGTCCAAACGAAAAACCAAAGAAAAGAAGAGAAATGGCAACCAGAAGGCCGAAGCAATCCAAATCGAGTAAATATCAGAAAAGTTGCAGAGAGGCAATTAACTTCGAGGGGAATATATCATCAATACCCATTATAGATACGTGTTGATTCGAGGATACATTTATAGACTCGAATAAGAAGAAAGAGATTCAAGACTAAAAGCCCAAAATGGGCAGTCTAAAACAAAAAACAAAAAAAAATAAAGAAAAGAAAAAAAATAAAAAAGAATAAAAGAGAGAGAGAGAAAGGAAGAAAAAAAGAAAAGAAAAAGGGAAAAAAGAAAAAAAGAAAAAGAAAGAAAGAATATTGTATATGCTTCACACACAGATCAAACAATACAAGAATGAGACTTCAACTATGAGCAAGAGACACAAGGAATCCACATTTCAAGTAAATATCAGTTTTAAAAATTAGTATAGAAGCTCGAATTGAAGCCAAGTCAAGACAAGTCGGCCCGAAGATTGCCAATTTCGAAAAAGGAAATGACCTCTAGGGTGAAAACCCAAAAATGGGCAGTATAGAATGATCCTGAAAATGAAGAAAAAGAGTAGTCTGCCTGAGCATACTGGCATCAATATCCAACCAAAATACACTGATCTGAAGGTACATAAGAAGGAAGTGACCTATAGGGTGAAGACCCAAAAATGGGCAGTTTAGAGCGATCCAAGAGAAAAAGTGAAAAAAAGAAAAGAAAAAAGAAGAGAAAAGAAGAAAGAATAACATTTCATCTGGGCGTGCCAATCACAAGAATTCCAGAAATGTATTCGTAGTCCTTCATTCAAGAAATCTCAGTTTCGAGGAGTTTTGAAGGATCAAACATTCTTGAACAGAAAACGAACATCAGTACATAGCCAGAATGCAAGGCAGCCTATAGAAAAAGAGAAAGGAAATGAACTCTAGGGTGAAAACCCGAAAACGGGTAGTCTAGAGTGATCCAAAAAGGGGAAGGAATAATGGGCATATCCAATTTACACAAGTACAAAAATACTGTTTCACTTAACCATAAACCAAAGGCCTACATTACAAGCCCCCAAAGACTATTATGATCATCCATAGATATCCAAGTTGAATGAGAATGTCTTCAGATTTCATTCCGCCTATAAGGGTTAACTTTGCTTCAAGGAACGTCAAACTTTAAAGTGCTTGATCGATACCCAAATGAGGGAAGGATGGGGCATGGTGAGATAGTGAGATTAAGAGAGCCACCTTAAACGGGGTAGAAACTATGTAGGGTTGTTCCTCTCAAAAGCCTATTAGACCAGAAGAAACTATACATTTGCATATATCTCCACAATGGTCAAGATCTTCTAAATATGCGCTTCATTAGAGTTGATCTCTGGCAATTTAAAGCAGATGTGCTATGGTGTTTGATATTTTGGGGGCAAACATGTTTTAAAAGGTTTGACATGTTCTCCCAAAGTTTTGATGTTTACCATTTCCTCCAAACATTAGTTTTTAAAATGTTTGGCAATATACTTCGAATTTTGTTTACCATTCTCCAAACATTAATTTTTTTAAAAATGTTTTGCCCTTAATAAAAAAGAGATAAAAGATGTTTACCATTTGTTCCAAAAAATGTTTTCAAAATGTTTGGTATCCCCTCCAAGTTGTGATTTTTAAAATGACTGTTATCTTTTCAATCAATCATTATTTTTTTGAAATATACACAAGTAAATTGTCTTTTGCATTACTTTAAAAATGAATGATGATGAGATTTAAAGCATAGGGACCGAGAGTTAGTTCCCGTCGAAATGCTACGAGAAGATCAAGGATGAGCTCAGGGGATGGAAGCATTTTGGCTCACCCTTGTGACTAGAAATAGATCAAGGCTCTCTATGATGGGTCAGAAAATTCAAAGCAGTGGAGCCTGTGGTTGAATGGGGCAACGCCAAGCGAAGAAGATGACAAGGGTTCTTATAAGAATAGTATAATAACCAAAAGATCATTTATGAAGATGGGTGATAACCCTGAAGACAAAAAAGCCTTTCGCACAAAAGGTTTGAAAGCATGTTAATCTAGATTCGAAGTGATTGATGAAATGAGGATTTAAGAGCATACAGTGAAGAAGTAAAGAGATGAAGAAATTTGAGGAACGACCTTTCAAGGTGTAAGACTTTAGAACAAAAAATGGATAAAAGAAAAAAGAGAAGAAAAAAAGAAAAATAGAGAAAGAAAGAGAGGGAGAAGAAAAAAAGAAAAGAAAAATAAGAAGAAATTGAAGGTATATTTTCTTTCCTATTTTGGATCCGATCTAGTTAATTTTTGGAGAGGTCGTGGTAGACCTCGGTGGGGTTCAGTCGGGGTTCGTCATTCGAGCTCCTAGTTAGGTATATTTTCTTTCCTTTTTATTTGTGTTGTAATTTTTATGATTTAATGAAGTAGTAGTTAATTTAAAATTGTGTTTTTTAGTTTGTATGTTTATTTATGTTTTAGATTAGTATTTATTATGTTTCATATTAATATTTTATTTATGTTAAATTTATTTTTATTTATGTGTTAGATTAATATTTATGAATGTTAGCATTTTATTTATGTTAGATTTGTTTTTTATTTAAGAGTTAGATTAATATTTATATATGTATGTATGTATGTTTTAGATTAGTATTTTATTTATGTTAGATTAGTATTTTATTATGTTAATATTTATTTGTATTTTATTGTATTTAAATTATTTGCCATATTTTATATTTTGCTCACTAAGATTGCATATCGAGATATATAAATTGTCAATGCGGTGCCCTTTTATCCGAGTGTAAACGGGGCCAGTATCAGGCGTAATGATGGTGGTTTGGGCGTTTACCCTCGGATAACGGGACTTTTAAAATTTACCCGCACTTATAACCAAATTTTAAATTAATCGTCACTTTAATCCGGAAAGTTTAATATTAATAAAGCGGTAATTATTAAAGTACCAATTTTCGGCGGTGTGGGGGTGCTAATCCTTCCCCATCCGTAACCGACTCCCGAACCCAACAATTTTCAAATCCCTGGTTTTATGGTGTCCGGCTTACCTAAGTGGTCGGTGGCGACTCCATTTTCAAAATAAAATACGGTTTCTTTAAAACCCCACGAAAAACATTATTTTCAAAACGAAACAATAGATAAAACTCGTTTTTTAGCGTAAGTAAAAAAAGGGGATATCGCTACACTATCATGTGATATTTATAGATTTTTTAGAAAATAATTTTTATAATTTTTTAGAAATTTTAATTTTTTAAAATAAAAGTATAGAAATGCCAAGTGATAATATTGTAACACGAAATGTTACACAAACTGATAAAAATTATTAGATTTAACAGTCAACATTTAATGAATTGATAATACTTTAGAGTATATGGGCTTAAATAGGTAAAAAAAAATAGGAACATAATTCATTTTTTTTTCCAAAAAATCAAGAGCTTATAATACCCTTAAGCTTTATTTAATTAATGTGAAAATTTTAAGATGTTTGGTATAATTCGGTTCGATTCTCATTTTGTCATGTTGATTTTAGGCCGACCTTTTACTATATTTCGAGAAAATAACTTTGCTTATGGTTTTTGGATATTATTTGATAAAATTTTAAAGTCTCTGTAAACATTTGAATTAAGTTTGAATTTTAGAGTCGTCATTCTTGGAAGGCTTTTACGTGAAACAAAATTTCTTAGAAGATAATTATGATGAGTTATTATTTGATACACAAGTTGCGTAAAAAGATCACACAACCATTCATGTTAAAACTATAAAATTTAAAATCTCCAATCTTATACCCTAAATTATAAACTCTAAACACTAACCCTAGACTAAACCCTAAAATAAACAAACTTTAACGTCCAACTTATATATCAAATAAATTTTCATTTATAATCACACGCGAAACATTATTATATTATATTTTAAAGGCTTAAGGGCGTAAGAAGCCCTTGAACTTTTGAAAAAAAATCAATTAAGCCCTTGATTTTTTTGGCTCCCAATTAAGCACTTGAACCAAGAAATTAAATCAGTTAAGCTCATTGACTAGTTTTAACCATTAAATCTTTGACAACTTTTCAGATATGTTGGCGTAATGCATCATGTCACAGTATTTTCACTTGACATTTTTAGAAATGTTTTATATTATTTAAAAAATTCTTTAAAAGTTATACAAATTCTAAAAAACTTATAAATTTTATAAAAATATTTTTTTAAAAAAAAACTGTAAATGCAACATGATAGAACTGTAGTGTATCATGTGTCAGTACTATCTAAAGAAAAAATTGTCATGATATAATGGTCAAAATTGGTCAACGGACTTAATTGATTCATTTTTTTAGTTCAAAAGTTTAATTGGGTGTAAAAAAAATTTGAGGACTTAATTTTTTTTTTTTTTGTAAAAATTTAAATGTTTCTTACACCTTCAAACCCATTTTAAAGTAACGAGCTATAAACAGTTCAAATATGAACTAAATTTTCGGGGTTTTTTTGTTCGATCCTATTAATACACGATGAATTTGTAGGTGAAGTTAAACCATTTTAGAAACCATCGAAAAGCCTGCTCCCAAGGCGTTATTTCCAACACTTGTCTTCATTTATATAAGCAATCTGCTTAATTCCTTGGAATTTCAGCTTTTCTATCCCTTTTTAGTCACTAGTAACACAAGTAGAGAGCTGGTCACTCACTCATCGCTTCTTCTCGGCACTTCAGGTAAAGATATCTTAGTTTCTCTATTAATCTACGCACATCTGTCTCATACGAGTATATGTCCGATACGAATATTACTTTGTATTTACTGAAATTTTCCCTTGAGAGAAGTGAAGTTCATGGAGGTAGAAGACGTTAGATGTAAGAGAAATGAAGGGTCAAAGCAGACAAAGGACATGTCTCAGAGCATTGATTTGTTTAGAAAATATCTTCAGAGCAAATCCGAGAACATTAAAGTTGGTAAAACCAACAAGGAAGAATCTGATGTGATGAAGAGGAAGGGTTCACCACCTCCACCTCTTACTCCTCTAACAATGCCATCTAAGGTGGCCTGCAACTTCTCTCGTCTTCTCGAACCGCATATACTTCCGCAAATCAGGTATCGAATATAAGTATGTATCCGACACAAGATATATTAACACGTGAGACTGCATTCGAAAAATCATCCCCATCATGGAACTGAAAATGACCCCATTTTTTGGTGTTGAATACAGGAGTGGTAAGGAACTAAAAACAACTTGTGCTGAAAACACTTCGAAAGCACAACTAACAATTTTCTATTCCGGTGTTGTCAACGTGTACGATAATATTCCAACTGAAAAGGTAATAAAGACATACATGACATAGCTAAATCATCGGTGTCGTGGTCAAGTAGTTGTATTGATATCAAATCTCCGGTTAATACTACGCACCCTCGAAATTGTGTCCCTAAACTCATTTCGGAGTTGGGGGACATAATCTCGAGAGTGCATATGTTGTTCAACGACATTCAAAGACGACAATACCTTCGGATTTTTAGCACTCTATGCCATAACAATGTTGTACTATACTTCGAATCCGTGAATCTAATTAAAGCTTTGGTTGCTTCAGGCACAAGCCATCATGCATCTGGCCGGAGAGAGTTGTTTGTCAAAGACATCACTTCGTCGATCCGACGACATAACAGAATGTTCTAATTCTTGCAGGCTACAAGCAGTAGGTACAATCAGTTAACAGACAATTTGTTTTAATAGACATAATTAAAATTAATTAATTCCCTTTCACTGCCATTGTTTTTAAGTTTAACCATATCCAGTTTTGCTACCGTATTCAGATCTTCCACTTGCAAGAAAAATTTCAGTCCACCATTTTCTTCAAAAACGACGTAGCAGGTACGTAGTGTTCATTTCCTATAGCATTTTCCATCCTCTTTTTAAATAAATAATTGTTTGTGCTTTAAGACTGGGTTTTGTTTTGCAGGATAGTAAGCAATTCTCCCTATGCAGGAGCGCCAGTTAATTGTTGTAGAAATAACAGAGATGAAGAGAGGAAGAAGACCGAGCTAAACTTAGAGCATCGCATTTCCATGCAAAATAATCGCAGCATTTGTCTTTTGCCAATGTGCTTTTTACCTGATTGACCTTGCCTTGCAAGCCTTAATTATTAGGGTTTTAATTTGTTTTTGCACTAATGAGTAATGACATTTTTTATCCTTGACTTTTTCAACAAAAAAAATCATCTTAGCACTTTTGAATTTTTATTTTTAAAAATTAAAAAAGTAAGTTGATTTTATTTATTTTGTAATTTTGTCAATGCCGGTATCAGGTAATTTGGAATTTTGCGTAAAAATTAAATAAAAATTTAAAATATATTTACATATTAAAAATGTCAAATTTATGAATCTTATTAAAAATATAAAAATGTAGAAATTGGCAAAAAAAAGCCCTACAGCTGACTTTAGCTTAATCAATTTGTTATTTTATGTCAATTGGTTCAATTTGATAAAAGAAAATAAAGTTTAATGGGCTGATTTTTCTCCACTTTAGTCAAGAATTTATCCGGAATAACACCTTTTCTTTCTATATTAAACTAAAATCCTCTCAATTGAAAAATTATATTGTAGGTCCATCTCGTCATGTTATCAATGGTCCTAATTAATAAAAATTATTCGTTTTCTTAATTTTTTTCTATCTTTTTACCAACTGAATATTCACATGACAAAAACTATTTTTTTAAATTTAATTTACAGTAAATACGAATGAAAATTCACTTAGTAAAAAGATGATGTAAAAAAATTAATAAAATTAATAGTTTTTATTGGTTGAGACCATAAATAACATAACGAGACGAACTTATGATATAATTTCTCTTCTTAATCATATATATGTCTCAAGCAGCATAAAACTCGGATCTATTGTCCATCGACAGGTCTAGTTGTTATAGGGCAACACTTGGTTTATATAAACAAACACATATGCCTTTGTCCAAAAAAAAAAGCATTAAACCAGGTTTTTTTCGTAGGTCCAAAAAGTTTATGATCAAATAATGTATCAATAATAGAACTTTACGGTAATTGATTCGAATTAATCGGCCAATGAATCAAACATTAATAAATATACAAAAAAATTAGGCATAAAGCTAAAAAATGCCCCTAACATTTGACTGAATAGTCATTTTAGTATCTATTCTTTTTTGAACCAATTTAACCCAACGTTTCATTTTGAGTCAAAATGGCCCCTCTGCGAATGAAAACTGTTAGCCAACCGGCGATAACATCTTGAATGACTTAACGGAATGACGCGTCAGAAGAAAAAAATATTTTATATTTTATATAATTTTATAAACATCTTGAAATGACTTAAAGTCAGCATATTTGTCTATATGACACTGCTATCGCATCATGCACTGCCATGTAGGTTTGTCATGTCATTTCAAGTTGTTTATCGTCTGTTGACTAACAACTTTCATCCATAGAGGGGCCATTTTGACCTAAAATGAAACATTAGGAGTTAAATTGGTTTAAAAAAAGAATGAGAACCAAAATAACTATTCAATCAAATGTTAGAGATATTTTTTGGCATTATGCCAAAAAATTATCGCCAGTACAATAAATATTAGTAACTGATTTATATGCAGGTCAGGAAATGTACTTTAAAGAAGAAACTACATATATAGAAAATTTAGAATTTCTTTATATAAGAAGGAAGAAATCAAAATTACAATATTTTTTTACTGTATTTTTCCATGAAAGGAGATTTAACAAATTAAGAAAATCAATAGGATTTTGCATTACTATTAGACTATATAAAGAAGAATTTATGGTTGCTTTAGATCGCACACTTAACTGCTCGCAAGTCTAATTTTTAGACCATAAACAATAGAAATATACAACTTAAGATGGATAAGCTCTCATGGCTTCTATTTGCTTTCTTCCTCGTCCTTACTGTCTTCACTTTTGTTGCCATTCAAACCGCAAACGTATTGCGTCTCTTCCTTTCTATTAGCCTGAAATGAATACATATTCTCCTCTTTAATTCTTCTTGTTTCATGTCCACAGGCGGACAAGGAAGGATCACTTCGCCTCCAAGGTAAGATGCATTTACTGTTCAAAATTTCATTTGCTATTTTTTTGCTGTATTTGACCATAGTAATTCAGCTCAAGTCAGACTTTAATCATTTTTTGTTGTGCACACAGATTGTCCGAACGCGTGTAATGTTTGATGTTAGCAAACACAGTACGTGTATGCATGTTTGGAATTCTGCAACTATTGTTGCAAGAAATGCCTGTGTTCCTTGGAGCTATTACGACCATAACGGGGAATGTGCATGCTACGACAATATCAAGTCTAAGGAAGACAAACATAAATGTCCTTGATTTTTTTAGTTCTGAAATAATACGGTTGATCTCCAATTAGAGATGTTTGAATAAATTGAGGCGGAGGATTAAACTTGGGAAATTTTACCTTGTAATGATATGTTTCAATTTAATTCCAACCAGTTGATGTCTTTTTTTATTATTAAATAAAGATGTAATATACTTTCATGTAGGAATTTGAACTCATATAAGATAAGGTAATATGAACATTCTTAACTACTAGACTAATTAGTGTTTCTCAGTTGATGTCTTTATTATGCTTCACAAAAGAGTAAAAGTTTGATTAAAATATATATATATTATTCTCTTTGTCCCACTATTTTCGTTATTTATTAATTTTTAAATGTTAAAAATTTTAAACTTTGATCATAATTATTTAATTAATTTTATAAAATATATATTTAAAGTTACTTGATTGAATGTTTTAAAAATATATTTTTACGTTTTTATCAATAATAAATTTTAAATAATAAGATATCAAAGTTTAAAAGTTTTGACAAAATCAACAAGTATTGAGGGTGCAATGACAAAGCACATTACACTTCAAAAGAGAAAACTTAAGTTCGAACCTTGGAGACGATATTATTGAAAGGTAAATTCACGAATCCTGAAAATAGACCGCAAAATGGACACAAACTACACAAAAAAATGACAAAAAAATCAATTTCTAAAAATCAAACTTTTGTCTGGATATTCTATTCGTCTCTATAAAAATTTCTCAAATAAAATTATTAGTGCGAAAATAAGATCAACAATCACAAGCAATAATTATTATAAAATTTATTAATAATTATAATACCAAAATTATAACACAAAATATTCCATATTCATGCCATATTAATATGGAAAAAACTTTGATACACAGGCCGTGTAAACTTTAGTTTACACGTGCCTTTTAGTTGTATGGGTTAGGGTTTTAGTTTAGGGTTTAAGGTTTATGAGTTTGGGTTGTAGGGTTTAGAATTTAAGGTTAGTATTTAGAATTTAAGGTTTAGGGTTTAGAGTGTGGGGTTTAGTTTTTTAGTGTTAGGGTTAGGAATTTAGGATTTGAGTTTTTATAGTGTAAATACACAGGCTTGTGTAAAATTAATTTTATACAGTCTGTGTATCAAAGTTTTACCCTATTAATATTCTATATTAAAAGGCCAAAAGATAATAAAGTAATAATACTATTAATATTGCCATAATAATATCATATTCAAAATTTAATGAAATTCAACAGAACATTAATCTCACCAAATTCACGTCAAATCACTTGTGGAATTCATGAAATTTCATATACCATCCCAATAGGTAAATCATTGCGATTCACCGCGGCAAATAACCCATGATTATGAGATGAATATTCCATCATAGTAACCTGTTTGTCTTGAATTAAAATTAAAACTTTTTGAAGGTTGTTAAAAAAATAACGTAATAATTTAAGAAAATAAAATAATAAAATAATAAAATATTAATTTTATTGAATCGAACGGAATATAATAAATAATTTGAAATTAAAATAAAAAATTAATAACATAAAATTGAAACCGTTTACTTGTGCATGTATAACACACAATTTTCTTAAGACAGATTTGCTCACTCCTATGGTGCTTGAGTCACATTGGACGTCTATCTTTCAAGAAACAACAACAAAAACTCGACTACAATTAAATTTGTACAGAAACTCAAAAACTCGACTCAAATTTTATAAACTCGATTCAAAAAATTTCAAATAAAATTTGAATCGTAAAATAGGACTTATAAACTCGAATAACTCAAAAAATTTACTCAATTCAACTCAATCGAACGTCCAGCCCTAGTAAGAAGAAACTGCATCATTCCTGCTCGAATTAGGTAGCTTGAGAGGACAAGAGGAAAGTGGAAGAAGAGGAAGATTTTGGCAGTTGCAAATGTCAACCATGTAACCGTCAGGATCATAGAAGAATAATTGATCTACTCGATTGCCTCCTTCCACTGTCCCCACAACGTACTCAATTTTCATCTTTTCGAGTTTCCGCATCACCAGCTTCATGTCGGAGCATTAGAATGAAATATGGTTGTCTTTTGGATTGATTTTTTACTTTCTTTGCTGCCAAATCACTTTCTGATTTGGGAAAATAGTTGTCGATTCCGTTGTTGAACAACATGAAATAGTAATAATCAATCCATCATCCTTTGATGAAAGAAAAAACAACCAACTCCTGCATCTAAATTGATCCCTTTGGTTAATTGAAAGAAACAAAAGAAAAGGTCTTAATTTTTTAGGCACATAAATGCGGAAACTAAATTACAGGTGAAGTGTGAATGGACCAGAAGGCTGAAGCATACCAAGCTCCTTCAAAGTTGAAAGAAGGACGTTTGTGTTGAGAACAAATCCCAGCACTCGTAAAACCTCATTGAATTGCAGACAAAAGAAACATGGTTCAAAGACAACATTTGTTGGTTATATATATATATATAATAATGCAAAGAAGTAAATCTGTTTTATTTGTATTGATAGCGGGAGAAGTTGAGATTTTTGGGAGATTTTTTTTGATGATTTTTCTCTGTACATTTTTACCTAAATACCCTATATTTTTAGCTATAAAAGGAGGTCCTCTCCTTCATTTTCAGCTCACTGATTACTTCATTCTCCTCTCTTCTTCTATATCTTCTCTCTTCACAAGCATAGTCAAATTTTCCTTTTTCGGTAATCTTTGATATTTATCATTCTGGTAGTATTTATTTCAGAAAAATATTTTTCTTTCTTCCAGAAAATAGCAACGTTATTCCAAGTTTCACTTCCTTATTTTGGGTGTATGAAATTCGGAAGACTGTGTTAATCTTTAGGGGCAGCGTCCATTTTTAGGGATTACACCAGTTCGGGCGAAATTGAGTCTAAGGCAGTGACTACACGACATAGTAAAATTACTTGTTCTTCATTTATTTATCTTATTTATTTTTCCAGTTAGCACTAATCTTTCATTTTGCAGTAATGTAACCCCCTATACCCGCTTATGCGTTACACCTAAGTCTAGGAGGTCACATTTGGGTCACAAAGGTGACCCACTATATATATAAAAATATCCAAATGAAATTCTTTTCTTTAGAACATGTAAAATCATAAAATAAACTTTGCTTAAATCACCATTATAAAAAAATCATTTATACATTAAACAGAAATTCAAAAAATATATTACGACTCAAACACAAAATAAGACGACATACATGCCCACTATTTACACAGATACTGTACTCCGCCAGCCTTGCCGAGGAAACTCCCATCAGTGATGTCGATTCGCCAAAACATGAACAACTATTTTTAACCTGTAATGGTAAAAACAACGTGAGCTTGAAAAAGCTCAGTAATAAAGAACGACCAAATGATGTTGTACGCAACACGCATGTATAAGTTTAATCAGAACTGATATGATGAGCCAGAATCAACATGTTTCGGACATAAGTATAATTCATAACGTTGTTACGCTTGAAAGTAACCTGTCATTTCTGATTTGATTTCCCGAATACTAGAAGAAAGACAAGATATCTATAACTTAGATGATCATGGGGAAAAATATAGATTACAGGAATTGAGCTAGGAAGTTTAGTGTGTTCCATCAATTACTGATCAAGAATGATAAACAGAATAATTCCGACAATTGAAGAGTTTTGACATGGGCAATAAGGGACAAAGAAAGTTTAATATCAGCCTAACTACCCACCAACCATACTCCGATATACAGTTCCCCAGATCTGCGTCCATAAGGTCTTACCCTAGGTCCAAAGGGCGTAGGAGCCAACCTAAGGGGATGCCTTAGGCCCATAAGGACATACCCTAGGTCTATTGGACATAGGTGCCAACCTAAGGGGATGCCTTAGGTCCATAAAGAATTACTCGAGCCGAAGCATTGGAACCTACCCAAGGGGTTACCTTGGGTCAATTAGGAATTACCAGAGCTGGACCTGCATATATTTCTTAACATATCCCAAAAATAACCCAAATTAAATAGTTTGGTAAAGGCAGACGAAATGAGAAAACAGTAACCATACATATATTTCCAGAGTATCAGAAATTAGAAATAATGTTTTTCATATCAGACATGTCGGTATATTTTCAGAAAAACAAGATTCATAGTTCGGATCAGAGAGAGAGTCTTAGTTTCAAAACATAGAGAATATACATGAGCAAGGAACACACCAAATGGTTCAATTTATCACATAGAGATCCTTGATAATTACAGATAGAAGATACTGAACTTTAGTCCATGATATACCGATTTCAGAATTAAGGATCTTATTTGAAAGAGTACAATAATTATTGTCTTTATTCAGGTATTCAAGAATTTATACCCCATGGTCATTTAAAAATTTCGGTATATCATGATTATGCAAGAAATCAAATATATCAAGATAAATTCGATATTTCGAGTAGATCAGGATCAAATGAGAGTTCAAGTATATCAAATTATTCAAGAATTTTAAATATACTCAAAAAGTATCAGACAATTTGCTCATAAGGGCATTTTGGGTCGTTTTAACTTTTAGGGGCAACTCGGTCATTTTGACTCCAAGGGTAATTTGGTAATTTATCCCAATAAGGGCAAGGCTGAAACCTAAAATATTCCTAATTTTTGCTAGTCAATCTTTCAAATCTATTTGCTTTAATCGTAATCCATAATATTGTGGTTTCCAATATTCAGACAAGTATACCGATCACCCTCATATTTATTATTGATCTTTCTCTACATAGTCGGATATGTCTTGGTATAATCTTCAACCAATAGCAGGGGTAATTAAGGTGGCCGACATATTAGGGTTAGGTTCTCAATCCTTAGGGACAATACATTTATCTGGATTTTACCTGAATGAAAAATTTATCAAGGGTATTCACTTATCCCAAAACATGAAATTAATTTAATCATTCCAAAGGTCAAGGACATCTTAGTCGTTTTAAAAGTTGCGGCTCGAATATATTTTGATCATTTTGGTCATTCTAGCCATTCTGGTCTCTCCAAACAGTTTATTCATTTCAGAACTCGAGGACATATCCATCATTTCGATTAATTTATCAAATTCAGTGTTTGAGAATAATTCAGTCATTGCATTCATTCTAATCAATTTAGTCTTCCTGGCATTTAGATCAAGTCAGGATTCCGAAGTACTTTCAGAGATTTTATGTTTAAAGTTTTATCTCGAATTCGAGATAAATTCAAGTGTTTTATTATCTCACATACTAGCATCATGATACCGAGATCTTTTCCAATAGTTAAAGGATTTCAGATAACGTTGTTGTTTTATTAGATCAAAAGTAGATTCTAAATCCTTTGCTTAGTTGAGGGTTTATTTGTCATTCTTACATCTCAAGGGTAATTTGGTCATTTCATAATCAATTATTTTAGACATTCATTCCACTAACATGAACATTCAGGATTAGAGATTTACTGAATTTTTAATTATTTACTAAACTTAGAGACCATCTGAATTTTTAATTATTTACTAAACTTAGAGACCATCTTGATTATCAAGCTTCATATTCAAATATTTGATCTTGTCCATATTACCTTCTTATATTTCGTAATAAATTTGACTTAAGCGGAACTAACAACATGCTTAATCATAATCACGCATGTATTAGCCTGATATCATCATGTTTCATAAAGCATGCAAGAGGTAGTAATGTATTATCTTGAACCCTTACTATATCGGTCGACACTTGAAACGACATTCGAACACTCTCAAACATGAATTCAACGTCCTCAACATCTCAGATGCGAAGATATGTGAATACCTTCAATTAAACATCAATCCTTAGCTTGATCACATAACTCTTAAATTGAAAAACTAAACACATGCATCCTCAGTTTCAATGTCAAAATCGGAGGCTTTCAGGTTAGAATTTTGCGAAACAGACTTCAAAATCAGACCCAGGACGTAAAAAATATAAAATACGAGTTTCCAAAAATTTTAACTTTTTAGGTCAAAGTCAACGTTGACGTCAATATGACGTAATGCTAGGGTCATCTATCAAAGTCAACTGTCAAAGTTAACAGTCAAGAGTCAATGGTCAAAGTCAACGATCAGAGTCAACGTTCAGAGTCAACAGAGTTAACTCGGACAAGTTGACTCAAACTGTTGACTCAGTCAACGTGTTAAATCGGTTAACGAGATGGGTTTAAGTTGGGTCGGGTCAAATTTAGGGCAGACGGGTCATACTCGGGTCATACGGGTCAAACTTGGGTTATATAGGTTAATCTCGGGTCGGGTTGGATATGAGTTTGAGCTTATACCGGTTTGGTTTGACTTACGCTGATTTAGGCCGATTCAGACTTGCTCAGTCCGGTTCAAAACCACTTACCCAAAATTATTCCTCGCCGGCCATTCCCGGAATTGTTGCTGGTGACCCCAAATACAAATTTTTCTGCCGAAAAAATAGAGCTTATCAGCACCCAAGACCAAATCAACCAATAAAACATTCAAAATCGCTGAAAAAAATGAATCGTACCCAAAAAGTGAAGAGTCGGCTGGAAAACGCGTAGGTCCGACGGGGACCTTGTTGGTGTCGGACATACGATCGGTCAAAAGGGTTTTTCTTGGCTTGCCTCGAGGAACTCGCTGACGGTAACAACACGGCCAAGGGACGACAAATACGACCGGAAAAGAAAGAAGAGCGACGACGACGTGCCTTCGCGAGTGGAAGACTGGGTTATGATCAGAACGACATGATGATTTCAGCGATACAGGCGGTGACCACCACGGGCCGATGGTGGTGCAGATCGGATGGTGGCCGGTTATGTAGGTGAAAGGATTTTAGATCTTTCTAGAAAAAGAGACTTGAAACGCAAATTAAATGGGAAAAAAATAAAGGAAAGGTAAAGGGTCGGTCCCTATATTAAATTCTCATAACTCAAGAATTATATTTTAAAAGAAAACTGTTATGGCTTAGCACGAAGAGCCACATTAGCTCAAATGGTTAAGTCACTCGCTTACCAGCCTGGTGACACAGTTTTGAACCCCTATAGCCACAAATTCTCCTTTTCCTTTTCCACACAAGAACATATATATACCAGGGTGTTACAACTCTCCCCCTAAAATAATTTTGTCATCAAAATTTATCTGAGTTAGAGGAATACAGAACTGCCATTTCATTCATTCACCTACTAAACTTATCCATATGATTATACTTATTTCTCGAGTTTCACATACTGTCACTGGTCAATCTGGCAGTGTCTTCAGCCACTCGAATTATCTTTAGACTCAAAGTCACCCCATCATACATCTTAGACCAGCTGATCAACATACGATATTTGCAACCATACAGAACCTCACGCGAAGTAATGAATACTTGTCTCATAGTTATTATAAGCAGACTCAATCGTGGATAGCAAACCTTCTCAACTATCACAGAAGTCAATCATGCAACCCCAAAGTATATCCTGAATTATCCTACCATGTTGACCATCAGTTCATAGATGAAACATTGGTTACAGTTCAAACAAACACTCAAGGTATCTAACAAGACCTTCCAGAATCAAGATATAAACCCTGAATTTCAATCAGATATAATATATAACAATACACCATGCCACATTTTTAAGAAGAAAAAGTCTTTCTTTATGAACGAACATAACTAAGGTTTTGAACGAATAACATTTACCTTTAGTACAATATTCAGACAGTTGATTCATTCGTTTATCACATAAATTACTCAATTGCCACGCTTACGAACATCTCTTCTTCTTCTTCTTTAAATTTTCTTTAGAATATTCTCAAACACAATCATGGCTACCAAATAGCCTTGCATATAATCTTACATCGGTTACCTCAACTAATCAAATATTTATTCTTAATCTAAATCAGATCGTCAATTTTACATGTATGAACCATCAAATGTCCTTTACACATATTCAAATCCATCAAGTTAATCCAAAACGCAGACGAACATTACAAACAATCCTTGCTAGCAAAGATTGAGCTATAAAGGACAAAAAACTTAAATTCACTTATTTCTAGAAATAAATTCGACATCAGAGTTCTGGGTCAGGGGAGTACGGGTAGGACCTAGGGGCATGCACAAACTAGACATCCTATAACAGACAATCGGCCGATCTACCTAGAAAGACGCAACTCTAAGCTTTGATACCACTAAATGTAACCCCCTAGACCCGCTTATGCATTACACCTAAGTCTAAGAGGTCACATAAGTGACCCACTATATATATATATATAAATATCCAAATGAAATTCTTTTCTTTAGAACATATAAAATCATAAAATAAACTTTGCTTAAATCACCAACAGACTTAAACACAAAATAAGATGACATACATGCCCACTATTTACACGGATATCGTACTCTGCCAGTCTTGCCGAGGAAACTCCTATCAGTGACGTCGATTTGCCGAAACATGAACAACTATTTTTAACCTGCGATGGTAAAAATAAAGTGAGCTTGAAAAAGCTCAATAATACAGAACTACCAGATGATGCTATATGCAACACACATGTATACGTTTAATCAAAACTGATATGATGAGCCATAATCAACATGTTTCGGACATAAGTATAATTCATAACGTTGTTACACTTGAAAGTAACCAGTCATTTCTGATTTGATTTCCCGAATACCAGAAGAAATACAAGATATCTATAACTTAGATGATCAGAGGGGGAAAATATAGATTATAGGGATTGAGCTAGGAAGTTTAGTTTGTTCCATCAATTACTGATCAAGAATGATAAACATAATGATTCCAACAATTGTAGAGTATTGACAAGGGCAATAAGGGAAAGAGAAAGTTTAATATCAGCCTAACTACCCGCCAACCATACTCCGATATACAGTTCCCCAGAACTGCGTCGATAATGTCTTACCCTAGGCCCAAAGGGCGTAGGAGCCAACCTAAGGGGATGCCTTAGGCCTATAAGGACTTACCCTAGGTCCATTGGGCATAGGTGCCAACCTAAGGGGATGCCTTAGGTCCATAAGGAATTACCCGAGCCGAAGCATCATAACCTACACAAAGAGTTACCTTAGGTCCACAAAGAATTACCAGCGCTGAATCTGTAGATACTTTTTAACATATACCAGAAGTACCCCAAATTAAATAGTTTGGTAAAGGCAGACAGAATGAGAAAACAGTAATCATACATATATTTCCAGGGAATTAGAAATTAGAAAGCATGTTTTTCATATCAGACATAGTGGTATATTTTTAGACAAACATGGTTCATAGTTCGGATCAGAGAGAGAGTTTTAGTTTCAAAGCAATGAGAATATACATGTGCAAGGAACACACCAAATGGTTCAATTTATCACTTAGAGATCCTTGATAATTACATATAGAAGATGCTGAACTTTAGTCCATGATATACTGATTTCAGAATTAAAGATCTTATTTGAAAGAGTATGATAATTATCGTCTTTATTCAGGTATTTGAGAATTCCTACTCCATGGTCATTCAAAAATTTTGGTATATCATGATTATACAAGACATCAGATATATCAAGATAAATTTGAGATTTTGAGTAGATCAGGATCAAACGAGAGTTCAAGTATATCAAATTATTCAAGAATTTTAAATATACTCGAAAAGTATCAGACCATTTGCTCATAAGGGCATTTTGGGTCGTTTTAACTTTCAGGGGCAACTCAATCATTTTGACTCCCATGGTAATTTGGTAATTTAGCCCAATAAGGGCAAGACTGATACCCAAAATATTCCTAATTTTTGTGGCTAGTCAATCTTTGAAATCCGATTGCTTTAACCGTAATCCATAATATTGCGGTTTCCAACATTCAGACAAGTACACCTCATGAGTTTTCATTCCTTAGTAATGGTAGCATCATATAGTTAACCCGATCACCCTCATATTTATTATTGTTCTTTCTCTACATAGTCAAATATGACTTGGTATAATCTTCAACCAATAGCTGCAGTACTTGAGGTGGCCGACATATCAGGGTTAGGTTCTCAATCCTTAATGACAATACAGTTATCTGTATTTTATCTGAGTTAAGATTTATCAAGGGTATTCACTTATCCCAAAACATGAAATTAATTTAATCATTCCAAATGTCAAGGATATCTTGGTCGTTTTAGAAGTTCCCGCTCAAATATATTTCGATCATTTTGGTCATTCTAGCCATTCTGGTCTCTCCAAACAGTTTATTCATTTCAGAACTCGATGACATATCCATCATTTCGATTAATTTATCAAATTAAGTGTTTGAGAATAATTCAGTCATTGCATTCATTCTAATTGATTCAGTCTTTCTAGCATTTAGATCAAGTCAGGATTCCGAAGTGCTTTCAGAGATTTTATGTTTAAAGTTTTATCTCGAATTCGAGATAAATTCAAGTGTTTTATTATCTCACATACTAGCATCATAATACCGAGATCTTTTCCAACAGTTAAAGGATTTCAGATAACGTTGTTGTTTTATTAGATCAAAAGTAGATTCTAAATCCTTTGCTTAGTTGAGGGTTTATTTGTCATTCTTACATCTCAGGGGTAATTTGGTCATTTCATAATCAATTATTTCAGACATTCATTCCATTAACATGAACATTCAGGATTGTAGATTTACTAATTTTTAATTATTTACTAAACTCATAGACCCTCTTGATTATCAAGCTTTATATTCAAATATTCAATCTTGTCCATATAACCATTCTTATTTTTCGTAATAAATTTTACTTAAGCCGAGCTAACAACACGCTTAATCATAATCACGTATGTATTAGCCCGATACCATCATGTTTCATAAAGCATGCAAGAGATAGTAATGTATTACTGTGAATCCTTGCTATATCAGTCTACCCTTGAAATGACATTCGAACACCCTCAAACCCGAATTCGATGTCCTCAACATCTTAGATGCGAAGATATGTGAATACCTTAAATTAAACATAACCCATAATCAATCCTTAACTCGATCACATAACTCTTAAATTGAAAAACTAAAAACATGCATCCTCGGTTTCAATGTTAAATTCGGAGGCTTTTGGGTCAGAGTTTGTAACACCCTTTACCCGGTCTAGGAGAAAACCGGTCTAGGAAGTGTTACCAAACACAAAAGCCAAACAAACATAAGATGTCTTAACACTTCTCAACTAAATATGCAATCAGAAATCATGGTAATTTAAAACTTTTTAAATTTCAAAAATCTAACTTAATATTCCAATCATATACAAACATGTATTTTCATACCATAAACTATACACTCTAATCACAAGTTCTAGTATGTCTCTATCTTTTATTTTCTTCAAATCACAAGGTTTAATACAAACAAACATATAAACATGGTAGCAAGCATTCGTACATTAAGTCTGACATAGCTTAACATACAAGCAATCATGAAGCATTATATACCATTTACAAAAATTGGTAGTCACCCTCATATACCAGGATCAAACCACTTCAAGGATTAAGCAACTCTTAGCCAAACACATATATCTTTACATAGTATGACCAAATACAAAACTATTGACATCTAAACTCTTACTTATTCTAACCACTAAACTGTTCATTCTAAGTACTCCACTTTTATTTGGGTTTAACTCAAGATAATATACATATTTGAATTTGCTACACACATGCCATCAAAAAGATCTATCAACTTAAGACTCTTATATGTAATTATTCAACATATCATATACAATACAAATCAATCACCAGATCTTAACATAATAATATTTTGTGTATAACCTTTAATTTTATTTGAATTAGAAACTGTCCTACCAATCATTCATGATCTCAATCCATTAAAGCATCATAATTCACATAATTATTTCAATAAAGAAACATTCAAATATATCTCCAGTATAGCATAGCTAACATCAACTACTCAATCATGCTAAATTATTAAAGCATATAAAGCAAGCAACCACCAAGGAATAATTAAAGGCCCATTACAAACTTTGAATACTTATTAAAATGATATACATATATAGCCAAAAATACAAACTAAATGCATTATGCAAATTATCAACTATGTGCCACCATCTAGGAGTTCTTAAGGAAATTCAAGACATACGATCTCGATTTCCGGTGATCTTGTCCAAGCTCGTAGTTAATAAAAAACTACTTAACCTGAAAGATAGTGGAAGAATGTATAAGTAGGATTACTTAGTGAGGTAGCTTAAAGCATCTAATACATGGAAAAATAATCTATCCTTTCACTTAGACATTTTTACTTATGCACATATAATTCTAAACTTGGACAGGAAGTTAGCCATTGTAGGTCAAAACATTCAATCAATAAATCGCACTTATACTAGACACGTTCATACATACATATAGGTATTCGATTAAAGCATGACTATTCATCCAATTGGATACTCAAAAATAGACATTATTTACTATTCAAGTTATTATCATTTCTCATTATTCACCATATAAACTTTCCTGGTTTCTTTTATCATAGCCTTGTAGTTCAAATAACTTATTTCACTTATACAATATATACATGGACTTATACCAAACATTCCTTAAAATTGAGAGTGTATACTTACAGGTTTAAAACAATTCAATAAACACTTGAACTTATACAAAACAGTCCGTAAATCATTAGTATACGCTTATAGGTTCAAAATAGTCCAAAACATAGTTGAATATAGTCAAAATAGTCCTTAAATCTTAAGTATACATATATATTCAAAATAGTCCAAAACATAGTGGATGTATTCAGAACAGTCCTTATATCTTAAGTATACATATATGTTCAAAACAGTCCAAAACATATTTGGATGTATTCAAAACAGTCCTTAAATCTTAAGTATACATATATATATTCAAAACAGTCCAAACATAGTTGGATGTATTCAAAACAGTTCTTAAATCTTAAGTATACATATATATGTTCAAAACATTCCAAAACATAGTTGAATGTATCAATTCAAAACAGTCCAAAACATAGTTGGATGTATTCAAAACAGTCCTTAAATCTTAAGTATACATATATATGTTCAAAACAGTCCAAAACATAGTTGAATGTATTCAAAACAGTCCTTAAATCTTAAGTATACATATATATATTCAAAACAGTCCAAAACATAGTTGGATGTAATCAAAATAGTCCTTAAATCTTAAGTATACATATATATGTTCAAAACAATCCAAAACATAGTTGAATATAGTCAAAACAGTCCTTAAATGTTAAGTATACATATATATGTTCAAAACAGTTTATAAATCATGTATATACTTATATATCAAGTCATTTATTTAGTTTATAAGTTTTCATGAATTCTTTAATCATATCCACAAGGTTTCAAACCATTACACTTGTTCTTAATCCGATTATGCACAACTTCAGTTAAATGTAAATTTCTTAATATGCAAGTTTTCATGTTAAAATCAATAGATTAACTTGTGAAATCATAATTTTTCTTAATTAAGGCATCAACTAAAATATGGTTACTTATTACATAAGACATCAAACATATCATAGTCATAGCATATCACAGGCAAGATTTTACTTATCAAATAAGTTATTAGCTTAGCAAGTCATGAACTTAAGTTGCTTATTATAGAAGCTATCAAACTTAGCATGTTATCGACTTATGTTATATGATACATAAAATATCGAAAATAGAATCACAAGAGCATACTTATCACCCAAATTATCAAGCATAGTATCTCATAACATAGATATTTATCATATAGTTATTAAACATGGTGTCATATAAAACAAATACTTTACTCATGATTCGTCAAACATAGTTCATTTGTTTAACTTGCAAATTTCATTATTCTATCTTTATCGTAGCATCAAACTTAGCTTATCATAAACATAACTTACTTGTCACCTAAAATATCAAACATTGCATAATCATAGCATATCATAGATATAACATATCTTTATATCATAGTCACAATTTACTTGTCATACAAGTTATCAAGGTAATCCTTTAATTTATTTTAAAATTTCATTATTTTCTCTTTGATATAGCCTTGAAATCAATCATCAGCCTAGGTACTCGAATCCCCATCCAACTGTCGCCAACAGGAAGGTACTCATAGTACCGGTCAATCCCTCGTACTGTCGCCAAGTGACCACAACACTTCCCTCCTACTGTCGCCAAATAAGGACCGTAGTCCACCCTAAACATGAGCTCTATGCACTCTATGGCATGCCAACTATACCTACGACCGACTTGAGACCAAGGCTTTTCACATGTTCTTATCTTATCATATCAAAATCGAGCTTAGCTCCACATTCATGTAGTCATGTACATGTTATAATCTTATCATGGCATAAACAGATGAGCATTGCTCCTTATCAGAACATCGAATTACATTTCATATTACTTAACTTATGATGCACATGAATACACATATAGATTTCATCATGCTTATAATTTTAAGGGTGTTTAATCAATAGGTCATATCTTTATTTTCTTCTAGGTTTTTTAACTTGTACATAAATACAATCACAAGTTCAATCCTCAATTCAAACATGCTTACCATCAAATATTTGCTTAGCATAGTGTACTTTAACAAGTAGCCACTTACCTTAGATACAAAGCTTAGCTTAAGCATTGTCTAACACGAGCATAAAGAAATGAAATTAAATTGAAAAGATACTCGGGAAGGCTTTTAACCAATCTCGAGACTTTAACTACACTCACCTCTTATCCCGAAGTTATGGGATACTTGAATCCTTAATCACATCTTTCTACTTATCCAAAACCTTTCTTAGCTCCTTCTTGGTCTAAATGTAACAAGAAGTATAGCCATGCATTAGAATAATTCTTAACAATCATTCACTTATAAAACTGCTAAATTACACATGTATTACATTAATTTCACACAAATCAGTTCACTATTCTTCATATCGATGCAAAACAATGCCAATTATCTATACTTTAACACATATACATCATAAAACAGTCCACCAACTTATATGTCAAAGCAATACAGTCCCTAACATATATATTTTTCCATATATAATCACAAAGCAATCCACTAACCTTTATATTAATACAAAATAGTCCACACATTAGCATTTATGCTTAAATACTTCAAAATAGTCCAAATTTTTCACATGTATACACACATATATCCAAAGAGTCCACATGTTTTAATATTCATTCAAAACGTTCTAGATATTCCCTATATACTCAAAGCAGTCCTATTTACATGTATTCACATATATGCATATATGAAAGCAGTCCTTTATACTTTATCTCCATTCAAAACACTTCACTTTTCATGTGTATACATTTATGTGTGTACAAATCAGTCCCTAAGGTTCATATAAATACAATTTTGCCATGTTTTCATTTTTATACACAATGCATGCTCACAATAGTCCTTAACATACATATATTCATATATATATATATATATATATATATATGTATTTACAGAATGGTCCACCATCATTTCTACCAATGCAAAACAGCCCCTAATTGTTCATATATATATGCCACGCAGTTTCAATTACATAGGTATACAGTACATATACCAAAACAGTTTCTATATTTCCTTATGTGTCCAGAACAGTCCCGATTTTATATACATACATAGATATACTCAAAACAAGGAATTTTCATCTATATGCCTATTTATACATTCGAAGCAATCCATTTATTTGAAGAAAACAGTCTCTAAACTACACAAAACAGCCTCATAATTCCATACTTTTAAAACAGCTCAATTATATACAAATTTATCTCTTAACAGCTTGTTTCAATTCACAATAGTTTCTAGTTGGTTCTTTAGAAACCAGTACCTCAATTTTTTTTTCATGTTTCAAGCACAACATACTTATCCAATTAATAATCAAAATTATTTCAAGAGCTTCTAAAACAGAACATCCTAACAGCAACCTCAAATTCATCTTAATCAACTATTCAAAATTCCTCAATGTCTTAAAAACATAAAGGTTAATCTCATCAAAATCTAGTAACTAAACATGCATGGACATCATTTTTACAACTCCTGATGCTATCTATATCTAATGAATTAAAAATGGAGGTTCTTACCTCCAAAGAGAACTATTCGAATCTAAGGATCAAAATGGCTCAAGGATGAAGCCTAAAATGAAACTTTCCTCTATGATAGCCAAGCTCTCTCTCTCTCTCCTTTTCTCACTAGGGTGGTTCGGTTAAAAAGAAGAAGATGAAAGGAAATTCATGCCTTTGTTATAGCCACCGATTTACTCCTCCACATGTTTCTAAAATCATATGACATGTGTTAAGGCCATTAATAAGAATTTACTTATCATGCATTCTCAAATTCTTCTTTCTTTTTGGTTTAGTCACTTCTCATTTTCTCGTGTACTTTTTCTTACCTTTCACTTGGGTCACTCTACACTTAATTAATCTAATAAATGACATCTAAATATATCCCTTAGCTAATGATCGAACTATAGCAGATTTTTTAAGCTAATATTTGGAATATTACAATTCTCTTCCCCTTAAAAGAAATTCGTCCTCAAATTTCCACGTAACTTGATTTAGAGGATTTCTTATTTACCCAAACATAATACTTGCTTAGTCAATGGCATTTAAAAGATTTTATTATTCCTTAATCATCCTTACATAACTTCCTTCAAGGGAGGCTAACCGAAATCTCCTTTTTCCGTTCCAAATGTGCTTTAGACATTTCTACTAACTATTAGCGCATACGTGAGCTTTTTTTCAGACACAGATCACAAACATTTATCAAATTTAACTCCTAGGTGGCACAATAACTTATGATGATGAAACAAGTTCCGGTTTAGTCTGAGAATCGACTAAACCTAAGCTCTGATACCAATAAATATAACACCCCTTACCCGGTCTAGGAGAAAACCGGTTTAGGAAGTGTTACCAAACACAAAAGCCAACGGGTTGGGTCAAATTTGGGGCAGACAGGTTAGGACAGGTCAGACTCGGGTCAGACTCGGGTTAATCTCGGGTTGGGTTGGATATGAGTTTGGGCTTGGATCAGTTTGGTTTGACTTACGTCTATTTAGGCTGGTTCAGACCGACTCAGGAAGATTCAAAATCACTTACCCAAAATTATTCATCGCCGGCCGTTTACTAGAATTGTCGCCGGTGACCCCAAATACAATTTTTTTCTGCCGAAAAAATATAGCTTATCAACACCCAAGACCAAATAAACCAATAAAACATTCAAAATCGCTGGAAAACAAACGAATCTCACCCAAAAAGTGAAGAGTCAGCCAGAAAACGCGTAGGTCAGATGAGGCCCTTGTTGGTGTCGGATAGACGGTCGAACAAAAGGGTTTTTCTTGGCTTGACGTGAGGAACTCGCTGGCGGCAACAACACGGCCAACGGACGAAAAATATGGCCAAAAAAAGAAAGAAGAACGACAATGGGAGAAAAAAAATATTTTTGCCGAACCTTTGATCTAGTCTTCCCGACAAACGATGATGTGCCTTCGCGAGTAGAAGACTGGGTTATGATCAGAATGACAAGATGATTTCGGCAATGCAAGAGGTGACCACCACGGACCGACGGTGGTACAGATCGGATGGTGGCCGATTTAGGTAGGTGAAAGGGTTTTAGATCTTTCTAGAAAAAGAGACTTGAATCGCAAATTAAATGGAAATAATATAAAAGAAAGGTAAAGGGTCGGTCCCTATATTAAAATTCTCAGAACTTAAGAATTATATTTTAAAAGGAAACTGTTATGGCTTAGCACCAAGAGCCACATTAGCTCGAATGGTTAAGTCGCTTACCAGCTTGGTGACACAGGTTAGAACCCCTATAGCCATAGATAGATAGATATACCAGAGTGTTACAACTAAGCTATTTTTCCGACAAAAATGGCAGTATTGTTGTTGGTGAGGATTTTAAGTTTTTGGACAAGTATCAAAACTTGTCGTATTTTAACCGCACCTTAGACTTGTTGTACGATAGACTCGTCCTACCTGGAAACTAAGAAAAACAAAATAAGGAAACCTGAGGGAACTTAAAATGTCCACCCATCATAAAAAATGAGTTCTAGTTAAGGCAGAACCTCTTCAACCTAGATCATCTTTGAACCATAGAGTTGGGTCGCCGACGCTGAAGCATGAGCAACCAAGTTTCCTGCACGGTCGACATGGTAGATGTAAACAGTGTAGAAAAAAACTAAATAATGTCTATCTCTTGCAATTATATGTAATGTGCCACGTATACTTTGTTACCTTAGATATGAAATGGGTAAATATACTTTTGATATCTATCTCTTGCAATTATAAGTAACGTGATTTTGAAATTACACGTGTTTATACTTAGAATTTTAATATCTACATTTTAAATTTTTAATAATACATTATCAGAAAGTATTCCATGCCCTTACATTATTCATTTAACTAAATAATGTTTAAGTCAACAATCCCTAGAGCAGGTGGTTAAAACTCTCAGTTGACACCCTCTCTTTTCCCTAAGTTGTGAGTTCAAGACCTAGTAAGAGCAAAATTACCTTTCTCCCTCCCCTAGGTAGAATGCCTCTAGATTCTTTGTTTCACTGCCACTGGTGTTGAAATTTGCCTTGTGGATGCTTGATTAAGTGTATTTTATGTTGGTTATTTGATAAGAGTATGATAAGATTGATTGGTGTTGATTTATTCGAACTGATATTGCAAATTTGGACCTACAATATTGGACAGAGCGTACCAATACGGGTCCATTACGTACTAGTACGGGTTCATTGCGTACTGGTACTCTTATATTAAATCAGGGATATTTGAGTCAGGTCCTACTAGTACACCCTGCAAGGGTGATCGGTCCGAACAATCTATACATGTATGGAGGTTAGTACCAATCAAAAAGTGGCTACTGGTTTTTTATGGGAGCTCGCATACTTGTATGAGGATCCCATGTACCAGAACGGTTAGTAGTTAATTCATTTATGGACTTTTCCAAGTCCTGATTCTTTGCAATTTGGTCATCATATGTTCATGCATCAATTGTATGTGCTATTAATTCCCGATTGATCTAAAATTTCACATATTAATATGGAATATATTCAATTTTGAATTGAAGCTATCTAATCTTAGTAAGTCCCTTGAATTTTAGAAATTTACATTTTGGTCCCTAAAATCATTATGTGCTTAATTGAATAAGATTTAAAAGTCCGTTTGGCATGAAACTTAAACCGCTGTTTAATTAAAATATGTAGGACTCGATGATGCATCTAGATCATACAAAAGATTCAAAAATCATTATGCCTCTAGATCATGCATCTAGCTCGTGTTTAATCCTTATAGACTAGGAGATAGGTGTTACAAGAAGAGATTGTAGAGAGAGGGTTACTTCCCTCCTAGTTCGGTTTGTCTTCTTCGTTCAATTGCATGGGTATTTATGTCCCTAGGACTTTAGTGATTGGATAGCGTTAGGCCTAATGGCAGCTTATGGACGAGTTGGCAGAGGTAGGCTCAACTTCCAAGCATTAGGCTTTGCATGTAATGCCCCAGTTTTGGGCCTAGGAGTTTTCTAGTTTGTTTAGATGGTTCAGTGGATCGAATTAGAGGATTCGAGTCAGTTTTGGGATTTAAATGGGAGTAAATATTTTTTAGTGAGGAAAAATTATGGAAAAATATTATAAAATCATTAAATAATATGTTAAAGGGTTTGCTGAAATCAATTTTACAAAAAAAGATTTCGAAATTAGACATTTTGGGTTAGTGACCAAAATGTAAAGTTTTAAAACTATTTTAGTGACTGTTTTGTAAAAGGGTCAAAACTTAGAATCTTTAAGGAGCTATTTGGCCAAAGTATAATATCATAATTTTCTCTTTTAATTGGATATTTTAAAAAGGTTTAAGAAATGAATAAATAGGTTTGGAGAGTTGATTTTATAATTAATCTTAAAAGAAAATTGTACATAACTAACTTTTCACCAAAAGATTTTCTCTCAAATTCTCTCTAGCCAAACACTCTTGTCTACTTCAATTTTCTGAGGTAAATACTTGATTTCAACTTTCTTTTGTTTCCAAATGAATCCTTAATGGTTTCCTAACAAAACCTATTTGATTTGATCTTGTTTTCTCATGTAAAACCATCCAATTAAGGGGAAAGACAAGGTTAGAGGTGAGATTTGTTCTTCTCATCTAATATAAGGTTCTTTACTAAAATTCCCAAGTTATTGATCTTTTATATATGTTTTTAATGGATTTTAATGATTTAATTGTGGAAATTTTGTTAAATCAAGGTTTAAATGATGAGATTGATGGATTTTTGTATAGACTCTGTTTTGCTGAGTTCTTGATTAATTCTAATAATGATTTTGATGTGTTATAATGTTAATAAGATGATTTTAACGATGGAATCCCAAAACTAATTGAATATCTAATTTTCTAGGTTGTTAGTTGTGAGTTTTTGAGGAGTTGTGGAGGTTTAATGAATGCTGGAGATATAAGGATAATGTTAATGTTTTTAGATGTTAATTTATGGATTAAAACGTTAGGTTTTGGCTGGGTTAAGTTTGGAAGATGTTTGATGTTGATTTCGGTTGTTGTAGGGTGAAATTGGGTAGATTTTGTTGAGGATTTATGTGAATTGATGTTGCTGGGCTGTTGAATGCATTTTGATGCATTGAATCCTCTATTTTTGTGTGGATAAAATAGGGGAACTTGAACCTCAAGTTTGAATGAATATTTCAGAAGCTTTGGAGGCATATATACCGTATCGGTAAGCGAGGCTTTGCGTGTCGATGAGTGAGAATGTGATTTACAACTTTTCAAAGGTTTGAAAGTTGTGTTTGGGAGTTTAGATCAAGCTTGAAATGCTGGTCTAAGCTCAGAAGTAACTAAAGGATGCTTTCTCTCTCAAACTTGGTTTAATGGTTTAATTACTTACTGTATATACATGATTTGAGCTTGGTTTAATGCTGGAAAATGGTTATCTAATGATGTTGATGCATTTGGAATTAAATGCATGTTTTGAGCATTGGTAATGCAAGGTAAAATGCATTGAGTAAATGGTTCTGATTGATGCATAAGAAAACAATGAGTTAATGTTTAAGAGAAGAATAAATTGGCAAGTGATGGTATAAAAAGGTTTTGGAAATGTTATCGGATATAATTGGCCAACCATAGGATTGATAGTGCACTATAAAAAGTTGCCTTGGATGTTGAGGGGTTTTGATCCGGTGTATTGAAAACTCCATCCAAGTACCCTAACGGTTGAGGGGTTTTGATCTATGTATCGAAGACTCCCGTTAGTGGGTTATGCATCTAACCGATGTTGGGGTTGTGATTGTACCCGGTTGTAATTGTACCATTGATTCTAGTTGAGATGGCATGAAGTGTTGGTACACTCGCTGAATCCATATATCTGATGTTATGTTTTGAAAAGTAGAATTTGGTTGATGATCACTTGTAAGCCAATATAATTGATAATGTATCATGTTGATGGATTATGTTGTTTAATGTTGGTTTAAGCATGTTTTACTCTTTAAACATTGTATTGGTAGTATGTATGGGAAAGCTTAAATTGAGGGTAGCAAATGGGACTTTGCTGTTGAATCCATGATACATGTTGCATATGGTGTAATATGTTGGTTTTAAAAGCATAAGTGCATGTTTTGCAAGGCATGATAATAATGATGATGTTGGTGTTGTTAAAAATCATGATTTAAAGGTGTTTTGGAAAGTGGTTTTCAAAATGATTGTTAAATGGTATAAAATGCATTGATGGTGGTTTGTTTTAGAGTATTCCTCACTAAGCCTAGTGTGCTTACGCTCTTTTTTTTTCCATCAATGCAAAGAATTAAAAGTTGGAGGCAGCGAGTAAGCAAAGGAAAATCCAAGGACTTGTGTTTACGAAAGTATAATTTTGATTTAGACTTGTATAATAAAGGCAAAGTGGTCATTTGTTGCTTGGGAGGGTTGTTTGCTAAACTCCCTGTTTGTGCAAGTTTATGTTGATGTTTTGGATGTGTAATTGGCCATTTATGTTGGTTTGAAGTTTGGTTTGGGATTTTTACATGTTAATTAGGAAGCATGCCTCTAGATGATATGGATGATTGTGTTAGGCTTGCTAGGTTTGTTTAAAATGTTGGTATGTTGGTGTCAAGCATGTTTTTGATGTTATATAATGTTTAGGAGATGTTTAAAGTTGATTAAAGTGATCCAAAGAGTCATATGTTGGAAATAGAGGTCATTACAGGCCTTCACGTGCCGGTACGAGTACCCGAGAATCGATACGCATGGTCTAAAATAGCTCAGTTTCGAGGGTAAAATGAAAAGGGGTACCGGTAAAGTTAGCCGAGTATCGGTACGCCCCTTGAGTTTTGTACATCAGAATTGGTACACGGGTTTGTGTATCAATATGACCCCTCTATTTTTAAAGAGTTGTACCGATACGCGAGGTGCCGTATCAGTATGCGAATCGGTCACTGAATTTTGGGTTTTGAGAAACCATAAGAGGGATCGATACGGGGTCAAGACCATATCAGTACAGGTGGGTCAACACACCGTATTGATACGATGGTTCATGTATTAGCATGTGTAGCCATTTTGGTTGTTAAGCCGTATTGGTACGAGCTTACCCGTATCAGTACGCCTTGTTGCTTTTGTGCATGTTAGCCTGCTGAAATTTGGAAATTGTGCAATTTAATCCCTGAATGTTATATATGCAATTACTTGTGCTTGGATGATTGTTTTAAGCTAAAAGTTAACACGTGAGCATGAAATTGGAATAATGAAGGTTTGGTAATCATAATTTCAATTAGACCCTTATAATTCATGGAAACTATATTTTGGTCCCCAATGTGTGCGTTTGAGCAATTGAACCCTGTTTTGCAATCTGATTTCAATGTAACATTTTTGTTGTTGTATGTTCACCTTAGGAATTTAATAAATGCATTTTGACAAGATAAAAAGGAAAAAAAATGAACATGGATTAGGCTATTTGCTCAGGTTTGCTTCGGCAAACCTAATGTGATCCTTTTAGTTTGGTTTCGACTAGGCTAGGCTAAGGGGGTTACATTGCATGTTAGTCATGTGGGTGTGGTTATATTAGCTCCTAACAACGTCTGTTCCCAAGGTGATCTAGGCCTCCGAAGGGGTCGTTACTATGGGATAATTTCGGAGTGTTGAATGCAGAGGTGTTGAGGGTTATTTTCATAATTGCTCCGTGGGTCTAGGTACTGGTATAACACTTGTCCCCCCAAAGTCTGAAGAGCACCATAAAGTTGTATGAGAAAAAGCTTCTTTAGAAAGCCTTCCTTGTGAGCATTAGAATTCGAATAGATGACTTAGGTAGTCATGATTTGGAGAAAAAGATGAGCACACTTCAATTTTCCTTCCTGCATGTTTTCTCCAAATTTTAATTCTTTGAGTACTTCCTCCAAGCATTGGGCATTTTTTTCAAATTCCAATTCTTTACACATTTGTCATTTACTTTCAAACATCAATTGTCGAAAATGTTTAGCATATAGAATCTCAAACCATCCAAACATTAATTTTTCAAAATGTCTGGTATTTTTTTCGAATTTTATTTCCAAACATCAAAAATGTTTGACATTCTTTTCTAAACTTTAATTTTTAAGATATCTATAGTGTTTCTCAAGCATTAATTTTCAAAGATGTTTCACATTTTATCCAAGTTTATTTTTGGGAACGACTGTCTTTTCGTTAAAAATTTTAAATGAAAATTAAAGTATAGGGATCGAGAGTTGTTTGCCGCTCAGACGCTATAAAAAGATTAGATTTCATAAATGAGTTTAGGGCGTGGGGGCATTTTGTCTGCCTTAATATTGAGACGGATCAAGACTCTAAATGTTAGGTCAAGAACTTATAAATAATTTAGCCCAGTTATTAGATGGGGTAATGTATAGGCGAGAAAAATGGTAAAGGCCCCTACCTGAGGATAAAGTGGGAACTAGAAGAAAGACTTGCAAAGTGGGTAGAGACCCTAAAGAAGAAGAAGAGAGTTACTCGCGCATGAGAGATAAGAGCGTGGGTATTTGATTGATGGAGTAAAGATTGATAAAATGAAGATTAATGAGCATACTGCAGAGAGATAAAATGAAGAAATCTGAAGAACGACCTTTCAGGGGATAGGATATCAAAATAGAATGAAATAGAAAAGAAAAAGATGAAAAAAGAAAAAGAAAAAAGAAAAAAGAAAAAGAGAAGAAGAAAAAAGAGAAAAAAAGAAAGAAAAAGAGAAGAAAAAGGATGAGAAAAGAAGAGAATGAAAGAAAAGAAAAGAAGAAAAACAAAAAAAGATGAGAAAAACAAAGAAGAAAGAAAAAGAAGAGAAATAGAAATAAAGAGAAAAAAGAAAAAAAAGAATAAGAAGAATGGAGAATGGAGAAGAAAAAATAGAAAAGAAAATGAAGAAAAAGAATAAAAAAAGAAAGAAATAATAAAAGAAATTTTTTTACAATGTATGCATCATATAGATAAGGTCATTCTAATTTAAGAAGCATTCTTATTGTGTTTAAACAGATATTTGAAGATCACTAAGGAATTTGATGTTGAAGAAGTAAGATTTTATTGAAGATTTTTATTGGTAGCCATTTTTGGCGTGAATCCAGATTTTAAGGAAGATTGGTAGCCGTTTTCGGTGTGAATCCAAATTTTAAGTCTTTCGGGCCATCAGTAAGTCCTTTGGGCATGATGATAAGTCTTTCGGGCCACTGATAAGTCCTTCAGGCATGGTGATAAGTCATTCGGGCCATCAACAAGTTCTCCAGGCGTGATGCTAACCTTATTGTGATGTCAAGACTGGCAGAAAGCGAGGCATCATTTTAAGAGATATTGGTAGCCATTTTCGGCGTGAATCTAGATTTTAAGGAAGATTGGTAGCCATTCTGGCGTGAATCCAGATTTTAAGTCCTTCGGGCCATCAGTAAGTCCTTTGGGCATGATGATAAGTCTCTCGGGCCACCGGTAAGTCTTTCAGGCATGGTGATAAGACCTTCGGGTCATCAGTAAGTCCTTCGGGCATGATGCTAACCTTATTGTGATGTCAAGACTGGCAGAAATCGGGGCATCATTTTAAGGGATATTGGTAGCCATTTTTGGCATGAATCCAGATTTTAAGGAAGATTGGTAGCCATTTTGGCGTGAATCCAGATTTTAAGTCCTTCAGGCCATCAGTAAGTCTTTGGGGCATAATGATAAGTCTTTTGGGCCACCAGTAAGTCCTTCGGGCATTGTGATAAGACCTTCGGGCCATTAGTAAGACCTTCGGGCATGATGTCAAGCTTTCCTTTTTAATGTCGAGACGAGTACAAATTAGGACATTGAAAAGATCGAAGCTTGAAGATATGGCCGAGAAAGAGCGGAAAGTTCCAAAAGAACCCGTGATTCCAGAGCCGAGGACAAGAAAGTAGGACAAAAAATGAGTGCTTTTTGGTCTTTGCTTTGTTCTTGTTTCATAAGAACAAGCAAAGAGGGGCAGCTGTAATCACTCATTTTTTTCTGGGTTGTAAATATTATAGTAATATTTATTAATTATAGTAATTATCATAAATGTGTTAGTATGTATATATGTAATATGTCTTTTAAATGTACATGTGATAATATATATGTCGGTATATTATGTTGCATATTGTAATGTTCGTTGTATATGTGCATGTATTATTATAATTATGGTATGTGAATATATGTGTTATATATAAGTATAATATATGTATGTATGTATTGCATGTAAGAATGTTTATCTTGTTATCATGTATAAATATACGTATTTTGTGTATGTATTATGTGAGTGTGTGTATGCATATTTATTAATATATATGTTAGACATATTGTTATCATTATTACTATTATTATTATTAATGGGCTTTATATTATATATTAAAACAGATCTGATATAATATTAAAAACCCAAATATAAATATTATAAGTGTCAAGTCCATTGTACATATTGAAATCCAACTAAATAATTACAAAGCCCAACCGACCTAATCTATTAAATAACTAAAAACCCTAAAAAAGTATTAACCCTAATCTATATTCTTTTGCAGCGACCAAAAGAGAGCCGTTGGATCAGATCTAGATCCAACAGCCACGATCAACCCAGCTTATCCAGCTTGCGCGAGTGAGGAACACGCTCAGGACCATCCTTATTCTCACTCGCACGCGCAAGACCGTTCAGCTGCCACCCGCCACGTGGCATGATCCAGTTCTTCAACGTCACCCCACCAGATGCAATCTGAGCCATTCATTATCAAAATGATCTTAGTCGTTGGATCAAATCTGATCCAACGGCCGAGATTAAATCCGGCCGAATAACTATCTTCCCTGCCATGTGATCGCGTCCCTGGATCTCTTACTCTGCCGTACACTTTCCCTCACCGGCTCCAACCACCGAGTATGGCCCAGAAACGTGATAAACAAAGAAAAAAGTCAGATCCAAATCAAATCAACAGTTCATGCATTAAATGTTTACTTATCTTGTAAACAATAACAAAATCAAGGATAGTATATATATGTAAGCAGATCCATATGTAAAAGGGGGAACTCAGATTCGAATCAATAAAAAAAATTCCAGAAAGGTATTTCTTTTTTTGCATGCTTATTCAAACAAACAAAAAGTAATAATGATAAACAAAAAGAGTAAAAATGGGGTTTATACCTTCGGTCGTTCGGACTTCCTTGCTCCGATGATAAGCCTCTAGGAGGTGAATCGGTGATGAGCTCGTGTTTAAAAAATATATTGAAAAGGGAGTTCTTTGTTTTCAAAAGAGGGTTTCGATTTTCATATAAAAGGGAGATTTTAATCTTGTTTTTTTAAATAAGAAGGGATCGGGGTTTTAATCAGAAAAATGTTTTAAAAAGGGTGTTTTTATTTTTTTCGGCATCGATTAGCGGTGGCCGAGAGCTGTGGGCGGTGGCCGGAGTAGCCGGACCATCGCCGGTTTCTGGGAATAGCAGCGACCGAGGGAGGTCTCTGGAAATTTTATGAACATGGGAGGCCAGATAAAAAATAGTTAAAGAGGTGAGAGGTTTTTTTTATTAGAGTGAAAATTTTAAACGGGTAAAGGTAGATTTTTGAGCCGGATATGTCTATTTATAGACATTTTATTCTTAAAATGGGTTAATCATGCTTTAATCCCTCCGTCCCAATCTATTTGCTCCGCTGCGCTTCCCCCTTTCTAAATTACACACCTAGTCATTGAAGGTTTTTTCAATCATTTAATTTAGTCCCTAAATCTAACTAAATCAGATTTTAAATGGTTAAATTACCCCAAAAGTCCCTCCGCCCCATTTTTGTTTTTAAAACTGACATGCCGCATGCTTTAATTACACAATCCGTCCCTCTAAGTTTTAAATGGTTCTCAATCATATCCCTAAACCCTATTTAATCATTTTAAAAGGGAAATTGCAGTTTAGGCCCCCTTTTCTTTTAACTTTAACTCAATTTTCATGGTAAAATTTCATTTCTGGTCCTTGACCTTTTATTTCATTTAATTCCAGTCCTTTATTTTATATATTATGTTTAAATGTTTGTTTTATATTCGATATGTTATCCATGTTTGTAGATATTATTTTGTTCGATATATATGTTTCATCTTGTTTTATTTAATTTATTGCCATGTATTTATGTATATATGGATATAAATATATATGTGATATATTGTTTTTTATTAATTTATATATATATATGTTTATGTAGAAATATATATATGTATATATATATATATATATATATAAATTTAGTACTTTTGTATATATTATATTATACTTATATTTGGTCTTATATGTATTATTTTGCAAAACTATTCTAGTAATATTTTTTTTATTTAATGTACATTTTATACATGTATAATATATTATAAGGTATACATTAGTTTTTTACATCTAATATATATATATATATATTATAGTGTTTTTTTCTATAAATATTTATATTATGGTAAATATTTTATACAAATATATAATATATTATTTCTTTTCCAGGTTATATGTTATCTATATGTATTATTTTAATTTTGTTGTATTTTATTTTAATTACATTTTTTTTCATAATAATATGTATTTATTTCACGTATTTATTTAGTTCTTACCTTGTTCGATTAAATTGCATATTTGACATATTTAATCGCTAATGGGCGCTCCCTTTTTCGACGATAAACTTGGCTACCAGTCTAAGACGTAGATGGTAGTTTTCGTTTATCCCTCGAACACCGGAGCCCTTAAAATTTACTCGCACTTATAACCAAATTTTAATTTGATCGTCACTTTAACCCATAAAATTTGATATTAATAAATCGGTAATAATTTAGTACCAATTTTTGGGCAGTGTGGGGTGCTAATCCTTCACCATCCGTAATCAACTCCCGAACCCAATTTTTAAAAGGAATCTCTGGTTTTTGTTTTCGGTGTCCGGTCTACCTTACCGAAGTGACTGGTGGCGACTCCAAGTTTTTTCAAAATACGAATTTTCCCAAAAATCTTTTTTAATTAAATCTTTCAAATAAAAACGAGACCCCCTTTTAATATATAATATGTATTTATTATTTTCGTAGCGGTCTTCAATGCCTAGAAAAAAAAAGTCGTTACATAGAAGACTATTGGTTTAAGTGTACTTAATCGCGTTTTATCTTGTAACATAAATTGTTAGGTGTTTGGGAGTTTACGGGCATGTTAGGAAATGTACATTAAAAAGGAAATTACAAAGAAAATTTAAAATGTCTTTATATGAGAAGGAAGAAATCAAAATGACATCAATTTTTTACTGTATTTTTCTGTAAATGGAGATTTAACAAATTCAGAAAGATGTACAACTTCATTGAATTTTGTTTTGCTATTAGACTATATAAAGATGGATTCATGGATGATTTTAGAGCACACACTTAACGTCTGCAATTCTAAATTCTAGACCATAAACAAGAGAAATCTATAGCATCTTCAGATGGCTAGGCTTTCATGGCTTCCCTTTGCCTTCTTCCTCGTCCTTACTTTCACTTTTGTTGCCATTCAAACAGCAAACGTATTGCATCTCTTCCTTTCTATTAGCCTGAAATGAATACATATTCTTCTCTTTAATTCTTCTTGTTTCATGTCCACAGGCTGGCAAGGAAGGATCACTTCGCCTCCAAGGTAAAATGTTTTCACTATTCAAAACTCCAGTTGTTATTTCCCTTGTTGTGTTTGGTCATAGTAATTCAGTTTAGAGATCTTTTAATCGGTTAAATGACCAAAGATACTCATTTGCTTCTATCTTGTGAAGGACCGAATCCCCACATTTCCATTACGAATATTTATTGTACCAAAAAAAATAGTAATTCAGTTCAAGCCAGACTTTAATCAATTGTTTTGAGTCCAAATAGACCAGGTCAAGTATTGAATAAAAAGGTTATTTTAACTTTTTTTGTTGTATACACAGATTGTCCGAATGCGTGCAATGTTCGGTGCTCGCAAACACAGTACAGGAACGCATGTTTGGAATTCTGCAACTATTGCTGCCAGAGGTGTCTGTGCGTTCCTTCGGGTTATTATGGCCATACTGGGGAATGTCCATGCTACGATAACATCATGACTAAGGAAGGCAAACATAAATGTCCTTGATTTTGTTAGTTCCAGATTAATAAGATGAATCTCCTATTAGAGATGTTTGGATAAATTGAGGAGGAGGATTGAACTTGAAATTTTTTGCTTTTTAATAATATGTTGCGATTTAATTCCAACCAAATGATGTCTTCGTTATATTTAAAAGTTCGATTATGATAATATCTATATATAATAAAAATATTAATTTGTTAAACAATAATTTGTCTTATTTGATTCATTTAATAGTATAGAGACTAATTTGAACAATTCAATAGTAGATAGACTAAATTGATTCATTTAATAGTAAAGGGACTAAATAGATATAATCTTTATAATAGAAGGATGTGACATGTACCTTCACCAAAATTCTGAACTAAAGAACAAGGAACCTAGTTTCAGTTTTCGGGAACAGTATCATGTGCTATCAAATGAGCTTGTAAGCATAGCACTGGCAATGGTGGCTTAAGACAAGCAAATAAATCATGTTCTAGGGGAAAATTATTATCAGAATACATGATAATGTTGATGAAATACAACCAATGCCGGACAAAATCAGCACCAACGAACAAAAATAATGTTCCCAACCATGTTTACTCGAATTACAATCTTTTCTTACATTCTATACAACAGTTTTGGCCATATATAACATATTTTTCTCTGTAATCATATATCTCATCTTTGTTCATGTATGTCAAATTGACACGTCCAACGAGTCCGTCGGCAAATTTTCTATCATAATAAAGGCTAGTCTGGAACAAGATGTCTCCCTCCTTCGCATGCTTCCCTGTAATTTTTAATTCATTGTTGCAGTCGGCTTGTCTAGGCATTACATGAATAACTACATTTACAGTGAATGGACGCATAAAAGTAATTACCATATAAGAAGTATGGGTGGGCAAAACTCACTCGACTTGATGTAAAAAAATAACTCGTTTTAACTTGACTCAAAAAATTTCAAATAAAGTTTGAATTATAAAATAGAAATTCGAATAACTCAAAATTTTTAATAATTAGTTGATCATTTTTTAAGTTCGAGTCCAGTCTATCAATTTTGCCCGATATATTATGTATATTGTTAGAAAAATAACGTGATAATCCAAGAAAATAAAATAGTAAAATAAAATAAAATATTGATTTTATTGAATCAAACAAAATACAATAAATAATTCAAAATTAAAAATGAAAAATTAATACAATAAAATTGAAATCGTTTACTTGTGTTGAGGCCTGTGTAACACACAGTTTCCTTAAGACAGATTCGTCCACTCTTATGGTGCTTGAGTAACGTCGAACGTCTTTTCCCAAGATACAACAACAGAATAAGCGCAACAGTAGCTCGTCTGCAGTGATTAGCGAACCTTAACTCCTATATCACCGAAAACACTTTAGAAAATCATAGAGTAAAAATAGTATAAATTCTCTGTGTTTTTGCAGTTGTAAAACATAGTAGGTTTGCATGCTATTTATAGGTGGTAGGAGTTTCATTGGAAATAAATCTTGTGAATTATCTTAATTTTATTTAAAATAAAACCCATTTATCAAATATCATTATACAATAATATCTGAATTAAAAGATAATATATTATCATATATTTATCCTTTTAATTACAGGGCATTCAAAAAATAATATTCAAATTTAAGGATAATCTCTTATCGTTTATCATTTTATTTGAGATATTAAAAATACTATATTTAAGAAAATTATCTCGTAATGGGTTAAAATATCCACAAACCCACGGAGGGTCCGACCGGTCTGGACATTCATGTTACCCATACATATCATCTTAAGTTATTCAATAACCACCAAGTAGAGTATTGTATATAAACATATCCCATGCTTGGTAACCCATCAATGTGGGAATAAGCTTTTCCTTTTCCCTTAACTCAATTCACAAGCCTACTTTGATCATCAATTTCTCATTCATAACTCACCCGTCTTGAGCGTATGAGATATCATTGTAAAGGTCTCATAGAGTAGAATATGAATTCATAATTTCATTATTCGAATCTCCACCTTCCCATAGAAAATATGCCTTAAAATTTCCACTTTATCATATTTTTTTCCAACAATCCCGCGCATGAATGAAATTGATTTAATCAAAAACATTTTGACTCGATGTGGTGACAGATTCTACGATCAACAGCTACATAGGATAGGTAGGTGTCCACCCTTGAACCTTCCCTTGTGAAAGTATATTTACTTTACTGGCTAAACAGTAGACGCAATGTCCTTAAATTGTTCTATCGTTTGTGTAAACGATGATATACTTCACACAACTACCCCTCTAACGAGGTTTTTAGTTCCCATGGTTATATTCATATGGCCGCGAACTTCTCTCTAGTTCTGCAAGAGTTTAAGATAACTATACCCCAATAGTCTCCTTGAAGTGGCCCCGCTTCACTCTCACATTGGTGACTTATGTTGTTCGGCTCACCGAAACACATAATGGTCATTAAAAGCATTGCTTAGCATGTTCCATTTTGATCACTGTTTACATCATAGGAACGAACTTGGGAGAAAAACCCCTATAGTGACCACACAAGGTCCATGCAAGTAGGTTGTTCCTTTGAACCTAGATCTTGGGGTTTCTAGTCAACTAGGTAGGGTTTTCCTTCACATATAGCCTTAAATTTCTATGGGCTTTAGTCTCATTCCTTTCGATGTTTTCTCAACCTGATCTCGATTCAAACTTTTCAGAAACATCCTCCAAGAAATTCTGAAGCCATTCAACTTCTTCTTTAGACTTGTTTAGAGCTACAAACTCAGATTCTATTGTGGATCTGGTTATGACCGTTTGTCTTGAGGATTTTCATGACACTTATGCCTTTGATATCTTGAATAATAGATATCCAACTGGCATCGGAGTATCCTTCTAAGCAGTAGGATCTCCTACTTGGTCAATAATTTGACCTTTATTCTTGGACAGATCTTGGCTCATGTCTATTAGAGTTCTGGCTATACCAGAATCATCTTTGTCAAATTTCTCAAGAATTTGTCCACATAGTGTGACTATATGAGATCTTCATATGATTGTTTGATTTGGATGTCCAAAATCATATCATCTAGTCTCATATCTTTCATGTCAAATCTTGAATTTAACATGTCATTGCTACGTTTTACCATTTCATTATCGCTTCCAACAATGAGTATGTCATCAACATACAGACATAGAATAATATATCCAATGTTGGTAATTTTAACATATACATATTTGTCACACTCATTAATCTTGAAGTAGTTTGTCATCATGACACTATCGAACTTCTCATGTCATTACTTTGGTGATGAGATTGTTACATTTGCAAGACACCCCCACATTTTTAATTATTTGTAGGAATGGTGTATTCTCTTCCATAACTCATATAGTGTCTTATCTCTTTAATTTTGGGGTACCTTATTGTTGAGTTGATGAGCTCAAATTCTTTCAACCGAATTGCTTGCCAAGTGGTAGAGAAGTCGATTTTTGGGTGTTGGTGGTGGAAGTAAAAGATAAAGAAAATAACATAAAGATTTATAGTAGTTCGACTTTCTAACCAAAGCCTGCATCCACTACCTTAGCTTCCCCACTAAGGATTTCAACCAATTCACTAAGATTTTCCTCTTTTCTAGGCTTAGGAGGAAACCTTTTTACAACACTCAAAGCTTCTACCCCAAAGCTTGAGTAAATCATTTTTTACAAAGAAAAATTCTAAGCAAACTGAAATCTCTCTACAAGGTTAATGTTTGCACTCTTAAAGCACTCACCCAAATCCTAAACACTTGAGCAAATATAACAAGTTGAGCTCACAAGTGTTGTCTATACAAAGAATGATAATTTGAAGCCCTATAAAAATTTTGGCATCCTAATGTTATTGACAATTGTTTCATTAGTTGTCGATGAAGCTTAAAGGGTCCTTTTATAGTCTCAATTGAGTTCCTAGTTGTTGAAGACTGTTGGTATTGAATTGGAGCCGTTGGAGGCTTTATTTCCCGTAATAAATGCAGTTCTGTAGCTTTTTGTATCGGTACGCGTGTACCCGTATCGGTACAGATACTAGCCATTATGCACAATCTGGCTGCCCGTATCGGAACGCCTTAGGCCGTATCGATATGCAGTATCGGTACGCCTTGGTCTGTTTCGGTACACCCTGCAATTCAAATAGCCATTGGAAAATAGCCGATGGGGGTACGGATTTTTGGTTCTAGAAAATTACTGTAGCTGAAACCCTTGGATTGTATCGATACGGGGTATACCGTATCGGTACGCCTGTATTGAAAAAAACATTTTGACTATTTTAAAAATGTTTAAAACATTTCCAAAACCTCTCAAAAACTTCTCAAACTTATTTTCAAGTTGTTTGGACTTAAAACCATTTTTGAAAATCTTATAAGCTCCCCTTTATTCATTTGAAAAATCAATTTTTCATAACATTCTTGCCCTTTTGTTATATCAAAAATGGTTCAAACTTTAAAGACCAATAACAATAGAGAGTTAAAAAAATTACAAAAATTAATTTTGTTTTAAAATTGACTCCCCCTTACTCATGCATCATTCAAATGTTAGTCCAACATATATGACAAACTAGTTGAATTAAAATAAATAAATCAAATTAAAATAAAATAAACAAAATTCAACTAATTTTACCAAACTTGAATCAAAGGGAGGATGTGAAGCTTTCCTTCTTCAAGTGTTCATCCTTTGTGTGTATAGAGCTCCCCTCAATTTCATCACTTGTTGATCAAAACTCCATTACACCTAAACAAGACAATCACAAAGATTTTGGTATCCAAATTGTTTTGGATCCATAGACATTAGTAGCACATAGTTTAGTCCTCTTAGGAATCTATTTTTCAATTTCATCATTTTTATGTGAAGTACTTAGTCCTCTTGGGACCCAAATACTTCTAAAACATTTTCTATTTACAAATTTAGGGGCACTAGATTGTCTTACATAAAAATTTGATTTTCCCAAATTATTTTTCTTTTGAAGTTCATTGGAAATCAAATCTTTTTCTTTCTTAAGATCATCTACTTCCTTTTGATGATCTTTTTCTAAATTTTGAAGCAAATTTTGTAAATTTAAAACTTTAAGTTCAAAATCTTAGATTTTTGCTTCAAATTCCAAATTGGTTTTTAAAAGCAAATCATTTTCGATTTTCAATTTTGAAATCATCGTTTTATTTTTCGAAAATGAAGCCTTGAACTCAAAAACCAATTGGTCATAGACTTCTTGTAACTCATTAAATGTATATGAATTTGAACAAGATGAGTTAGAAGTTACCTCTTCCTCTTAGAGGGCCATCAATCATAGGTGGGCTACATCATCTTGATCGGTGGAGTCTTCATCACTCCATGTTGCCACATATGCTTTCTTTGAAGATGATCTTTTTTTTTTGTTGAAGCGAGGGCAATCGTATTTGGTGTGCCTCATCTTCTTGTATTTTGAGCACTCGAGGGAATCCACCATCTTCTTCTTCTTCTTGGATTCTTTTAGACTTGTCTTCATGAATCGAGAAAATTCGTTGAAAAGATGGGCCATCTTTTCATCTTCACTTTCCTCCTCACTTGATTTTTCTTGGTGGCTTGTGGAGGATTGAAGAGCAACAATATTGACATCAACTCCTTGCTCTTTTATTTTCTTTTACTTCTCTCTTTTTAAGGGTTGAAACATCATTTCATGGGTAAGAAAAGATTCTATAAGCTCGTCAAGCTTGAGCTTCTTCAAATTTTTAACGTCAATTATGGTCGTCTTCTTGCTCTCACATGATTCGGAAAGTGAGTAAATCAACTTTCGAATGAGCTTTTCTTCCGGAATCTCCTCTCCAAGACTTTTGAGTTGATTGACGATTGTAGAGAACCGGTCGAACATGCTCTTGATGTTTTCATATGGGTTCATCTTGAAGTTTTTGTATTCGAGGTTGAGTAGACCAATCTTTGTCTACTTCACCTCATTTGTCCCTTCGTAGATTGCTTCAAGTTTGTCCCATAACTCATTGGCACTCTCACAAGAAGATACTTTGGCATACTCATTAGCGCCCAATGCACAAAATAAAATGTGCAAAGCCTTGCAATTGAGCTCCATCATCTTACGATCTTCCGCGTTTCATTCCGCCTTGCTTCGATTTGGCATGAACGGTCCATCTTCAACTATGTCCCAAAGACGGTAGTCTTTGCTTTTCATGAAGAACATCATTCTATGCTTCCAACAAGCATAGTGATCACCGTTGAAGAATGGCGGTTTGTCGATGGATAACGCCATGGAAACCGGTTGACTTGTTTGATGGTCAAGCTTGCCGGATCACTTCAATAGGATGTTAATCTTTCTCGATTGAGTCTTGCTCTAATACCAATTGTTAAGTTGATGAGCTTGAATTCCTTCAACCGAATTGCTTGCCAAGTGGTGGAGAAGTCGATTTTTGGGTGTTGGTGGTGGAAGCAAAAGATAAGGAAAATAACACAAGGATTTAGAGTGGTTCAACTTTCTAACCAAAGCCTACATCCACTACCTTAGCTTCCCCACTAAGGATTTCAACCAATTCACTAAATAATTCTTCCCCTTTTCTAGGCTTAGGAGGTAACCTTTTACAACACTCAAAGCTTATACCCCAAAGCTTGAGTAAATCCTGTTTTACGAAGAAAAATTCTAAGCAAACTGAAATCCCTCTACAAGGTTTATGTTTGCACTCTTATAGCACTCACCCAAATCCTAAACACTTGAGCAAATATGACAAGTTAAGCTTACAAGTGTTGTCTATACAAAGAATGGGAATTTAAAGCCCTGAGACAACTTTGGCATCATAATATTGTTGACAATTGTTTCATTAGTTGTTGCTGAAGCTTGAAGGGTCCTTTTATAGTCCCAATTGAGTTCCTAGCCGTTGAAGACCGTTGGGATTGAATTGGAGCCGTTGAAGGCTCCAATTCCCGCAATAAATGTAGTTCTGCAACTTTTTGTATCGGTACGCGTGTACCCGTATCGGTACAGTTACTAGTCGTTATGCACAATCTGGCTGCCCATATCGTAATGCCTTGGGTCGTATCGGTACGCAGTATCGTACGCCTTGGTCCGTTTCGATACACCCTGCAATTCAAATAGCCGTTAGGGGTAGTTGAAATCTGGATTGGTACGCGTACAAGCGTATTAGTACGATCCAACCTGTATCGATACGCGTAGGGGCGTATCGGTACAGATTTTCGGTTTTGGAAAATTACTGTAGTTGAAACCCTTGGACTATATCGATACGGGGTATACCGTATCGGTACGCTTGTGTTGAAAACAACATTTTGACTACTTTAAAAACGTTTAAAACATTTTCAAAACCTCTCAAAAACTTCTCAAACTTATTTTCAAGTTGTTTGGACTTAAAACCATTTTTGAAACCTTTTCGAATTAGTCCAAAAATATTTTTCAATTATTTTATCAAAACATAAATCCCAACACTTATTTAAAGAGAAATTAGCCGATAGAACAGCTCCCCCACATGTTAGGCACATTTTAAAGTTATAGTTTTTTTCAGAAGTCATTTTCAAAATTATAGCACCAACATTAATTATGAATAAATATATAATTATCATGTGGAATATCTATACTAGACAATCCAAATTGCTGGGATTCATTTCCTAGTTGTAGCATAGACACCAGGCCAATGGCCCTTTCGTAACCAAACCAATGAAAATAAGTGACATTTACATTACTTTAGTCTAACATGTATTTCCGAAATTAAATTATAAACAAGCATAATAATTTTATTAAGTATTAAAAAAATCAATTGAAGTCGAAAACTAAACTGATTTTATACATTTAAAATTTTATTTAGACATTGGATTTTCATAAAAGAAATTAAAGAAATAGTAGATTAACTATTTATTGAAATCAAAATATAAAATATCTAGAGTTAGTGTTCAAGCAAGCCTTCTTAGCTCAGCCGGTTGAGTGCGAGGTTTTTAACTACGTGGTCGTGGGTTCGATTCCCTCACACCGCGTTTCTATCTGTCTTATTTAGACAAGCCTTTAATATTCATGTGCATCGGCTCATGGCTATGTTACTGTATTATATTATTTGATTTTCCCTTTTTTTTCACCTCTTTCTGGGAAAAGCAAAGTCTCTTAGCTTTGGATTTCTTTTCCAAACATCAATGGATTGCGACCCCGCCATCTTAGAGTTTATTATCAGTTTTCTTAGAGTTGGAGGATTAAATTTGGACATCTCAATCCTCGAAATTCGTAAAGTGGGTGATGCATTTCATGATGAAACCTTCACTTTTATTGCGAGATTTATCTGTTAATCGGTCGAAATTCGAATTTAATCTTCTAGTTGTTTGTGATTTGTTCAACAATTGTGCAGGTATTTGGTCACTCCATGGCTTTCTAGTCCTCATCTTCGGACAGCCTTCTTGAGTTTTCTCGGAAGACCTCCTCCTGTTACTTATAGACGGTTAGTTCAATTCTAGCTAGTTCTTTTTTCTTTTCTTTTCTTTTCTTTTCTTTTCAAATCTATTTTCAACTTATTTTCTTTGGATAGATATTAATGCGCTAAGTGTTTATTATTCTTAGACATTTATTCCGTGCTTTTGATGGTGGAACAATTGCTCTGGATTAGCTAACTTATTTGGATGGTCTGATTTTACATCTTTCCGTGATTTCATTTATTTTAATTTTTAGTTACCTTGTTTTTTCAGAACATTATATATGGTATTCAAATTTAAAGAATGGGAGGGATTCCCTCTTTAACTAATAACAGTTGTGGAGGGTGCCTCCGGCATAATTGATGGCTCCACTGCTCGCAAAAGTGATAAAACTCCAATTGTCATTGTCATTCCTGGCTTGACCAGCGATTCTACTGTTGCAGTAAGTTTATATATATTCTCTCATTTATTTTTGTTGAAGTACCTAAAGATGCGTTGCTGTGTGTACAGTATGTGAGTGAAGCATCTTGCATTCAACATGGCAAGACAGGGTTGGAGTGTTGTTGTATGCAATCATCGTGGTCTAGGAGGTGTATCTCTAACTGTGAGCTTCTTATGGGAAATTACCATTTTCAAATTCATGAAGTCTACGTAAATGATTTTATTTTCAGTCTGACTGCTGTTATAATGCTGGATGGACTGAAGATGTACGGAAAACCATTGACCATATAAGTTGTGAATATCCAGAAGCTCCTCTATATGCTATCGGAACCAGCATTGGTGCCAATTTTCTGGTATATGAATTGTTCTGATTATGTTTACGAGCATCACAAATGTAGTTAAGCATTAGAACTTGTATTTTTATTTTGAAAATTTTCCTTGGGAGAGATAGTCTTCTATTTTTCTTTTGTAAATTGTATCGCCTGTAAAGATCTCTATGTTGTTTAGCTAGAAATATATTACTTTAACTTTCAGATGAATTTTACTTTCATTTCGTCTGCCCCTGTCAGGTAAGGTAAAAGAAATATGTCAAATATATTACTGAGTTTAATTTTGGATTATGAATATAAACCCATTTTATGTTTGTTCCTAATGCTTGATATATGCTATAAAAGAAATTGTGGTTTAGATCAAGCCTTTTAAGTTCAATGAATTTATAGAAATGTCCTTGTCCTGTTTGACAAATGATTTCCATATTGCTAATATTTTGTTTTTTCCACATAGAGTTGTTTTATGTATTGTTTGCAAGCCCAAATATATGTTCTCTCCTTCCACTTTCAGTTAAAATATCTTGGAGAGGATGGCGCAAATACTCCTGTTGTTGGGGCTGCAGCTATATGCTCTCCTTGGGACCTCTTGGTTAGTATTTTTATTGCTAGCATATATCCAAGTCTCTGATCTCTATTTCATCTGCATTTGCAAATTTTATATCCTCTTTTGCTCCTATTCTCTGTGAGGTTCTATCACACAGTTCACACAATAATAATACATCCACTTTTGCCCTAAAATAGGAAAAGAGAGATAAAAGGGGATAAATAAGAAGAGAACTTAACTATCCTTATTGAGAATAAAATTTCTTGTACTTTGCTGTGAGGTAATTGCTCTTCAAAACCACCTGAGCGTTGAAGCTCAGAAGAACAAACAGGGATAGTTAACTGGCATTATGTTGATCTGGTTCCATATGACAAAATCAAGGAACCAAGTAATTCCTTGCCTTACAGTAGTTATATCAGTTGAAAACATGTTCTTTCGTTTGAGTTTAAATGTGTCTGCATGTCTTAATGTAGATAGAAGGTGTTCTCCCCTTCTGTGGTTCTGCTACTGCCACCATTGCCAAGCCCAAGACTGTCATGGATGGCCAATGGCTGTAGTGGCAGAAGTACTGTAGTAGGACCAATTTCTGCTTAAGATCAATTTCACTGTGTCTCTGTCTCTCTCACAAACTCCTGACCGAAGTGCTGCCACTTTTTCCTGTTTTAGTAAGGTTATGTAATCTTTTTCTTGCAGGTATGTGATAGGTTCATCAACCGTCGACCTATGCAGAAAGTATATGACAGAGTGCTAACAGTCGGCCTGCAAGGTTATGCACAATTGTATATCTGCATTACTTTATTTTGCAGAATCAGTTTGCTTACTTGAGAGGTTACTTTTACATAATATACTCTGTGATTTCATGCAGGCATCGGTCTATATTGTCTCGTCTTATAAATTGGGAAGGAGTCGAAAAGGTACTCAAAAGTTTCCTGCTGTGTGTGAAAGCAAGCCAGTCACATAGCTGAAGCATTTTAGAGGGATAATACAATAAGTTGGAGTGAAATAACTACCTTGGCACAGATAGTAATGATTTGGAAATAGATTTAGTAGTAGGGATGGCAATTTGACCCGACCCCGCCGGATTCCGACCTGACCCGACCCTATAAGGGCGGGTTTTTTTCCTTAAAATTTCGGGGTCGGGTCGGGTTGTTGAAAAAATAAATTCGGGTCGGGTTCAGGTTTAGAGTAAAATTTTTCCAACCCGACCCGATATATTTATATATATTTATTATATTTTATATATTATATTTAATTTTTTATTAATTTTTTTCGGGTCGGGTCAGATTTAGTCGGGTTTTTTATTAAAATATCGGGGTCGGGTTATATTTTTTTATTATGTCGGATCGGGTCGGGGATAGTATAAATTAGAATCAGGTCGGGGTCGGGCAATTTCAATTTTGGGTCGGGGTCGGGCGGCCAAAAACCCGACCCGACCCGTTGCCATCCCTATTTAGTAGGTCCTCAAATGGCGATAACCTCTTGCACCAAATCAAATTCCCCATATTGTTTCATCTTTCTCTAGTCCTAACTATTTGAAAGAAAATTTCAGTTTGTCATTTTTCCTAATGAAAAATCTCCTAATCCTTTTTTGCTTGCTTTTCGCAGCCAAGTTCTCTTAGGGACTTTGACAACCATGCTACTCGAATTCTTGGAAAATTTGAGGTAAAAAATTATTATTCTATTTACTTCCCATACTTCCAATCTAATAAAGGCCACCTTGTGTTTCAGACTGTTGATACGTTTTATCGGCGATCACACAGTACTAATTATTTAGAAAATGTGTCACTGCCTCTCCTTTGTGTTAGTGCCTTGGATGATCCAGTGTGCACCAGTGAACCTATTCCTTGGGATGAATGTATGTAAGAAATCACCTTTCTCTAATTACATTTTCTTTAAAATCCTCATCCGTTCCCCTTTTCTGGGCACTTGGACAAATAAACAATGCCTTTTTCCTGTCGATTCAAGTGAGAGAAACCATTTAATTCTTAATATTATTATAGATTTATATTCCATGAAATTTGCAATTCCGCTATGAGCATGACATATTTTGTTGTATGAACTCTTTATGTTTTTCAAGCGCATTGCATTTCTTATCTTATACAATTAATAAAACAGTCACAGCAAGGTGGGGTTTTAGGCCCGGACCGTTTTTATTCTGACATCAGGGAAAATCTAAACTACTAATGTAAACTGCTAATACTAAAATATGTATTAATACGTTGGTAGTATAACTTGTTGATGTTGCAAAACAAAGGATACCGTTCTCTGCTTGAATGGTAAAGTTATATGTGTTACCAACGTTCCATGTCATCATCCATATTCCATCATAGTCTAACAAGGACAACATTATACTTCTTTCTTTAAAAGCTAATCATCTAGGGTCAATGAAAACTTCGTCCTAGCTACTACGCCACATGGAGGACATCTGGCTTTCTATGAGGGGATAACAGTATCTGGCATATGGTAATACTTTTTTTTCTCCCAGTATACCAATAATTGGCATCTTTGATTATACATAGATGATATATACACTCACAAACACTCATCTTCATATAAATCATTTTAACAATTTCACTTATATCACCAGAAAACTCATATTCAAGTTTCTACTTTACATAGGAGCTCCCCTGCTTATGATTTGCAAGGATCCTAGGAAAAGCATTTGATAGAATTGGTGGGGTTCTTAAGAAAATTAACCAGTACCATTCATTATCGAGCATCTCGTAAGATACGCTATGAATATATGTACTTTGACATATTTGTCATAGCTGTGTCTGGTTACGTAACAAGTTTTAATGTAAGGTTCAGTGTCGATTAACATGGTTTCATTTTCATGGAATTGCAGGAGGGTAAGAGCTGTTAACGAGTTTTTTGGTTTTCTAAGGACTAGCCCGCTTATAAAAATACGGAAGGTAAACGTTTCAGTAGTCTAATTTTGTAGGAAACAGTTGTACTTCAATTGAAAAATAAAATGGAAATTGTATTTGCACCCATTCGACCTCTGGGATCTAATCATTTACATCAGAATTCTATATGTTAACTGCCTTTTTGACAAATTTATTCTTCTTTTATGTTCTATTGCAGATGCAAGGTTCCCCGGTGCCCAAGCCACTGCAAACTTCAATAGATCAAGCACCTTATTTGAATGTTATGGCAGATGGAATGGTGACTGCAATGGCAATGAACCAATAGATGCTTTACAAGAAGACACATCAAACGAGCATACAATTCACTGTAAGAATGATGAAGGTACAATTTCCGATAACAGAACAAGTTTTGAGTTGACGGATAAACTAAACTCCGATGAGCAAATCAAGCAGAAAGTGGAGAAAAATGTTAAGGATTTGATTGTCCCTGTTCAAGGACGCATCGATAAGCTTTTGCAGCGGAGCAGACAATCAATCCGGTTGCTGGCATACATTGCCATGGTAACAACTTGTATGTTTGTTGGTTCTATTATTGGTTCAGTTCTCAAGAAAAGGTTCAAAACTTCAATACCAGGCACGTTGTTTATAAAATAGAGTTGCTTTTAGTAGGGATGATAAAAGATACCAACTGCTCTGATCAGTAACTATCCATTGTTGTATGAGAAAATAGTAGGATTTCAAGACGCATCCATCTTGCTAAACTTCTAATCTCCTCTGAATCGTAGAGTTCGACCTCTACATACTCGATGAGACGACCAAATGACAGGAGCTTTCGATATTACTATATACTAGAAAACGGCTCGCATGATTCCGAGGACAAGTGAAAACGGGAAAGAGGTTCGTTTTCTAATTTGCGTCTCTGCTGAACGATTTGGAATTGCAAATGGTTTAAGCAAATGTATTGTCCTTGGAGAACGGCGAATATTTAATTATTTGATCGCCAAATACTGAGCATAAAAGTTGGCAGATGAGAACACGCTGTATGCAAGCAGATTGAACATAAAAGTTCAATTGAAGAACCAAGTAATTGAACAGCATGGGAGAAGGTACAATGTGAATTGCCAACCATAAAGCCTTCTTTTAAGAAGGGATCAAAGTCACAGAAGAATTTTATTTTCTTGTGTACAATAAAGGTATTTTTATGTGTGTTTTACAATCTATGAAAATCAATATTTTGGAGATACCCGACATTTATTTGTAAAATTCGGCCGAGTTTTTTTTATGGGAAAATCGATTTTGGAATGGAACTGTTCATGAATAAAGTTATTCACTTAAATCAATTCAAACTAAATTTGAAAATAAATTTTGTAGACTAAGATTGAACTCGAGCCAAGCCAAATACTATTGTTGGCAACTTCAAATTCGTTGTCTGAACCTTGCTTGCTCTTTGTAACCCAATCTGCTGAAAAATAGTAAAATAATAAGAATTCACAGGGAAAGCACAAATAAATCCGACCGGTATCTGAACCGAGTAAAAGTCGATTAAAAAACTTGATTGATGCAATTTGGTTTGGGAAGCTTAGTTCGCTCCATCTGATCAAAAGCCATCAAACCAAAGATATAATCAGCACAGCAAAATCATTACATGGAATTGCTCCAAACAGATGCTAAAATGTCATCCATGGAAGAAAATTTCTGAAGTTTTTGAAGCACCATCTTCAGGTAGATTCAAAATCCCAGTCAGTATGATGATGATGTTGGATGGTAGCTAAGGTAGTTGACAACTAAAATATTGCAGTGTCGATACAGAATGTCTGGGAAATAATAACCCCGCAGACCCAACTACGGAGTAAGGATTTGATACTACTGATGTCGAGTTGGATGCCTACCGAAATTCACAAAGCATCTAATGTGCACGGGTCATCTTCATTTTCGGCATTCCCTTCTTCATCTGTCGAGCACGTTCTTTTGCTTCTCTCTTGCGAACCGCTTCAGCGCTAAGCTTTGCCTCTGCCTCCTCCAACATCTTTTTCTTCTCTGCCTTCTTTCTCTGCAATGCTTCTTGCCTAGCATTTTGAAGTTCTTTGTATGCCTCTTGAGCAGCCTTCACTCTTGCAGTTTCAGTTTTGGATCGAGCCTGCAATAAGAAAAAAGAAATTGAGAAGATTAACAAGTTGGCATATATTTTGATACGTAATCTTAGTTTCCAGCTGAAACACCTGTGAACTGAGCTTGTATCGCCCGATTAAATCAATGTAGTATGGTACAAGAGCCACCAAGCGAGTCATGTCAGCCATGTTGTTGGCATCAGGGAGTGCAAACTTAAACAAGAGCGTCTTCCTGTGCATGCCAGGATGTTGATCTGAAAAATGCATCCAAATGAAATTCTTTCCGTATTTCTCATAAGCTTTGTCACCAAAAACCTGCAGGTTATGAATCACAATTGATTTTGCATGTAATAATATTAAAAATAAAAGGTACAGCCGCCAAGAAAATTTGGAGCAAATCTAAAGGAACAATGAAAGGCCAGTTACCAAGAGATCTAAGAATTAGTACGAACAAGCACATCATGCACGAGAACCACAAAATGTACTGGGCTAACATGGTCATAATATCTTCACTAAACTTGAAAGTAAAACATATGGATTCTTTAAACCTAGTAAAAATTGTCGAATTCTCCCACAAAATTATCGAATTCACTCTATCCTATTAGCACAAATACATGTTTCAAAACAAATTATAACGTGACTGCTACAGCCCCCTCAAAACATAGAACTACATGAAAACCCCATCAGTTGGTTCCCAATGACCGTGATCTATTGCACACAACCCGCTTAGGGTTTTAACACGAACTAACAACTAAAAAGGGTCATGGATTCAACTTCTAGTTTAGGCACTTATCTTTTTCATACAGATCCATCCTCATGAATGTTTAAAAGGCAATCAATCAAATAGGCAAATAAATCTGCCAACTCTGACCAGTTATTTTATTCAAATTTTCTTTAAGCTTAAGGATACGCCCTTATGTATTTTCAACTCTACCATAAAATCAGGCATTGTCTGGTTCACCATCGACTTCTTTGAATATAGCCAACTTATTTTTTCTACACTAACCTCTCAACCAATATGCCTGACGAATCAGGCGAGCTAGGAAGATTATTTCATAAAACTGTAAGCTAAAAACAATCAAGCCATATGAACCATGCAAGTAGCACAAAGAAAGCCATAGAATCTAATGAATGAGAAGCTATAATCTACCACTTTAAAGTGCTAAAATCCTCATCATCATCCGGCAGAAATAAAACATAAGCTCTCCGAATTCAAATGAATAAAACATAAGAAATCAAAATGATGCAAAGCATTGGCAGAAAAAATTATCCCATTAAATTAAACAAACACCAGAGCTTGATCAACTAACCTGCTCAAGCACAGCCTCGGTGATCAAATCCCCAGCAACCTCCTTCGATTCAGAAATCACGGATAATTCATCCACGGTCCATTTCCTTCCACTGGGGTTCGGCACCAACCCGGCAAACCTCTGCAAATCCCTCACCTCTTTTTGCATCCCTTTGGCCGCCTTCTTCTTTGCCACAGCGAAAATCACCTGATCCATGGATTCATCATTCATATAAACTTCAAAAGTAATCTCATCCTTGCAGGGAACCACCAAATTAAACAATCTCGATATCAAATCATGCCTGCTCTTTAACTCCATCGTGGCCAGCAATCCCTGGCAGTATCTTCGTCCACTCGCATAGAATTTGAACACGGTTTGCCCTTCTTTTAACAACAACGGGGAGTCCTCCCCTTCTCCAACTCCCAAATGACTGAAATTTTTCTCAAAGATGGAACCTTTCGTAGCAAACTTTGCTGCCCATGCCAGAGCAAGATTCTCGTTTTCACGTTTGCCGGTGAAGTAGTTGATTACAAAAACAATCAAGAAGGACCCACAGACAATCTCCACCATAAACGACTTCTTCGAAACCGTTGCGTCTTGGGATTTCGAGGCCATTTTCGGATCTGGGTCATTGGGAGTGGCGTTTTCAGTATCTTTCGCAGGTTCGGGTGGCGGTTGTTCGACGGGTAAGCCCTCGAATTCGTCCTCATCCCAGTACTCAAAAGAGGTAGTGGATGCCTTGTGAAGATCCGATTGAGACGCAGGATCCGAAACGGGAACAGGGTTGGGATCAGGACCGGTTTGGGTTTCGAGATCCGGAAGGGGATGTGAATCGGACTGAGTTACAGGGGGCGACCGGATCGAGTGGTGGTCTACGATCTCTTCTTCAACAGTTTCATCATCTTCGGCGTCAAATCCTTCAAAATGGGAATCGGCGAGGACGTGGGAGAAAGAGAGATGGGCTGTCAAAAGAGAGAGGAGGAAGAGCAAGTGGAAGAGAGAAAAGTTCATTTTGGGAGTGTGGGATTTTTTTCTGCTCGTTTTGGTACGGGATTCGTTATTTTAAGAGGGAGGGAAAGGGAAAAGGGAAAGGATTTTGTTAGCGGCTATTGTCACGCCAAATGTGGCCCAGCACTCGGAGAATGTCGTGGACCATACCTTTAGGACCAAGGCGTTGGCGCAAGAATCAGCTAAAGAAGGTTTGCGCGGTGTAACGAGCTTGCCAAGACCATTAGACTTGGCCCAGCACTTGGAGAATGCTAGAAAGCCCACAGGACTTAGCCAAATCCATGGAGGATTCAGGAGGGTAATTCGGTCAAAGCATCATCTATTTATTTGAAATATAATTTGTAGATAATGTTTGTGATAATTAGAGATTTGAAATTGAGATTTGATTAGATAAGATCAATCTCGATCGTCGATGTAATTTAAACTGAGCCGTTAGATGTAGGGGAGTTCAACTATAAATAGAGGCTCCCTCCTCACTTGTAAATCACTTCACACTTCACTTCATTTACTTTGAGTAATACAAGAAGCATTTACTCTAAAAACTCTTTGAGTGTTCTTCATTATTCTTGAGTGTTCTTCGTTGTTCTAGCTGCCAATCTTTTTCCGTTGTTCTTTGATTAGCTTTCTCTTATAACGATCTTTCGTTCGAGGGCTTCGGGAAGCGTTTGATCTTCCGGAGCGAGAATCCTGGTTGAGTTAGGTGTTTGTCGAGAGAGCTTCACCTAAGGACGTGACAAGGTACTTCAGGGTGACTTAGCAGACGCAACCGAGAAAGCGAGAAAGATCCTAAGGTTCGGCATGATTCTAGCCCGTGACACAAGTGGTGTCCGTAACAAGATCCCTCGAAACCAGGAGGGCTTGTCGAAGCCGTTGTCGAGCAGGAGTACTCACAAGACTAGTTGAAGGCTGACTTAGGCGTAGGAATCGACTGATTTGCGTCGAAGGCGTCTAAGGCCGCACGGATCCGCTAGAGTCAAAATCTAGCCCCGTAACACTTTGCACAACTTCAAGCATGACAAGATTAATTGTTTGAACACAATAGGACAAAAATGGGGATGCGTAATCCGCTCCATCGAATGTTTGTTGTCTGTTTCAATATGCAGTTTTGAGTTTTTGGCCCAACAAAATTTTCTGAGGATCGAAACTGCTTCTATTATGGCCAAAATTTCAGCAGTGGTAGAGTGGTTAGCCTACTGATTTTGAAAAGGTAATCAAACATCTCGACCTTTCATTGGCAAACTGGTGATTGAGATGGCACCAAACCATTAGACGCTTGTCAGTGTTAAATTTTAATTCTTCAGAAATGGGAGGGCTCAAGATGGCTTCATTTCCTTGAAAATGTTTGCAAATTACATCTTGAAATTAAAAGGGCATCCAACTAAATCATTGACCGCCATAACCTGATTTGGAGTTCCTTTTCACCACCAAGCCAAACGTTGAGTGCTGTTCGAATAACTGGGCAGCATCCATCTTACTCCCATTGAATACTATGTCGTTTCTGAACAGCCAGCAAGACCACATAATCTAGAGGGATCTAGGATGAGGTTCAAAGGGCTCTTAATGGCTGGATGTGAAGATTTACCCAGCGTATCAATTCCTGAGAACATGGGAAAATCAGATGGAAATCCTACATGGAACACCAGGAGGCCAAAAAGATCCAAAGTGTTTGCAAGTCACGTCTTGAAATGATTAGAGTCCATGGAGGGCAAGTTCTTGACAAAATGGACAACGCATAGAAGGAATTGGAGGTAGTTCGAATGTGAAAGTTGTGCTTGTAAGCCATGGGATGGGGCTTTTCAGATGAATGATTCTACCGTTGGGAGAAAAGCTTGACCAGGAGATCCAAGAATTCTTTTAGTTCCACATTTGATAAGTTGAACCAACAAGATTTCCCTTCAAGATGCAATGTATTTGCTTTCCATCTAATGAGTATTGGGTAAAGAGGGTTTTGACTTGAAGAAATGGTAAGAAAAGGACTCCCACACATCAAGGTGTTTCAAACAGCCGCCTTCTGAGAGGTAGAGTCCATTTCAACACTCGGTTCTATTACCGTACCAAATTCAGTTCTCAATAACCATTCTTTTGACATGCATGAGGAGTAAATGCTAGTGAAGGTGAGATCAAAGCCGAGTTACCGAAATAAGTGAATCACTCCAGAATTGAATCTTCTCACCTTTACCAACTATGCACTGGATGTTTTGCGTCAAGACTATTATCTGATTGGGGCGAGCAAGGCAGAAATGTTCCTCCAATTCAACGATTTCAAAGGCTTTTGTTGTTGCGACCGAATGGATTGAGAACGCATAATGCAAGTATCCGGTGTTTATAATTTTATGCCATAGACAAGAGGGTTCTGAGGCTAAGTCCGTGCGAGAAAAGAAATCCAGTTGAACAACATCGCCTTATTTTTATCTTTGAAAGGGGATGTCCCGAGAAGTCCACCACAGCATTTTGAAGGCACAAGGTCTCCCATTTAATAAAGTTAGCAATCATTCTAGTGAGCATCTTACATCAATCTTAACAGGCATAGAGAAAATTGATTGTACTGACCCCGAATGATGGCGAGTGCCAAAGTAGTCAATTTGTGATGAGACTTGATTCTAGCAAATTAATGTTGTCCCGAATGGTAAAGAGTTTGCTTTTGGGGTTTTAGCTTTGATCTAGGGACCTCGACAACCGGTTGAGGAGATGAATTATTCTTCACTTGCCCAAAGTGGTCCCAAATAAATATTAGGAAAATGGCCATTTTGCAAAATATGAAACTTGCCCATGCATTGACTACAGATTCATCTAAGTTAACACTGAGCAGTTTTGACTTCTTTAGAATGGGTTGAAGATGACAAGGCTGGGAAACCCCTCAAAATGCGTACAATGTTCTTTACCTGAATTTCATTACTTTTCAGCAAAATACAAGAAGGTCGAAGGGGTTAAACTGTTGAGTGGATATTCCTTCCAGGATATTGCCAATACGGACTCCGGTGAATAATCCCAAAGAAGCCTTTCGTAATAATGCACTCAGAACCTCAAGATTCAATTAGAGTGCAGCATTGGGGATAGGGGGCATCCCTGTGCGAGAGTGCACGGATCGAGTCAGCAATAGAGAACGAGTTTGTGGGTGAGCCATTTATCACAAGGCTGAAACACGGGCAGATCCGATACATGTCGAGTTCTTCCAAGGCCACCAAAGGAGACCAAAACCCATTTGGTGACCATGCAGAGATATCAAAAAGCGATCTAATCGAGGATGGACGGGAAAGAGCATAGATTTTTGAAACCATTGGAGAGAGGAAAATCGGGGGTTCAGCTCATCAATAAAGCTGGACAGCCATAGCGCCTTTTTGAACACCACCAATGGGCCGTCTTCTCCTCAGGACACCTCATTATGTTGAAAGTGCCGCCCAACAAGAAAGCACAAACTTTGCAAGGAAGAAAATTATAGCAAGAGAAACAAACTCGTCTCCTATGACATACGTTAGCTGCGGAAACAATCAAACATTTTAAATTGGAAGGCAAAAAGAGCCACTATAGAGATAAAGCCAATAGACTTTGTGGTGAAAGTGCGGTGCATGCAAAGAACTCGATGAAGAAGGTTCAACGCAGAGGAGGCGGACTTCAAGGAGAAAAAAGGGTGACTGTTTTAGAGTAAATGTGATCGAGGAGAAGGTACATCTAAACACATTCATAGTTTTTTTTTTGATTTGCCATTGTTGACCCAATGCTTTTATGTACCATGTTATTTTACATGTCAACAAAACGTCCAGCGGGTAATTTTTTAATAAAAATAAAATTTATTGACAATTCTAAACATGTTATTGGTTACTGTGTGATTGAATTCTAATTCAATAAAAATTGACAAAAACAAAAAAAATATATAAAACAAAAAATAGAAGAAATATTAACGATTAACTACTTTTATTTTTTAACTAATAATAATCACTAATTTTATTGAATATAAAAGAAATACTACAATACAGTTACGAGGTGTGTTATAAAAATTAGATTAGACTTGTTAAAAAATAGAAGAAATATTAACGATTAATTACTTTTATTTTTTAACTAATAATAATCACTAATTTTATTTTTTAACATATCGGTTATTTTTACCGTTAATTGTTTCAATTCGACAAAAAAATCTAAAACAAAAAATGAGAAGAAATATTAATGATTAACCCAATTGAGAAGGGACAAAGAACTTATTTAATTAATATTTAAACTAAAAATGTCCAAAAATACTATTACGCCAAAAAATTTGAGAGGGGCAGCAAACGCTTCCACACCATATTATGTTTATATATGGCCCAATTTAATCTGTATTTATCCAATATTGATACTGAAGCTCAAAAATTACATTTAAAATCACGAATTTCAATCTGAAGTCCACTCTATAAACATATTATGGCCATATTCCCACACTTTTAACATCAAAATCCCTACTTAGATCATCCACAAGCCATACATGCTGAAACACCTAAAATACACAATGCTTTCATGCAAAGCAATTATGACAAGCAAGAAGCATTTTAAAGTTTGAAATGTATTACTTCAGCAAAAGACCCAAAATACACTCTCTTGGCCACTTCTCTTCGCGTTTTCTATTTCCCTTTGGTTTGAGATGCTTCTTCAACCTCTTTAACTAATTAAATAAGTGTATGAACTAATTAATACGTTCTTAAATGATTAGTAAAAACAACTAAATCCTCCTAAAACCCAATAAGTCTTTTACCACTTTTCCTAACCTAGGAAGGTCGCCGTCACCACAGTCATTGTAAAGAGCAGCTGTTACAATAGCAACCACCTACTAGACAGATAATACCTCCTAATTAAAAAATGCCAAGCAAATACCACCAATTCAAACCTTAATTGCTAGAATTACATCACCACCCTCCACGCCACGGCAGTAGCAAATCTAAAAGACAGTTGTCCAACTACTGAACGAGGGCACTCCCACACCCAACCAATAATAAAAAGAAAATCACCAACAAGTGGGATCACAAGCCTCCAATATTCCATAACAGAAATTCGCGGTACATTTTCAGTGTCTCTATTTATATTCTCAAACTAAAAATTAGAAGGATGTAAGTTTGAACCTTGGAGATAACATTGTTGGGAGGAATAGCCTCGCACCCCGAACATGGACCATAAGACAAACATGCATATAACTAAAAAAATTAGGATTAGAATATAGGGTATAAGATTTATGTTTTTAGGATTGAGGTTATGGATTTAAAATTGAAATTAGCCCTACGATGTAACTAGGAGACGAACATTTCAAGGGACCAAATTATTTGATTAAAAAAATACAAGAGTTTATTAGATGCTTTTAAACTCAAATTTCAAGAGATGGATGATATAATTTTTTTATATAGTTTAGTTTGCATTTCGAATCAAATGATATATATCGAATTACATTAACAATTTAAATTAAGAGAAAATATTTTTTATAAACGAATTTAATTTAGGATTTAGATGTTTAATTTAAATGTTTATTTTTAGAGTTTTAAATTTGTGGTCAAAATATAGAATTTGAAAGATAGTATTTATGGTTTTTGATTTAAAGTTTAGGGTTTAGAAATTATATTGTAAAATTCAAATAGATATATGCGTAAAAAATTTCATTCACAGTGCATGGAACAATATAAGATTACCTTTGAGAATAAGATTATCGTAATGTAATATTACGGCGCGAATGTTACATTATCGTGCTGGGTTTATTTGGCAAGAATATAAGATTATTGTGTTGGGTTGGAGGAATATAAGATTATTTGAAAGTAAAATTTACCAAATTGACCATGAGTTATATTTTTTAACATGTTAAACCTTTAATAATAAATTAAAAATATCTGCACAAAAAGTCATAGAACTATTTTTGTTACACTATTCAAAATTTGCAATATATATATATATATATCTTTATCATATTATTAATATAATTATTATATTAAGTGTTTTAAAAATATATTTTATATTTGCATACCTTTGTTACTCTCTATTAAAATATTTTTGTAAATTTTCAAATGTTAAACGTTTAATATGTTCAATTTTTATTTTTGTATTCCTTGTGACATATTGCTAAATAAATTAAAATAAATCTAGAAGTTGTAAAATAGTAATAAGAATTTTAGATCATAAGTTTAACCCACTAAAATGTTTTATGAGATGGTAAACATTAGGGGTGTTCATTCTCGGGTACTACATATGTCGGCCCGTGTCCCGGCCCACTTTAGTCGGGTACTTGTTATTCGGGTATTCGAAAAATCAGGTACCCGATTCACATTTTTATTTATTTTTTTAAATTTAGAAGTTTTAAAAAATTACATAGTAAATACATAAAATTTTAAACTTCATAATACAAAATCCAAACAGAAAAATTAGTAATTTAAAGTTAATTTTAAGATGAAATATTTGGATAGATTCATATATTAAAGTTTATAATCAAAAAGACATTAAAAATACTAATCTCGTTTTTTATTCCGAATCTCAGTATGGTAATGTAATACCTCTCTATTTAATCAAAAAAATATACTTAAAAATTTTAAAACTTAAAAGTACATAATACAAACATAGAAATAATTTAGATATGTAGTTTTAGGTAAAAATATTAAGGAACATAAAATCAAAAATAATTTAAAACTAAAAAATAAATATATTAAAAGTATCGAGTCGGTCGGGTACCCGGTTATTGAAAAAATTTGGCCCAGACCCAGCCCAACTACCTGGAAAAAATCTCGGACTTTTTAAGGTTCGGGTCGTCGGGTCAGGTCAACCGTGTCGAGTATTTTTGAACACCCCTAGTAAACGTCTTAAAAAATTAAAATTAAAAACATCAACTCATAACTCATTAATTCTCAAACAATATGTAATCCCAACATATAACCCATAAACATCATAAATATAATATTAATAAAAAATGCATTACATATTAAAAAATATTTAAATATCTATAACACTATTTAAATATTAACTTAATATTAAATAAAAATATTTAATTAATTTACACCACAAAATATTTAATCATTTAATTAAAAAAATTTAAAAAAAAAAAAACTTAAAAATAATATAATTTAAAAGAGTGAAAATTGACAAATACCTAAAAAAAATTTAAAGAATCACATCCCAAACATTTATTAAAAAACGCGGATTTCAGATGTCTACCGGGGAAACTTGAAATGCTCTCACAAAAAAACTCTCCAAATTTTCCTTTCGCCTCTGCCACAGTAGAGAATTCATCTGGTCACCGATTATAGTTAGTGCAAGGTGTTGTGGCCATCCCCTCTATAGGACCACAACCGAGTAGATATACCGTGGCTAGCTATGTATAAGGCCCCATGGTTGAGTAAGTAATAAGTTGTCCTCGTTTCAATCATTATTATGTTTAGGGAAAAGAGTCTGTATTTCCATAGTTAGGGAAGAATGTCCTCGTTTCAAGCATTTCAGTGTCTACTCGGGTCATTTCCGTAAAATTGTTTTCGCATATATGTAGGGGGTGGACAGTCGGCAGAGTTTGGACTGATCCACTGGTACAGGTACGTATCCTACACACCATCGAGGCGGCCCCTACCGCCCAAGTCAATGGTGTGGGTGAGTCTTCTTTTGTAACCCGAATATTTTCTTTTATTCAATAAAACTACTTTTTCCTTCGGGGAAGGTGGGGGTCGACTATGGGCATCTGCTATGCCCTACGGTATCGACTCGTGGCTTGAGGGATTATGTTGTGGCTTGAGACCTGACGCGTTGTTTGTTTTATCTGGGACAGATCTATAGAGAGCAAGGTTGACTCGATCGGGAAGCGTCCCTTTCAAGTGCCGCACGGTTGACTTACCGAGTAAACAAAGATACACCTAGATCAAGGGCTGACTTGGTCGGGAAACATCCCTTCCTAGTGCCGCACGACCTACTTGTCGAGTGAACGAAGGTATGGCCGTGACACAAGGCACATGACTTTTCTCTTAGTTACTGCTTGCGCTCTCGTTCATCCCCGCATCGTCTTCTTCATCTCACTTACACTGCTCCATGTTTCTCTGGATTTTCGGCATTATCGTCGCCATGGGAGATCGCTTGCTACTCCGTTAGTTGACTAACAATTTTTGTTGAGATATTTGATTTTTATATAACTTAAATGAAAAATATTTTTGGACTTAAACTAATTTGCAAAAATATTTTAAAAGTACATTAGTTTTTGACATACAAAGTATCAAAAATAAGCTTTGAGTACCGTTACAGTCTTTCTCGTACCGATACCCAACTGCTCGTACCGATATGGTACCTCGTGTATCGATGCTCCCTTTGTTCCCCAAAATTTTCAGATTTTTCGGTAACTAAACGTCGTACCAATACGGCCTAGTCCGTACTAATACGAGTTGTCCCGTACCGATACGGAAGTATTGCATACCGGTACACAGTGCAAAAATGTTGTAACAACTCTTTCTATTTTAAGGCAGGTGCCAATATCTAAACACGCGTATCGATATCGAGATGCTCAGAAATGCATTTAATGTTGAAATTAAGTCCCCAAAGGCTAGAAACGGTCATGAAGTCATTAGAGAGTTTAAAAGACCTCTTCAAGCAGCCATGGAACACCAAGAAACTCAATGCAAACATTCTTCGTATAGAGAAATTGTTTTAGTGCTTAAATTGTCAAATTTCTTGTGGAAAACACTAGTGAGCCAAATTGTCAAATTTGCTCAAGTGTTAGGATTTTGGGTGAGAGCTAAATTGTGCAAACACTTTGCCTTGTGAGGTTTTTCATTGTTTGCTAATTTATATTCTCTTAGTGAGAAGTGTCTCAAAGCTTTGAGGGTTTGTAAAGGTTATTTCCTTGAGCTTAGAAAAAGGAAAGACAAATTAGTGAATTTGTGGAAAATCTTTAGCGTGGATAGCTAAGGTAATGGAGGTAGACTTGGTTGAGAAGTCGAATCACTATAAATCATTGTGCAAATTTTTAATTTTCTATTGCTTCCACCACAATCACTCAAAGGTCAATTCACTCCCTCTTGGCGTATTCGGTTGATCGTTCGAGCCCAATAGTTTTCATCTGCAGATGGATCATTTTGACCCAAAATAAAACGTTAGGGGGTTAAATTGGTTCAAAAAAATTGAGACTAAAATAACTATTCAGTCAAACGTTAGAGACATTTTTTTGACATTATGCCCTGAAATTATTACTATGATATTTGACATCTTTGAAGCAATTCCAAATCCTATTTGTTTTGAGAGTAATGTATGAGTCTTCCAACTATTGGAAAAAGAGGATTCATCTGTACAACAATATTATTAACGTGGGTGAAATATGAGGCCGCAACCCAGTGACGAAACTATGTATATATTGGTATAATAATATTTTTAGTCCTTCTAAATTAAAATACTAGTCATATAAGAACTTTGTCCATTCAAATTTCTAGATTTAAAGGTTTAATAGAGTCTTGTCCCTCACAATGTTTGATCCTAGCTTCGTCTCTGGTCGCAACGTACCGTAACGATGTCAAAGGTCTTTACAATACCGCAACCGCCATACAAAATCATAGTTATTTTGAGAGAGAAATCACTATGTAACATCCGCGACATCACGACCATAATTTAATGCTATGGTTCGCATAGATGATATAGCTTCACCACCGTTGCATGCATGCATGGCAGATATCATTACTTCAACCTTTGTTTTCAGAGTATATGATAAGCACAAACGATGCCGACTGCGGTGTGCATGATATGATAAGCACAAACTAGTGAGCACTGAGCAGTAGTGTTTGCATTTAGCGTCTGCTATTATTCTTCATCAGGTTTGTTCTGCTGCTGTATTTCCACTACTGATTGTGAGCAGGCTTCGCCTGTTTCTTCTTGCAATCATAAAACCCAGATTTGCGAAGCTAACTACTCTTGCATGAAAATTTCAACAATTTCCATTAACTGTCACCCAAGATCATAATGCATCATTCCACGTCGAACTCCTTTTCCTCTACAGAAACTTCTCTCCCACCAGAATATGAGTAACACCAGTCAAGCTTTTATCCACCGGTGAATAATGTTAAACGATAAATCATACAAGCCAAGTTAAGGGTGAAAATATATTTTAAACAGAAATCATAGTGTAATTCTATTGTTTTCGTAACGTTAAATCTGTTTTCTGTGACACAAATAAAACACTACCTTTTATATTTTTATAAAAGATGACAAATAAAATTGTCACGGAACTTATTAATGAGAAGTTTATAAAAATATATTTTTTGCAATGCCGCCACATTGTATAAACTTAATTGAAATGTTTCCGACTAATTTTTTAGGTAAATTTCGATTCCAAACATGTAGTGTCGAAAACCAAAGGTTTTTTTTTTAAATTATCATGGAAGATACATCATCAATTACTAAATTTGACGAAAATAAATGTCACGTTTGTAGTGTATTTGTGACGTTATATGCAACAACGTATAAAAATATTGTCATTAATCTTTTACTTTTTTTCTTACAAGTATTTAACTTAACTCATATTGTGATCGCATTCTTTTAAAACCCTGTACGATTGTACCTATTGCGTCTTTTCTAAACTACCACTGAGTAGATATATGTATTTATATCTAATTTCTAAGTTTTCATGCCCCACGTTTGTTAATGTCTTCTTGGTAGTGGACTAGACTCGACAACAATTCTTAGGGCAAATGGAGTAGACTCACCCACACTTTAAGTTCACCCCAAGTACAAATCAAGCTTCCCATTAGGATTAGGTTCATAGTTTGAAAGTATTCAAATAAATTATAGTCTTAGCTAGGGTTGTTCAAATCCGGGTACTCGAGTTTTCAGACGGTGGTTTAGTTGGCTCGTGTTAATCGGGTACCCGCTAATCGAGTACTCGAAAGTTACGGGTACTCGCAAAATCGGGTAATTGAGTACCCGAATATAAAATATGTATTTTAAAAATATAAAAATATTTTATTAGTTTAATATAAAAATATATATTTATTAAATATAAAAATATAAAAAAATTAAGATTTTTTAAAACTTGTGTTTCGCGTTGTGTTGTTCTGTTGGAGGATGCCACTCCCGACAATGATTACCAAGTTGTAATTACAAAAGTTATAAGCACCTAAAACTAAGTAGCTGTTTGATTAGGAAAGCCTTCTAATTATGTCTCCTGATATCCCGCACGTAATGCCATCATAAGGCTTAATTCCGGTTTTAGTCCCTCTATCATGTTAAATTTAATGTTTAATCCTTCCATTTTGCATAATTTAATAGGTTTTAAATGTCGAGTTTAAATTAATAACGTTGCTAGTTGTTGATGTTAAAATAATGAATGTAATATTTATGTCATAGATCTCATAATTAGTTGTTATTATTAAAATAACAATTACAATAAGTTAAAAATATTTGATGCATTATCATTGTAAACTTTAGTTTAGATAAGCATGTTTATTTTAGGGTTTAAGTGTCTATTTTAAGGTTTATAATTTAGAGTTTTAGGTTTAAGAGTTTTGAATTTAGTGTTTAGAGATAGAATTTAGGGTTATAGATTTTGATTTTAAATTCTAAAGAAAAATGTTTTTCACCACCCGTTTTCTCTTACAATATTATCGATTTAAATATACGAATGAGGTAAGGATTCACTTACATAGTATAAAACTTAAAAAAAATTAAAGCGTTTGATTCATTGATTTTAATGACTAATATTAAAACTTTTAATTTAAGGATAATTCATTTTTTCATAAAAATATTCTCATTATTTTTTGTTAATCTCATCCATCGATTTTCACAAATCCAAGGATCCAAAAATCATGTAAAACTCTTAAGTTTTAAATTGTGTGAAAGGATACTAATAGACCTGGCAAACATGACCCAAGACCCGAAAACCGAACCGATTCACCCGAATCGAGACCCGAAATTGACCTGAACACGATGACCCAAATTTGATCTGAAACCCGAAATAAACCGAACCGAAACCAAACCAAATTTCAGTTGAACCGAAAATGGACCCGAACTGATTTTCAACCGAACCGATTTCACCCGAACCGAAAGCAATCCAAACTGAAGGCAACCCGAAATAAAAAAATATATTAAAATAAATAAATAAATATGAGATTTGAATTGTCGCACAACACACTAAAAAGCCAAATATACAGACTATATAAAGTCATGTATAGGGTGGAAAAACCTAACATGGCCTGAAAACCCGATTAAAACGATCGATCTCCTATTAACCCGAAATCAACCCGACCCGGAATCAACCGAACCGAAACCGAACCGAATGACCCATTTGCCACCTCTAGATACTAACCCATACTACTAATGCTATAAATAATTGTGTTGAAAATAAAATATATGGATTAAATCTCAAATTTTTAATCTAAACAGAAACTAAAATCACAATTAGACCCATTCATTGATTGATCCCTGTAGTTAACCGGTCCACTTCCCCCGCCTCCGAGACTTAACCTTCAAACTACAATCTTTCTCTCTCTGTAATCTTTTGTAGTAAAAGCAAAGAAACCTCAGACTCCGATCAACTCATTATCAGATATATCCTCTCCATTCCTCCGTAGCCTACACTAAAAAAAAACTCACATTTTCTCGTTTGATCTCAAGCTTTTTCCATGGAAACCCAAGTCCCGATTCCGCCTACAAAGCCACCAAAAGACTATCGCTCAAACGTCGACACTTCCAGCCCTTTTCGCTCAGTCAAAGAAGCCTTCGCCGTCTTCGGAGAGCGGCTTCTCGTCGGAGAGATATACACTCGGAAGCCTTACACTTACAGCCGTCCTCCAAGCCAAGAGATCACTTGGTTTTCACCCAGTACTCCTTCAAGCCGTAAAGAAGATGATCAACAATAGGTTCTCGATAGTTTAAAGAAGCTCGAGACGGAGCTCGAGGAAGCCAAGGCGGAGCTGAAGTAGCTGAAGGAAAGAGAAACCGAAACTGAGATTGCCTTGGCTTCATTGAACGCTGAACTTCATAGGAACATGTCCAAGCTGGCTATAGCTGAGGCGGCGGCGGAGACGACGCCGATGCCGAGGACGGTGAGTTTGGAAGATGTAGTGAGGGAGGAAGAGAGAAGAATGGAGTTGATGAATGGTAAGGCAACGTTGTCACAGATAGTGAGTATAGGTGAGAAAGAAGGGTGTTATGGAGGGAGAAGAGAGAGGAAGATGATGAAGAAGAAGCCAGTTGTTCCGTTGGTTGGTGATTGGATTTTCAACAAGAAAGGGTCGCCTACTATTCTTCACAATCCTCTTTATGCCTCTTGAAAATGTATTTTAATGATATTTTTATTTTTTAAATCTGTTTGTTTTGTTTTATTCCCTTCTGTCTTCATTGAATGTGTCGTCTTCATAAAATTCGAAAACCAAGGTAAACATTATTCTTTTTCTTTAATTTTACTAAATATTATTGTTCTTTTAAAGACCGAGATTGTTGGGGATATGATCCTACAAAAATATTAAAAACTAGAAAAAAAATATGATTAAATTATTTTTTGACACTGAAAAATATATAGTTTATCGTTGGATCCCTCTAAATTTAAAGTTGTCTATATGATTCTCTTAATAAAAATGTTGATTTTCACGCTATCTATAAGGTGTATTTGCATTATTAAACAATTCAAAAAAATAAAACAAGTTTTTCCATAAAAATCATACTATATACAAAACTTAAGATGAAATTTTAATTAAATTTTTGTATTCGGGTGAAAGTTGAATTTAGATGAACTCGTGTTGTTTCACCCATTTAAATTATCAAAATATAGAATCCAACAAGTGGTCCAAGTAGAAAAGCAGATGATGTTCATCCTAGGAGACCTGAGTTCAATCACTTTGTCTGTAAGGTGTGTGAGTTGTCAAAAGGTTAAGAATGTGTATAAACATATACTATATTATAATCACCTTTACACTATTTAAAAAAATTATCAAAATATAATTTTCTAAATTTATAGGCTTTGTTTGGCAATTAGCTGATAGCTGATAGTTGATTATTTAAACAAGCAAAATAGCATATAAGGACATGATTATCTGCGATACTTGTTTGAATAGTTTATTAGTTATCAATATTTTGCATCTATTAATATTAATTAGATTATGAAAAATATTTTTTTAATATAACATTATTAAGCATATTTAAATGATTTATATATTAATTTATTATTTAAATAATTATTTTTAATGCAATTTACTTAATTATTAAATTTAAATAAAAATATAAATGTTTGAGAACTAAAAGAAAAAACGTATTAGTTTACAAATGCCATAATGTAAATGTAAATACGTGAGGGTAAAAAATTAAAATAGAAATGTTAAATTTAGGATATTTGGAATTTTTTATAATTGTTAAGGGTAAAAGGGTCTTTGTAGCTCTTATGCCAAAACTTCTAACTTCAAAAAGCTCATATTAGCAGTTTTTTCAAAATTAGAGGTTTCACCCAATCTACTATTCACCAAACATCCAAATTAACATATTTGATCGGTCAAACCTCTAATTTTTGCTTAAATCGTTGTTTACCAAACAGGGCCATAAATATTTTAGATACTTAACTAAACTATAACGACCCGAATTTTTGAGTCAACGATGGGCGTTGACCTGGATCTTGGACCGACACGTCGGGATGAATGTTCAGGCTATACTAGGCCGAGATGTTGAGCTTTTGTGGGCCTCCATGTGTTGTTGGGCTAAAGTGTTGGGTCTTGGGTTGTTGGAATAAATTAGATGTGAGGGCATTTGGGTAATTCCCCCTCAAATAAGGGTAAAGGCTGATGCCCCATTATGGGGGCTGCCATTGTGTAAGGAGGGTGAAGTCACCCTTGTTCTCTCTATATATATCTTCTTCCCCAAATTTTTATCCCCAAACCCAAAGTAAATGAGGGAAGCTTGTTGTTTTAGAGTGTGAATCCCGGATTGGTGATCAAGGAAAGTTTAACCAACATACAAAGATCTATATTTCAAGGTGAATATCCCCAAAGTTGGTGGAGGTTGGAGTTAAAGCTTGGAACAAAGAAGAGAAGTGGCAAAAGCTTGATGAGGGCATGCTTAATGTCAGTACATTTCTGACTCCTACATTTCATGAGGATCCTAAAATGATTGCTTTGTGTGGTTTATGGTTTGGATTGCATAGTTAAGGTTTTAGAAGCTTAAATCCCCCTTTACTGGCAAGTCAAGAATCATGTGTTAATAAATGTGTAAAATTGGTAGAAAACCACCTATTATACTCTAAATAACATGTAGGAACGTTTTGGGGCTTAACCTTTTAGGTTAGTGGCTGGGATTGTGAAATCTCGAGCTTTAAGATTTGAAATTCGGGCTCGTATACTGGTATAGGAGGGTCGGGTATCAGCCTTTGTATAAAGAGAGACGTGTTGTGAGGGGCGTACCAGTATAGTTGGTCGCGTATCGGTACCCCATGCTTGATAGAAATTCCAGTGGCGTTATCGCGTACCGGTACGCTTGGAGGCATATCAGTACCACTGTTCCATTGCTTGAGAGGGGCTTTCTTGTATCGGTACGCAAGGTAGGAGTACCGATATGGGTAGGGATCGGTGCGGGAGGATCACATACTGATGCTGAGTATCGATATGAGGGTGAGTGTATCGGTACGGCTTGAGGCACCAAATCTTTTGAACCTAATTCGAGTATCAGTACTCGGGGGAGGAGTACCAGTACCTAGAGGGGTGTAACGATACCCCCATAAGTGTATCGGTACTCGTAGAGCAATCTGTCTAAGATTTATAGGGTTGCGTTCGGAGGTTCTATAATTCGTGGTAAAAGGGTCTAGTAGGCCACCAAAGGTATAAAATGAATTCTAAAACTGAGAAATCAAGGTTTATAACCCACGTGTAAAATAAATGGCTAATGGCTTAGTAGTTGTTAAGCGGATTACTTATGTTAATAACCCTTAAGGATCCTTGGTGGATCGGCTAATGTTGTGTGAAGTTTGGGGTCCTTGTTGTGTGCTGAAGGGATGCCCATATAGTCTAGTGACTGCGAATGATGTGATGACCTATCGAGAATGTTGTGTATGATCTTAAAAGACAAATATTAAATATTGTAGCAATGAAATATGCCTTGGGGGCATTTGTAATGGTTGGCTTGATACCTCATCTCTTGGTGAGATGTATAGATGCTCGGGGAGCATATATTATCTTATGGGTCTTGGTTAGGAATTCAGATGTCCTAGAGTCAGTGCAAGGGCACTTTTATAAGGGGATGCATACTCCGGGCTATGTGATCGAGTACATCCAACGTATCCACGAGCTATGTGATCTGGATGCGATCAGAAACCTATCATTGGACTAAGTGATCAGGATAAGGAAACGTAACTCGGGGGCTGTGTGAGCTCGAGTAACTCGAAGGGCTATGTTAACTCGAGTAACTTGATTTGGCTGAGTGACCTCGGGTAAAGACTGTTTGTGGCTATTGTGATCCAAGTATGTCTAGGACGTATCTGTGGCTATGATGATCTGGATATAGTCCATTAACCCGACGGCTATGTGAGCACGGGTATTGTAGGGCTTCGTTGGCCATTGTAGGGAATGTATGTTATTTACGTAGTTGTGTAGATAATAGATGTTGGCTATTTTACCTTTGGGCTATGTGATTAGGGTATGAGATGCTTAACTCGGTGGGCTGTGTGAGCTCGAGTAACTCGATGAGCTGTGTGACCTCGAGTATGGTAAACCGGGATGGCATGTGAACCTTTTTATAGTATAATGGTATCTTGAGACACGATTGTGGGCTCTAACTAGGGTAGGCTAGACGATGATCCTTAGTGTTGAGAAGCCTTTCTGTGCACTCTTGATTATATTATCATGCATGCTTGTTTTATGATATTCTTGAATTGCGGTAGAGTAGAAATGTATCACTGAGCTTTGTTAGCTCAGTGTGCAGAATTGTGATTTTTCCATACGTAGGTTGACATGTTGCTTTTGGAGGAGCACATCAAGGAGGATTTCCCAGCACTGAGCCTGCTTCGAAGTACAGTACTTGATGTTTTAGTTGGACTGATTGTATTCTTAGGACCTTACCACAGTCGAATCTTTAACTTCATTTGATTTACTACTTATTTGGTCAAACGGTGTATTTTAAATTGGAACTCCTATTTTGTAAACTCTTTTAATGATATTTATTTACATGGATTTATGAACATGAGTATTTTTGAGAAAGATTAACTTGTAGTTTTAAATGAGAATTTTGATGGGACGATTTTGGGATGCCCGAATGTAGTGCTTCGGATCGAGATCGGGATCGGGATGTTACATAAACTTTTAAAACTTCTATGATATATAATATTTTGATATAGTAAAAGTTATAATATAAAACTCAAATTAAGATCAAACAAGGAAAAAAATTATTGTTCATATTGCTTCATCTTGTATGAGTTTGAATCCCGGTATAAGAATGTAATACATTTCTACTTAATAAAAAAATAAACAAGAAAAAAACTTTCGAATCCCATCAACGGGCTTCAATCCTTTGTCTAAATAAAGGGCCGAAGCCCATCGACCCTCGGCCCATGTCCACACTCCAAAATTCAAAATTATTTTTCATTTTTAAAAGGCTTAATTAAAAAATAAGTGCTCAAACTATATATTTTTTATAATAGGTGCCTAAAGTATTTTTGATTAAAATAAGTGCCTAGAGTTTTATTTTTTGCTGAAATAGGTACCTAAAGTTTTATTTTTTGTTGAAAAAGATGTCAAAGTAGATGCCTTAGTTGACTTTAAAAATAAGTCAAAAATAAAATTTTAAACACTTATTTTAATCAAAAAATATTTTAAATATTTATTATAAAAAATATAATTTGAACACTTATTTTGTAGATGTCTGTTAAAAAAAATGAGGTAGATGTCTATTAAAAAAATGAGGTAGATGCTTAGTAATTAGGTCAGGGCTCTTGTCGGTTTGCGCCTCGGGGATTTCTGCCACAATCACCACGTAAATACATACGCAGATTCCGCATCGCGTAAACTGGAAAATAGAATTCCAAATAGTAACGAAAAGCTCACGAAAGAAATTTGATAATTTTGAAGTTTTAGACAGAAGAAGATATCTATTTGATTCTTAGCATCTCAATTCCATTATTCCAAATCAAAGTCGAATTTGATTTGAAGATGCAAGCCGTGGTAGTTATTAGCCCTGCATATTGCTGCAAGGCCCATCAATCCCCAGAACCCTCCTGTTCTCGTCCCATAACATCCAAGGTTCATTTCTCTCTACTTTATTTATTTCCTGAAAGTTTAGTTCGAATTTTGCGGGGTTTTAATGTTAATTTCTGGTTCCCCAGCCCTATAGCTTCTTTGGCACCTGCTTCTTGCTCACGAAAGTGCGTAATCCTGCTCGGCGCTGCTCATGGCGGATTCAATCGCCTGCTCTTACGCGTAGGCAAGGTCAGTTTTGTTTGTACCGATGTGATTGTTAGAATTTTGTTATTTTTGGAATCTGCTGCTTTTTTTTTTTTTTTTTGCTTAGAGAAAATGATTTCATTACAATTGCTTGAATGTTGAAATCTTAGCTCTCTGTGCCTATTTAGGACAGTAGGAGCTGGCTCTTTTAGTTTTCGTTTAAATAATACTCCAATTAATTGCGAATTGCTTTATTTGTTCTTCTCAGTTATGACCATACGTAAGATGCAATAAGTTTCTACCATGTTCATCACTTGTTTTTTGAATAATTAAATACCTTTTTGATTTAGATAGTTTATATATTCTTCCTATTTCCATTTTAATTGTTGAATCTCTTAACATGTTCTAAATCTTAAAACCTAGCTTTGTTTTGTGTTCCTGCAGTTGTAAAGGCTGTTGCTACTCCAGATCCAGCCTTGGAGTTGCCCTTAACAGCAGAGAATGTTGAGAGTGTTTTGGATGAAGTCCGACCATATCTGATTGCTGATGGGGGGAATGTGGCATTGCACGAGATTGATGGTAATGTTGTGCGGTTGAAGCTCCAAGGAGCATGTGGTTCATGTCCAAGTTCTGTTGTGACAATGAAGATGGGTATTGAGAAACGTTTAATGGAAAAGATACCTGAAATTGTTGCTGTGGAACCAATAGCTGATGAAGAAACTGGCCTTGAGCTGAATGAAGAAAACATCGAGATGGTAATTTCATTACAGCCTTATTATCTCTTAAAATTTGTGTTCTCTTTCCATCACTGCCATATAAAGAGAGCTGCACTTTTTTTCTCTCTTTAGATTTAAACTTTCCACTAACTAGGAAAAAGGAGGTTGAGAGAATAAGCGAAAATGGTCAAGGAATCCTCCCCCCCCCCTTTGAAATTTTATAAATCAATGGAAGCAGCAAGCTGTGATATGATCATGAACCTTGACGACACAGACATGGATTTAAGCCTCATGGTTCAAGATTTGTTTCAAATCTTTGATGATAACTGTTTCCATTCTTTAGCTGAGGGATGTTAAAATTAGTACTGAAAAGAAAATAGACATGCAGACAAGTTTCTAACTGCGAAGTTGTTATGGTGCGAAGGAAAGTATGATTAAGAAAATTAAGCTAAAATTTGCATGCAAACCATATTTGAATTCATCCATTAAGTTACCAAATATGGTTATTTTTTACCCTATTACATCATTTTAAATCCAACCATCATATCAAATCATCTCTGTAGATTAATTAATTGAACTACGTAACCCAAGTCGTCTGTTTTCTTTCCTATTCCAACTACTTTCTGGGGATTTCCTTTAGATTATTTACCCTAGTATTGTTGATCCTCAGAAAATTCAAAGTAGTTTGAATTTCTATTTTCTGGCTAACCTTTGATGGCCACTTGCTCAAAGTTTAACCTCTGCTGAGTACTGCTTACATTGGGCATATGTTGTTTTATCTAAATGACTGTAATTGGGTCCATGTATGGTTTATTTAGTGGTCAACGTATGTTTCTATATTAGTCAAGTCTTGGCTAGCTAGCCTTTGTTCCTTTTCCAAAACCAAATTCGATGATTGAATATTTGGATTTTACAAAAGAGTTGTGACTCTTTGCATATTAAGGACCATGGATTTAGGATGATTGTACAAAAGCGTTTCAGTATTGTTGTTTTAGCACCTTGGAGTGGTTATTGCGGATCAAAACCTCAAGTACATCAATGAGAACCGATATATCTGAGGGTGATATAAAATTATGGCCAAGATGGTTTTTGCTGTCATGCATTGACATATTAACACAGTAGAGATTATGTTCCTTTTTTGTTTACTTTTCTGATTCATTCTATAAGTTTTAAATAGTTGGTCAATGTATAACATTATTTTGATGGTTTGATTGATCTGGTTTTGCATTCTATTTACAGTCATTTGGTACTTTTTTCATAAACTTTGTTTGGTGTATGCACTATCCATCCCTCAGTTTGTTAGTTTCATCCTTGGTATTAAATATTATGCATTGCGTGTCTTGGCATGCACTTGAAGAAATTAGGATAATTATGAACTTATATGCCATGTCAGGTACTTGAAGAGATTAGGCCCTACCTAGTCGGGGCAGCGGGTGGATCTCTTGAATTAGTTGCCATTGAGGAGCCAATAGTGAAAGTTCGAATCACGGGTCCTGCCGCTGGGGTCATGACCGTGAGAGTGGCAGTTACACAAAAATTGCGAGAGAAAATTCCAAGCATCGCAGCAGTTCAACTACTGAGTTAAGATTCAAGGGATTTTGATCCACAACAGGGTTTTCCCAAATAAAGCATTTATTATTAGGCTTGTAAAACACTTCTACGAACATGAATTCCATTTCCTGATGTATAGCATTAATACGATCTTTATACTTTAGTGAATGCCAGTGTTGAATTAGTCATATTTTGGTGTTAACCTAGAAAACATATAGCATGGAAACCACATTTGATTATGGTTTGAGGTTAGAAAGTAAAAGATATGAAACCGGGGAGTGGCTGCTTGTGTGTACTGTTCATAGGAAAGGTAGTTATAAGAAACCGGTTCTCTCCAAGGGTTGGAGACAGTTTGTTCTTCGAAACGGCTTGAATGTCAGTGATCATCTAACATTTCACAAGGAAGTAGACGAGTTGAGTTCCTTGCATTATAAAGGTTGAACTGAAGAGAGCAATGAGATGTTTGACAATTGTTCTCGATCGTCTCTTGCCCCAGACCTCGACGTTGATGGAACATTTGGTGCCGTTGTTACCAGTGCACGGGTGGTATACACCACCAGTGACCATCGTAAAGGAAACCTCGACTCTCCCAAGTGGTTCGACTTACCAAATGCTGGTGGTGATGGACTCATCGATAGTAGTGGCCGACCTAGTGACTGTTCTAAACAAGAGATGGCAGCTGCTGTACTTGAGCATGTCAGTCTCGGTTTGGCTAGCTGCAGCACAACTTTTTACAGAACTGATCAAAGGGTTCTTGGTCAGTCGATACACAAGTTTTGTCGATTCAGATTTGACCTCGGGACATGCCATTATCAATATATTGTTCGATGGGGGTTAGCAATATCATTAGCTTATGATTTGATCCTTTCAACTATGTAAATTAATCATTGTCTTCAGGGTTTTAGGGAATGCTAGAGCAATGTTGTTTCATATAAAACTAAAGTGTTGATTGATTTAAAAACTCGGGTTTCATCATTGATTTATGAACTTTTAGCCTCCTTTTGGCTTAGGGATGAAAGGTGAGCACCCAGGTCCATCGCAATCTACATCTGTGACTGTGACCCTTGACTGCAAAGACTTCAGGGGGGGGGGGGACCCTAAATGCAGATACTAACCGGTTGTTCCATGAAAATCCTTCCAAATTTCATATCTGTTGTCATCTCCAGTATTTTTTTGAAAAGACCGATACCCTAACAACAAAGCTAACCAACCCTTTGAAGCTCAATAACCCTATGTCCCCTTACTTACCATGTTAATTAGATGAAGCCTGTGGTTTGGTATATGTTTGAAAAACCCTTTCAGCACAAAAAAAAAGTTCCATGTTAGGCTGTTAGCTAATAAGTTAGAAAGTTTTTCTTTTATATAAAAAAATAGTTTAGTGTAGGGCAGCACGATATTTTAGTTAACGGAGTTAACTAATAACTCCTAAAAAATAAACTATTTAAATTAAATTACCAAAACCGGTGTTTAACCTTTAAAAACCCAATAAAACATGAGAGCACAGAGAATTCAAGATCGAAACAAAACTAAACCCATGGAATTCAAGAAAGAACATACACACATTACGGTGGGCAGATATAGATTTATATACTAATTCGCTAATGAAATAAAATATTTGTTAGAATTTGTGACACAAATTTTGATTTAGTCCGATTTGAAAAGTGTACGGTGCAACTAAATTAGTGAACAAAATATTCCAATCGTATTTTTGCACCACTTCTGTCCTATTCAATATGTCTAGTATTAACTTTTTGAAATTTATTTTTTTTACTTTGACCATAATTATTTTAAATATTTTAATTAATTAATTTTATAAAAAATATATTTTTAAACTACCGAAGGTTTTTAAAGCATATTTTTCACATTTTTATTAATAATAAATTTAAAGTAATAATGAATCAAAGTTAAAAAAATTGACAAAAAAATCAATACTGGACATATTAAATGAGACGGAGGGAGTATTAATTTTTAATCGAAAGAAAAAATTCGTATTAAAGAAACATTTTGTAATCTTTAACGATTGTTTGATTTCATTTTTTTCATCAAGTAATTTTTAATCAATACTAGACCTTATGAAGATTTTTCCATAAATTTGTATGTTCATTTTTTTTATTATTTCGATCGTTTGATTACAGTTATGGTTATTGTATTTTATAATGATAAAGAAATCTAAAATAATTGATGATACACTATTCTCTCGTATCACTTTAGCTTGTGATATTTAACGATTTGGACATCAAAATAAACTCTGAAATTCAACACAATTTTTTAATTCATTTTCTGACATAAAAAAGACATACATAAGCATGAGGATAGCATGGCAATGAAATCTTATCGTTTTCAAAGACCAAAGATTCAAAGTTTGAAAGTAGGTGTAGGTTTGGGGAAATTTGGGTTATGATGTCTCTCTTTGGGTTTTACCAACGCCATCTCGCGATTTAGGCACGCGAATTAAATGCTAGATACGCAATTCAATCATCTTTGCTTTTGGTCGTTGCCATTAATCACATCGGCTTAAAAAAACACCCAATCATACCTTTTTTTTAATAAAATTTTAAATTTTAAATTTTATTTAAAAAATATAGTTTGACAAAGCCAACGAGTGATCCCGGTGAAAATGAAGATGATGTTTATTTTAAGAGTTCTGGGTTCAATTCGCTTTGTCTACAATATGTATAAATTGTTAAAAGGTTAAGGTTTGTATGAATAAATAGTACCTTATAATCGATTTTAAACTATTAAAATATATATAGTTTAACAGTCTAACATTATTAATATTTTTCATTAAAATTTGTCATCGTTGCACTTATACGAGAAAGTCCATTTTAGAAGTAAATTATTATGAATTTAGTAAATATTATAGATAGGGGCAAACAAAATTTCGATTCAAAAAAATCAAAAATTTCAATTTGACACGACGCCAAAAACTCGACTCAAAAAAATTTCAACTAAAGTTTAAGTTATAAAATGCAAATTTGAATAACTTAAATTTTTTAGCAATTAGTGGATTAGTTTTTCAAGTCTGACTCCCTCAAATTTTGTCTTATATATATGGGATATGATCCAATTACACAGTGTACAAGTTTTTAACTTTTACACGTTTTTTGATCGTTGGATGAGTAAAATTGATCACTAAGATTAACAATAGGTTACTTGAAGATTATCACTTGGAAAAAAAAGTTAAGAGTTAATCTCAGTAATCCATTTCACCTATCCAACGATCCAAAAAGCATATAAAACTATGAGTTTTACGTTCTGTATAAGTTGATATATATATATATATATATACTTTGATACACAAGCTTATGTAAACTTTAGTTTACACAAGCCTTTCAATTTTAGAGTTTAGGATTTAGGGGTTTAGTGTGTAGGGTGTACAATTTAGGGGTTTAGTATGTAGAATTTATGGTTTAGGGTTTAGGTTTTAGAGTGCTAGGGTTTGGGATTTAGTTTTTAAATTTTATAGAATGGTTGTGGAATTTTTTTACACAGCTTATGTATCAATATATATATATATATATATATATATATATGGGTAAGGATCTACTTACACGACACATTTTTTGGATCCTTGGATTGGGGAAATAGATGGTTGAGATTAACTCCTTAATTTTTTTCCAAGTGATAATTTTCATATATTATACTGTTAATCTCAATTCCACACATCTAACGATCCAAAAAGCGTGTAAAACTTAAAAAAAATTACATTGTGTAAATGGATCCTATCCCTATATGGGTTAGGATCCACTTACACAGTGTAAAACTTTGATACACATGCTTGTGTAAAGTCTTTTCAATTTTAGGGTTTATGGATTTAGGTTAGGGTTTAGGGTTTAGAGGTTTGTGGGTAGGGTGTAGAATTTAAAGTATATGGTTAGAATTTAGAGTTTAGGGTTTAGGGTCTAAGGTTTAACTTTTAAGGTGTTAGGGCTAGAGATTTAGGTTTTAGATTTTATAGCTTAAATATGAAGGGTTGTGTAAATTTATTTACACAGCTTGTGTATCAAAATATAACATATATATATATACACACACTATATGTGAATATATATATATATGTGTGTGTGTGTGTGTCTATTGTATATTGTATATTGATATAGAAAATTTGAACTAATTAGTATCATAACATTGTAAATATTTACAATTAAATTTGAACAGAAACTCGAACAACACGACATGACTCAACTCGAAAAATAGGATTCGTCAACTCAACTAACTAATTTTTTTTACTTGACTTGACTCGATCGAATTCTCATCCCTAATGACATATAGTAAACAAACATTTCTTTTATAAATGAAGAGAAACTATAAATTATGTGTCTCATTAAAAAACTCCTAAACTTAGTTAGGGGAAAATAGTACACAGAACCCAAATAAACCAAACAAGATAACCTTGACTTAAACAACAAAGATAACCACGCTAATAACCTAAGCAGCTGCAACAACAAATTACGATCATCCAGCATCCACTGGAACACTGTCAGTATTGTCCAACATCAGTTGTCCGATATAGCTCTGCGGAGGCGAGAAAAAATGATAGCACAACAGATCATCGAATAAAGCTAGCTTGGCTATCTGATTGGCTAACATATTACCCTCTCAAATCACATGATTCAATTGAACGTTCCATGGCTGAGCCATCATATCCGCAATGTGTGGGAGCAGAGCAAAATAACCATAGCCATCGGTGGAGCCTTGAATCAATCGAAAAACATCCAGACTATCAGTCTCAACTAGTAAAATCCAAAGACCATGCTGTCAAAAGTCCCTCAAAGATACCCATAGTTTAACTTCTAACACCAAACAAATCTCGATTCGCCTTGCAAATCCCATTAACCATTTTCCATGGCATCTCGGATCACCCCTCTACACGAAGCAGCACCCATATGCTTGATAACAACGTCGTCTGTATTCAATTTACACCAGCCCAAAGGAGGCTTACTCCACAAAACACCACTCCGAGTTTGGCGACTCGGTCTTGCGCTTGCCCCATGAATCACCCCATTGCCAAAATCACCTAAAGCTAGTGTCACGGGGCTAGACTTCTGAACCAGCCCAACGCGCGGCCTTAGTCGAGTCCTTAAGACAAGCGACTAAGTAAGCCTGAATCCTCGACCCGAAAGATCAAATTCCGAAGGCACCGAAGAACGCAAGATCGTTCTTAGCGGAAGCAAACTATGAGATCGGCTACGAAGAACTCTGAAAGAACGCGAAGAACAACTCAGAGAATTTATAGTGAATGCGCTCTCAATTACTCAAGAATAGATGAAAGAATGGATGATTACAACTGAGGTGGGGAGGCCTCTATTTATAGTTGAGTCCCCTCTAATCCGACGGTCCCTACTGATTTACATCAACAGCCTAGATACAACTCTACCAACCACAAGGCATAATGCCAAGAATATTCCTTAGCTATCTATGGAAAGAATCTCCTATGTTCACATAGGTGTGGATGGATAAGCCTTCTTGGATCTTCCCACGGATCGGGCCAGTCTGGTGGTCTCTTCAAGCCCAAAGTATGCCTCAGAACCTCATGGACACCTTGGTGTGCACCCTGTGGTGCCAATGACTCGGACCTTGGATCACGGCCCGTGACATTCTCCCCCACCAAACTTGGCGACGCCCTCGTTGCTGCTCTGGAATGAATTCGGAAACTATCTTGGGACCTCCTTGGCACCTTAGCTTTCTCCCAACTCTGAATCGGGCTTGGTTGCCCCCCATAAAGACCGCTATTCCTATAAAGAGCACCTGACTCGTGTTGGGTTGTCCACCCATATGGACTCCTCTCTTTGGTTGTCGCCGCCATGTAACATCGCTCGTCGAACCACCTCGCACATCTCGGCCGTAGGAACTCTTTCCTAGCAGCTGGGATTTATCTCTACTTGGATCACCATGACCCTCGAACAAAGGTTTGGATGCCACCTTTGAACTTTTACCATCTGATGGGTTAGGTTTTCTGCTGCCTACACCCAACAAACCGGACAAATCAAAATCAAAAACACAAAGATTGTGTTCGAGATGTACCTTCTTTGGGATGAACTCCCTCACGTTCACTCTAAAATGCATCGGCCCTTCTACATCCTTGAAGTCCGACGCCCCATTTTGCATTGCCACTTCTTTCTCCCCGAAGTTTAATGCACCCTCCACCTTGCCCAACGGTGGCTCTTTACATAACGAATCGAGCTTTAAAGCCTCGCTCTCTTCAGGCTCGTCCTGTACCTTGGATTGCTTGACTCTATGTGGGTAATCACGCCAACGATGTGGCTCCATGAAATGAAAATACTTCCATTGCACTTTCTTCTCCCTCGACTTGACTCTGTCGGGGTAATCGAGCCAACTATGTGGCCTCTTGCAATGAAGACACTTTCGCTGCACCTCCGGCTTGACCATTGTAGACGAAACAATCATACCAGCTCTAGCTTCCCTTTTCACAGACTCATCGTTTACCTTGATGTCTGAAAGGTTGGCTTCTTTGGAACAATTCTTTGACCCATGTTCGTCGTCACAATAGAAGCACCTCTGTGGCTTCATTTCCCATGGTCGGACTAGCATCTTGGGCTTGTTTCACCTCGATGGCTTTTCCTCGCCATGCGAAGTCCCATCCACCTTTGTCGAAGCCTGCACCTCGGCTCCAACCGCATCACTCTGTCCTTCTACTTTGTCCGTCAGGCCTGATATGCCTTCTACTCCCCCTCATGGTACTTCACCTTGAGGTTCTCCTTGGTAATCACGAGGCTTTTCCTCTGGAACCTGGTGGTTTCGAACTTGGCCCATATCTTCTCAAACGACGCCACAAAGTCTCTACGCCTCTAGGTCATTCCTTTGACAGCCTGGGCCTCGTCACCCATCTGTGCTGCAGCGTTTCATCCTTTCCTTGTCGCCATCTCCAACAATGCCTTCCACGAGCACTCGATTCACCAACCGTGGCTATGAACCGTGGGCTCTGATACCAACTGTCACGGGGCTAGACTTCTGAACCAGCCCGACGTGCAGCCTTAGTCGAGTCCTTAAGACAAATGACTAAGTAAGCCTGAATCCTCGACCCCGAAAGATCGAATTCCGAAGGCACCGAAGAACGCAAGATCATTCTTAGCGGAAGCAAACTATGAGATCGGCTACGAAGAACTTTGAAAGAACGCAAAGAACAAGAGAAGAACAACTCAGAGAATTTAGAGTGAATGCGCTCTCTATTACTCAAGAATAGATGAAAGAATGGATGATTACAACTGAGGTGGGGAGACCTCTATTTATAGTTGAGTCCCCTCTAATCCGACGGTCCCTACTGATTTACATCAACGGCCTAGATACAACTCTACCAACCACAAGGCATAATGCCAAGAATATTCCTTAGCTATCTATGGAAATAATCTCATATTTTCACATAGGTGTGGATGGATAAGCCTTCTTGGATCTTCCCACGGATCGGGCCAGTCTGGTGGTCTCTTCAAGCCTAAAGTGTGCCTCAGAACCTCATGTACACCTTGGTGTGCACCCTGTGGTGCCAATGACTCGGACCTTGGATCACGGCCCGTGACACTAGCATGCGAATACTCTGCTAGAGCACAGAATCATGTCGCACTACATGCGGCTCAAAGATTCTTCCATTACGCCGAAGCCAAATGTTCCAAAGCAAGTAAGCGAATAACATATCCCAACGCAAAGGATTTGTAACAAATCTTTCTGGCAAAACAAAATTTGAATAGATCTATTCTTTAACAGGCATTCGGAAAAAATCAACCCAGCCTTCCTCACGTATCAATGATCCTCTAAGTAAAGCTGCAAGTGGGCACCTCCGTAGGATATGATCAATGTCCTCTTTCCCCGCTCCACAAGTCAGACAACTTTGATCCAATATTAAATGTCGTCGTCCTCATTCATCATTAGTAAGGACTTTACCATGGCATACAAGCCACAAGAAACACTTAACCCGTGGAAATTCCTTAAACCATGCCAACACCTTCCAGATTGGTCCAATTGTACCCCTATGCTAACTGAGAACGTCGATCAGACTAAGAACTGTCAATTAGCATATGGAAGCTATCTGGGCTTATCATAAGAAAGTCCAAGAGAAGGCTTAACAGCAACAATCCAGAATAAGCTCTCATAAGTAATTGAGCGTTCAAAACATTCTATCGCCACTGCCCCCAGTCATCAACCATGTCTGTGACCTTATCATGGGGGTTAGCCATGTCCCGACCTGCCACCACATGAGCACTGAGAGGGCCAAACGACCCTAACCAATTATCATGCCGAAATCGCACCCATGACCATCGCTGAGCTGCCATACGATATTATAACCCACATTTTTCCAAACCATACAGATTCTTCTCCAAACCTGTGAGCATTGAGGCCACAACATTGGTCTACTCCTATCACAACTCCACCAATATTTTGTTCGCAATAATTACACCCATAACTAATCTTCCTTCGTGAAAAGATGGAATGTAAGTTTCATAAGGAACGCTTCATTTTGCACTCGTAGATCTTTAAAACCAATCCCACCCTTAGCCACCGGTTGACATAAATCAAATCAATACACAAGATAAATATATCCCTTATTCTTCATATAGACCCAAATGAATCGACGAATAATACGCTCAATCTTATCACAAATCTCTTTCGGCAAGAAGGTGGTTTGCATAGTATAAGTGGGGATAGCAACAAGTACGACCTTAACTAGGACAATACGCCATGCAAGGGACAATGATTTAGCCTTTTAGCTCGACCGCTTATCCTGAACTTTTTGAATCAAATAATGATATGTTTTTTCATCACCCGTTTATGTAACACAGGTACCCCTAAATACTTCCCCAAGTCGGCAACCTCAATGAAACCCAGGGTTCGACTAATCTAATCACACAACCTAATATCAACATTCTTTGAAAAATGAATAGTAGTTTTAACAATACTAACCTTGAAGCCCGAAGCCACACAAAACTCCTCCAATACTGAACGAAAAATATCCAATTTAGCTAAAAACACCTCAGCAAACAATATCATGTCATCCGCAAAAAATAAATGAGAGATCTGGGGCCCTTCGCGAGAGACGGTAAATGGTACCCACACTTTATCTTGCACAGCAACCTTGATCGGCTGGCTAAGACGTTCTATACACAACACAAAAAGATAAGGCGAAAGAGGATCACCCTAACGGATACCTCTGGTTGGGAAAAAATTTGTCGTTGAGCTATTCCAAGCAATCTAAGAGAAAACAAATGATACACAACTCATAATAAGACGACAAAGAGAATCTAAAATCCCAACATCCCGCAAAATATCACTAATAAAAGGCCATTCCAATCGATCATATGCCTTTTTCTAAGTCTATTTTGATAGCCATCTAACCCCTTTGCCTTTCTTACACTTTATCGAATGAATAACCTCATGCATAATAAGAATATTTGTAACGACCCGAATTTTCAAGTCAATGCTTGGACGTTGACCCAGGTTATGAACCCTCGTGTTTGTTGGAGTATCGGATCCCTTGGCCAAGTTTGGGCCCTATTGGGTGAGAATTGCGTTTTATGGGCTTGAGTTGTGACCAATTTGAGAATGAGGGAGAAACTATGAGGTTTTAATTTGCAATTTTACCCATTTTCAAATAAAAGGGCTGATCACTCTTTATTATTTTGTCTTTCATTTCAGAAAATGGGGAACATAGTGATATCACCACCCTTTTATATTCTTTTTCTTTCCTATCAACTCCTTCATGGAACTCTATCTCTCAAAGCTTAAAAACCAAATCTTTACCTTCTAAACTTTGATTTTGGGATTGTAAGTGAAGAAGAAGTTGATCACCTCCTCAAGAGCTTCATGAAAAGTACATTTTTGTAGTAAGAAGGCAAAGAAAGGTGTTTTGGTAGTGCTTATAAGCTTGAGTCAAAGAATGAAGATTGAAGGGTTAGCTTGAAAGCTTGATTTCGGGTTTTGTTTGCTAAGGTCAATACATTTCTGACTCCTTTGATTCTTGAATATCTTAAAGTAGTTGCCTTGCTTGATTTGTTGTTGACATGGCTAGATTTGGGTGTTAAGGTAACTAGAAACCCTTTAATGGTGAATTTTGGGTTAGTGGTTAATAATGTGTAAAACTGGTAGCAAATCACCCTAATTAACTCCCATAATATGTAGGATTAAGTTAAGGGGTTAAAAGTTATGTTTTGGAGGCTTGGAAAATGATTCCCAAGCCTTGAATGCCATTTTTAGGCTTCGTTATCGGTACACAAGGACCCTGTATCGATACCCTGTGTTATTTTTTATGATCTAAGGAAAATTTATATGGGGTATCGATACGCCCTATGTGGGTATCGATACCCACTATTCTATCAAAATTCCAGTAGTAAAAACTAGTATCGATACTAGAAGATGGGTATCGATACCAAGAGATGGGTATCGATACCAGAATATGGGTGTCGATACCAAGGGTATTGAAACGAGTAGGGCTATCGATACTAGAAGATGAGTATCGATACCAAGGGAATTGAAATGAGGAGGGGTATCGATACCAGGGTATGGGTACCGATACCAGAGGATGGATATCGTACCCACTATGTAATCTGCCCTATAACACCCTTGACCCGGATGTCACATTTATGCCCTAAGCCCAAAACTCCTTTTGATTAAAATTTTAGTTTTCAAGCCCAAAATACAATAAGTCTAATAAAATATAAATCCATAAATTTAAAACATAATAAAATCCAAGTATTCAAAATAGTATTAGTGGATCTCCAATTACAAATATTTAAAAATATTCGACTTTGACTACTTAGTACAAAATGAGAGTTACAAATTACATATAGGGTCCTACGAAGTACATAGCCCACAACATCTAGAATTTGTACTTAACAACAAAAGTCGATGTTGAAATCCAAGCCTTGATGGTGCTCCTTCAAGCCTCGCGGCAACCTACTTACCTTCGAACAAAAATAACAATTCTGAACGCTGAGCTAACAAAGCTAAGTGAATACACCGCCACTCAACCATGCTTTATGCAAATCATAAATAAAGCAATATAACATGAATGATTACATGGCAAGATAACGATGGCACTACCATAATCGCTTAAACACATAGCATCATGTATGTATGATCATGCACACAGCACATACATATACCTTATAAGTTTATATAGCATCACACTGATAATACCAATTACATTAAGTGAGGCTCGCGTCCATATGCATCGGGATCTTATACTACGAGCAAGGCCCACGTCCACAATGCATCGAGATCCTATACTCGCGGAGATGAGGCTTGTGTCCACAAAGCATCAGAATCCTACATCTATGCTCGGAATCTCTCATCAAGCATCTTTAAATAAGGCATGCGTCCACAAAGCATCGGGATCATACATTCAAAAATCTTCAAGGTGTTGCAACACACTTTTAGGGTATCTGAATCCCAACAACAAGGGATAACTCAACAACTAAGTAACCCATCAGCACAAAGCAATGACCTTAGCCACCACACAGCATCGATCGGTCCACCTAGGATACCTATGGGTTACTACCTCGCACGGTTTACCCAATATTTACCAAATCATTACCTTTTTATTTCACATACAGGGTTTAAATGTCCGATTTTTATTTTTAATATTCATTTTGTACCTTAAGAGACCTCTTAGGCCCTCTATCTCGAATTATAGAACCCTCTAACGCAAACCAAAATTTCTTGGGTAGATTACCCAGCGAGTACATATACTCCTATATGGGTATCGATACACCTCTCTAGGTACTGGTACTCTCCCACGAGTACTGATACTCAAATTAGGTTTAAAAGAATTAGTACGACAAGCCATCCCAATACGCTAATCCCCCGTATCAATACACAATATCAGTATGTATCCACCCAGTACCAATCCTCACCTGTACCGGTACTCTTTCCTTTGCGTATCGGTACAGGAAAGCCTTCCTTAGGCAATAGAACAGTAGTACCGATACACCCCATAATGTACCAGTACGCAAAAATGCTACTAGAATTCTAATTAAGTAAGAGGTACCGATACACGAGAAGCTGTACCGGTACGCCCCTCACAACCTATCCCCTTTTATTACAAAGGCGTACTGATACGCGTGTAGTAGTACCAGTAAACGAGCCCAGAATTTCAACCACTGGGTTCGAATTTCACCTAGAAATCCTACTTAACCTATATGGTTAAGCCCTAAATTATTCCTACAAGTTATGGTGAAGTTATTAGGTGAGTTGCTACTGATTTTAGGCCTTAACAACACCAATTCCACAACTTGCCATTAGAGATCAACCAAGGTATATCAAAGACAAAAATACCAAAATCATGCATCAACGCCTATTTTTATGATTTCCAGGAAACTATAAGATTTAGTTGTGTACTAATCTTAGCTTAGTAGATAAAAAGAAACCTTCCTTCAAAACTTCAATCCTTCTTCCCTTCTTGGACCTTTGATGAACTCCCAACATCTTTCACTACATTGGAAGATTGTAAAACAAATTATAACATTGCTGGAGGATTAAAAGGGCCAAAAACATATTCTAAGCCCAAGATTAGAGCTCCCAAAACTCTAATCCTGTTTAACACTCCCAACCCCAACAACTCTTCCTTCCTCTAAACCATACAAAGCTTACTTTAAAATGTAGATCCTTGAAAGCTGATAACATTTCCCTCTACAAGCCAAACATGATTCACAATACAAGCCCTCAAAATTCTACCTTTAATAGTGGTGTTTTGGGTGAGAGATTGAGTTGGAAAAGGAAGAAGAAGAAGAATGCATTAAAACTAGGTGATCACACATTCCTGCACAAGTGCAGAAAATAAGCTTTTCCCCTAACTCTTCAATTTAGGCACTTACCATATTACCTTTCTTCCTCTCTTCTCAACCCAACCCAACAACCACATGAGCCCATCACATATGCTAGCCCAAAATGCTTCTATAAGCTCAATAACACGACTCTAATACGAGGCTCATACCTCGATTAAACCCGACCCTCAGATCCTAAAATTTGGGTCGTTACATGCCTAAAAATGTTAACTTTCGCCCAGAGGAATAAAAAATTATATCGTTCAATCTAATAGACCCCTAATGGCCTAAAATGGTTTGTAAAACTGAGAAACTAAGGTTTAACCCTTATAGATAAGAATTACGTGTAATAACTTGGTAAATGATAACTTGATATAATTGAGATGGTTAACGTTATGCCTTGGGGTATTTGTTGGACGGCTTAGCTTGATGCCACTTAACTCTTGGTGAGGTGTATGAATGCTTGGGGAGCATGTGTTATTTTATATTATGGTAAAAGAATCTGGATGTCCTAGTCAGTGTAAGGGTACTTATATACGGAGATGTGTACTTCGAGTTGTGTGATAGAGTACATCTGGCGTATCCACGGTCTATATGATCTGGGTACGGTTAAAAACCTATATGTGGCTATAGTAAACCGGATAGGGAAACATAACTCGGTGGGCTGTGTGAGCTTGAGTAACTCTATGGGCTATATGAACTCAAGTAACCTGATTGGCTGGGTGACCTCAGGTAAAGACTACTTTGTGGCTATTGTGATCCAAGTATGTTTAGGACGTATCTGTGGCTATGGTGATCCAGATATGGTCTAACTAAGCCGACGGTTATGTGATCACGAGTAACCCGACGATTGTGTAAGCACAGGTAATGTAGGGCTTCGTTGGCCTATGTGTAAGGCATGTATGGTTAATTATGCTTGTTGTATAGATAATAGTTGATGGTTCTATTACCCTAAGGCTGTATGATTAGGGCAGGTATGCTTTAACTCGATGGGCTGCGTGACCTCGAGTATGGTAAAGCCTAGTGATGGCATGTGAGACTTTTTTTATTTAATGATGCCTTCAAATAAATATTGTAAACTCTAGATAGGGTAGGCTAGAAGATAATCTCATTATATGTGAAGCCTTATCTTACACCAGAACATTTGCAATGCAATCCTCATCCAGCACTACAACCTCGCCTATATTCAAACTTTGCTCATCATCATACAATCATTCCTTATTCGAACATGACGCTGCCACCCAAGCATACGAGATAGGAGCATCAGCACTCCTATTATTGGCTGCACCCTCCATATCCTGCACCAGAACATTTGACCCCCCCCCCCGCGCTCTGGTTTTCAATAGCCAACCCCTAGGCATTGACCGCCTCTATATCACTATGCCCATGTTCCAAGCACTCATCAAGGGCATCACTTTTTGGTTTCTTCGGCGTACGCGGATACACGAGTTCCACAGGAGAACCAGGCCGCTCAGGCACTTGTGGAACACCAACCTGAACCATCCTATCCGGCGGGCGGCCGCTCAGGCGCTCAATCGCCTCTAAGCTAGGGTTTACAGGAACCTTATGGTTTTCCATCTTAGGGTTTTTTAATAATTCCCTTATTTCTTACTCTTAGAATTTCTAAGTCAGACACATATAGTAAACAAACATTGATGAAATATAATAATGACATTAATGATTGGATTAGAATTTAATACAATTATTAATTATAGAAATTTAACAACTATCAATTGGTCTGGTGAGAGATTCGAATCCTGACGCTGTAAATAGGACAAATTAAATTAAAAAGGTTGTCCTATAATAGACCTTTGTAGTACTAGTTCTAATTAATCGTCTAATAAATTAAATATCAATAATTATAAAAAAAATTAAGCATCAAAATTTACCAAAGTACAAATACCGATAGCATATATTTACTAAACAAAATCCACTAATTTTTACCTTCTTTGTTAAATCTTACCACAATGATAACTTACATCTATGACATGCTCCAATAGTATTGGATTAACCAGGGCCGCAAGATTTTCTAACCTAATTTTCTCTCTAGTTTTTTTTTTTTCATATTATTTGTTTGATCAATGGTGCTATAGATTTTGATGCTAATTATTGACGGTCAGTGTTTATTATTTTACATCTATGACATACTAGTCACTATTGCTCAAAACAAAATGTATTGGATTAACCACTTTGCACCGTTTAACACATTAGACGATTTTTTCTCAAAAAATAAATTAGATGATTTTACAGCTTAAGCAATCACAAATTTCTGGGGATTGAAACAACTGTCCGCCTGGAAATCAGGGTGAAAATATTTGGCAACATAAAAAGTTGAAAATATTTAAGATGGTACCAACTAGAACAAGTTAGAGTTTGTGATCTGAGTCTCATTTTGATTTGATAAAAAAATTGTAATATAATTTGTTGATGAAAATTTAAAATTAGGATATAAATGGATTTATGTGATGGACAAACCATGTCATCACATTAATTTGGATGTCAATTAAGTATAAACCGTTGTAACACACTAAAGCCAGTGGCAGAGCCACATGTAAATTAGAGGTCAATTGACCTCACTTGATTTATTTTGGTATAAAATTTTTGAAGAGTTAAATGTAGTTTTTAAAGAGTTAGTATAATTTTTTTATTGGAAATATTAGAATTGACTTCTTGGGGTATGGGGCCGAAAATATTTATATTATAGTAGTATGAGAATTCTCGTACCTCATACTCTACTTTAACCCCATCATATAAAAATCATGACTCCGCCACTTGCTAAAGCACGTAATACGATGAAATTGATGATACAAACTAAGGCACAAAACATATCATCCGGCATAGCATTACCAACCCAACAAAATATTCTAAAAATTACCTACAGTACAGCAATAAAAATCAGATCTTCATACGATGTGGGTTTGTCTCTCGTCTCACAGTTCACAGTCTCAGAATCAAGTCCAACTCCAAGCTATGACTTGCTTCTCCAGAAGCTTGACTGCTGGTGCCAATGCCATACCCAAAGGCCATTGCATCATTCTCTTCTTTGGTCTTATAGTATGGAAGGAGTGGTGGTTCCCCCATGTCATTGAGCTTCATTTCAGTCTTGGATTGAGCTTTGCTGCTGCTTTCCTCACTCAAATTCGTACCAAACACCCAGCAGGATGGTTTGGAAACAACACGATCAACGAAAGAAACCGCAACAGCAGCAGCAGCATCTGCAACATCAGCCGGCTCCACTATAGCTCCCTCCTCTTTCATCGGTGCATCGGCCTTAAACGGTAGCTCTTTGTCACATTCAAAGTCGGGGACCTTCGTGGCGCATGTGCCCATGGTTCCATCAGCTTGATTACGAGGAGAAAGATTCCCAGATGGATTGGGTGGTTTCTTCACTTCAACCCTATAGTAGCAACAGCCTCTTTCGCCATGCACTTTGTATAGAGTGAGCTCATCTCCAACACTGAAATCGTTGTAAACAACAAAATTCCTCCACCCACCGGACAAAACCGGTTTCTTATACCCATTTTTACGGACGGAGCAGACAATCGGCCACACCTTCGTCCCATACGCAAGTCTAAGGTTCACGGCATGGCTTCCATTGAAATCCGGCAATTCAGGCAAGATTTTCGCCGGGATCGCCAGCCTCTTTCTAGTGTCAGTGTCAGTCAGTGACTTGGAGAAGAGCTTTATATCTTCAATCATGGTGGTTTCAGTTGTACATGGAACCATCGTAGAATCAGTTTATATATATATATAGACAGAGAGAAATATTCAAGAATATGGATCAGAAAGAAGGTTCTGAAATGCCATGTGTGACTGTGTATTCATTGACCACTTTAAACTTTAATTTGGCTTAAATGAAAAAGAGGTGCCTAAACTTTACCACTTTTGAACTTTAGGCGCCTAAAGTATTTTTTTATAAAAATAGGTGCTCAATGCTTCAACCGTTATAATTTTGGGTGCCGAAAATTTTAACCGTTATAATTTTAGGTGTCTCGGGTTGACTACCGTTAATTTTTAGAAAAAAATATTTTTTTATTTTTAATTTATTTTAGTTTTTAAACTTATTTTTTAAAAAAGCCTAAATTTCTAAAATTAACAAAATATCCCCAAATTCAAAATCCTGACTCCCAAAAATTCAAATCGCGATTTGAGTCGATTCTGTCATAGATGGCCACGTTGCCGCTCACTACATTCGTCGTCGGACCATCATGATCATTTACCCTATCACCCCGTCGCCGAAAAGTGACTAAAATTGTGCAAAACGCCAGACAAAGGTCGAAATCTTCAAAAGGTTCATTCGAACAATTCGCAATGAGCTGGGGTCGAACGACGATGAATGGTGTGTGGGTGTTTTGACGAGAGGAGGGGAGGACTTTCTATTCCGTTGCCGATAACGTGGCTAACGACGGCGGGAGTCGCCGGATTGGGAGATTTATGTATTTAGGGAATTGGAGATTTATGAATTTGAGTTTTTTTTTGGAATTTTGGGAATTTGGGGCTTTTTGAAAATTTTAATTTTTTTAATTTTTTAAAAATTAATTAAAAAATTAGAAATTAAAACATACAATGTGTCACATTATAATTGGCTAACAAAATTTTTTAAAGGCAATTAACAACAAGACACCTAAAATTGTAAATGTTGAAACTTTAAGTATCTATTTTATAAAAAAATACTTTAAGCACCTAAAGTTTAAAAATATATAATTTAAATACTTATTTTTTTTTATTTAAGCCTTTTAGTTTTGTCTTTTTCCCTCACGTCATAAACACCGTTGGCTTTTAGCCGGCGAGAAAACCATGGAATTTGAGTGTTCACATTAGACGCATTCAAGTGTTCACATTAGACGTTTCGTCCATACATCTTCAAAGTCAATTGGCGGGCCGTAACCGAGAAGAAGAGCTCTGGCACAGTAGACGTTTCGTCCATACGTCTACAAAGTCAATTGGCGGACGGTAACCGGGAAGAAGAGCTCTGGCCTACTCATAACTAAATCATAAGCGGAGAACCATCAACTCGTCGAATGGTAAAAAAAAAAAGTTATATTATCTTATTTTATAGAAATTCGAATTTTGATATTTATTTTAAAATATAAATATTTTTTATTTAATTAAAAAATCATAAGTTTAGTGTATGGAATTTTTTATTCAATCTCTAAATGATACAAATCTCTCCCCTCTTATAAATTAAATGACTTCGAGTTTAGGCGCACACTTGACATGTCCTCCTATATATTGAAATAACAACGGTCAATAAAAAAATTCAACATTATTTATTGAATAAATATTTAAAAGTTTCTAAATGTAGGAGGTTGATAATACATTATATATATAAGAGAGATTAAAGAGTAATTTTATCATATGATTTTTGATTTTTTTTTTATATTTTTACCGGATGGCATCCAATAGTTCTAATGAAGTTCTGTTACCGACAATGATATCAACTAAATTAAAATTCAATTAACAGTTAGATAACATGAAACTGCTTCTTACATATAATATATAAACCGATAATATAATTTAAATTCAGATTTTACCCCTATTGTTTCAATCAATTTGTTGAGGGAAAAATATATGCAGAGAAAAAGGTACACTCTTGGCATAGGTATTATTCATTGAAAATAAAAGAGTATGGCCATTTCAGTCAAATTGTTTCAATTAATTGTGGCTTAGGCCAACCCTCTTATGGTCTAGCCTTGTCACACAAGATATTTGTTAACAATCGTCGTCCATTTTCATTGTTCAAGCGTTAGACTATCTTAGGGACCGGTATACGTTGTTTATGATGATGGTGTTTGATAATCTTATAAAAATTTAATTATATTTAGAGTCGAAGTAAATCAAAACTTTTTTTTAAACAATAGTAATTGGATCTTATCAAAAGACAACGAAAGAAATCATAAATACAAGTACTAAAAAAAGAAAATAAGATTATATCTAACATGAAACTTAAAGGTGTAAAGAAAACTAAACTATTCCCTTGAGATTGGTGTATATCATCAAATAATCGAGAAACATTTATGAATCTCTTTGTCTCTGTCCCAATAGACACTTTACGAGGTAAAAAATGAGTGGTGAGCGAACCAAACTATCATAAAAAAGGAGTGGTGAGGAAATCAAACTATCAGGCAAATTGCTCCGATACACAGTTATGATTACATCGGCAAACAACCATCAAAGCGATCAAATTTTGTATGATCACCGACAAACTCAAATAAGAAAACAAGAGCCGTGAGGATCTCTGTACGAGCACCAAACGATCGCTAAAGTATGCGAAAACGGTGTCAAAGGCAGATGAAACGTACCACAAAAGTATAGGAAAATGTGTCAGAAAGACTGAGAAAAAATACGACACAAAAATAGAAATTCTTATTAAAAATTGAAAAAACTTTAGAAAAACAAAAACAGGATATAAAAAAACAAAAACAATAAAAAGCACCAACGATCGGCAATTAACACTAAAATCGGTATCGTTGTCGATCAAATAAAAATATTAAATGACCCTAGCGACGCAACGGAGAAAGGAGAGAAAAAAATAGGTTTAACAGTAGACAAAATCTGAATTAAATCAAATCATTAAATGAGTTAAAACAATTGGAAAAATACTGAAGATTGAAAATAAATAAATGAGGAGTTTGTTGATAACACTAATTAACAATAGGGTAAACTTATGCACACATTACAAATTTACATAATTTAATGTATAACTAAAACAATGAGTTCCAATTCCGAAATTCGAATTTGAATGTGTACAAATTGGATTCGGTCAAAATGAAAAAAAAAATCATATTTTAGTCTAAAATAATCGGAACTTGAAATACTTGAACTCGGAAAAATCCGAACTCAACCCATCCTGAATTCAGACAACTTGAATAAATACAAAAATATCCGAACTCAAGAACATCTGGGCTTGAAATACCTCACCCAAACTTGTCAAATTACCTGTTCCTGTTTTATGCACGATATAGCCAAATTTTCTTCTAATCTCCATCGATTTAACAATTTTCTTCACCAGCCTAAGCTTTCGTGCAATCTCCTTCATCACTGCCCTTTTCCATGAATCCATCGCCCATCTTAGAGTTAAACCCAGTTCCACGCATTTAGCTTTCATAAGCCTCCGAATTCTCCTGTTCTTCAATGAACGTATTGCCCCTGAAATTCCCTTTATACATGATTCTTGCAGGAGATTTACTATCCATGGAAGATATAACTTCAATTGACATCGTACGAAATCGAAAAACAGTTTACTCTGTTCTGTAATAATCTGTTTAATGCATGGTGAACTATCTAATGCGTCGTGTTTCTCTGTTTTGTTGGATTGTAGTTTGGATATTGCTTCGGAAACCAATGCCTCTAACTCGGGCTGTTCTTCGGCAATTGGTCGACCTGTTGTCTGAAGAGCAGTCAATGCTCCGGCATTTCTCAGAAGTCAGAACATTGTTGTTGCTGTCGTGGATTGCGAGGTTGCAGCTGAGAGTTAATCTCTGCGACTGTAACATTTTATCTGTCATCAAGTAATAGTTTCATTAACAACAGTACGCCGTTGAATTAGATTATCGACTTCGAATCCTCCGAACAAAGGTGATTTGTTGAGCATACAAACTTCTGTAAAGCAATAGAAGCTTCCATCGCAACTAGCCGGTCCGTATCGCCTGGTGGCACTAATTACTAGGATCTCTTTTGCTGAAAAAGACCTTGCCAATGATCCGACTGATTTGATTGTCGGGATGAATTATTAAGGGGTGGGAAGGGGCAATCGCCCCTCCCCGAAGAATTTTTTTTTTAATTTTTGTTCTTCTATTTAAATTTTTTTTAAAAAATAATTTATTTATGAATTTATCTCACACTTTCAAATATTTATATTTTGTCCCCAAACTCTAAATCTTAGCTCCGCTTGGATTCTTAGTTTAGTGTTGTTGGATTCTTCGATTACCCTCAATAGCTCATCGAAAACTGCCTTTGAAGCTTGAGAAGAGCTCTTAAAGGTAATCTTTTTCCAATTGGGCAATGGCTGTGATTTCTCTTATAATCATTAAGCAATTGTACTGTAATTCATCTTTTTCAGTTGCTAACAACTTAACCAAGCATAACGTGCCTTTCGTCTCCGTGAATGACTTACAATTCGGAACGCTCCGTAGAACAAGCATCAACAAAGCCTTGGAACAACTAAGTTTCAACTGCAGCTTAAGTGAACTCGGTCTATGATCATTTGCACATGACAACAGTGAAACCAGCCGCCATATTACATTCTCTCTGATTAAATGATATTCCTTTAACTTCGGATTATGCTGTGTAACGGTGCCGTTTGCCAGCTCATCGTACCGTTGCCTATTATTTGTGCAATTTCCACGTCATCGCTTTCATTGACGGCTCTGGTTTTTTCCCATTATTACGTTTCCGTTAACCGTCCTTAAAGTTTCCATTTTTATTTCTCTCTCTAAAAAGCTATAATTTTCTCTTTCTAAATTCTTCTATTTCTCTCTATCATCACGCGGACGAGTCTCTCCCTCAAGATTTCATGTCGGTATGTAATTATTTCTGGTTTCGTTTTGAATTTTGGTTTATATATGTTGAGTTTTGTCGTTTGATTTGATTTATCTTGTTTTTAATGGTTTTTGAGCTTCTGACATTGTCTTGATTCATATGTTTTTGGGTTTTTGATTCACGGTTCTATTGTATTTTCCTTTTCCTTTAAAAAGGAATCAAGGTTGATGTTGTTAATCAAAGTTCTTTTTTAAACAAATGGGCATTCTTTGTTTTCTATTGTTAATATTTTACCCTGTTTCCTTGTGTAATAACGTGGTTATGGTTGGAAATTTGTTTCTTTTAATTTTATTCAATAATAACTGATGAAAATGGTATGCATTAGGAAATATGTGAGTTATCTGGGCATGCTTTTAGAATCTTGGTCTTATTAGGAAGCAAAAAAGTTCAATTAAATTTACCATTAACTTTGTGTTGAAAATGTAGCTTATGATTAATTGTAGAATCCAGTAAGGCGTGAGAAGGCAGGATTGCCTTGAAGTTCTTTGAGAAAGTTTCAGGAGTTAGATTAACTTTTTTCGGGAATGTTTGGTCTTCTAATCTGTAAATAATAGCTTGATCATTGATGCCATAGCATAAATTTTAAAGTTCATATGCAGACAACATTGATATGGTAACCATGGCGCTTCGCACCAGAGTCCTTCACTGGCTGCTTCTGGTCCGCCGCTTTCGTGGACACCAGGATCAAATGGGTTCACGACCCTTTCCTCTACACCGCCGTCGAAAGAGAGAAAAACTTCAAAAAAGTCCTTTCCCTCATAAATCAAATCGTCTCCTCTCCCCCTAAATCCCTTCCCCTTTTCACTCTCTCCCCTCTCAAAACCCACTCCAATCTGCTCACCTCCACTACCAAGCTTTTTCAGAAGTACCCTTCCATTTTCTCCCAATTCCAGCCCTCTCCTTCTCTTCCTCTCCACGTCAAGCTCGCCCCTCAAGCCATGACTCTGCACAAGAAGGAGCTAGCCATTCACTGCTCTCCCTGCCACACCGTAAATAGGTTGGCTAAGCTGTTAATGCTGACTAAAGCAGCTAGACTGCCTTTGCATATCGTAGACAAGTTCAAATTTGATCTCGTCCTTCCCTCGAATTACATTACTTTTCTTCTTTCTGATTACCCTGAATATTTCCATGTCTGTGAATGTAAAAACCCTTCTAATAGAAAAGAAACCCTTTTCTTAGAGCTTATTTCTTGGAGGGATGAGCTTGCTATTTCCGAAATAGAAAAGAGAGCATTGTTTTCTGACGAGGTGAGATTGAAAAAAGGATTGCCGTTGAGGTTTTCGATGAAATTACCCAATGGGTTTAATTTAGAGAAGAAGGTGAAGAATTGGGTTGAAGCATGGCAAGATTTGCCTTACATTTCATCTTACGAGAACGCGTTTCATTTAGGCCCTAATAGTGACCAGGTGGAGAAATGGACTGTGGCAGTGCTTCACGATTTGTTGTGGTTGTTGGTGTCAAAGAAGACTGAAGGGAAGAATGTGTATTCTTTGGGAGAGTATCTAGGGTTTGAGAATCGATTTGAGAAGGCGGTGAAGCATTTTCCAAGGATATTTTATATTTCAAATAAGATTAGGACACATACTGTGGTGCTTAAGGAAGCTTATAGGAAAGATTTATTGATGGAGAAGCATCCCTTGATGGGTATGTGGTTTAGGTATATTCATCCTATGAATAAGTCTGATAAGTTTCGAAAAGGAGATAGTGTTCGATTGTTCAGGAGGAAAAGAAAGGTTATGCTATATGCCAATGAAGGAGAAGTTATGAAAAAAGGTGGTAAGAGTTTGAAGGAAAATAAGGATTCAAATGTGTCGTCGGAGTTTAGTGATGATTCCGATGATGAGAGTTTTAAAACAAAGGTAATGGATATTTAGTTTGAGAATGATACACCAAGATATGAATAAAGATAAATATGATAATAGGGTCACAAGCTTGAGACGAGGAAGTTGAGAATTCTACTAGAGCGACTACTTGACTGCATGCACTTTCTTCTACTATCAACGTGTTTGAACTGTGAGAGAAAGTAGCTTAAACCTGGGCATGTGCGTAGAAGGATTTCAATATCTCGAAATACAGGATTTTGAAGTTGATACAAGTAATTATGAGGTTGGGAAGACGATAAGATGGTCCAGGGGAGCAAGATAGTTGTGCAAGTGATGTGAAATTTTATTTTCTGTGAAGCTGTTGACAGTTTAAAATTGTTAAAGCATAAAATTTTCATAAGCCACTAGCTTAACATGGAACTGTGAGATTTCTGCTTGAAAAACACTAGAATTAAACATGGCAGTTGTTTCACAGTAAATTTGCTCAAGTTATTATGGGATTAGTGTCTACAAATTGTTTTTTCATGCAATTGTGCTTTTCAAGTTTCACGAACTCTTAGTACTCGACAAAATAAAATTGAACTGCAAATCATGTGCTTCAATCATGTTGATAAAAGAAATCAGAAAATAAAAATATCATTTGAGGATTGAACATGGCACTAATAAATTTTTATGTGAATTCTTTATCACTCTACCTTATCTGTTGAGTTAATTTTTATAAATATATATTTTTACATAAAATGGTTTTTTTAATAATTCAGTTGGCTTTGCTATTTTCTCTATAAAAATCAAAATATTAAATATATTTTCTCATAATAAAGCTTTAATCCTTTATAAAAAAAGCTTATCATACAATTCATTTAGCCAAACAAACTTGTGCAGTTTGCATATTTCATTACAACATTCCAGAGAAGAGAGAATTGTTGAGAAAGAAAGGATGAGAAATGTAGGATAAATACAAGAGATGGAATGGCTGCCTTCTTCAATGTCAATCTCACCAACAACAGTACTTCCATTGTTGTCTTTGAACCATGTTTCTTTTGTCTGCAACTCAGTGAGATTTTATGAGCAAGTGCTGGGATTTGTTCTCATCAAACGCCCTTCTTCTTTCAACTTTGAAGGAGCTTGATATGCTTCAGCCTTCTAGTCCATTCACTCTTCATGTGTATTTTAGTTTCTGCATTTATGTGCCTAAAAAATTAAGACCCTTTTTGTTTCTTTCAATAAACCAAGGGGATAGATTTAGATGTAGGAGTTAGTTGTTTTTCTTTCATCGAATGGTAATTGATTGATTATTACTATTTCAGGTTGTTCAACTATGGAACCGAGAACCATTTTCCCGAATCAGAAAATGCTCTGGCAGCAAAGAAAGAAAAAATCAATCCAAAAGACAACCATATTTTATTCCAATGCTCCGAATAAAGCTGGTGAAGCATAAACTCAAAAAGATGAAAATTGAGAATGTGATGAGGACAGTGGAAGGAGGCATTTGAGTTGATCAGTTGTTCTTCCCTGACCCTGATGGTTACATGGTTGAGATTTGCAACCTGCCAAAATCTTTTGATTCTTCCACTTTCCTCTTGCCCTCTCAAGTTACCTAATTTGAGCAGGAATGATGCATTTTCTTCATCACATGGTAAGTTCTTTTATGCATTCATCCACTGTAACTGTAGTTTTATTAATGTAAATGCCTAGACAGACCGCCTATAACCATGGATTGAAAACTACAGGGAGGTAAGCAAAGGAGGAAGACATCTAAAATGATTTGCATAGATACTGAATAATTGTTTTATCGTCTAGAAAATAAAACTGAGTGAACCGTAAACGTTGGAAGTTATTTTGCCCTGTGAATGTATTGATTTGAGTTGCTCTCAATCTACTGCCCATCCTTTTGAACTTTGAGTTGCTTGGGTGTTTCAAATACTAGATGATTGGTATTTTTTCGTATGCATAATTTGTTACTTTTGAATAGAGTTTTTTTCATTCATCAATCATGACTTGCTTGATTGTGTCAATTTCAAGAATTGCTCTGCTGCCTTGCAATTGACACATTATTTTTGTATTTATCAGTTAACCAAAAAAATCTCTTGGGGTGACTTTTCTATCATTTAGTGCTTGTTTACCTTTTCATTTTTTTATGAGGAGTACTTTATTGTTCTTGTACATCACATAAGAAAATGACATTATTTTGTTGGGTTTTATGCAAGAATTGGAGGGTATTCTTGCTTGAGCCACTTTGGTGGGCAGGCATGATAACAAGTAAGTTCTATAGATTTCTCGCTGATCATTAACTCCATATCTCATGAATTTTTCATTTTATAAAAGTTATCTAACACGAATTAAAAATGGGATGCTTTTGTCAATTGTATATCATGCATTTATAGAGAAATGAGTTTTTTTTTTTTTTTTCATTATGTACTTCTTAATGTGTAAGGACCGATCAAAACCTGCATTTTCCTTAAATATAATGAGCTGTTTGGTTGCTTAAGGTTCATGATTTTTGAAGAAAAAAGTGGTTAACTGTATAACTGGCTTTGCAACAGCGGTCGTGGGTGAAATTGCTAATTTTGCAGCTTATGCATTTACACCAACTATACCGGTCACTCCTCTAGGTACCCTCAGCATCGTTATCAGGCAAGTACAAACTTTACTCAAATTTAGGTTTGGGATTTCTGACTTCCAGTGTTGATTGCTAATCATCGTTTCTCTTGCGGTGCAACACTTGCCCATATCATTTTGCGGGAAAGATTACATACTTCTGAGATTCTTGGTTGTGTTTTGTGTGTTGTGGGCAATACAACAATTGTGTTTCATGCTCCGCAAGAACGTCAGATTGAATCCGTAACAAAAGTTTGGGATCTTGCTACAGAGCCAGGTTCTATTTTCTTAATAATATTGCTCTTAGTTCGTCTTCGATCTTTCTTTCAGGGTTTTTGTTTTACACAGCTTTAGTCTTAACAGTTGTTTTTATACTTATACTCCGATTTGTTCCACAATATGTACAGACACGGGAGTTAAAATATTTGGTGTCGCATTTGGACATCAAACAATTCAGTGCTAGCATAATTAAGCACTGGATGTTGTGAGTTTTTATAGTAATATGCATGGCTCTGTTAAGTAGGAGATGTCGTAATTATGGTTTCAAATGCCTTCGTAAATACACTGAGTGAGTAGTAATATGCCATATGAGGATGCATTGAACACTGGACACAATATCTTCATAATTTGTCAGAGCTTTTATAAAAAGAATGAAAACAGAGCAGAAGAGAAGAATGGCATCATAAGCTGGGTTGATTCAGTATTACACAAAAGCTTATTGTTTCTAAAAGCAGAAACAATGTTTGCGCCACGGATGAGAGCTTATAGTATTAATATAATTAGCAAGAATATTAGGATTTAACTGTCGACTACGGTTTTTGTTGCAGAGAAGAATTATTTGATAAAATTGTCAATTTCAGAGTTCAATTATGTCAAAATAATAATAATAAGGGTAAAGTTCACAAATGATCATTAAACTTCGATCAGTTATTCAATTTGGTAACCAAATTTCTAATTGCTTCAATATTACCATTAAACTTTAGTTTTGTTTCAGTTTGGTCACTGACTCGTTAATTACAGTTAAAAGGGTGACGTGGCTGTTAAAATATTTTGTATAATAACACATTTAGTCTTCAATGCTTACACGTTTAAACAATTTAGTCCTAATTCGAAAGAAATAAGAAATTTAACCATCATTATTTTAATTTGCCTATTTTTAGTTAGAGATAGTTTTTAATATTTTATTTTGATCCCTCAATTATAACTAATGTTACCTTGTCCCTCCCAATCCCAATCCCAACCATATCCAATCTATTCTTTAAAATTCCATAAAGATTAATTAAATTATTACTATAAAAAGGGAAAATTAAGTGTATATTTTTTAAAATTGATACTTGAATTTTTAAAATTGTTATTAGGCCACCAAAAACACATATATTTGTTTTTATGTGTATTCATAATAAAAAAAGAAAAAATAAGTATATATTTTTAAAATTGATACTTTAGTTTTTTATGAAAATAATTTAATTAATTTATATAGCATCCATTAACATCTAGTAATCTAACTCTAAGTTTTAATTTAGTAATAAATTGATTCATTTCAATTTTTAAAAGATGGATTGGGTATGGTTGGGATTGGGAGGGACAAGATAACATTAGATATAATTGAGGGATAAAAATAAAATATTAAATGATCTCTAATTAAAAATAAGTTCGAATTAAAATAATAAGGGTTAAGTTTACTATTTCTTTTGAATTAGAACTAAATTGTTTGAATATGCAAACATGGAGGACTAAATGTGTTATTATACAAAACATTTTAACAGCCACATCACTCTTTTAACGGTTGTTAATGGGCAAGTGGCCAAATTGAAACAAAACTAAAAGTTTAACGGTAACATTGAAGCAATTGGAAGTTTAGTTACCAAATTGAATAATTGATCAAAGTTTAGTTACCTTTTGTAAACTTTACCCTAATAATAATTTAATTGATTATTTTGAAAAAAGTTAAAAGCTTTCTATGTTTTTATATATTACTTAAAATTTAAAATAAAATAGAAGCACTACATCATAAACAATGCAAAATAAGAGTTACTAATCAAAATTTCATTACAAGTTTATAAATTGAGAGAAAATATGTTATAGTCGGTACTCAAATTTTAAACCTTAAAAATATTAACACAGATTTCTAACCATTTGCTCTTTTAGTTTAGACTGTTAGTATTAGGTATGGTCTGATTGATCTGCACCTGACTCGAAAATATAACATATTTACTCGAATCTATCCTGATCCGATATTTTACGATGTTCCATCCGACTCAAACTCGATCCAAATTTTATAGTAAAAATTTAAACCCAACCCGATATAAATAAAAAGATTGTTCTTTTTTATTTTTATTCAATAAAATATAGAGTTAATTGAAAAAGATATATCTTGCTTGCCCATTGATGAGGTATCTAACTTAGCTTTGTTCTCATTCTATCTTACTTTCAGGATAATTCTTTCCTTGATTCAACACAATTCTTGACTTGTTTCTGGAGATTAATTTGATTCCTTTCTTCATACATATAAACAATGCACTTTCCTAACTTCACAACCCAACCTTGAAAAAAGCAAAACAGAGCTTCATTTGATTTGCTGGCGTTTCCTTCCCATCAATGACAATATCAACAGGTAATTCTTAAGAATTTTAGCACTACTTTGACAGATTTACAAATAAATATTTAATTCCAGAATTTTTTAGTTATCTCAAATTCATTATTAAATTAGGGTTTAAATTATGTTTTTTTTCTTCTTTCTTTCTATTATACTGTAATGTATGCGGAGCTTTTTAATTCGATTAACAGAGAAAAACTATAAATGATATCGTTAATATTGTACAAGAATTCCATACACTATCAATTAACAACAATTTATCACCTTATAACGAATGAAATAAAAAAAAATTAAAGAAATTTATAAATAAATATCACTATTATTCACTTATATTTAAGTGATTATGAAAATAAGTATAAAGAACTTTATTTATTAGTCCTCTATCTTTTTATTTTATTTATTAATAAGTTAACGTACTAACGTATAATGATTGACCGATCCGACTCGTGCACAAACGGCATAATTTCGGTGCAGTTGTTTTGATGTTTAAAACGATGCCTTTTATTATAAAAAATTAAGATATATATACATTTAGGAAGGTTTGGTCATAAAATCTTTGGAAACATAATTTTATTTTTAACTCAACATTATTTATTGCGTGATCATTTTAAAAAAACTAAAATTAGTGCGCAAAACTGAATTATATATTTGGAGGGTCAAAGAAACATTTATCATATATATATTTTTAAATTTTTAATATTTTTATAGGGCCATGCCCCTCACAGTTTTGTTGTTGTTTCACCCCTAGGCTGACTTGATATTTTTTTTTTATTGTTATAAGGCTTAATAGGCAAATAGGTGCCCAAATTATGCCATTTTTTCCAGTTAGGTGCTCAAACTATTTTTTGGGCCAAATAGGTGCCTAACGTTTCATTCCGTGACTCATTTAAGGTTCTCCACTAATTCTCACCGTTAGACATGCCATCTCCTAAAAATTCCAAAATTATATTAAAAATAAATAAAACAAACTAAAAATAAAAATAAAAATATATCCTGAAAATTTCAAATATTCTCAAAATAGTCCTCAAATCCCTAAACCCTCAAATTCGATCACTCCCGCCGGCATTGGCCGCATTGCCAGAGATAGAATGAAGCGCCCTCCCTTCGTCGAACAACCTAAACATCGTTCGTCGTCTGTCCTACTGTCGTTCATCGTGAATCGTTCGAAAGAACCATTCAACAATTTCAACATTTCGCACGACGTCGGTCGATGTTCGGCGACATGGTGGTGGAGGAAATGGTCGTGATGGTCCGATGACCGATGTGGTGGGCGGCAGCGTAGCAATCGGCGGCAGAATAGTCCCAAATCGAGATTTAGGTTTTGGGGAGTTAGGGATTTTGGAATTTGGGGGCTATTTTGTGAAATCTAGAGAACTTAGAGATTTTCTAAAAATGAAGTAATTTTATTTATTTTTAATATAATTTTGAAATTTTTAGGAATTGACACGTGTATTTTAACGGTAGAAATTAACGGAAAACCTTAAATGGGTCACGAAATAAAAAGTTAGGCACCTATTTAGCCCAAAAAATAGTTTGGGCACTTAACTGAAAAAAGGGCATAATTTACGCACCTATTTGACGGTTAAGCCTAGTTATAACACAAATACTATTTATGTATATATTTAACATGCAGTTGAAATTTATTTTTTTTATTCTCTGATGTAATTTATAAAGATATTAACTTTATAAGTTTTATTTATAATTTATGTTATAAAACTAAAATGTTATTTGTAAATAATATATAAATAATATATTTACAAAATTAAAATATTTATAAAATTTTATGATATAATTTTAAATATAATTTAAGTTACAAAATTAAAATATTATTTGTAGATAATATAAAATATTATATATACAAAATTAAAATATTATTTGATAAATATATTAATTGTAAAATAACATTTTAGTTTTGTAATATAAAATAAAAATAATATCTATAAAGTTAATATCACAGAATAAATGAAATTAACGTCAAATGCAGTTTAATATATATTATTTATGTTTTAATTACAATAAGATGATGTCGTTTTTGGTTCAAGATCCACATCAACACTAACGTCTATATCATCATGCCGTTAGTGAGTTAATGGTCCAACGGTATTATCGAAGCGAAAACCATGTTAATTAGTGGTATTATTGAAACGAAATAAAATTTAGTATTCTAATTGAAGCTTTTAAAAATTCAGCTGTATCGACAACACAACAGATGAAGTTTAACCTAAAATTAAACCAAGAGTTACCCCGCATATGCATATAGACGAAGCAACATATTTTCAATGAATTATTGAGGTTTAAATGGAAGTGATATGAGGCTTGAAATTTTTTCCAGTTGCTTTCTCACTTGTTTACGTGGAGATCAAAAACTGGGCGGTGGGGAAATTTCCATCAACCCAAGAGTTGAAAGAAGCTTGGAGTGAATGGGAAGTCCGGTGTTTGGTCGTCTTGAGTCTTACTCTGCAGCTACTTCTCATCTTATCTGCGTACGCTCGACAAAAATACAAAGGCAGATTCTTACCTTACGTAGCAGCGATTGTGTGGTCGATATACTTGGCAGCCGATTGGGTCGCAACTTTGTCGATGACCACCATTTTGAGGGGCACCTTCGCGGAGGAAAGTGCGGTTGTGGTGCTTTGGGTACCATTCCTTATATGGCATCTTGGCAGCCCTGCTAATATTACAGCTTATTCTTTAGAAGACAATGAGTTGTGGTTAAGACACTTTCTCGGACTGGCATCGAATGGTGTGGAGGCGGCTTACATCTACGTCAAGTTTCGAACAGCCGGTGGCACGATTTACGGAAGCCTTTATGTTCTTGATCTCATGGTGGTTACGCTATTAGTAGGTGGAATTCTCAAGTATGCAGAAAGGATAGTGGCATTGAGATCCGCCAGCAGGGAACAGCTCCGGAACAACTTATATTCCGAAGCGAAACATAGCCAGCATCGTTCTAAAGGAAGAGGAATGATTAGAACGGGGCTGTACGAGTCGAGTCAGATGGTAACAAATGAGATGGATCGGGATCCACAAGTGACATTCCTCCGGGAGGGGCACGAGTCGTTTGAAATCTTTAGACCTCTGTTTCTGGACCTCCAATTTGAGATTTCTAACAAGTACCATGAGGATAGGGTTTTCTTGAAGAACAAATGCGCAGAAGATGCCTTCCGATTGGTAAACATTGAGGTGCAATTCCTTTATGACTTGTTCTACACCAAGAATCCCATACAGCACCGTTATTGTAAACTAAATGCATTTCTCCGTGGCTTCTACATTTTTTCTACTCTGTCCATACTGATCATTTTCACGACACGGAATAACATCGGTGGTACGAGTAAGAGAGAGGTGTCGAAAGTCGACATCGTCGTGACATACTTGCTGTTGGCAGGGGCTACTTCCCTGGACGCTTTTGCAGCTCTTCTGCACCTTCGGTCCTATTGGACCATGATTCGGTTTGGCAAGCTGCATAACTGTTGGCTGGTTGCTTCCAAGTTGCGTTCCATTAAGTCCAAGTCCGGAATACCAAAAATAGCACAGTATGATGTGCTCAAGGATTTTGCCTTCAAGCCACGGCCTAGAATTTTTGAACCGCTCGTGAATTTCATCGACACCAACGAAGTTCTGAGCAAGTATCGTCTCACCACTTGGACGGAAGTCGATATAGATCTCAAGAAATTCATCTACAATGGTTTGGAAAAGGAACTCGGAGGAACATTATCATGTAATGTCCCTGAGACATTAATTGTTAAGGACCTGGATGCTTCTTTGTGGCCGTATCTTGAACATAGGAAGGGCGAAAATAAACAAATGCCCACAAGCTTAACGCGCGCCATCTTTATTTGTCATGTTACCACCAAGCTGATCTACTACAGTGCTGAACAACCGGATGGCTCGTCGTTGTCCCGGATGAGCAATATCTTGTCCGATTACATGTTGTTCCTTGTTCTGGTGCACCCAACAATGCTGCCCAAAGACTTCGGCGATATGACGAAAGAAAGCTTCGTGCCGGACAACAAAAGAGCTGATAAGAGAGCCGCAGAGCTGCAATATTGTTTGGGGTTGCCAGAGATTTCAAACGAAGCCATATTGCGGACACCAAGTTCTTTGCCCGTCAACTGCTTGCCAATGAGGACACAGAGATTTCAGACCTATTGGTTCTTAAGGAACTGGATGTGCTCTCCATGGGACACAAATTCGCCAGAAAATTACGAGAATCTTCTAACCAGGATGATGATGGTGAGATATGGGTATTACTGTCTAATCTATGGATGATAATGCTGATTCATGCGGCCAAACAATGTTCGTGGAAGGAGCATGCTGTAGCGTTGAGGAATGGTGCAGAGCTGCTCACTCACGTCTCTCTTCTTTTGGCACATTTTGGATTAAGCCACCATATCCGCATACTGGATGACATCCAAAACCATTCTGTTTAATTAATCCAAAACTATTAGGTTACTGTTATTTTGATCCCCTAACTTATGTACTTATTCGGAATGAAAACAACTTAAATATCAAATTAAACATATATTAAATTTGACTAAAAAAATAAATACTAAATTAAACATTAAAACTAAAATCAAATCTGAAATGATATGTTAACTCTAAAATAATTCTTTACTTCACGACAGCAAATGCTTTATTTCACATTACGTTTGGAATAACGTATAGCTTTTGTTCTTTTAAATCGAACAAAAATCATCTATCTTTTTTTATATCTCTTTGTGTATCTAACACAAAAAAATCAAATTATAAGCTCTAACCTTTTAAACTCTGAACTCAAAAAATACACCCTACAACCAATACTTTAAACCCTAACACTAAGCCATAATTTTAAACCTTATTTTTTTAATGATAGGGCATAAGTAGGGACACCTAAAAAGGGGCAGACGATTTTCTCCTTTTAAATCCTTCCTCCCCTTTTATATACATTGTTAAAAAATTATTGATAGCTTTTTTAATTTACGGGTTTGATTACATAATTATATCTATTCATATTATTAATCTTTTAATAAGATACAAACACCTTACAAACACAAGTATTCGAATCTAAATCTTCTAAAATGAACATTATCCTTTTTTTTTCTACCGAAACGGTCGTTGGATATATATATATATATTGTCTAACAATCCTAATTAGTGATGGAAGTCAATGAAGATAAAAGGAGTTAGGTTACTTAAAACTTATGAAATTATTTTAGAACTTTTAAAAAATTATTTAGCTTTCTCAAAATATTTAAAAATTTAATTGATCCACTTAGAATTGTTAAATTTTTACATTAATATATATATATTTATAAAATAAAGTAAATTGATATTCTCAAAACATAAATTTATATATAACTTATTATAAATAGAAATCATAAATATGTAGATTTAAAAATTTTAGTTTTTCATACTGGTAAAAACTTTTTTGAACAAGATTTTTTAACAAGGATACCAGTAAAAACTTTAAAATTAATAAAACATTAACAAAATTAGGCTTCAATCGGGTGATGATTTAAACTGACGAGTATGAGGAATAATTGAAATCTTCACCCACGGAGACGGGGACGAGGAAGTTTTGTAACAACCTCAACCCGGATGTCACATTTGGGCCTCAAGCCCAACCCAAACCATAATATTTCTCAAACTGAGTTTAGCCCAAACAAGTTATTTTTCCAAAACGTTTAGATCCAATAGTTGAAAACATAGATAAATAATTTAAATCATTACAAAGGAGCTCCACTTTAATTTAAAACATTTAAACATTTGACTTGATTTATACAATTTCAAAAATAAGAAATACTGACTCAACCACGTAAGGTCCTAAGAATACACAACCCATTAAACCCAAGTACCGTACTCTGAAAATCACCACATGGTGGAATCCCGAACTGATAGTGCTCCTCGATCCCACGATTAGATGATCAACCTACGCACGAAAATAACGATTCTGAGCACTGAGCTTACAAGCTCAGTGGTACACATCTACTCTATCATACTTCATGCTAATCATAAACATAAGCATGCAAGCTAGTATGAGTAATAAAGAGAGATAAATAAACATATGGCGCTACTACTAGTCGCCTAAACACATGCTCTCATCAAAGCAATCATCATACATAGCACACAAGGTCCAACCATACTCGAGATTTCACCAGATCATCTGAGTGAAAGCACACAAGTCATACCACAAACGTGGAGTGACACCCACGTCCATAAAGCATCGAGATCGTACACTCTGAGTGAGGCCCGCAACTACACAACATCGGGATCATACACTCGTAGGGATAAGGCCCGCGTCCACACAACATCGAGATCCTACATCCGTGCTCGGGATCTCTTATCAAACATCTTCGAATGAGGCCCGCGTCCACACATCGTCGGGATCTTACATTCAGAAATCTTCAACCATGGTGTTGCAACATACTCATTCTCTCACTAGGTATCTAGATCCCATCAATCAAAGATAACTCAACTATCTAGGTTTCCATCTAAACACATAGCAAGGATTCATTTACCACACAGTACACAACATCACACGATCCACCAATGATCTCTATGGTTGCTATTACCATCAAGCCACCCAACGCTTTTATTAATCATTATAGAAGTGTACATTCTCATCCTCATTAATTATCTCTATTAACATCCCACGTCAATTTTTATCTTTTTATTATCATTATAGATTATTCTGCTCAGTGGGTACCGGTTGTAGCGACCTTTTTCCAAAATTCAAAATTTTAAAAGTTTCTAATGTATGGGATCACTAAAAATGAGTAAAATATTTTCTTTATTGTTTTCTTTGGAAAATGTTATTTTGAAAATGAGGGGTTCCTTTTAAAAATTCGTGTTTTTGAAAAACAATAAAACTTGGAGTCGCCGCCGACCACTGAGGTAGGCCGGACACCATAAAACCAGAGATTCGACTAAAAATGGGGTTCGAGAGTCGGTTATGGATGGGGAAGGTTTTGGCACCCCCATACCGCCCAAAAATTGGTACCGTAAAAAGAAAATAATAATTTCCTCTTTGTTAATATCGAACTTTGTGAATTAAAGTGACGATTAATTTAAAATTCAGTTATACATGCGAGTCTATTTTAAGGGTCTCGTTATTCGAAAGTAAACGACAAGACCACCTGTAATCACTCATTTTTGTACGAGTTTTTAGTATTTTTAGTATTATTTTAATAATATATATAAATAAATAATAATAATAAAATTAATAAAAAAAGCAAAAAAAAAGGAATTTAATAATAAAAAAGGGGGAGGGGAGTGGAGCACAAGGCTCCACGTCACCCTCCTCCCCTCTATAAATAGGAGAGGAATTGCAAAGAAGCAATGGCAGCAAGCCATGGAGAAATCGGCAAGGGCTGGCCGAATAAGGGAGCTTAAGCTCCCGGCTAGCCCAGGATCGGGGCAGTGTCCTCGGTCCTAGTCGGTTCGATCGGGGTCCTATTTTAGGTCCGATCTAGTTAATATTTTTGGAGAGGTCGTGGTAGATCTCGGTGGGGTCCAGTCAGGGTTCGTCGTTCGAACTCCTAGTTAGGTATATTTTCTTTCCTTTTTATTTGTGTTGTAATTTTTATATTTTAATGAAGTAGTAGTTAATTTAAAATTGTGTTTTTAATTTGTATGTTTATCTATGTTTTAGATAGTATATTTTATATATGTATGTTTTAGATAAGTATTTTATTTATGTTAGATTTGTTTTTATTTATGTGTTAAATTAATATTTATGTATGTATGTTTTAGATTAGTATTTTATTTATGTTAGATTTGTTTTTATTTATGTGTTAAATTAATATTTATGTATGTATGTTTTAGATTAGTATTTTATTTATGTTAGATTTGCTTTTATTTATGTGTTAAATTAATATTTATGTATGTATGTTTTAGATTAGTATTTATTTATGTTACATTAGTATTTCATTATGTTAGTATTTATTTATATTTTTTATAGCAAGGTATTTATTTATTATTTGTCATGTTTTTTTTAGTTTGCATAACGAACATATATTTTGTCAATGCGGTGCCCTTTTATTCGAGCGTAAATGGGGCCAGTATCAGGCGTAGTGATAGTGGTTGGACGTTTACTCTCGAATAACAGGGCCTTTAAAATTTACTCGCACTTATAATCAAATTTTAATTTAATCGTCACTTTAATCCGGAAAATTTAATATTAACAAAGCGGTAATTATTAAAGTACCAATTTTGGGCGGTGTGGGGGTGCTAATCCTTCCCATCCCAGAATCGACTCCGAACCCGATATTTTGAAATCTCTGGTTTTCTACGGTGTCCGGTCCACCTTGAGTGGCCGGTGGCGACTCCATTTTTAAATAAAGCACGGGTTTTATAAAACCCCACAGAAGAAAATATTTTCAAAACAAATAAAAAACTCATTTTTTAGCGAGAAAAAAACATCGCTACACCACCATCACTACGTTTGATATTGGTCGCATTTATCGTCGAATAAAAAGACACCGCATTGGCAAAATTTAAATATCCGGATGCAACATAATAATAATCGCGGAAATTAAAAATCCGGAAAAGGACCAGATCGAACAAAAGATAAAATAAAGAGCGGGAATAAATGCGGTAATTTAAAGTGTGGAAAATTAAATTGCGGGTAAATTAAATTGCGAGAAAAATAAAAGCTGGAATTAAAAAATGAATCCGGAGAAGGACCGGATCGAACAAAGCAATCCGAAAAAAAGGACAGGATTGAACCAAAGAGCGTAAAATAAGGAGATCCGGAAAAGGACCGGATCTAACATAAAAAGAAAATGCAGAGATTAAATAATGAAAAATAAATGTTAGTTGCGGAAATTAAATGTTAGGTGTTATAATATATATGTATATATATACTATAAGATAGATAATATTATAATATATTGTAATGATAATGTATAATATAGATATAATGCTTATAATACATAATACGACATGTAAACATATATTCAAGCAAATAATAAATTAAACCACCTCCAACAAGTAAAGTAACCTACATATCACAAATAAAATATTAAACAAAATAAAACACACAAGGAAAAACTAAAATAAATAAATAGGATATCATCAAACCTTATCAATATTTTATCAAACCATCAGAATGATTTACATAAATAAAAGGGGAAGAAAATACCAAATTCCAAATATGTTCGATCGATCAATTCACGTATTGTTGTTGTTGGGGTTGAAAAGCTTGATTTAAAGGTTGGTGGTGATTTTTGTTCGAATGGATATAAGAGTTATTCGGTGAAGGGCAGTGGCAAATTTGGTGATGTAGCTTGAATGGGGAATTGTCTTTGGGGGGGGGGGGGGGGATGGCAGTGGGGGTTCAATGTGTTTATTGGCTATGAATCATGGTGGGGGCGGTTAAGGGAAAGGAGGAAAATGTTGGGGGCTGAATCGAATAGGGGAGTGGCTGTAGGGAATAGAATGAATAATGTGAGTTGCCAAAAGTGAGCAAAATGAAAAAGGATGAATTGAAGTGAAGGTGAGTAGCAGCAGTGATTTTTTGGAGCTGGAAAGCAATGGAAATCATGCCGTGGGGTCCCCTTTTTTAGGTGTATTATATATAATATATATAAGGTAAAGAAGGGTATTTTATGAGAAAAAAAATGGGGTCTAGGTATTAATATAATAGGTGATAAAATGATATTTTTGGGTTATCCCTTTTAAAACAAATAGAAATTAAGATATTAGACCCCAAGTACTTTCCAACCAATGGGACTAAAGGCTTAATGAGGAAGGAGTTGGGATTTTTATTTCTTTTTTGTATATTTTTTACTATGTAAAATCTTATGAAATGGGCCATGTAATTTTGGGCTTAGGGTATAAGGTCTTGGGTATTAAAAGAGTGATATGGATTGATCTTATTTCGAGCATTTTTAATTTAAACTCGGACAAAATTTAGTGTCTACAGCTGCCCCTCTTTGCTGTGAAACAGGAATAGAGCAAAGACTAAAGATACAAATTTTGTCTCATTTCCCTATCCGAAGATTCCGAGCTGCGAGTCCTTTCTAAAAAGAAACGTTCGCCCTTCCTCTTCCAGACATTCTAGAACTCCGACTTCTTCCCATGTAAGGCTCGAAGAAAATGAAGCCCTTAAAGTGATGCCTCGATCCTCTTGACACCAAATGACACCTCGCTTTGAGTCTTCTAAAATGCCCTCGATCTCCTCGTCTTGGCATAGGGAGGACCCCGGAACTGATGTCTTGCTTTCTGATTGTCTTGACACTAAATATCCCGCTTTGAGTCTTCTAAAATACCCTCCATCTTCCTCGTCTTGGCACATGGTGGTCTCTCGCCTTGAGGACCCCGACTGATGTCTTGCTTTCTGATTGTCTTGACACCAAATATCCCGCTTTGAGTCTTCTAAAATGCCCTCGATCTTTCTCGTCTTGGTACATGGTGGTCTCTCGCATTGAGGACGCCGACTGATGTCTTACTTTCTGATTGTCTTGACATCAAATATCTCGCTTTGAGTCTTCTAAAATGCCTTTGATCTTTCTCGTCTTGGCACAGGGTGGTCTCTCGCATTGAGGACCCCGACTGATGTCTTGCTTTCTGATTGTCTTGACACCAAATATCCCGCTTTGAGTCTTCTAAAATGCTCTCGATCTTCCTCGTCTTGGCATATGGTGGTTTTTCGCCTTGAGGACGCCGACTGATGTCTTACTTTCTGATTGTCTTGACACCAAATATCTCGCTTTGAGTCTTCTAAAATGCCCTCGATATTCCTCGTATTGGCACAGGGTGGTCTCTCGCCTTGAGGACCCCGGCTGATGTCTTGCTTTCTGATTGTCTTGACACCAAATATCTCGCTTTGAGTCTTCTAAAATGCCCTCGATCTTCCTCATCTTGGCACAAGGCGGTCTCTCGCCTTGAGGACCCCAACTGATGTCTTGCTTTCTGATTGTCTTGACACCAAATATCCCACTTCGAGTCTTCTAAAATGCCATTGATCTTCCTCATCTTGGCACAAGGTGGTCTCTCGCCTTGAGGACCCTACTGATGTCTTGCTTTCTGATTGTCTTGACACTAAATATCTCGCTTTGAGTCTTCTAAAATGCCCTCGATCTTCTCCGTCTTGGCACAAGGTGGTCTCTCACCTTGAGGATGCCGACAAATGTCTTACTTTCTGATTGTCTTAACACCAAATATCCCTCTTTGAGTCTTCTAAAATGCACTCGATCTTTCTCGTCTTGGCACATGATGGTCTCTCGCCTTGAGGACCCCGACTGATGTCTTTCTTTCTGATTGTCTTGACAGCAAATATCCCGCTTGAGTCTTCTAAAATGCCATTGATCTTCCTCATCTTGGCACAAGGTGGTCTCTCACCTTGAGGATGCCGACAAATGTCTTACTTTCTGATTGTCTTGACACCAAATATCCCGCTTTGAGTCTTCTAAAATGCCATTGATCTTCCTCATCTTGGCACAAGGTGGTCTCTCACCTTGAGGATGCCGACAAATGTCTTACTTTCTGATTGTCTTGACACCAAATATCTCGCTTGAGTCTTCTAAAATGCCATTGATCTTCCTCATCTTGGCACAAGGTGGTCTCTCACCTTGAGGATGCCGACAAATGTCTTACTTTCTGATTGTCTTGACACCAAATATCCCGCTTTGAGTCTTCTAAAATGCCATTGATCTTCCTCATCTTGGCACAAGGTGGTCTCTCACCTTGAGGATGCCGACAAATGTCTTACTTTCTGATTGTCTTGACACCAAATATCTCGCTTGAGTCTTCTAAAATGCCATTGATCTTCCTCATCTTGGCACAAGGTGGTCTCTCACCTTGAGGATGCCGACAAATGTCTTACTTTCTGATTGTCTTGACACCAAATATCTCGCTTGAGTCTTCTAAAATGCCATTGATCTTCCTCATCTTGGCACAAGGTGGTCTCTCACCTTGAGGATGCCGACAAATGTCTTACTTTCTGATTGTCTTGACACCAAATATCCCGCTTTGAGTCTTCTAAAATGCCATTGATCTTCCTCATCTTGGCACAAGGTGGTCTCTCACCTTGAGGATGCCGACAAATGTCTTACTTTCTGATTGTCTTGACACCAAATATCTCGCTTGAGTCTTCTAAAATGCCATTGATCTTCCTCATCTTGGCACAAGGTGGTCTCTCACCTTGAGGATGCCGACAAATGTCTTACTTTCTGATTGTCTTGACACCAAATATCTCGCTGAGTCTTCTAAAATGCCATTGATCTTCCTCATCTTGGCACAAGGTGGTCTCTCACCTTGAGGATGCCGACAAATGTCTTACTTTCTGATTGTCTTGACACCAAATATCTCGCTTGAGTCTTCTAAAATGCCATTGATCTTCCTCATCTTGGCACAAGGTGGTCTCTCACCTTGAGGATGCCGACAAATGTCTTACTTTCTGATTGTCTTGACACCAAATATCTCGCTTGAGTCTTCTAAAATGCCATTGATCTTCCTCATCTTGGCACAAGGTGGTCTCTCACCTTGAGGATGCCGACAAATGTCTTACTTTCTGATTGTCTTGACACCAAATATCTCGCTTGAGTCTTCTAAAATGCCATTGATCTTCCTCATCTTGGCACAAGGTGGTCTCTCACCTTGAGGATGCCGACAAATGTCTTACTTTCTGATTGTCTTGACACCAAATATCTCGCTTGAGTCTTCTAAAATGCCATTGATCTTCCTCATCTTGGCACAAGGTGGTCTCTCACCTTGAGGATGCCGACAAATGTCTTACTTTCTGATTGTCTTGACACCAAATATCTCGCTTGAGTCTTCTAAAATGCCATTGATCTTCCTCATCTTGGCACAAGGTGGTCTCTCACCTTGAGGATGCCGACAAATGTCTTACTTTCTGATTGTCTTGACACCAAATATCTCGCTGAGTCTTCTAAAATGCCATTGATCTTCCTCATCTTGGCACAAGGTGGTCTCTCACCTTGAGGATGCCGACAAATGTCTTACTTTCTGATTGTCTTGACACCAAATATCCCGCTTTGAGTCTTCTAAAATGCCATTGATCTTCCTCATCTTGGCACAAGGTGGTCTCTCACCTTGAGGATGCCGACAAATGTCTTACTTTCTGATTGTCTTGACACCAAATATCCCGCTTTGAGTCTTCTAAAATGCCATTGATCTTCCTCATCTTGGCACAAGGTGGTCTCTCACCTTGAGGATGCCGACAAATGTCTTACTTTCTGATTGTCTTGACACCAAATATCCCGCTTTGAGTCTTCTAAAATGCCATTGATCTTCCTCATCTTGGCACAAGGTGGTCTCTCACCTTGAGGATGCCGACAAATGTCTTACTTTCTGATTGTCTTGACACCAAATATCTCGCTTGAGTCTTCTAAAATGCCATTGATCTTCCTCATCTTGGCACAAGGTGGTCTCTCACCTTGAGGATGCCGACAAATGTCTTACTTTCTGATTGTCTTGACACCAAATATCTCGCTTGAGTCTTCTAAAATGCCATTGATCTTCCTCATCTTGGCACAAGGTGGTCTCTCACCTTGAGGATGCCGACAAATGTCTTACTTTCTGATTGTCTTGACACCAAATATCTCGCTTGAGTCTTCTAAAATGCCATTGATCTTCCTCATCTTGGCACAAGGTGGTCTCTCACCTTGAGGATGCCGACAAATGTCTTACTTTCTGATTGTCTTGACACCAAATATCTCGCTTGAGTCTTCTAAAATGCCATTGATCTTCCTCATCTTGGCACAAGGTGGTCTCTCACCTTGAGGATGCCGACAAATGTCTTACTTTCTGATTGTCTTGACACCAAATATCTCGCTGAGTCTTCTAAAATGCCATTGATCTTCCTCATCTTGGCACAAGGTGGTCTCTCACCTTGAGGATGCCGACAAATGTCTTACTTTCTGATTGTCTTGACACCAAATATCTCGCTTGAGTCTTCTAAAATGCCATTGATCTTCCTCATCTTGGCACAAGGTGGTCTCTCACCTTGAGGATGCCGACAAATGTCTTACTTTCTGATTGTCTTGACACCAAATATCTCGCTTTGAGTCTTCTAAAATGCCATTGATCTTCCTCATCTTGGCACAAGGTGGTCTCTCACCTTGAGGATGCCGACAAATGTCTTACTTTCTGATTGTCTTGACACCAAATATCCCGCTTTTGAGTCTTCTAAAATGCCATTGATCTTCCTCATCTTGGCACAAGGTGGTCTCTCACCTTGAGGATGCCGACAAATGTCTTACTTTCTGATTGTCTTGACACCAAATATCCCGCTTTGAGTCTTCTAAAATGCCATTGATCTTCCTCATCTTGGCACAAGGTGGTCTCTCACCTTGAGGATGCCGACAAATGTCTTACTTTCTGATTGTCTTGACACCAAATATCCCGCTTTTGAGTCTTCTAAAATGCCATTGATCTTCCTCATCTTGGCACAAGGTGGTCTCTCACCTTGAGGATGCCGACAAATGTCTTACTTTCTGATTGTCTTGACACCAAATATCTCGCTTGAGTCTTCTAAAATGCCATTGATCTTCCTCATCTTGGCACAAGGTGGTCTCTCACCTTGAGGATGCCGACAAATGTCTTACTTTCTGATTGTCTTGACACTAAATATCTCGCTTGAGTCTTCTAAAATGCCATTGATCTTCCTCATCTTGGCACAAGGTGGTCTCTCACCTTGTACACTTGCTGTCTTCTTCTACCTTTATGCGATAGAGGTGATCCCAAGCTCTAGAAACATCTTAAACCTTCGCCTTATATTCATTCTTAAATAGGAACTCATAAGTACTCAAACCAACGGTGATGGGCACAAAGTGTCGGGAACTAAATTGCCTACCAACAAAGGAGCACAATCGATCCCACCGTATATGCCTATCATCATTAGCCAATCATAGTCTCCATAACTATATAAGAAATGAAGGACGATACCGAGCCAAGATACCCTCTACATAATATTCTTATCTCGAATATTCTTGAAGATGGCCATCCATTTCTATTTGTCTGGCTCTTCCCACCATTCTTTTACTAGGTACTTACATCAAAGGAAAATATTTCCTGAGATTATCGTGGATAGCACTCTTGTCGGTGTCTTTTAAATGTGACTTTGGATCCATGCTTGCAGTAACTATGCACATCCTCTAAAGCGCCATTCTTCATACTCTTGGCTTGCATTCAATGAAATAAGAGTTTCGGTTAAGATTGCCGACACCGGGTTGGCCTTCTTCTTCAACCTTTCGAACAAATCCAAGGTGGCTACTTTAATGTTACCCAAAAATCTAGGGAAAATGATCAAACCATAGATCCCCAAAGTGAACAAATCTATTTTTCTCCCTCGTCCGGGTGTATCGGTATGATATCTCGAATGCAATCCTATGAAAAAACGATGTTGTCTCCTCAAACTTGAATCAATCCCTTGACCCCATCCTTATTCATCTCAGCTATAGTTTTGAGCTTCAGGGGGTAATCCTAAGACCTAGACAGTCTTGTATAAATAAATATTCTTCAGATTAAGTAAAGTGGTATACCCTTCGATTGTTGGCATCAAGTCTTTCTTGTTGAAAGTAAAGCAACAGAAGGCGGGATTTCAAACTAAAAAATGGCTCAAAACGTAGGCTGATTAACTCAAACATACATCAAATGTGCTATGGAACAAATTTTGTTGTAGACTGACATATATGTACCCTGCCACAATACGCTCACTCAGTAAGCCGTCACTTTGGACCCTTTGGTTGACTTCAGACCAATGTCAAATGGTTAAGTTAATTTCCTCCTTCTTGAGTTACCTCTTATCCATAATGAAAGCTCTCAAATTGGATAAACAACTCGAACCAACACCTTCATGTTATGTAATGCACATAGGAAAAATATATGCAAAATAAGACAACAAGAAAACAAGTCAGTACCGAATGAAATCAATAAACGTATAAAGAATGAAACATGAATTCCAATCAAATAAAGCAAAACAATTATATTTACATCATTTTTAAAGAACCTAAGTTAACAGCATGGCTCTAAAGGGTGGGTTTTCTATGTCCTCTACATGCAATTTTGGTTCTAAACGGTGCCCGAACTATCCTCGTTGTCCTCTTCTAAAGAGTAGTAGGTCCCCCGGTCACCACCCATTATAGGCTCCTTTCAACCGAGTTTAATTCAGGGGACCCTTTCGCTATGTCCGTACGGGGAAATAATATTCCCACAAAAACATAGGGTAATCGAGCCCCAAAGGTACTTACTAGGCCCATACGGAGGAACAATATCCACACGAAAGCACTAGCATTTCCCCCACTTAAAAGGACCGGTCTAAATGTCAGATTTTAAATGCGTTAAAATAAACTCGCATTTATAAACAAATATCACCTTGATCGTCACTTTAATTCACAATTTCCAATATTAATAAAGCAGTAATTATTGTTTTGTTCTTTTTGAAAAATGGCCTGACTCACTTTAGTTTTAAAAATCAAAACCGATCCTCAGTGAAGTCGCCAGCTGTAGCAATCTTTTTCTGAAATTCAAAATTTTAAAAGTTTCTAATGTATGAGATCGCTAAAAAGGAGTAAAATATTTTCTTTATTGTTTTCTTTGGAAAATGTTATTTTGAAAATGAGGGGTTCCTTTTAAAAATTCGTGTTTTTGAAAAACAATAAAACTTGGAGTCGTCGCCTGCCACTGATGTAGGCCGGACACCATAAAACCAGAGATTCAACTAAAAACGAGGTTCGGGAGTCGGTTACAGATGTGGAAGGTTTTGGCACCCCCATACCGCCCAAAAATTGGTACCGTAAAAAGAAAATAATAATTACCGCTTTGTTAATATCGAACTTTGTGAATTAAAGTGACGATTAATTTAAAATTCGGTTATACATGCGAGTCTATTTTAAGGGTCTCGTTATTCGAAAGTAAACGACAAGACCACCATCACTACGTTTGATACTGGCCGCATTTATCATCGAATAAAAAGACCCCGCATTGGCAAAATTTAAATATCCTGATGCAACAAAATAAAGCAAATATATAAATGCCAAAACATAATAATAATCACAGAAATTAAAAATCCGGAAAAGGACCGGATCAAACAAAAGATAAAATAAAGAGCAGGAATAAATGCGGTAATTTAAAGTGCGGAAAATTAAATTACGGGTAAATTAAATTGCGAGAAAAATAAAAGCTGGAATTAAAAAAAGAATCCAAAGAGGGGCCGGATCGAAAAAAGCAATCCAAAAAAAGGACTGAATCGAACAAGGCAATCCAAAAAAGGACCGGATCGAACCAAAGAGCGTAAAATAAAGAGATCTGGAAAAGGACCAGATCTAACATAAAAAGAAAATGCGGAAATTAAATAACGGAAAATAAATGTTAGTTGCGGAAATTAAATGTTAGGTGTTAGATGCGGAAATTAAATGTTAGGTGTTAGAATATATATGTATATATATAGATAATACTATAATATATTGTAATGATAATATATAATATAGATATAATGCTTATAATACATAATACGACATGTAAACATATATTCAAGCAAATAAAAAATTAAATCACCTCCAACAAGTAAAGTAACCTACATATCACAAACAAATTATTAAACAAAATAAAACACATAAGGAAAAACTAAAATAAATAAAGAGGGTATTATTAAATCTCATAAAACCATAAAAATGATTTACATAAATAAAATGGGAAGAAAATACCAAAACTCAAATATGCTCGATCGATCAATCCACATATTGTTGTTGTTGTGGTTGAAAAGCTTGATTTAAAGGTTGGTGGTAATTTTTGTTCGAATGGATATAAGAGTTATTCGGTGAAGGGCAGTGGCAAATTTGGTGATGTAGCTTGAATGGGGAATTGTCTTTTGGGTGGGGGGGGGGGGGGACGGCTAATCAAACAAAAATGGCAGTGGGGTTCAATGTGTTGATTGGCTATGAATCATGGTGGGGGCGGTTAAGAGAAAGGAGGAAAATGTTGGGGCCGAATCGAATAGGGGAGTGGCTGTAGGGAATAGAATGAATAATGTGAGTTGCCAAAAGTGAGCAAAATGAAAAAGGATGAATTGAAGTGAAGGTGAGTAGCGGCAGTGCTTTTTGGAGCTGGAAAACAATGGAAATCATGCCGTGGGGTCCCCCTTTTTTTAGGTGTATTATATATAATATATAAGGTAAAGAAGGGTATTATGGGAATAAAAATGGGGTCTAGGTATTAATATAATAGGTGATAAAGGGTATTTTGGGTTATCCCTTTTAAAACAAATAGAAATTAAGATATTAGGCCCCAAGTACTTTCCAACTAATGGGACTAAAGCCTTAATGAGGAAGGAGTTGTGATTTTTATTTCTTTTTTGTATATTTTTTACTATGTAAAATCTTATGAAATGGGCCATATAATTTTGGGCTTAGGGTATAAGGTTTTGCGTATTAAAAGGGTGATATGGATTGATCTTATTTCGAGTATTTTTAATTTAAACCCGGATAAAATTTAGTGTCTACACCGGTACCCAAACACAAGTATCAATACGGTATCCTGGGTATCAGTACTCGCACGCGTACTAATCTAATATAGCTTACTAGAAATACTCAATTTTTACAAGTATCGGTACGGACAAACTTGTACCGATACGAACAAAGCTCATACCGATACCCTACACACGGGTTCATATTATTTCCTTAGATTATGATTTTTACAAATACTTACTCGATCTCTAAAGCTTATGAAAGTCATTAGGGTTAATTTGTTTACTAAAGCATTCAATCAATTAATATTAATCACCGGATTCATAATCATTTAATTGAGTATTTATCAGTATTATCTCTTAAGCATGATTTCCATCAAATCACATCAATATATTCAAACAACCATACAAAGCATCACAATTTATCAATCAATCAATCAATTATTAAGTAATCATACGAGTATCTCAAATGATCCTAAACTGTCTTTAAAGCCTCCCTGAGTCTTATCATATTTGCAACATCATCATGCATTTCATAAATATCAAGCCTCATATTATTGGTCTCCAAATATGCAAACTCATTGTCTACCTATTTTGTAGATACTAACACACAAAGCAATCACATTTATGATGCTCATGAAGTAATAGGAGTTCAAGGTGTACCAACCTTAAGCCAAAGCAATAAATCCTTATATAAACTTCTTGATAACTCTACTTGGTCCGATATCCGATCCTTAATAACACTCGTATAAAAATGAATACGAAAATACATTAATTTCATGCATCCCTATTCAATTCATAAGGTTAAATGTGTAAAAATAGCTTACCGGGTTTGAATTTGGCCAAATGGACTACGTCAAACGTTAAGAAACCTTCAGATAGGGTCCCTTGGAAAAAGTCAATTCTGGTAAAAAAGTTAACAGTTAACGACAACTCGGTCAACGATGGCTCGGTCAATGGACAACTTTGACTCAGCTCGATCAACGGCCCATCACGACTTGTTAGATCGACTCAGTCTGGCTCACCAGACCGGCTGGCCCAAATAGCTCGCCTCAAGCCGGTTATAGCTGCCCACTGCAGCTGAGCCTGGCCCACGCGTAGGGGCGGCGCGTGGAGGATTGTGATGGCTGCTCCGGTGGTAGGACGATGACGATAAGCTCTAGTCATGCTCTCCCGATGTTAGTAAACGCAGTGGTGCCCTTTATTTTGCAGTTTGGCCACCAAAACTACCTCATTTCAAGCAACCCAAACTTACTTCCTCTCACCTCGGCAAACAACGACTCTGACGGTGACACCTTAACCATCGACGAACTTGTCTCGACAAAGGAAACTCAATAGTGTTAGCAGTGTCGTACACGGTGGCTCAATGTAATGACCCGAATTTCTCGAGTTAACGATGAGCGTTGACCCGATTTTGGATCAACATGTTGGGTCAAATGTTCAGGTCATATTAGGCCTTGTTGTTGGGCTTCATGGGCTTCCATGTCTTGTTGGGCTTGAGTGTTGGGCTTGTGTTTGGATGAGGAATGTTTAGTAAAGAGTAAATGGGTAATTACCCCCTCAAAAGAGACAAAGGCTGATGCCTTGTTTATTTTGCTGCAGAGGAAAAGGGGAATAAGATCACCCATTGTCCCCCAACTATCTTTATCTCCCCTCTCTTCAAAAACACTCACCCAACTCAAGGTTAAATGAGAAAACTTATTGTCGTGGAGTGTGAATCTTAGTTTGGTCATCAAGGAAGATTTTATCAACATCAAAGGATCTCTATTTCGAACTTAGCTTTTTTGGAATTGGTGGAGGTTGAGTTTGGAAGCTTGGACCAAGAAGGGTGGTGGTAAAAGCTTGGTGGGAGCTTTATTTTGGGTTTTTCTTGCTTAAGGTCAGTACATTTTTGACTCCTACATTTTATGAGCCTCATAAAATGTATGACTTGCTTGGTGTTATGATTTATGGGTGTGAGATAGGTCTTTAGAGCTATAAACCACCATTAATGGCAAATCAAATATGAGATGTTGATAATGCGAAAAATTGATAGAAACCCACCTATTATACTCTAAATAACTTGTAGGATCAATTTGGGACTTAACCATGGAAGTTAAAGGTAGGATTGAGGAAATCCCAAGCTTCAGGTTTTGAAATTTGGGCTCGAGTACCGATACGAGGTAGCTGTGTATCGGTACTCCTTTGTACTAAGGAAGACAAATTATGAGGGGCATACCGGTACGCCTTTTTGTGTATTAGTACCCCTCGCCTAGGGTGAATTCCAGTAATACTTTGGCGTACCGGTACGCCTAAGCATATCGGTACCCACTGTTCCTTTGTTTGGAGAGGCTTTTGTGTATCCGTACACTAGGATAAGGGTACCGATACGGGTTGGGATCGATATGGGGCAATCTACGTATCGATGCTGAGTACTAATACGGGGTAAAAGCTATCGGTACGGCTAGTCATCCAATTCTTTCGAATCTAATTAGTGTATCGGTACTCATGAGGGAGCATCGATACCCAGGGGTAGTACCGATACTCACTGAGCAATCTGCCTAAGAAAGTTGAGTTCGCGTTCGGGGGTTCTATAATTCGAGGTAAATGGCCCTAGGGGTCTGTTAGGGTGTAAAATGAATACTAAAGCTGAGAAATGTAGAGTTAAACCCCGTGTGTGAAATAAATGGCTAATGGCTTGGTAATTAACGAGTGGATCCCTTGTTTAATCACCCATAGAGATCCGTGGTAGATCAGTTAATGCTACATGGAAGACTAGGGTCCTTGCTTTGTGCTGAAAGGATGCCCATATAGACTGGCTGCCGCAAATAATAAGATAACCTAACGAGAAAAGCGTAAATAAATCCTAAATATATATATACATATTAATTATTGTAACAAATGATTTATGCCTTGAGGTATTGGAAATGGTTGGCTAGATGCCTATTATCTCTCGGTGAGATATACTGATGCTCGAGAGAGTATGTGTTAATGTATTTGTCTTGGTTAGGAATCCGAATGTCCTAGAGTTAGTGCAAGTGCGCTTAAATAAAGGGATAGATACTCCAGCTATGTGATCGAGTACATTCGACATATCTACGAGCTATATGATCTGGACGTGGTCAGAAACCTATCAATGGGCTATGTAATCAGGATATAGAAATACAGCTCGGGGGCTGTATGAGCTCGAGTAACTCGAAGGGCTATGTGATCTCGAGTAACCTGATTGGCTATGTGACCTCAGGAAAAGACTGCTTGTGGCTATTGTGATCCAAGTATGTCTAGGACGTATCTGCGGCTATAGTAATCCGGATATGATCCTAACCCGACGGCTATGTGATCACGGGTAACCCGACGACTGTGTGAGTACGAGAAAAATAGTAGGGCTTCGTTGGCCATTAGGGGATGTATGTTATTTACGTTGTTGTATGGATAATAGATGTTGGCTATTTATGTGATTAGGGTAGGGTTGTTACTCGACGGACTGTGTGAGCTCGAGTAACTCGATGAGCTGTGTGATCTCGAGTATGGGCTAGATAACCATTGGCCTATGTGATCAGGGTATGGGACGTAACTCGATAGATGGTGTGGCCTCGAGTAAGGTAAGCCTAGGATGACTTGGTAGACTTCTTACATAATAGTGGTATTTTGAGACATGGTAATGGACTCTAGCTAGGGTAGGCTAGACGATGATCCTTAGATGTTGAGAAGCTTTTCTGTGCACTCTCAATTATATTATCATGCATGATTATTTTATGATATTCATGAATTATGGTAGAGTAGAAATATACCACTGAGCTTTGTTAGCTCAATGTGCGGAATTGTGGTTTTTTCGTGCGTAGGTTGACAGGTTACTTTTGGAGGAGCACATCAATGAGGATTTCCCAGCACTGGGCCAGTTTTAGAGTACAATACTTGATGTTTAGTTTGGACTGATTGTATTCATAGGACCTTACCACAGTCAAGTCTGTATCTTTATTTTGATTTACTACTACGTGGTCAAATGGTGCATTTTAATTTGAACTTATATTTTGTAAATCCTTTTTAATCTTATTATCTATGTGGATTTTATAGAAATAGATCATTTGAGAATTGCCAACTTGTGGTTTTAAATAAGAAATTTTGATAAGTCGATTTTGGGTGACCCAAATATGATACTTCAGATCCGGGACGGGATCGGGGTGTTATATTTATGGTATTAGAGCTTAGGTTTAGTCGATTCTAAAAAACCCTGGGGTGGTATAGAGGTCGTGGTAAGGTGTCTAGTGAATACAAGTCCCAAAATTTAAGTGTACTTTATAAGACTGGGAATCCTGATGTGCCACCTTATTTGTTGTGTTTCAGAAAAGGGTTGATAGAAGGTGGAACTGGTAGTGGAGAGGTGGGTCACTTTCGTGACCTTACCTCTACCCTCTTGCATGTGGTGCAAGCTATTCCAAGGTAATCTAAGACGCATCGCAAGACTCATGTAGAGAGGCCTCATCATTTTGGGCCTAAGAATTTTGAAGGCTTGGGTGAGGATGACCCAATCAAGGCTACCAGTGGTTGCGCGACACACAGAGAATCTTGAGACAGATGAAGGGAAGCCCGAAAGATGATCTTGATTGCATTATTTCCTTTCTTAAAGGCAATGCACATGAGTGGTGGGAGATTGTAGAGTTAGGTCTACAGCCTGCGCTCCCGACATGGGATATCTTTGTGGATGAGTTTCAGAAAAGGTACATCAGTGAGGTACATATGGATGAGACGAGGGACTAGTTTCTACATCTGGTACATAGAGATTGAATGGTGTTTGCTTATGAGCAAGAGTTTCTACGTTTGAGCCATTATGCTCTAGAGTTGGTTGCCACAGAAGAGTTGAGGTGCAAGAGGTTCAGGCAAGGCTTGAATGTTGACCTTCAGCTGCATGTGACAGCGGGTCTACTTGGTACATTCTCCGAGTTAGCCAATAGTGCAAAGGCACTTGAACGGCTTCAGAGTTCAGTATCCAATCAGTTCGAGGATTCTAGAGGTCGTGATGTAGAGACCTATAATATCAGGGGTCATTCTCCTTATCCGCATGAAAGGTTTTGTGCTTTGAGAAGTTAGAAGAGAGTTGCCTCAGACCAATTACTGAGGGTTGGCTCAGGATCTAGATCGAGGGTTCGTAGATGCTCTTTAATTTCTACTCCAGAATAGAGTACTGATGGTTCTGTTAGAGCATCACTTCCATCAGCTTGTAAGCATTGTAGCCGACATCACTTGGGAGTATGTTTTTTACTTCGGAGGGTTTGTTATCGATGCCGGGCACCAGGGCATATGGCAAATGGTTGCCCAGTTATGGATGATGATTCACCAGTTCAGTCTCGGAGGTTGGCTGCTTCCTGTCACGATCAAAGTTTTGCTAAAGGTGGAGCTAGGGCACTGTCAGACTATTAAGGTGGAGGTTTTGTGAGATCTACCGCCAGGGTTGGTGCGCGAGGCGTTGCTAGGCAGTCTGATGCTCAGATTAGAGTTGACAGCCTTACGATCGAAGATATGTCAAGTAATTAAGTTTTGTGTTGATTTCAGCTATTGTGTTAGCCGTTTAGCTCTTCGGTTGTGTAATAGTTCAATTCTTATGATGTGCATCTTGGTAAATCTTGGGTTTGTTGTTGCTTTAGATGGTAAATAGAATTACATCCTTTGCTAGATAAGGTTTTATCGTAGATGGTTGTTGAAAGTGCATGCGTGCCATAAGATGTGAGTCAGAAGTTATAAAGTTTTAGATTGCTTGAATCTAGTTGTTAGTGTTGGTTGTGTAGGATCTTAACCTCTCTAAGGTAGAAGTTGTGCTCTATATTGCTAGCTCAAGGAAGGTTCTATAGGTTGCAAGGTGTTCTTAGCTTGCGTCGTAGACATGAGGATTAAGAGTTCCTGGTCTTAGTGTTGTGGATGTTTTGAGGGTATAGAGGTACCTTTGGTGAATAAGCAATCTTACCAGTTGATTATGGTTTAGAACCGGGATGAAGGTAAGGTTGAGTTCGTTGTTAGTGCCCATCGCTTCGTGGTATGATACTTAACGAACTCTTTGTTGAAGGCACACATGTGCAAGAGACCAATTGGGTGTCGTTGCCAAGTGCTTCCTGAGATCGTGTCTACGTGAGAATAGCTTGTATGGTGACTTTGGATGTGTTGAGCCGTAGTGCAATAGTGGAAGACCCAGCCGATTTCGTGAGATTGGCGACCTTGGCCATAGAATGTGAGAGCTTCGCGTGTTGTTTGTCGGAGTAAAGGTACCGTTGGAAAGGTCAAATGAAGGTTGTGATGTTCATGGTTGGGGGCTAAGGGCGAATCGTGAGGATAGTTGTTTGGCTTGTGCATCTGTTGAGCTAGATCTCGTAGAGTTGGAGGATTGCCCAATCGAGTTCGACTAAAGTTTTTATTTGTTAAGGCAAACAATATGGAAGTTATCAGAGTGGCGCAGTGGAAATGTGAATCAATAGTTGTGTTGAGGGTAACCAGATGGTTGCTTTACAAAGAAATATTTTTAGACAGACCAGTTGGCGATCCTTGAGAACAGTCAGATGGCTATTCACATATGATTCTTTCGACCGAGTCAAGGGTTAGACGAAGGTGTTTGGACTTTCGCAAATAGAATGGTTAGTTGTGGGTTTTTTGTGCGAGTTCGTAAATGACGGTGGCCATTTCTCGAAACCAAGTAGTTGAATCGTAAGTGGTTTTCAATCCTGTTGAAAGCAAGTTGGATAAAGCGAAGTTTTAGGTTCCAACTTGGTGGATCAAGTCTGAAGAAATAAGCTGTTAGATCAAGGTAGATTGATGATAATGATCGGTTGTTAGGGTTTTTCTTGTCCTTTAATGGTTTGACTAGGATATGGTTGTTAGGCGTGATGCGTTCCTGACAATGTTTTATGGATATGGTGCAGTGTTTTAGACGTAGATGAAGTCTAAGTTTAGTTTTTGGTTGATGAATGCTATTAGAAAGGATTTGTTACCCGTGGTATAATCCGTTGGAAATGAGTTCCTTGGATTAATGTTTGAACGACACATATTGAGGTTGGTTTGATGTTCTGCTTAAAGGTTCGTCGCGAGTGCTAATGGTTGTGATGTTTTAGGTCGTTAAAGTTTCTATGAGAGGTGTTAAGGATAAATGATTCAGCTTTATGGTTTCGATTGAGGTGAGTGGGGAAGTCTCACTAAACAAAGTGATCTTGTTTGTTCGTAAAAGGGTTTAGAGCTATTTCGGTTGTATCTCCTTTATTCGTTTAAATTTTGAGGGCAAAAATTCTTGAAGGAGGGGAGAGTTGTAATGACCCATATTTCTCAAATCAATGATGAGTGTTGACCCAATTTTGGATCGACACGTTGGGTCAAATGTTCGGTCATGTTAGGCCTTGTTGTTGAGCTTCATGGGCTTCCATGTCTTGTTGGGCTTGGGTGTTGGGCTTGTGTTTGGATGAGGAATGTTTAGTGAATGGTAAATGGGTAATTACCCCTTCAAGAGAGACAAAGGCTGATGCCTTGTTTATTTTGCTGCAGGGGAAAAGGGGAATGAGATCACCTATTGTCTCTCAACTATTCTTATCTCTCTCTATTCAAAAACACCCATCCAAATCAAGGTTAAAGAAGAAAACTTGTTGTGGTAGAGTGTGAATCTCAGTTTGGTTATCAAGGAAGAGTTTATCAGAAACAAATGATCTTCATTTCGAGCTAAGCATCTTTGGAATTGGTGGAGGTTGAGTTTGGAAGCTTTGACCAAAAAGGGTGGTGGTAAGAGCTTGGTGGGAGCTTCATTTCGGGTTTTGCTTGCTTAAGGTCAGTACATTTCTGACTCCTAAATTTCATGAGCCTCATAAAATGTATGCCTTGCTTGGTGTTATGATTTGTGGGTGTGAGATAGGTCTTTAGAGCTCTAAACCCCATTAATGGCAAATCAAAGATGAGATGTTGATAATGCGTAAAATTGATAGAAACCCACCTATTATACTCTAAATAACTTGTAGGATCAATTTGGGACTTAACCATGGAGGTTAAGGGTGGGAGTGAGGAAATCCCGAGCTCCAGGTTTTGAAATCTAGGATCGAGTACCGGTACAGGGTAGCTGCGTATCGGTACTCCTTTGTATTGAGGAAGACAAATTGTGAGGGGCGTATCGGTACGCCTTCCCGTGTATCAGTACCTCTCGCCTAGGGTGAATTTCAATAACGCTTTGGCGTACCGGTACGCTAGAGGCGTATCGGTACCCACTGTTCCTTTGCTTGGAGAGGCTTTCGCATATCGGTACACTAGGATAAGGGTACCAGTATGGGTTGAGATCGGTACGGGGCGATCCGTATACCGATGCTGAGTACTTATACGGGGTAAGAGAGTATCGATAGAGCTAGTCGTCCAATTCTTTCGAATCTAATTAGCGTATCAGTACTCATGAGGGAGTATCGATACCCAGAGGACAATACCGATACTCACCTTGTAGTATCGATACTCGCTGGGCAATCTGCCCAAGAAAGTTAAGTTCGCATTCGTAGGTTCTATAATTCGAGGTAAAGGGCCCTAGGGGTCTGTTAGGGTGTAAAATGAATACTAAAGATGAGAAATGTAGAGTTAAACCCCATGTGTGAAATAAATGGCTAATAGCTTGGTAATTAATGAGTGGATCGCTCGTTTAATCACCCATAGAGATCTGTGGTGGATCAATTAATGCTACGTGGAAGACCGAGGTCCTTGCTGTGTGGTGAAGGGACGCCCATATAGGCTGGTTGCTGCAAATAATAAGATAACCTAACGAGAAAAGCGTAAATGAATCTTAAATATATATATACATATTAATTATTGTAACAAATGAGTTATGCATTGGGGCATTGGAAATGGTTAGCTGGATGCCTATTATTTCTTGGTGAGATATACTGATGCTTGAGGGAGCATGTGTTAACATATGTGTCTTGGTTAGGAATCCGAATGTCCTAGAGTCAGTGCAAGGGCACTTAAATAAGTGGATGGATACTTCGGGCTATGTGATCGAGTACATCCGACGTATCCATGGGCTATGTAATCTGGATGCGGTTAGAAACCTATCCTTGGGCTATGTGATCAGGATATGGAAATACAACTCGGGGGCTGTGTGAGCTCGAGTAACTCGAAGAGCTATTTGATCTCGAGTAACCTGATTGGCCATGTGACCTCAGGAAAAAACTATTTGTGGCTATTGTGATCCAAGTATGTCTAGGACGTATCTGTGGCTATAGTGATCCGGATATGATCCTAACCCGACGGCTGTGTGAGCATGGGAAAAATTATAGGGCTTCATTGGCCATTAGGGAATGTATGTTATTTACGTTGTTGTATGGGTAATAGATGTTGGCTATTTTACCTTTGGGCTATGTGATCAGGCTAGAGTTGTTACTCGACAGGCTGAGTGAGCTCGAGTAACTCGATGGGCTGTGTGATCTCGAGTATGTGCTAGATAGACGTAACTCGATGGACGGTGTGGCCTCGAGTAAGGTAAGTCTGGGATTGCTTGGTAGACTTCTTACATAATATTGGTATTTTGAGACATGGTTATGGACTCTAGCTAGGGTAGGCTAGACGATGATCCTTAGATGTTGAGAAGCCTTTCTGTGCACTCTTAATTATATTATCATGCATGCTTATTTTACGATATTTATGAATTGTGGTAGCGTAGAAATGTACCACTGAGCTTTTTTAGCTCAGCGTGTGGAATTGTGGTTTTTCCGTGCGTAGGTTGATATGTTGTTTTTGGAGGAGCATATTGAAGAAGATTTCCCAGCACCAGGTCAGTTTCAGGGTACAGTACTTGATGTTTAGTTTGGACTGGTTGTATTCATAGGACCTTACCACAGTCGAGCCTGTATCTTTATTTTGATTTACTACTACGTGGTCAAATGGTGTATTTTAATTTGAAATTATATTTTGTAAACCCCTTTTAATCTTATTATTTATGTGGATTTTATGGAAATGGATCGTTTGAGAATTGCCAACTTGTGGTTTTAAATGAGAAATTTTGATGGGTCGATTTTGGGTGACCCGAATGTGATGCTCTGGATTCGGGACGGGATCGGGGTGTTACACTCGAGCAATGGTAGATCAGAGTTCAAAGCCTTCCCCCTCACTTCTTCCCCTACTTTTCTACCTCTCTCCAAAATATCTTACCCCATCTTATCATCTCTTTTCACTACCCACAACTATTTTAAATTTCAAAATTCCCTTCCCCAACTTGGATAAAACCATTTAATAAATACCCATTGTTAGAATTGTGATCCAAATTCTTTTGAGATTTGGTTTAAAGTTAGAATCTTACTTTTAGTAGATCTTGTTTACTTTATATTAATTAAAGGTAAGAAACTCAGTTTCAGTAGAATTTGTTTCTATGCAAGTTTCCTTTGTAAACAAGGAATCTATCCGTATAAATAGATACTAGAGATTAGGGGTTTAGACAGAACATCATAAATCAGTTATAATCTCTTTCTCTATCATAGTGAAAGTTCTCATCCTCTGCCCGTGGTTTTTTTCTTTTGGGTTTTCCACGTAAATTCTTGGTGTTATTTTTGTTTTCTGCGTTTGCGCTTATTTACTTGTCTCGTCATTATCGTCCCGGTAGTATAACACTCACATTCCTCTTCTTTTTCTTTACTTCAAGGTCCATATCCAATTTTCTTAATTGGACTCCCAACACAAAGGCCCAATACCCGGGTTCGAGACTCGATTCACTAACCCAAAATTCGGGTCGTTACAACTCTCCCCACCTTGAAAGAAATTTTATCCTCAAAATTTATACCGGTAAACCAGAGAAGATGCTAAAACTTTTATAACTCTCCAACGTTCTTAAACATATCTCGTTGCACTACTTTGATCTTTCACAACACTTATCAACTATAACCCTTATCTTCTAATGGTACAATCCCAATACAACTGACCATTTCTTTTAAGGAGATCCATCACCATTTAGTGCATAACCTAAACCATGGAACAAACCTAATGATACCTCGACAAAAATGTCACACTAGTACATCATCAAAGAAACTTAACTTATGCTATAGAACCCAAAAGATTTTTGTACAACAAAATATTTCCACAACTCCGCCTGATCTAAAAAAATAGGAGGTTAAACAACTATTGCATCCAAAATAAAACGATTCCTCTTGTGGTGACTCCCTAAATGAGACTTCAACTCTGATGGCATCCTTTTATCAAAATTGCTTGCCCGGTGCAAGACTTTTAAAAACGAACGATCTTCAACTTACCTCAAGCACTTAACTTTAACTTGGCATGATAACTTATATCAGCAACTAAAGCATATCCTGTTAACTTCGTTCATGCAAAAATCTTACACTTTAAATTATAACGTGTCTGAAAAATACACTATCTATACCCTCACTAGGATCTGTCGTCGCAAGAAATTCTACCAAGGGATAAGGTTCTATCACGAACCTCGAGTCTCGCATCAAAATGTAGAATGTACACATCGTAGTGTCGTACAACCCAACCAACAACCAAACCAAGCAAACTTCTTATCTGGATCTCACATTTGCTGAAAATAACAAACTTTACATACTAAGAAATATCATTACTCAACAAAATTCCATCGAAACTGTGAATTCACCAATCTTTTACAAGATCCACGACCATCCATTTAATTTCCACTAAGTAACATCAACTCTAAAAAACTGTTAGCCTCCCAACTGATGGCAATCAACCACTTATCACTATCTCAGACACAATACTCCACACTGTAACCCAAAACACGAGGCGAAAGCTTGGTACAAACTACTGCTTTCAAACTTCACCATACGCTGACCACTGTACCATATAGGAAGAATCCCTTTCCTTGACATGTCTTTCTCTAAAATATCCACAACAAGATCTCAAAGTCTATCAGAAACTATCAGACCTAAATCTAATCATAACACCGTATCCTCTCAATTAGAATCAGATGCTACTTTTTGTGACTTCCAAAGCAAATCAATCCTTAACTCAAAGCTTAACTAACAAATACACGGGTACCCGGTATTGACCGATCAATACTGACACCAAATGAATTGAGTATCGGTACTCCCTTACATGACCCTTGATCGCCCCACATGGAAACATGATACTCTAACCCGAACTAACTCATTACAACCCATCACTTATCAAGTTTACTTATGTGGTGATCGATCACATACTATCAATAGCTCAAAATTACTTCGACTCACGTTGTTGTCCAAATCTTCAATTCCTTAAAGATCAAGTACCCAAAATTTCACACTATTTAGGTGGACACAACATCCCCTCATCTAGCACAAAAATATAGCTTTGACAAAACAACAAAATATCTTCTAAAGTCTCAAGATCTTACTCAATTTTAATCGAGTCAACATTATTATCACAACAAAACGGTTTTACGCAGCTCAAATCTCCACAATTTTTCTCCGCTTGCCTCAAAGAAACTGTGATACAAATCAAAAGCATCTACGAAATCTCAAACCCTTGCTTCCTTAACTGATTACACGGTAACTAATCATTCCCACACACTAGGTCATTAAGGTAAATATCATGTCAACGCTCATATTTCTATATTACTTATACACTTATACATGTCATGCAAAGCATCAATCTATATTCGAGCAAAAATACGACTGCCCCCACCTATCATCGCTAAAACACCTCAAACGTCACTGTAGACATCAACGTTACCATGATACTCCCTAAAGAGAAAAATCCCCATTCCAAAGTCTATTTCAAAATTACTAGCCTTCAACACTTTAACAGTAACCATCTCATTCTCCAGCCAATCCTGAAAAAATACACGGGTACTTCATAATCAGTTAAATGAGTCATTCACCTTAAGAGACGTAACGGTCTTTTACTGCCACTTAACAAACTAGCAATAGATTAAACACCACCTCAACTAACCAACTTCTTAATAGCGAACAAGCCTGGTTCTCCTTCTGACAAAACACTCAGAAAAAAGAAATATCATTCAAGTTGCACCTTCGCAACTGAATCTCTCACTTCCTCAACTGGGTCAGTGTCCTCTAACAAAGACGATGGGCACCAATGTCCAACTTGGCTTTACCTCAATATCTACTCATGCTCTTGACGCGGAGGAAGTCGTGATGACTCTTCCAAGAAGCATAAACAAACACTCTAACAATCTGAAAGCTTTCGAGCGTCAAACATCTGAAAATTTTCAATTTAAGTGGTTGCAGGTTCAAAAGTTTTGGTTCACTGGAAAATTTTGAGCTATTTATTTTGATATTTTCAGATTTCATTTGTGTTAGATTCAATTCATTGTGTTTTCCAATCAAACATTTTAGATTGAATTATCTCGGATTCAAGTAATTTTGAGTTACTTATTATCATCATTTTAGAATTAGTTTGTTTTGAGTTCGAGACATTGTAATTTGATTGAAGAGATCTAAATTATTGACCTTTTATAATTCAAATTCAGTTGGATTTCGTATTCAGGTCAAAAATCATCAATCCTAATTTAAGCTTTTGGTTTGGGAGTAATTAAAATTTTTCTAAACCCTTCAAGATTAAACACTAATTAACCAATTGATAATAGTTAATAAAAGTTATTAACCAATTGATACTAGTTAGTGAAAGCAAAAGTTATTAAAGTTTGGATTCAAGGAGTTTTAGAACAAAAGAGTTGTTTGGGGAATTTTATCAAACATTTGGCGGGCAAGTGTTTAGAAAAAAAAAATTAAATAAGGGTTTAGATGATTGGAAAACCTTTTGTAAGTATGAACAATATATAGCAATTATATCAATTCCAATTTATCAAATAATGTATAAATCCCCCAAGAAAATAAATTTTCGGATATTTAAAGCATGAAAACACCCTTTTGAAAGCAATGTATCATCAAAAAATTCAAAAAATAAAAGTATTGAAAAAATGAGTTTTTGATGAAATTACCTTAAGAATTGATGGAGATGGTAAAACAACCCAAAAACTTAAAAAAAAATTGAAGGATAAAAGCAATTTCTTGAGAGTAAGATTTAGAAGATTTGAGAGAATACCGTTTGAAATAGGAAGAAATAAGGTTTGGGGTGTTTTAAAATAGATTTTTAGGGTTAAAGAGAACCCAGGCCGTGATTCTGTTTGCATGATTTCGAAAACGTATAGGTAGTTTTGGTACGGGGAGGCTTCGAAACCCCGTGATCAAATCAAATTTGAATTACGAGAAATTCAGTTGAAGGGTTGGACTTTGGGTGACCCTATCTCTCAAACCAAATTCAGAATCATGCCATCCACGTACTCTTCACAGATAATAAGTTTAGGCGATTACTGTTAGCATTTTTTTTTTGAATTGAGCTGTTGGCATTTTTTTTGATCAAACACAGTGATTCAAAACAAAAGAAACTAGCTCATTGTTTGATATCTGGTCGAATCAAACTTATAAAATTATGAATAAAGTCAAATTGAGACGAGACATGATATCGAACTTATAAAATTATGATTGAAGTCAAATTTAGACGAGTATTTTAACATTGAACTGGAAAATTCAACTTTTTCAATAATGAGTCGAATTTTATTCACCCCTAATTGATCACATATACACTACTAGAAGAACTCGCACAGAGAACAGATATGTATCATCAAGAAAAAAAGAAATCTAATAAAATTATATATTAATAAATCATAACCCTCGAACTGAAAAAGGATTAAGAAAACAGGAAGGTGCCAGAATAATTCTCTTTCCTTATCACGCAGACAGATACATACAGCTTCCTGTAACAGAAATGGACCAATGGGGACAAGGGATGCTAAATACCCAGTAATTCAATAGTATGTTTGTCTCTTCGTCATCCTCCATCCATCCTCTACATTCTCAAGATCTTCTTCGGTTTCTTAGCTGTCCTCTTCCTCAAATACTTGTTCTAACTGGCCATTGATTTTTGGTTACGGGCAAAGTCACAGGGGAAGGACTCTGAGCCTTTCTGCCTTGCAATCATTGCAGGGGGCATCTTCACGTTTGGATTGGCCCTACTTTGTTTCTGACTTCTTCCATTAACTCGCTTTGCAGCATACGCGTCGTGATCACTGCCTTCGTCCATCTCATTGTCGGCATTAGGTGTGGCGTTCTCGGCATTCTCATCTGACGTGTGACCCAGATGCTCTCTCCTTAAATGGAGTTTTAGTTTGTACTCATGTTTGTAAGCTTTTTCACAACCTTCATAAGGGCAAGCATAAGGGAGGTCAGATGATGCAGAACCATAGGCACTGCCGACAGGCTTTGGTGTTTTAATTATTTCTCCACAGGCGGGACATATTTGGACACTTCTGGTGTTGTGTTCTACCAAATGCAAAGGTGAAATTCAGATAAGATTTAATATCCCAAGGTTAACAAGATGGCATATATGTCATGTTATATAAAAAAGGAACATGTTATGAAAGCAATGTCGCAAACCTTTTCATGGTGTGATGCAACGTGGTTCTTTAGCTCGTACTCGTGAGCATCTCTCTTTCCACAATCTGGGTATGGACAGATATGATAGTTTTCTTGTGAATGTGTTTTCATGTGTGACCTCAGGTTGAAATCCAAGTACATACATGTCAGATGAGAATCCGAGTCACATGTCGGATGAGAATGCCGAGAACGCCACACCTAATGCCGACAATGAGATAGACGAAGGCAGTGATCACGATGCGTGACCTCAGGTTGATTTTTTTTGGGAAATAATAAATATACATTATGAATTTGAGTTTGGATTAAATCAGATTTAGATTAGATGAATTTAAAACGTTGATTTTTTTTTACGATCGAATTGGTCTGAATCAGATTTAAATTAATCAATTTGATGTTATCAAAATTCATGGGTTAATACAGTACTTTGATTCAAAAGTCAAAGGTCAACAGTTTAAATTGATGTTCTGAGTTGGGATCAAATTTATAGGTATGAAATGAAAAGGGTAAACGGGACAAGCAGGTGGGAAGTAAAGAAAATGAAGCAGCGGATAAGATGATGTACTTTGGTCCCTGAAATTATTTAGGTCTTGAAGGACGAAACTACAACTGCTGAATTATTCAAAATACATGTCTAATCATTTTTAGACTACATTTTTTTTATTTAGTTTTATGGTTTGATTTGTAGCGTTTATGATTCAAGATTTAGAGTTGTAGTTTAAATTTTTTTGATTAGAGATTTAAATTTTAGTTTTTAAGTAGTAAATATGCATCTATTATAGGAACGACAAGAATCGTTGGCCGTGCCTCTATTTTTTTAATGACAATTTTAGTCATGTTAATTTTTTTTGATTTAATCACCGGTATCGATTCATTGGCTGACTAATCAGGATCAAATTTTGCAGGGGCACAATATGATGACGACTCTTCCAACCCACTTTTTTCCATTCACAAAAAGCAGGGTTTAAACCTTTGACTTTATATAAGGGATCTAACGTCTTATCCTACTGGACCAACTGATTAACGATTAATCATTTAATTTGAATACTTATTAAGTTAAAGATTCTTGTTACCAAATTTTGATAAAATAGTACATGTTATTTTTTAAAATTAAACAACTTTACATCTTTTATAAATTAATCTTAACACCTTCCTCTATTTTTTTTTAATAGAACTCCTTCCTTTTGTATATAAATGACAATTAAAAGAAAATATAATTAATGATTTTCACGTCATCGGCGGCCGTCTATTTGGACAAAACAAAAAAATTCAAACCAATAATACATATAAAATACATTTGAACAAATGCTTGACGTCATTTTCGATTAGACAATGAACGTGTTCCAACTTTTACCAATCTTATTATTTTATTATATTTGACTTTCATGTTATTTAGATTTTATTTTATTTTGAATTATCTTTATTTTATATAATATTATTAGTAAGTTTTTAATTAATTAAGTGAAAAATAATTGTACTTCAAGATAAATGTTAGAATTTGTATACATATAAGATGGAGCAATATGAGTATCTTTAACCATTCATATACTTATAATAGTATATGTTCATATATATTCTTAACTTTGTGACAATACGCACACACCTTGCAAACAAAGTGATTAAACCCGAATCTCCTAGAATGAACATTATCCGCTTTTTTACTAGGACAATTTGTTAGTTTTGTTATTTTTAAGTTTTAAATTGATAACATAATTAGTTTTTACATTTAATTGGTAATGTAGTTTTTCTAGGTATAATTTCAAAAAATGCATATAATGTTTGATTGAATAGTCATTTTAGCTTTTATTCTTTTTTTAAAGTAATTTAACCCTCGATTTTTATTTTTGGTCAAAATGGCCCTTCTCCGGATGAAAATTACTAGTCAACTAACGCTAAATGACGTGGCAAACCCACATGACAGTGCACGCCGCCGTAGCAATGTCATATGGGTAAATATACCGACTTTACAAATAACACATCGGTCAAAAAATACATTTATAAAATTATATAAAATATAAAAAATATTTTTTTTTTCGATATGTCATTCTCACAAGTCACTTCAAGTTGTTTACCGTCGGTTGACTAATGATTTTTATTCACGGATGGATCATTTTGTCCCAAAATAAAACATTAAAGGCTAAATTGTTTGAAAAAGGAATAAGAGCCAAAATAACTATTCAATGACATTAGGATATTTTTTGTCATTATGCTTTTTAATAATGTTTCACATTTCGTTGACATGCAAAATTAGTATTGGTCGGGCACAATTAATTAGATTTTAGCGTAAATTGTCAATAGAAAATTATGTTATTATTTAAAATTACAAACTAATAGTGTTATGAATTTAATTTTATTAATAATGCTATAAAAGTAAAATGATCAAACTACATCAAATTAAAATAGAGATTAAATTATAAACTACGTATTAGTAGAATGTTGGGTGATTAAAATTAAGGCATAATGCAAAAAATTGGCCATAACGTTTGACTGAATAATAGTTATGGGCTATATTCTTTTGAAGCAATTTAACTATCACTATTTTATTTTGGGTCAAAATGGCCCATCTACGGATGAAAACAAGTAGTCAATTGACGATAAACAACTTAAAATGACTTGACAGAATGACATGACAGAAGAGAAAAATATTTTATATTTTATACAAAATTTTAAAATTATTTTTTGACTCAAGTGTCATTTTGTAAAGTCAGCATATTTGTCTATATGACATTACTATTGCGGCGTGTACTGTCATGTAGTTTTGTCACATCATTTTAAGCTATTTATCGTCAGTTGACTAACAGTTTTCATCCGCATATGGGCTATTTTGAACCAAAATGAAACATTGAGTGTTAAATTGCTTCAAAAAAGAATATGGGCTAAAATAACTATTCAGTCAAACGTTAGGGACATTTTTTGACATTATGCCTAAAATTAAATAAAGAATTAACCTATTACGATCTAATAAAAAATTTATCACTCCGTTAACAAATGTTGGAGCAAGTTGTTAAGTCTCCCGTTGACATCCCCTCTCTAGGCCTTGAGTTCAATACCCAACAGGAGCATTTACCCTTCCCCTTACCTAAGTTGTAGGTATTGTTCAAAAAAAATATCACTCCGGTTAGGGTTGAGTATTTGATCGAATTGAATCGATTTTAGTTTTAAAAATTGAGTTAATCAAGTTGATGAAATATATTTTTAACTCAAATTTTATTTAAATTTTTTAGTCGAGTCAAATTGTTCAAATTTCTATCTAAATTTATCTATAAATATTTTATAATTTTACGACACTAATTGGTTCTAAATTAAACGGTTTTCTCTAATCATATATAATATAAACGTATTTTTTCATATGTGATAGCCCTATATTAGGCATAGTTGAGAGACTCAACTCAAACTTGAAAGTTAATCCACTGATTACTAAAAATTTTGAGTTATCTGAGTCTCATTTTATAACTCAAACTTTATTTTAAATTTTTCGAGTTAAGTTTATAAAATTACAAATCGAGTCAAGTTGAATATAATCGAAAATTTTGACTTTTTCAAGTTGAGTCGAATTTTGTTTAACCCTAACTCTCACACTTTTAAATAATCAAAATAAAATAAATATTACTTGCTATTATTTATCAATTGATCTATCGAATGAAACAAAAAAAAAATCCTTAAACAACAACTAGAACTTGAATATAAAATATTATAAAGAAAACGAACTAAGTTAAAAAGTCACTTCTATGACAAAATATTTGTGGGAGTAAATTGAATTAGAAGATTTCATATATTTTAGGCATAAAGTAAAAATTTGCCCCTAACATTCGAATAAATAATTATTTTTGGCCACTATTTTTTTATTTAAAGTAATTTAACCTTTAATTTTTTATTTTTATTTTCAAAAAATAATTTTATAAATATTTATTTTTCTGATTCTGTCAAGTCATTTCAAATTGTTTATTGTCAGTCCAATAATAGGTTTCATCCACAGAGGCGTCATTTTAACTCAAAATAAAACGTTGAGTTTAAATTGCTTAAAAACATGTGCAAAAATGACTATTCAATCAAACGTTATGGACATTTTTTTGGCATTATGTCTATATTTTATTCAGATACAACTATCTCTTCGTTGAAGGCAAAGTTAAATGAACATTTCCTTTTCGAAAATTATCTAGAAAAATAACCTCAAAGAAGATTATGTAGAATGTTATATTTTGATTCAAATTCTAATTGCTAATTAAGTTGAATTTTATTGTAACTATAGTGATTGAAGATTACTTGGTAATTATGATTTACTTTAATAAGTAAATATCTATATTAGGTAAGAGATCTTATTGAATAAGGTTTCTTGGTGACCAAGTATTCGAGCCTATAAATATAGACTAGTTTTAACATTTTTAATTATAAGAGATATGAGAGAGAATTACTCTAGAGAGATGTAACTATTGGTAGGTTCTCTACAATTATTGTGACCACGTTGTAGAGATGGATATTGTAGGATTGTTGGGAAGAGTGTTTTGCTTCAACCGGGTTTTGGGATACATGGGATATCATGTATTTGTACTCTTCGTGTTCTCTGCGTTGATAGTAGATTGTTCGTTTCTCTCGTCCGTGGAGGTAGGCTATGCCGAACTACGTTAAATCTCGCATCCCGTACAAGTCTTGGTCTATGTTGTTATCACTTTGGTTATTTTGCAGCATACCAAATTCCTAACAAATGGTATCAAAGCTATGGTTCGAGCTGCGCACTTTTGAAGGATTTTTTGCTACGGGTTTTGTGGTGAGATATTGGAAACATGTATGAGGAGTATTGCTGCAACGAGTTTTTAGTTGCAAGAGGGGTAATTCTCAATCGATCCAACGATACTTCAACGAATATTTGGCTTGCGCAAGAATTGAAGTTGTTGAAGATTTAAAGACCAATGCTCGGCTGAAATTTGTGTCAAATTTACCGATGCTTCAACGAATAACGATGATGCTATGTTTAATATTCTAATGTAATAATTTACCGATGCTTACCAATAAAGCCTCCAATGAGGTTCGATGCAATAACCTTTTGACAAAATATTAACTATGCAATAATCGATATTAATAAAACCGAAAAAGGTACCTAACCTATTCCTAAGACTCTGACTACAATCATCGATACTTCCGAGTTAGAATCAATCTCAAATCTCTATTCCAACTTGTGCACCTTAGAGCTTCGACCTCGTTTTGAGGTTTCCTCAACCAATCTTGGTCTAACATTAAATTTAACAAAGAATTATCAATTATTCATCATTATAATCAAAACTTAATAAAACGTTATAATGAAAAAGGGGTTCGGCTTTAATCTTACCCTTGTAAAAAAATTAAGGAAAAGATTTAGTAAACACTATAATTCCCTTTGAATTCGTGTGGTGACTTCACAATTAGATTTTCACACTTTAACTTAACCCTACTTTAGAGTTTAGGAGAACAAAAACACTCTTGATTGAGACTAGACTTTTAATAATGGCAGAGAGACCATTCGAACATGAAAAGGGAATGAAAGCCATTCTCCCAAATTTCATTCGATGCAGGAGATAATGAAGAAGGGAATTTTAATAAATTTTAACATCAACAATCAACAAGCTTGCCACCTGTCCACATGATTCATCACTTCATTTCTTTTTTTTTCCTTTTCTTTTTGCCTTGACCGTAGAAGAACATGGCATTAAAATGCCTATTTTCATCTTTATGTTGCTTTTGTCACGGACCAAACTTTTCTGATCGAGACATTGGCGCGAGCATCAAATAGGGAGGTTGTGCGCAATGCAACGAGCTTGCCAAATGTGGCTCAGCACTCGAAGAATGTCGTGGACCATACCTTTGGGACCAAGGCACTGGCGCAAGAATCAGCCAAAGAAGGTTTGCGCGGTGTAATAGGCTTGCCAAGACCATTAGACTTGGCCCAGCACTTGGAGGGAGGCGTGGACCAGACCTTTAGGACCGAGGCATTGGCGCAAAAATTAGCCAAAGAGGGTTTGCGCGATGGAACGGGCTTGCCTAGACCATCACACTTGGCCCGACACTTGGAGAATGCTAGAAAGCCCTCAAGCCCACAGGACTTAGCCAAATCCATGGAGGATTCAGGAGGGTAATTCGGTCAAAGCATCATCTATTTATTTGAAATATAATTTGTAGATAATGTTTGTGATAGTTAGAGATTTGAAATTGAGATTTGATTAGATAAGATAAGATCAATCTCGACCGTCGATGTAATTTAAACTGAGCCGTTGGATGTAGGGGAGTTCAACTATAAATAGAGGCTCCATCCTCACTTGTAAATCACTTCACTTCACTTCATAGTTCACTTCACTTCACACTTCACTTTAAGTAATACAAGAAGCATTTACTCTAAAAACTCTTTGAGTGTTCTTCATTATTCTTGAGTGTTATTCGTTGTTCTAGCTGCCAATCTCTTTCTGTTGTTCTTTGATTAGCTTTCGCTTAGAACGATCTTTCGTTCGAGGGCTTCGAAAAGTGTTTGATCTTTCAGAGCGAGAATTCTGGCTGAGTTAGGTGTTTGTCGAGAGAGCTTCACCTAAGGCCGTGACAAGGTACTTTAGGGTGACTTAGCAGACATTTCAACCGAGAAAGCGACTAAGGTCTGGCACGATTCGTCTGGCAAAGGTCTAGCCCCGCGACACAAGTGGTGTCTGTGACAAAATCCATCGAAACCTGGAGGGCTTGTCGAAGCCGTTGTCAAGCAGGAGTACTCACAAGGCTGGTTGAAGGCTGACTTAGGCGTAGGAATCGACTGATTTGCGTCGAAGGCGTCTAAGGCCGCACGGATCCGCTAGAGTCAAAATCTAGCCCCGTGACAGTTGGTATCAGAGCTGTAGCAATGTCCCATTTCGCTAAAAACGTGTTTTCGAAGTGTTTGTGAATTTTTCGGATATAAAATGTTTATTCCGTGGGGTTTAAAAAAACCGCATTTTATTTAAAAATTGGAGTCGCCACCGGCCACTTAGGTAGGCCGGACACCATAAAACCAGAGATTCAAAAACTATTGGGTTCGGGAGTCGGTTACGGATGGGGAAGGATTAGCACCCCTACACCGCCCAAAATTGGTACTTTAATAATTACCGCTTTATTAATATTAGATTTTTTGGATTAAAGTGACAATTAGTTTAAAATTCGGTTATAATTGCGAATAAATTTTAAGCACCTCTAAAGCCAAGAGAACATACAATACATGCTAAAATACAAAACATGTTATGTACGAGCCAACTAGTATATCAACATAATATGCGTGATACGAATAACCGAACAAGTACATGAAGATACATAATCATCATAAATTTAACACACATATACATGTAAACATGAAAATACAAGGCATATACGAGGGATATGTAATAAGGCAAAAGACTACATCAACATACACGATTATAATACGAACATGAATATTTACATGGAAACAGGATCAAAATGAAAAGAAATAAACATCGATGAGAGTAAATTAAAGGACAATAATATGCAATTTAGGGACGAAAATGCAAGCGAGGACCAAACTTGAAAGGATCAAATCGTAATTGGACCAAGGGGCGGACCAAGTGAAAAATTCAAAAAACGCGGGATGGTTAAATGGGTAATTTTACCATTTAAAAACTGATTCGATGTAATTTAGGGACTGGATTGCAAAATTTTGAAATACAAGGGGGACCGAAATTGTAAATATACCATGCGGCGAGACAGAAATGAAAATATCAAAAACGCAGGAGGATTTATTACGTAATTTGCCCATTTCTCAAAATAAGAACACCTATAAAATCCCCTTTTTTAGATTTATCTCAAATTTTCCCCATTTTCATTTTTGTCCGTTTTCTAATAACTCTCGTCTCTCTCGTTTTCTCTCAACTCACCCCTGATGAACCCAGAAACCGGTGGTCGACTGCTGGCCGCCGCTAGCCGGCGCCGGCGAGCCAAAAAAAGGCACCAAAATGAACCTTGTCTTACCCTCAACTCGAATCCGAACTTGGATTTGGAGAAAAAGCCCCTATTCTTCCTAGATCTAAGAAATACGAAACGAAAAAAAACCTATTTTGTTTGTATTCGACCTAAAACGAAACCAAAAGGGGTCTCCCACTCCCTTCAGTTCACCATATTCGGCTTGGGGAAGCCGAAGAGGCTTGTCACTGGTGAGGGGAGATCCACAGACGAACGAAGGTAATAACTCTAAACCCATTTTTGTTATTACTACGTATATTTTTTTTTGTATGCAAGCAACAAAGTAAGAAAAGAGAAGAGTATTACCACTGACTGTTTTTTTTGTATTTTTTTCTTTTCGATTACAACTTTTTTTCTTACAATTGTTTGTTTCATACATATATGCTGTCTTTTGGTTTGGTAACAAGATACATAATCATCATAAACTTAACACACATATACATGTAAACATGAAAATACAAGGCATATACGAGGGATATATAATAAGGCAAAAGACTACATCAACATACACGATTATAATACGAACATGAATATTTACATGGAAACATGACTGAAATGAAAAGAAATAAACATCAGTAGCAGAAATTAAAAGACAATAATATGCAATTTAGGGACGAAAATGCAAGCAGGACCGAACTTGAAAGGACTGAAACTGTAATTGGACCAAGGGGCAGACCCGAAGTGAAAAATTCAAAAACGCGAGATGGTTAAAGGGGTAATTTTACCATTTAAAAACTGATTCGATGTAATTTAGGGACTGGATTGCAAAATTTTGAAATACAAGAGGGACCGAAATTGTAAATATACCATGCGGCGAGACATAAATGAAAATATCAAAAATGCGGGAGGATTTATTACATAATTTGCCCATTTCTCAAAATAAGAACACCTATAAAATCCCCTTTTTCAGATTTATCTCAAATTTTCCCCATTTTCATTTTCGTCCGTTTTATAATAACTCTCGTCTCTCTCATTTTCTCTCAACTCACCCCTGATGAACCCAGAAACCGGCGGTCGACCACCGTCTTCTCCGCCGCCGAGCCAAAAAAAAGGCACCAAAATGAACCTTGCCTTACCCTCAACTCGAATCCGAACTTGGATTTGGAGAAAAAGCCCCTATTCTTCCTAGATCTAAGAAATACGAAATGAAAAAAACCTATTTTGTTTGTATTCGACCTAAAACAGAACCAAAAGGGGTCTCTCACTCCCTTCAGTTCACCATATTCGTCTTGGGGAAGCCGAAGAGGCTTGTCACTGGTGAGGGGAGATCCACAGACGAACGAAGGTAATAACTCTAAACCCCTTTTTGTTATTACTACGTATATTTTTTTTGTATGCATGCAACAAAGTAAGAAAAGAGAAGAGTATTACCACTGACTGTTTTTTGTATTTTTTTCTTTTCGATTACAACTTTTTTTTCTTACAATAGTTTGTTTCATACATATATCATGTCTTTTGGTTTGGTAACAAGTAATATAATATCTATTTTCAGATCTGGACTGATATTGACATAATCTTTCTTTTTTGTGTTCTGATATGTCTGAACGCGGTGGTTGGAGACCGGCATGGTGAAGCATGGTGGCGGTGTGGGGGGTTCTGTCTTCGGCCAGAGGCGTTCTCGGCCGTTGGATCAGATCTGATCTAACGGTCGGGCTGGCTTGAAAGATGAACGGCCCAGATGAAACCTCGATCGGTGAAACGGCTCCAGATCGTGCCACGTGGGGCTCAACAGTCGAGGGGTTATAGCGCGTGGGGCTCACGCACGCGTGGGATATCAAAGAGTTCGCGAGTGGACCGCACGCGCGCGTGGCACTCGAACCGTCCAGACGTGTAGTGCACGCGGCCGGCTAGATATTTTGTCCCTGCTTGATCGTGGCCGTTGGATCAGATCTTGATCCAACGGCCCATAGTTATCTGCACAAAAATAATTAGATTTAAATAGGGTCTTGGGTTTGGGCCAATCGGGCCTTGTAATAATATTAGACTTGTAATGGACTTGGACTGGCAATTTATTTATTTGGGGTTTAATATGTTTTTTTTGGATTTCATTTTATATTAGCCCAATAATATTAACATTAATATTAGTTATAACAACAATTAATAATAATAATACACATACAACAATACATACGTATGTACCTATGCAAACATTAATTAATATAACATACTAGCATACGTACATATACAATCATACACATAATTAACATAACATCTACACACATTATCCGTAAAAACAAATACGCTCGTACTAAATATAGATACATGCGTGACACACATACCCCGTATTGCTTATTAATACGTATACATACATAGTTTATAATATACATGCACACACTACACACTTTACATATATTAGTAACACTCATGCACATAATAAACATATAGCATAATATAATACAATGTATACATGCAACACTAATATACTAATAATTATACTAATATGTATTCACAGACCAGATAAAAATGAGTGATTACAAGAACGAGCTGTGACAGTTGGTATCAGAGTGAGCCACGTGAGGTGGAATCAGATAAATGCCGTGATAAGTGGTCTCCGAGCGAGTCGAGGAAGGGACTTGCGTTCGAGCCAGCTGGCAGTTGCAGTCAAGCGTGGTGGTGACTTGTGTTCAAGCCAGCTTGCAGGTGCAGTCAAGTGTGGTGGATTCCAGCTTGCAGGTGCAGTCAAGTGTAGTGGATTCCAGCTTGTAGTTGCAGTTAAGCGTGGTGGTTGTTTGCGTTCGAGTTAGTCAAAGTGATCAGGGATCAGACTAGTTCGTGGCAAAGTGGTGATTGAGATGGCACCAAAGAAGAAGACACTGACAATGGACGATGTAAGAAAGACTCTGAAGAAATTTGACGAGAGGAGCAACCGTCTTGAAAATAAGGTACAATCGAATCTTGAATTTATAACAATCGTGGAGGCTGGGGTCGATAAACTCTTGGACTTCGAGAATGAGGCCAAGGTGGTGTTTGAACAGCTAGAGTCAGTAAACCTTGAGAAGCTGGGTTCGTTGGATATCGAGATGTTAGAGTCTCTGGAAGGGATCCAAGAGGAGGTTCAATGGGCTCTTAATGGCTTGGATGCGAAGATATCTGAGCGTGGCAATTCCTTAGAGGCTGCAGTGGAAACTCTAAGAGAGGAGGCCAAAAAGATCCAAGGTGTTGTGGAGTCACATCTTGAAAAGTTAGAGTCCATGGAGGGTAAGTTCAATGACGAGACGCAACACATCCTCAACGAGTTAGAGGTAGTTCGAGAGAGTTGTGCTTGTAAAGCCAAGATTGTGGATTTGCAAAAAGCGGATGATTCTTTCAGGGAGAAAACCGCGAAGGAGATCCAAGAAGTTCTCAACTCGGTGTACGAGAAGTTGAGCCAACAAGATAATTCCCTTCAAGATGCAGTGGAGGCAATGAATGCGGAATTGGAGTCGTTGGGAAAGAGGGTTCTTAGACTTGAGAAATCCGAAGAGGAGGCCAAGCAGACCCAAGGTGTTTTCGAGTCCCGTCTTGACGAAATAGAGTTCATAGATGACCGGTTCAAGGATGAGACACGAGAAGTTCTTAACAAGTTGGTGACTGTTTGAGGGAGTAATGCTAGTGAAGCTGAGATGGAAGCTTTGCGAAAAGAAGTGGATGAGCTCAAGAGGGAGTTGCTCAGTTGCAAGATGGCAATGAGTGAATGTGATGCGCTCAAGACCTTCTTAGAGGGATTTAGACCGGGGGCGAAGCTCGAAGTGGAGCATGGAGATGCCCAGAGACTTTCAGAGGCTTTCGTTGTTGCCGAACCTCTGACCGAGCCTGCAGAATGCAAGCAGGCGAATGTTGAGTCAACCAAGCCCAGTTTGAGAGACGAGGGGAATGGTGAGGCTAAGTCCGTGCCAGAGAAGAAGGGGAGCAAGAAGTTGAAGTGCTACTTCTGTGATGGTCCTCATTTGATAAGGGGATGTCCCGAGAAGAACCGCCTAGCTGCCATGGTGAAGACAGCAGACGAGTCAAAGGGTGAAGTAGCGATACTTGAGGCAATTGCGTGTGTCAATACCGCCAAGCGGAGTGAGAACCGTGGTTCGACTACGAGTGCCAAAGTAGTCAAGCCAGCGATGAGACTTGGGGCGATTGTGAGTGTCAATGCCGCCAAGCGAAGTGAGAACCGTGGTTCGACTACGAGTGCCAAAGTAGTCCAGCCAGCGATGAGACTTGGTGCGATAGCAAGTGAGGAAGCTGTCGAGCCGAGGGTAAAGAAGAGGCGATTGAGGTGCTACCGATGTAAGAGACCTCATAAGTTACGGAGATGCACGTTTCGAGCCAAGTGGTCTGAGGGACAGGACAAGGCCAAGAGTAAAGAGCCTGTGAAACTTGGTTCCGAGTTGTCTAGTTCTGCCAAGGTAAGCAGAGACCATGAGCATAATGGGTTGAAGATGTCCGGGAAGGCTAGAAAAGAGCTTGCCAAGAATGTTCGAGTGAAGAACATTGCTTTTGAGACCAGTAGAGTGTTGAAGGGGGCTGAGCCATTGAGGGACATAGCAACCATTAAGATGCCACCTATGGGCAAGGTGGGAAAGAAGCGAAGGACTTCGAGGAAGAAGTGCCGACGCAAGATGAAGCAACTAGAGTGCTACTAGTGTAAGGGGCCTCACAAATTGTGAGAGTGCCTGGATCGAGTCAAGCCATCCAAGGAGTTGGGTGAGCCCGAAGAGAGCGAGGCTGCATCGCTTGATCCGATAATGTCGAGTTCTGCCAAGGCCAAGGGGAACCGAAAGCAGAAAGGGGTGACCTTATCCGAGAAGGCTATCGAGGAGCTTGCCGAGGATGTTCGGGGTAAGAGCATCGCTTTTGAGACCATTGGAGAGTCGAAGGGGGCCAAGCCGTTAAGGGATATAGTAACCGTAGAGACACCACCAATGGGCAAGGTGGGAAACGAGCGACGAACTTCAAGTAGGAAGTGTCGACGCAAGAGAAAGCACCGAACTTCAAGGAAGAATGATCGATGCAAGAGAGCACCAAACTTCAAGTCAGAAGGGCGGATGCAACCAGAAGCAACGGACTTCGGGGAAGAAGAGTCGATGCAGAGTATCGCAACGGACTTTGTGGCAAAAGTGCCGATGCATGCAAAGAACTTCAATGAAGAAGGTTCAATGCAGAGGGGGCCAGACTTCAAGGAGAAAGAAGGGCTGACCTGTTTTAGAGTAAATGTGATCGAGGAGAAGGTACATCTCAAACACATTCCTAGTGTTTTTGGTTTTGATTTGCCATTGTTGATGAGCGTAGGTCAAGTAAGACCTAGTCTTCAGTGCGGGGGAAAAGAAGATTGGAAGAGACCTTTCAGAGTTCAAAGGGGCAAGCCAGAGTTGTCGACGAATCTGAGAGTTCAGTCTGTGTTCAATGTTGTGACGACTTCCAAGTCTTTGCCGCAGGACCAAGTGGGTCTGAGTCGAGGTAAATCGGAGTTTGTGGGAGAGTGCTCCTACAAGAGAGATGTATCAAGAGGCGTGTTAGCACACGATGTTCAACAACAGTTTGAGGCGAGGCGAGCAGTTCATATGGGGGAATTGCATGAAGCCGAGGCATCAACGAGTAATCAAGTTGACCCTGCTCAAGATCGTTCGAGGGCGTCGCTAAGTCAAGTGGGGGAGAATGTCACGGACCAAACTTTTCGGATCAAGACATTGGCGCGAGCATCAAATAGGGAGGTTGTGCGCAATGCAACGAGCTTGCCAAATGTGGCTCAGCACTCGGAGAATATCGTGGACCATACCTTTAGGACCAAGGCATTGGCGCAAGAATCAGCCAAAGAAGGTTTGCGCGGTGTAATAGGCTTGCCAAGACCATTAGACTTGGCACAGCACTTGGAGGAAGGCGTAAACCAGACCTTTAGGACCGAGGCATTGGCGCAAAAATCAGCCAAAGAGGGTTTGTGCGATGGAACGGGCTTGCCAAGACCATCACACTTGGCCCGGCACTTGGAGAATGCTAGAAAGCCCGCAAGCCCACATGACTTAGCCAAATCTATGGAGGATTCAGGAGGGTAATTCGGTCAAAGCATCATCTATTTATTTGAAATATAATTTGTAGATAATGTTTGTGATAATTAGAGATTTGAAATTGAGATTTGATTAGATAAGATAAGATCAATCTCGGCCGTCGATGTAATTTAAACTGAGCCGTTGGATGTAGGGGAGTTCAACTATAAATATAGGTTCCCTTCTCACTTGTAAATCACTTCACTTCATAGTTCACTTCACTTTGAGTAATACAAGAAGCATTTACTCTAAAAACTCTTTGAGTGTTCTTCATTATTCTTGAGTGTTCTTCGTTGTTCTAGCTGCCAATCTCTTTCTGTTGTTCTTTGATTAGCTTTCGCTTAGAACGATCTTTCGTTCGAAGGCTTCGAGAAGTGTTTAATCTTTCGGAGTGAGAATCCTGGCTGAGTTAGGTGTTTGTCGAGAGAGCTTCACCTAAGGCCATGACAAGGTACTTCAGGGTGACTTAGCAGACATTTCAACCGAGAAAATGACTAAGGTCCGGTACGATTCGTCTGGCAAAGGTCTAGCCCCGCGACACAAGTGGTGTCCGTGACAAGATCCATCGAAACCTGGAGGGCTTGTCGAAGCCGTTGTCGAGCAGGAGTACTCACAAGGCTGGTTGAAGGCTGACTTAGGCGTAGGAATCGACTAATTTGCGTCGAAGGCGTCTAAGGCCGCACAGATCCGCTAGAGTCAAAATCTAGCCCTGTGACACTTTAATTAATTAGAGCCAAAACTGTTAATAAGTGACACCTAGCAAGCTTATGCATCACTTTTAGGAGGTGGTTAAATTATACCTTTATCCCTTCAAATACCTTTCCTTTTTGAGAAGAAATCACTTGGGTTAATTCATCATAAGTCATTTATCTTTTCTCTTATTTGCACTTTAGCCACTCAACTATATTTTCTTACAATTTAATCACTATGCAAGGTTCCATGAGTTTTCAATACTTGCGATGTAGCCCAATGTCAATGACAGTGCTTAATTATCTATCAATACATGTGAAATTAGACACATGGTCAATGGTCAACGATCATTTTGACTCATCAGAATTTGAATTTTCGGTCACTGGAATTCAGTTTTCGACTAGGCCTGTTTTGGGGGTGTTACATTAGGGTTATATGTTGATATCATTGATCTAGTTAATTAAATTGATTAATACTTAAATGCCTCGTTTGGTACAACGGATGTAAAAGAGGTGTGTTGTATTAAATAACACTTGTGTATCAAAAAGATTGATGAAAGATGGTTGTTACTATATCAAGGTGTTTAGTTGTGAAATTTGTAATAAGGTTAAAAGATAAGTGTTATGTATGAATGTACCCTTTTACCCTTAAAATTCTAGCTTTATATTTTCCCTTGTTTTTGACATTGATTATTATATTATTTTATGATTTATGGTTTATGAATTAGGGTTTATGGTTTAAGCTTTAGGGTTTGTGTTTTATGGTTTAGAGTTTGGGGTTTTTAGTTTTGGATCTTAGATTTAGGGTTTAGGGTTCAAAATTTATGGTTTGGAGTTTGGCTCTAAGGTTTATGGTTCAAGATTTATGGCTTAGGGTATGGGGTTGGGCTTTAAGGGTTTAGTGTTTAGGCTTTATGATTTAGAGTCTAGGGTTTGGGGTTTGAAGTTTGTGGTTTATAGTTTAAGGTTTGAGTTTCATGGTTTAATGTTTTAAGGATTAGATTTAGGGTTTATGATTTAATGTTTAGGATTTAAGGTTTAGAGTTAAGAGTTTAGGTTTAGGGTTTAAGGGTTGGGGTTATATTTAGGGTTTAGGGTTTGTAGTTTATGGTTTATGATTTATGATTTGAGGTTCACGGTTTAAGGTTTAATGTTCATGGTTCACGACTTAAGGGTTTAGGGTTTGTAGTTTATGGTTTATGATTTGAGATTCATGGTTTATAGTTTAGTTTTTGGAGTTTAGGGTTTATGGCTCAATATTTAGTGTTTGAGGTTTGTGGTTTTAGGATGGTAGGGTTTATGGTTTATTGTTCGGGTTTAGGATTCATGATTTAGTGTCTAGGGTTTATGGTTTATGGTTTATGGTTTAGAGTTTGGGGTTTATTATTTAAGGTAGAGTTTAGAGTTTGAGGTTGAATGTTAGGGTTTATGGTTAGGTTCATTATTTATGGTTTAAGGTTCAAGGTTAGGGATTATTCTTTAGGGTTTAGGGTTAGCATATTCACAATGGTGTAAATAGTGAAAATAGCATGAGGGTATAATTGACAAAACTTGCGTAAAATTGGCGTGTTAAAACATTACCTTCACTCAGTGATAAATACCACCCAACTTACGTATAAAATAATATATTGTATTAAATTACACATCTACTAAACGTACGTATAAAAGTAAAATTCGTAATAGAGACATTTTAAATAATACAATATGCCCATTACAACTCAACCAAACGAGGCGAAATAATTGGATACTCGATTAAAGTATGAAATTAATTTTTTAATCAAACTGAACGAATCAACCGATGGATCTCTATAGTATGAAAAATTATTAGATGAGTCTGACTCACCACGTCATCCACGGTCCTATCCAATAATAATTTTTCATCTCATTTTTTTTCAAGGTGAATCTTCACATCTTTTCTACATGTCATTAAATGAATAAATCTCATTAGATGAGACTATGAATGATGTAACCATATAATAATTTCTCCTCTAGTATAATACTTGGCGGCGTCACTTGACCGTCTTACCATAATATAATTTATAGTTCCTTGAACAGAAAAATCTTTAGTCCAGATTCCTACTCAACCAAATAAATATTACTTCATTTTTTCTTTCCCACCAAGAAAAGAAAATGCACTTTGTGGTGTTAAATGCGGGTACCAAGGTATTAAAAAAAATAGAAATTCAAATTACACAGTCAACCAGTCCACTCATCTCATCTTAGTCCACTGACAATAAATTATGGGATTCAAAGTTGCTAACAAAATCAACTATTTGTTTTGGGAAATAATAAATATACATTATGAAACTCGGTGAAATTGCTAAGTAGAACATTTGTGATTTTGTAGACATAATTTTGCGAGTGTATGGGGGGATCAGGTTTTTGGCACCTGTTGTTTTGTTTTAGAGGCTTCATTTATTAATTTGCTTCTATGGGCACGGGCATATACGAATAACATGCATGCGCTGTATATTTGTTCCGAGTTCTAATGGATTTGATTGTAAGAATGACAGGCATTCTCCTCGGATTTCAACCTGAGGTCACGCATGAAAACGCATTCACAAGAAAACTATCATATCTGTCCATACCCAGATTGTGGAAAGAGATATGCTTACGAGTACATGCTAAAGAACCACGTTGCATCACACCATGAAAAGGTTTGCGACATTGCTTTCATAACATGTTCCTGTTTTGTATAACATGACATATATGCCATCTTGTTCACCTTGGGATATTAAATCTGATCCGAATTTCACCTTTGCATTTGGTAGAACACAACACCAGAAGTGGCAAAATATGTCCCGCCTGTGGAGAAGATAATTAAAACACCAAAGTCTGTCGGCAGTGCTTATGGTTCTGCGTCATCCGATCGCCCTTATGCTTGCCCTTATGAAGGTTGTGAAAAAGCTTACATACATGAGTACAAACTAAAACTCCATTTAAGGAGAGAGCATCCGAGTCACATGTCAGATGAGAATGCCGAGAACGCCACACCTAATGCCGACAATGAGATAGACGAAGGCAGTGATCACGATGCGTATGCTGGAAAGCGAGTTAATGGAAAAAGTCAGAAACAAAGTAGGGCCAAGCCAAACGTGAAGATGCCTCCTGCGAAGATTGCAAGGCAGAAAAGCTCGAGTCCTTCCCCTGTGACTTGCCCGTACCCAAAAAACAATGGCCAGTTAAAGAACAAGTATTTGAGGAAGAGGACAGCGAAGAAACCGAAGAAGATCGTGAGAATGTAAAGGATGGATGGAGGTATCGGGAAAACAAGGAAGAGGATGACGAAGAAACGGAATATGAAGACTAGAGCAGACACACATACTACTTAATTACTGGGTATTTAGCATCCATTGTCCCCATTGGTCCATTTCTGTTACAGGAAGCTGTATGTAACTGTTTGCGTGATGTTGGGGGAAGGTAATTATTATTTTGGCACCTTCCTTTTTTCTTCTTAGATATCTTTCAACTTGAGAGTTATGATAATTTTATTAAATTTCTCTTTTTTTCCTCTTGATAATACATACCTGTTCGTTGTGTGAGTTCTTCTAGTAGTGTATATGTGATCAGTTAGGAGTATTATATATATATATTGTATACGAAACAATATAAATATATATTACTCATACATGCAATATAATTAGAAATTTATAGAAATTTGTTGAATTTAGTGGGAAATTATTGATGTTAAACGTATTAGATGCCGAACAAGGTAGTGAAGACGAGAATCAAGGGGAGTTTGGTGATAGTTAATAATGGTTCATCCATGTCGAGATAGGCAGAGAGCTAAAGACGATGATCGAAAAGAGATAAAGAGAATGAGCAGAGACCAATTACCCCTTCAATTTAAACATTTATTAAACAATGACTATTTTATAATTTTCAAAAATCATCCAAATAGCCTTTTAACAGAATTACTTGAATCAGTATCGATATTCGGGGAGGCTGCCTATGTCATGACCTTTAAAACGGTTAAGGGTTGGTGAACCCGTATCGGTACGGGGTTAGTCTGTATCGGTACGAGGCTTGTTCAATTAAATTTAAAGTAAAGTGTCGAAAAAGTGTACCGGTACGAGGCTGGCTATACAAGAATGGATCGGTACAGTCTTATACCGTATCGATACCCCGTTCATTACACAAATTCCAGTAAAAATTTTGTGTACCAGTACTACTATAGCAATATCGGTTTACGCAGTACGTCTATGACCAAAATTGTACACAGGTACCAGTACGCCATGACCCATATTGGTACGCCTGATTCTGTAATGACATTTTTAGTCTAATTTTTATGCATTTTGACCAGTCAAACACTATCCAAATCTTATAAAATTTTACAGGCAAGTTTATTTAGCCATAATCTACTAGCATGTTAGAGTTCATAGCTATGTGAGTCTATTTACTAGGATTTTACATTTTTAGGTCAATTATACATATTTTACCAATATTAGGCATTTTGAAAAGGGTCTTTTTAAGCCTTTAACCATACATAACATGTATACAACAAAAATGGTCAAATATGACTTGTCTAGCTATTATGCCACCATACTAAGAGTTTGTAGAGTCGATAAACATTACTCTAGGAGTTGTTGTGACTTACCAAAACTTTCAATACTCCCGATCTCGTGACAACAACTTCTTTATCTTGAAATGCATTAGACATACTTTGCCTAGTGAGATAGTTCATAAACAATGTCAATTATAATGTTATGCAATTCAAATCATGCTTCAACAATGACAATTCTATGAATCATGTCCAAAAACATGTTTAACATATATTAACAATATTCCTTGGATTGAATCAAGATAGTGGATACACGAATTCCTACGTCTCGCCAAATCAATGAATGGTCTAGTCTCTCCGTCTCGCCAATTGACCAATAACACAAACATCCTTCCGCCATGCCACAATAAAGGTCGCAGCCCAAGGACTGTAGTCCACCCGTATCAATGAGATCATGAATTTTATTGCTTGGCAATTGTATCCAATGTCCTTTTGAATTCAAAGTTCGATAACAATATCAATACCAATAACAATGTTTCAATGGCGATAACAATATCAATATCGGTATTCAATGGCAATGATAATATCATTATCAATGACTATAATAATACTTTTATCAATGTCCAATGTCTCTGACAATGACACTATCAATATCCAATGGACAATATTTCTATACTCTATATGATGGCAATGACAATAACGATGATGCTATGTTTAATATTCCAATGTAATAATTTATCGATGCTTACCAATAAAGCTTCCAATGAGGTTCGATGCAATAATCTTTTGACAAAATATTAACTATGCAATAATCGATATTAATAAAACCGAAAAACGTACCTAGCCTATTCCTAAGACTCTGACTACAATCATCGCTACTTCCGAGTTAGAATCGATCTCAAATCTCTATTCCAGTTTGTGCACCTTAGAGCTTCGACCTCGATTTGAGGTTTCCTCAACCAATCTTGGTCTAACATTAAATTTAACAAAGAATTATCAATTATTCATCATTATAATCAAAACTTAATAAAACGTTATAATGAAAAAGGGGTTCGGCTTTAATCTTACCCTTGTAAAAAAATTAAGGAAAAGATTTAGTAAACACTATAATTCCCTTTGAATTCGTGTGGTGACTTCACAATTAGATTTTCACACTTTAACTTAACCCTACTTTAGAGTTTAGGAGAACAAAAACACTCTTGATTGAGACTAGACTTTTAATAATGGCAGAGAGACCATTCGAACATGAAAAGGGAATGAAAGCCATTCTCCCAAATTTCATTCGATGCAGGAGATAATGAAGAAGGGAATTTTAATAAATTTTAACATCAACAATCAACAAGCTTGCCACCTGTCCACATGATTCATCACTTCATTTCTTTTTTTTTTCCTTTTCTTTTTGCCTTGACCGTAGAAGAACATGGCATTAAAATGCCTATTTTCATCTTTATGTTGCTTTAATTAATTAGAGCCAAAACTGTTAATAAGTGACACCTAGCAAGCTTATGCATCACTTTTAGGAGGTGGTTAAATTATACCTTTAGCCCTTCAAATACCTTTCCTTTTTGAGAAGAAATCACATGGGTTAATTCATCATAAGTCATTTATCTTTTCTCTTATTTGCACTTTAGCCACTCAACTATATTTTCTTACAATTTAATCACTATGCAAGGTTCCTTGAGTTTTCAATACTTGCGATGTAGCCCAATATCAATGACAGTGCTTAATTATCTATCAATACATGTGAAATTAGACACATGGTCAACGATCATTTTGACTCATCGGAATTTGAATTTTCGGTCACTGGAATTCGGTTTTCGACTAGGCCTGTTTTAGGGGTGTTACATTAGGGTTATATGTTGATATCATTGATCTAGTTAATTGAATTAATTAATACTTAAATGCCTCGTTTGGTACAGCGGATGTAAAAGAGGTGTGTTGTATTAAATAACACTTGTGTATCAAAAAGATGGATGAAAGATGGTTGTTACTATATCAAGGTGTTTAGTTGTGAAATTTGTAATAAGGTTAAAAGATAAGTGTTATGTATGAATGTACCCTTTTACCCTTAAAATTCTAGCTTTATATTTTCCCTTGTTTTTTACATTGATTATTATATTATTTTATGATTTATGGTTTATGAATTAGGGTTTGTGGTTTAAGCTTTAGGGTTTGTGTTTTGTGGTTTGGAGTTTGGGGTTTTCAGTTTTGGGTCCTAGATTTAGGGTTTAAGGTTCAAAATTTATGGTTTGGAGTTTGGGTCTAAGGTTTATGGTTCAAGATTTATGGCTTAGGGTATGGGGTTGGGCTTTAAGGGTTTAGTGTTTAGGCTTTATGATTTAGAGTCTAGGGTTTAGGGTTCCAAGTTTGTGGTTTATAGTTTAGGGTTTGAGTTTCATGGTTTAATGTTTTAAGGATTGGATTTAGGGTTCATGATTTAATGTTTAGGATTTAGGGTTTAGAGTTAAGAGTTTAGGGCTTAGAGTTAAGGTTAGGGTTCAAGTGTTAGGGTTATATTTAGGGTTTAGGGTTTGTAGTTTATGGTTTATGATTTGAGGTTCATGGTTTAAGATTTAAGGTTTAAGGTTCATGGTTCACGACTTAAGTGTTTAGGGTTTGTAGTTTATGGTTTATGATTTGAGGTTTATGGTTTATAGTTTAGTGCTTGGAGTTTAGGGTTTATGGCTCAACATTTAGTGTTTGAGGTTTGTGGTTTTAGGATGGTGGGGTTTATGGTTTATTGTTCGGGTTTAGGATTCATGATTTAGGGTCTAGGGTTTATGGTTTATGGTTTATGGTTAATGGTTTATGGTTTAGAGTTTGGGGTTTATTATTTAAGGTAGAGTTTAGAGTTTGAGGTTGAATGTTAGGGTTTATGGTTAGGTTCATTATTTAGGGTTTAAGGTTCAAGGTTGGGGATTATTTTTAGGGTTAGCATATTCACAATGGTGTAAATAGTGAAAATAGCAAGAGGGTATAATTGACAAAACTTGCGTAAAATTGGCGTGTTAAATAAACATTACCTTCACTCAGTGATAAATACCACCCAACTTACGTATAAAATAATACACTGTATTAAATTACACATCTACTAAACGTACATATAAAAGTAAAATTTGTAATAGAGACATTTTAAATAATACAATATGCCCATTACAACTCAACCAAACGAGGCAAAATAATTGGATACTCGATTAAAGTATAAAATTAATTTTTTTAATTAAACTGGAAGAATCAACCGATGGATCTCTATAGTAAGAAAAATTATTAGATGAGCCTGGCTCACCACGTCATCCACGGTCCTATCCAATAATAATTTTCCATCTTCAGATCTTTTCTACATGTATTAAATGAATGAATCTCATTGAATGAGACCATATAAGCCGGGACCATATAATAATTTCTCCTATAGTATAATACTTGGCAGCGTCATCTTACCATAATATAATTTATAGTTCCTTGAACAGAAAAATCTTTAGTCCAGATTCCTACTCAACCAAATAAATATTACTCCATTTTTTCTTTCCCACCAAGAAAAGAAAATGCACTTTGTGGTGTTAAATGCGGGTACCAAGGTATTAAAAAAATAGCAAATCAAATTACACAGTCAACCAGTCCTCTCATCTCATCTTAGTCCACTGACAATAAATTATGGGATTCAAAGTTGCTAACAAAATCAACTATTTGTTTTGGGAAATAATAAATATACATTATGAATTTGAGTTTGGATTAAATCAGATTTAGATTAGATGAATTTAAAACGTTGATTTTTTTTTACGATCGAATTGGTCTGAATCAGATTTAAATTAATCAATTTGATGTTATCAAAATTCATGGGTTAATACAGTACTTTGATTCAAAAGTCAAAGGTCAACAGTTTAAATTGATGTTCTGAGTTGGGATCAAATTTATAGGTATGAAATGAAAAGGGTAAACGGGACAAGCAGGTGGGAAGTAAAGAAAATGAAGCAGCGGATAAGATGATGTACTTTGGTCCCTGAAATTATTTAGGTCTTGAAGGACGAAACTACAACTGCTGAATTATTCAAAATACATGTCTAATCATTTTTAGACTACATTTTTTTTATTTAGTTTTATGGTTTGATTTGTAGCGTTTATGATTCAAGATTTAGAGTTGTAGTTTAAATTTTTTTGATTAGAGATTTAAATTTTAGTTTTTAAGTAGTAAATATGCATCTATTATAGGAACGACAAGAATCGTTGGCCGTGCCTCTATTTTTTTAATGACAATTTTAGTCATGTTAATTTTTTTTGATTTAATCACCGGTAGAATCGATTCATTGGCTGACTAATCAGGATCAAATTTTGCAGGGGCACAATATGATGACGACTCTTCCAACCCACTTTTTTCCATTCACAAAAAGCAGGGTTTAAACCTTTGACTTTATATAAGGGATCTAACGTCTTATCCTACTGGACCAACTGATTAACGATTAATCATTTAATTTGAATACTTATTAAGTTAAAGATTCTTGTTACCAAATTTTGATAAAATAGTACATGTTATTTTTTAAAATTAAACAACTTTACATCTTTTATAAATTAATCTTAACACCTTCCTCTATTTTTTTTTAATAGAACTCCTTCCTTTTGTATATAAATGACAATTAAAAGAAAATATAATTAATGATTTTCACGTCATCGGCGGCCGTCTATTTGGACAAAACAAAAAAATTCAAACCAATAATACATATAAAATACATTTGAACAAATGCTTGACGTCGTTTTCGATTAGACAATGAACGTGTTCCAACTTTTACCAATCTTATTATTTTATTATATTTGACTTTCATGTTATTTAGATTTTATTTTATTTTGAATTATCTTTATTTTATATAATATTATTAGTAAGTTTTTAATTAATTAAGTGAAAAATAATTGTACTTCAAGATAAATGTTAGAATTTGTATACATATAAGATGGAGCAATATGAGTATCTTTAACCATTCATATACTTATAATAGTATATGTTCATATATATTCTTAGCTTTTTGTGACAATACACACACACACCTTGCAAAAACAAAGTGATTAAACCCGAATCTCCTAGAATGAACATTATCCGCTTTTTACTAGGACAATTTGTTAGTTTTGTTATTTTTAAGTTTTAAATTGATAACATAATTAGTTTTTACATTTAATTGGTAATGTAGTTTTTCTAGGTATAATTTCAAAAAATGCATATAATGTTTGATTGAATAGTCATTTTAGCTTTTATTCTTTTTTTAAAGTAATTTAACCCTCGATTTTTATTTTTGGTCAAAATGGCCCTTCTCCGGATGAAAATTACTAGTCAACTAACGCTAAATGACGTGGCAAACCCACATGACAGTGCACGCCGCCGTAGCAATGTCATATGGGTAAATATACCGACTTTACAAATAACACATCGGTCAAAAAATACATTTATAAAATTATATAAAATATAAAATATTTTTTCTTTCGATATGTCATTCTGTCAAGTCACTTCAAGTTGTTTACCGTCAGTTGACTAACAGTTTTTATTCACGGATGGATCATTTTGTCCCAAAATAAAACATTAAAGGCTAAATTGTTTCGAAAAAGGAATAAGAGCCAAAATAACTATTCAGTCAGACATTAGGATATTTTTTGTCATTATGCTTTTTTAATAATGTTTCACATTTCGTTGACATGCAAAATTAGTATTGGTCGGGCACAATTAATTAGATTTTAGCGTAAATTGTCAATAGAAAATTATGTTATTATTTAAAATTACAAACTAATAGTGTTATGAATTTAATTTTATTAATAATGCTATAAAAGTAAAATGATCAAACTACATCAAATTAAAATAGAGATTAAATTATAAACTACGTATTAGTAGAATGTTGGGTGATTAAAATTAAGGCATAATGCAAAAAATTGGCCATAACGTTTGACTGAATAATAGTTATGGGCTATATTTTTTTGAAGCAATTTAACTATCACTATTTTATTTTGGGTCAAAATGGCCCATCTACGGATGAAAACAAGTAGTCAATTGACGATAAACAACTTAAAATGACTTGACAGAATGACATGACAGAAGAGAAAAATATTTTATATTTTATACAAAATTTTAAAATTATTTTTTGACTCAAGTGTCATTTTGTAAAGTCAGCATATTTGTCTATATGACATTACTATTGCGGCGTGTACTGTCATATAGTTTTGTCACATCATTTTAAGCTATTTATCGTCAGTTGACTAACAGTTTTCATCCGCATATGGGCTATTTTGAACCAAAATGAAACATTGAGTGTTAAATTGCTTCAAAAAAGAATATGGGCTAAAATAACTATTCAGTCAAACGTTAGGGACATTTTTTGACATTATGCCTAAAATTAAATAAAGAATTAACCTATTACGATCTAATAAAAAATTTATCACTCTGTTAACAAATGTTGGAGCAAGTTGTTAAGTCTCCCGTTGACATCCCCTCTCTAGGCCTTGAGTTCAATACCCAACAGGAGCATTTACCCTTCCCCTTACCTAAGTTGTAGGTATTGTTCAAAAAAAATATCACTCCGGTTAGGGTTGAGTATTTGATCGAATTGAATCGATTTTAGTTTTAAAAATTGAGTTAATCAAGTTGATGAAATATATTTTTAACTCAAATTTTATTTAAATTTTTTAGTCGAGTCAAATTGTTCAAATTTCTATCTAAATTTATCTATAAATATTTTATAATTTTACGACACTAATTGGTTCTAAATTAAACGGTTTTCTCTAATCATATATAATATAAACGTATTTTTTCATATGTGATAGCCCTATATTAGGCATAGTTGAGAGACTCAACTCAAACTTGAAAGTTAATCCACTGATTACTAAAAATTTTGAGTTATCTGAGTCTCATTTTATAACTCAAACTTTATTTTAAATTTTTCGAGTTAAGTTTCTAAAATTACAAATCGAGTCAAGTTGAATATAATCGAAAATTTTGACTTTTTCAAGTTGAGTCGAATTTTGTTTAACCCTAACTCTCACACTTTTAAATAATCAAAATAAAATAAATATTACTTGCTATTATTTATCAATTGATCTATCGAATGAAACCAAAAAAAAAAAATCCTTAAACAACAACTAGAACTTGAATATAAAATATTATAAAGAAAACGAACTAAGTTAAAAAGTCACTTCTATGACAAAATATTTGTGGGAGTAAATTGAATTAGAAGATTTCATATATTTTAGGCATAAAGTAAAAATTTGCCCCTAACATTCGAATAAATAATTATTTTTGGCCACTATTTTTTTATTTAAAGTAATTTAACTTTTAATTTTTTATTTTTATTTTCAAAAAATAATTTTATAAATATTTATTTTTCTGATTCTGTCAAGTCATTTCAAATTGTTTATTGTCAGTCCAATAATAGGTTTCATCCACAGAGGCGCCATTTTAACTCAAAATAAAACGTTGAGTTTAAATTGCTTAAAAAACATGTGCAAAAATGACTATTTAATCAAACGTTATGGACATTTTTTGGCATTATGTCTATATTTTATTCAGGTACAACTATCTCTTCGTTGAAGGCAAAATTAAATGAACATTTCCTTTTCGGAAATTATCTAGAAAAATAACCTCAAAGAAGATTATGTAGAATGTTATATTTTGATTCAAATTCTAATTGCTAATTAAGTTAAATTTTATTGTAACTCTAGTGATTGAAGATTACTTGGTAATTATGATTTACTTTAATAAGTAAATATCTATATTAGGTAAGAGATCTTATTGAATAAGGTTTCTTGGTGACCAAGTATTCGAGCCTATAAATATAGACTAGTTTTAACCTTTTGAATTATGAGAGATATGAGAGAGAATTATTCTAGAGAGATGTAATTATTGGTAGGTTCTCTACAATTATTGTGACCACGTTGTAGAGATGGATATTGTAGGATTGTTGGGAATAGTGTTTTGCTTCAACCGGGTTTTGGGATACATGAGATATCATGTATTTGTACTCTTCGTGTTCTCTGCGTTGATAGTAGATTGTTCGTTTCTCTCGTCCGTGGAGGTAGGCTATGCCGAACTACGTTAAATCTCGCATCCCGTGCAAGTCTTGGTCTATGTTGTTATCACTTTGGTTATTTTGCAGCATACAAAATTCCTAACAAATGGTATCAAAGCTATGGTTCTAGCTGCGCACTTTTGAAGGATTTTTTGCTACGGGTTTTGTGGTGAGATATTGGAAACATGCATGAGGACTATTGCTGCAACGAGTTTTCAGTTGCAAGAGGAGTAATTCTCAATCGATCCAACGATACTTAAACGAATATTTGGCTTGCGCAAGAATTGAAGTTGTTGAAGATTTAAAGACCAATGCTCGGATGAAATTTGTGTCAAATGGGAAATTTGTTATATTTTGACTCAAATTCTAATTGATAATTAAGTTTGGTTTTATTGTGATTTTTGCAGTTGGAGATTACTTGGTAATTAGGGTTTACTTTAATAAGTAAATATCTATATTAGGTGAAAAATCTTATTGAACTAGGTTTTTTGGTGACCAAGTATTTGTGTTTATAAATATAGACTAAATTTAACCTTTTGAATTATGAGAGATATGGGAAAGAATTACTCTCGAGAGATGTAACCATTTTTAGGTTTTCTACAACTATTGTGGCTACGTTGTAGATATGAGTATTGTAGGGATGTTAGAAATAGTGTTTTGGTTCAACCGGCTTCTAGATATGTACATCGGGTTTTGGGATAAATGGAATATCATGTATTTGTACTCTTCTTGTTTTCTACTTGATAGTGGATTGTTCGTTTCTCTCGTCCGTGAATGTAGGTTATGCCGAACCACGTTAAATCTTGTCTCTTGTGCATGTCTTGGTCGATGTTGTTATAGCTTTGTTTATTTTGCCGCATATCAAATTCCTAATCTAGAAAAATACCCTCTTTTAGTCCACAAACGCTAAACTCACGTCTTACCAAAAGCGAATTTTAAATTTGCGCTTAATTAAAAGCGATACCTGTGTAAAAAAAACACAAGAAATTAATTTTTTTATCAAGTAGACATTTTTCTACCTCTTGAATGGGTACAGTGATTTAATTTTGCCGTTCGTTGACCACTGTATTGCTCATATTTCTCTATAAATTCAGAAGGAAAGCTCTACGAATCTTGCAACTGATTTCATCACAATCAATCAATCACCATGGATTTCTCCACTCTGTTGCAACAAAACATCGTTTTTACCATTCTCGTCCCTTTACTCATCGGCGTCTTCATCTTCGGGGCTATCATCAGAGCCAAAAGCAACCAGAAAGACAATAAAAAACTGCCGCCGGAGCCTTCCGGAGGCCGGCCTCTGCTCGGTCACCTTCACCTGTTCGGAAAAGGCCAGCTCATACATAGAAAACTCGGGTCCTTGGCCGACGAGTATGGACCCGCCTTCTTGATCCGCATGGGGATCCACCCGACACTGGTGGTGAGCAGCTGGGAAGTTATAAAAGAGTGTTTCACCACCAACGACAAGGTCTTCCCCACACGGCCAAGGACCTTAACCGCAAAGATCATGGGCTACGACCACGCCCTGATGGGTTCCGCTCCCTACGGCCCCTACTGGCGCCACACGAGGAAAATCGCAACCGTCGAGCTCCTCTCCAACCGACGGCTCGAGCTGCTCAAACATGTTCGTGAAGCGGAAATCAACGTTTTCCTCAAACAGTTGTACGAGGAATCCGTGGCAAACAAAGGCGTTGCTGTCGTCCAAATGAAGGACAAGTTCTCGGATTTAGCAATGAACGTCGTAGTGAAGATGGTGACCGGAAAAGGATACGGCGGCCCTGACGGGAGAAACGACGAGGAATCCAAACGATGCCAAAGGGCGTTGAATGATTTCTTTTACCTTGCCGGGCTGCTCACAGTTTCCGACGCGATTCCTTTCCTTGGCTGGATCGATGTATTGACCGGAACCGTAGGTAAATTCAAGAAAACTGCCAAGGAGTTGGACTATGTGCTCGGAAGCTGGGTCAATGAACACCGTCAGCGGAGAGCCGCCGGAGATAACAAAGGCGAAAAGGATTTCATCGACGTTATGTTGTCGGTGTTGGACGACGGCAAGACTTCGAAAGAAGAGGCAGATATTACTATCAAGGCCACTTGTCAGGTACGTATGCGTATGCGTATGCGTATACGTTGACTCAATCTATTTTTCTTTTGGATAAAACGTTGATATAAGTTTAAACTATGATTATCAATTAATTAACCACCATTAACTTAACTTAAATACTATATTTGAATTGTCAACGATCTCTAGATCAAATAATTAAAATCTCACAGTTAACTCCTTTTATTTTCTTCTCTTCTTTTTTAAATTATGGGTTCGAAACTGATTAAGAGTAAATTTTCCCTCTCCTTCTCTAGACAAAAATTGTTAAAAAAATATTATATCTGAAATTTGGATATGAGGAATGGTTAAATTATAGTTTTCATCCTTTTACTATGCTTAAATTATAGACTTTATCTATTCTTTTGGTATTAGTCTCTCTACTTTAATATAGTATAATTTAGTCATGTACTTTTGTCACAACTGTGATTGCAGAGTCTTCTCTTGGGCGGTAATGACACCACGGTGCTGACCCTTACATGGGCACTATCCTTGCTATTGAACAACCGTCATGTCATAAAGAAGGCTCAGGAAGAACTCGAAGCTCAGGTAGGAAAAGACCGGCAAGTGGAGGAATCCGATATGAAGAACCTCCCATACTTGGATGCCATCGTCAAGGAAGCATTGCGGCTATACCCAGCAGCCCCTCTCTCGGCGCCACGTGAAGCCATGGAAGACTGCACAGTGGCTGGTTTCCATGTCGCGAAAGGCACCCGACTTCTCGTTAACCTTTGGAAGTTGATGAGAGACCCCAACGTCTGGGAAAACGCTTCCGAATTTAGGCCCGAACGGTTCCTTAATGAACATGCTGATTTTGATATCAGGGGTCAAAATTTCGAGTTCTTACCGTTTGGTTCTGGTAGAAGGATGTGTCCCGGTGTCACGTTTGCGATTCAGATCTTGCACTTGACGATGGCTCGTTTGCTTCATGGATTCGACTTGGGAACCGTCTCGGATGAGCCGGTCGACATGACTGAAGCACCTGCATTGACTCTCCCTAAAGCTGAACCGCTGGTGGTTACCGTCACTCCAAGGCTATCCCCCAAGCTCTATACTTAATTGCGTGAAATATTTAATATGTTATTGTGGTTACGTCGAATAATGTTAAAAGTCGGTTAACACTAGATGAATCACTAGAAAAAAAAATTAAAACATAAATAAAGACAATAATGTGATGAATTTGGAAAAGAAGACCCAATTTTTGTTTTGCGATGACACTTGAACTTAGGTTTTAGTAATAATATTAATTTTCATGTTTCCATTGGGTGCTTATGTTTTTGTTTCTTCATACATGTGATGAATTTGCAGTGATCGTATTGTTAAAAATTCAAAGTTCTAAGAAGAAGAAAATGGTTTGCTTGGAATATAATGGTTTCAGATGAAATTGGTCACAAGTCTTCTTTTTCAAATGGAAAATCAATAACCTAAGCTTCACGGCATGTTGTAAAAGGAGATGTAAATATATTTTAAATTAGTACTTTATTTAGAAATGAAAATCTATTTATTTAAACATTAATAAATTAAGATTGTAAGATAATAATCCTATAAATATACCATAACTACATCCTTGTTAATATACTAATATGTAAGATTGGTGGTTCACCCATTCGGGTTGAGAGCCACAGTGGACCATGGTTGGTTGTTGAGTCGGGCGGTTCATCCCTGGTTGACTTGGGGCCGAGAGACGTGAACAATGTAGAATGGGTGATCGAAGTTATGATCGAAATCATGTGGGAGAGAGAAAGAGTAATGGATGCAAGAGAGTCGTTGTATAATTGTCGTAATCCCTTTTGCCTTCGGTCTTGGGGGTATTTATATCCTCTTGGAGCTGTAGATGGAGTGATGTTTGACGAGATTGTGACAGGCCTAGTGATGACTATTGATAGGCTAGTAGATGATAGCTCGGCTGTCAGACTGTGAGCTCAGTTGACTTAGATAATTGTCTTGTTGTGGCGCATTGGCCGAACGCAAGAGTCTCCGGAGATATGGAGCGTCCGGGCTCCGTGGTGAAAGCATAGTGCGGGGGTGGTCTCTTCGAAGGCAGGATTTTCCAAAGGTGTTTGGCGGAGGTACTACACCAATCCTCCCTTAGTCGAAGGAGTGTCATAAAGTGACACTCAACTGAGACCGAAAATAATGGTTGGTTCCCGCCTATAGGAGAGAAACTTCCTCGGAATCAGGCATTATTTACAGTCACAATCATTGTCGTGACGGTTGTGTCTTCTAAACTTTTGTGCTCGTGTCATCTGGCTAGTGGTCGAAGGCGGGTGTAACATCCTCTATCCGGTCTGGAAAAAAAATTGAATTGAAAGTATTACCGAAAAACAAAACAAAACATACTTGCACATGTTTCAGAAAAACAATGCATATGGAGGAGACGTAGAGTAAAAATAAAAAATTAAAATTTTAAAATTATATTAAATTCATTTAGCGAATTTAAACTCGTGAACATACTATAATTTTAAATTATGTTTGTGAGTTTGGATTCGCTAAATGAATTTAATATAATTTTAAAATTTTGATTTTAAATCGTGCACTAACTATAATTTAAAATACATACAAAATATTGTTAACTATAATTTAATTATTAGATTTATTTAACTGGGTTAGATGTTCTTATGCATCATAAGTGTGTTATGTTTGAATCCCTAAAACCACATTTACTTCCTTTTTCTAGCATTAACAACCAGTTAACACATATATGAAATTCTATACTTCATATCACAAAAACATGCTTGGCCAGAGGTAAGCGCATGCCACTTTTACCAGGGGTGTCCTACTTCGAATCTTCGCAGCACTAATTCTTTGCTTTTGATTTTTCTTTCTCCAATCAGGTAACACCTGTCATCACCTGATTGGAGGAGGAAAATAAATTAATAAAAATAAATAAAGTCCTCCAATAAGATGGTGACTCATTTCACCACCTAATTGAATAATTAATTTATTTTATTAAATTTAAATTATGACTAAATTGATAGATTGTGTAAATAACGGGGATCAAATGTATAATTGTACCAAATTTATTTAACAGCCACGTTAGCCTCTCCGTTTTTTTTAACGGTTGATGACTTAATTGGAACCACTTAAATAGTTACGTGGTAAAATTGTCAAAATTAAAAGTATAGCGATCAAATTGACACTAACCTCATAATTAAGTGGTCATCTGTGTAGTTTACTTTTTTGATTCACTCATTGTTTATGAGTTTAACAATAAATTTGTACATGTATAATTGATACGTACGTATTGAAGTTTATCATTATATTTTATTTTGAATAATATAAATTTTATTATATTTTTAACATTATATGCAAATTTGCACGTTGCTTTTATTTTATTAGATTTTGCAACTACTTTTTTATTGGGTTTTATCATTCAAGTTTAATTTTTAACTGAAGTTTATCTCTCAACATTGATTGCGAATGATTCGGTTAATATAAATTTTGAAAATAAGTTCATCAATAGAAGTAATAAAACTTAACATTGACTTTTTATTTTAGACAGAAAAACTTGAAATTTTTATTTATTTTTATTAAATTGAAAGGTATTATATTCTCACACGGATATTTGAACTTATACAAGATGAGATAATATGAATATTATTAGCCACTAGGCCAATTAGTAGATCTCATCAACTGAAATTTCTGTTTATAAAGCACCAAAAAGATTAACTTTACTTCTTATATAAAATAAATATTATATTAATTTTTTATTCATAAACTATTTTGTTAATTAATTTACGAAAAAAATTGATGCACAAATCATGTAAATTATAATTTACACAAATTTGTTAATTTTAAGATTTAATTTAGGATTTATGATTTAAGGGTTTAGGTTGTGAAGGTTAGGGGTTTGGGTTAGAGTTTAGAATTTTAGATTGTATAATTTTAGTAGGAGTTGTGTAATTTTTTTTACAAAATATTTAAAAATAGAAAAAACTTTGATACACAGGTCGTGTAAACTTTAGTTTACACGTGTCTTTTAGTTTTAGGGGTTAGAGTTTTAGTTTAGAGTTTAAAGTTTAGGGGTTTAGGTTGTGTGGTTTAGAATTTAAGGCTAGTGTTTAGAATTTAGTGTATAGGGTTTAAGGTTTAGGGTTTAGTTTTTTAGGGTTAAGGTTAGGAATTTAGGATTTATGTTTTTATTGTGTAAATACACAGACTTGTATAAAATTAATTTTACACAGCCTGTATGTCAAAGTTTTACCCTTTAAAAATTATCATATTTTAATCAAGATTGAAGATTCATCTTCAATCCATTTAGAGCTAAAGGTGGTAATAAAACCCAATTAAAATTGAAATTAATAACAAGATTCAATAAACAAAAAGTAAAGCATTATTAAGAATACGTATTTATCACTTTAGTAATTTATCTGATCATCCGTTTTCATATTTTTTATTAAGTATAGACATTACATTTCTAAATTTTAAGGTAAATGTTGGAATTCGAACTCATATAAAATGAGACAACATGAGTATTTTTAACCACCCGACCAATTAGTGAATGGTCTTTTTGTATCGAGTTTAAGTGCTTGGTTTGAGATGATTAGGGATGAACATTCAATCGAGTCGAGTAAAAAAATTTCGAGTTATTGAAGTTTACGAGTCATATTTTATAACTCAAACTTTATTTCAATTTTTTCGAGTAGAGTATATGAAATTTGAATTGAGTCAAGTCGTTCGACTTTTTTGTTCAAATTTAATTGTAGATATTTATAATATTATGATAATGGTTAATTATAATTTAAATGGCTTTCTATAACCATGCACGATATACATGTTTCTTCATATTTTTTATATGAAAATATACATATCAGGTAAAACTGAAATACTCAATTCGAACTTAAAAACTAATTTACTAATTATTAAAAAAAAATTAAGTTATTCAAAAATCTCATTTTATAACTCAAATTTTTTTTCAAATTTTTTCCGATTCAAGTTAAATCAAATAAAAAAAGTTTATTTTTTTCTCATGATTACTTGTATATTCTGAAATGAGCACATTCCTTGGCAGAGTTTGCTGTGTTGGGAGTAGCTCGTAGTTCTTTTTGTTGGTACAATCCACCTATTTGAATTGCTCAAGGGCTGGATTTTGAATAATTGAATAATAAAAGAGAATTTTGAATATGAAACAATCAAAATCAAATAGAATGATGGCTGGAAAAATTGCTTAAATAAAATTCAAAAGTAATATTATGTTCCCGAAATTTCAATTAACAAAGGAAACATAATGAATAAACATTCATGTATCTATAACTAACTATAAAAGTCATCTCATGCCTCTCAATTTGGATTGCTCAAGGCCTAGGAACAAATTGAAATATGGAGTTTAATTAGAGGATTGTTCTATACTAACATATATAATTTTACACCTATCTTAACAGTTGGATAACTTAAATTAACAATAAAACATGAAAAACTTTTTTTTGAAAAAAAAAATAATTTTAGTTATCTGTTTATTCTCATCCGACGGTCCAAAAATGTATAAGACTAAATGAGTTTTACATGGTGTAAATAAATCTTAACTATCTCTACATATATAGTATTCAAAATGCACCAAACTCTGTTGAGAAGTGTATCTCTCACAAATAAAATTAAATTCAAACAAACCAAAATTCCGTAATATCAAAATAAACAATTATACCAGAGCAAATACTAAGCAGACGAAATTAATGATGAGATCTACTCCTTTGTGTTTCTTCCTCTTTTAAATCAATACCGCATTCTTTGTTTTTTTCACAAATTAACCACCTATTTGGTGAGAGTCTATACTCTGATCAATCTGAGTGTGCCTCATTCGGAATCCTAAAAATATAGTTCTACATATTGCAGGAGTTGGAGTCGTTTCATACCAACACATCAACGGGATCAGCAGTCATAATTGGTCAATCCTCCTCCATGGGTACATCGGGAATATCGAATCTGTCTTCCTCAATAGTTTTATTGATCACACGAACGGATGATGGTGAGATCAAGTCAAGGAAACAAAAAAACCCAACTCCACCAACAAACCAAAAATATAGAAAAACAGAGAAATGCAGCCCGGAGATGTCTTCAGAAATATACTGAATATCATCAATATTGAAGTGTAACCGAATGACAGTTACTCTCATGTAGGTGTAAACAAGATTGCATACAGATATAGGCAACTACGATGAACAAAAAAGAATGATATTTTCAACCGTACAGTTTAACTTATTCCCCATCAAAAAACAGTTAAAACACCCTACATCCTAGTTTGTGATATCTTGCTTTCTAGCGCATTGCAAGACATTCCATACCTTTACATACTAAGTTTAACTTATTCCTTGGAACACATTACTATGCATGGCATCTTTTAAAACCCTAAAGCAAATGAATAATTATAAGCAAGCACCATTGCCACGATAAATGAACAAAATTTTAAATCAACTCTACTTATATTCAGAGAAAAAAAACACCACTTGAAAAGAAAAGGATATCTAATAGCATAGGATCATCCTCCTTCTCTCCTCGATTGAGGCTGTTATCTAGCTCCCTCGTAATTTCAGGAGTAACCTATATTAAGAAGACGACAAGGATCACAGACCATCAAAAAAATGGAAGGCGAGAAGTTAAATGGTCACTATTATCAGTACCCATGTGAATGAGTGTGTGTGCGAGAAAGAGAGAGATGTCTTACTAATTTATGCTTTTGTGTCTCGAGTAGAATTCTGAGGTTATTTTTATCTTCCTTGCGCAGTTCATTTTTGTACCTGCATGTATTTAGATAAAAAAAAAATGTTGTATTACCAGGAGAGCAGGTGTTATGCGCTTCCTTCAAACAATTCAAATTTGAATAACATGTAAATCATGAAATATCCCTTCGCAATTTTAGGCTAATTCATCAGTTCAAAGCACAGAAGGAAATGTGCATCACCTGCACCCTCTTATTTATTTACTTTTTTTCCCACATGTACTAAGTTGAAACCTGAAATCTTTAGCTACAAGTATAATCTAAAAGAGAGAAGAAAATGTGGACGAGCAACAATCAAATCGCCAATCAAAGAAAATGACAACTGAAACAATATCTCGGCCTTCAATTTTCAATATACCACAATGTTCCTCCTCAATGAAAAGACAAGATAAAAAAAATGTCTCATCACTCTCTTACACGAACAGAGGTCTCCTTCAAGAAAGGTTTAAAACATTCAATAACAAAAAAGATCAAGAAATTTTAAGTGTCTGGACAATAAAACTACTATTCAACAATTATGAATGACAAGAATAGCAGAGCCACTGACCAGAAGTGTCATTATAGTTGTGAAAGGGAAAGGGGGGCAGTGCCTCTATTACTAGCCCTATTTTCTCTCGTCCATTTCCTCTCATTATTTTTTTTCAATCAGCAAAGAAAAAATAGGAATAATTCAATTGATGATGGGAAATAAAAAGTTTGTCTTCTAATCTCAAACTCATAATTAAATTTTGATCCATATTAAATGAACCGTGAAGTGAAATGCTCGAGACGAAAATGTTATCCCCAAAATTTACTGACCGTTGCACAAAAGCCAGAAGTGACTGATGCCATATTACAGGCATTGTCCTTGTATCTTCAAGAAATCTCATAAAATGAGCAACAACAGCATCAACAACCCGATATGGCAGAGCATATTTCTTCTCCAAAAGAAGCTTTATAAAATAACTGCAACGATTTACCAAAAAAACATTACACAGTAAGAAAAGGCACTAAAAAAAGAACTGTTCCTCATATAAAATGAAAGAGATATCAACAAGAGATCCGGACCAAAGAACCATTAACCTTAAAACATGTTAAGAGGTTCCATCCACTACCACCCACATTTTTCGCTTCAACAAGAGCACGTACGTCTATGTTCGAGCGCATGTGTATGTAAGGAGATAGACAGGGTAGAAGAAAGAAGAAATGTCAAAACATTATATTACCTTGTTGTACCACAGTATTCCATTCCTGCAAGCTTCATTAATGCAACACTGTAATTCCATTTACAAATTAGAAGTCTTCATAAAAATCATAACTTAACCAATTAAAATAAAAATCAAGCAGCCTTATGAGTGGAAATGGAATAAATCCACCACATTCATAACATCAAATTCATAACCTTGACCCAAGTCCCAACTAGAAATATAGATATATATATGTGATATGTTCCTAATTGAATAAAATTATAATCTTTTGTGTGAATTGCTCCAAGTACAACCGGGCAATTTCTTTTTTTTATTCTTTTTTTGTTTGTTTAAAAGAAAAGGTATAGTTTGTTTTTTGAAACTATATATTTTAAAATAACTACGAATGTACTAACAGATTTCGATAAAAAATAATCTGAAATTCACATCAACCAGTAACTTTGTAATTGAATTTTTTTTAGTTCAATCCAAACATGAAATAATATACAAGCAATTAACTTGCTTTTAAAGATTCATAAGCCCGGCCACCCTCGCAACCTTCTTCATTGTGTTTCTTCTAAAGAAAAGAACAAATATCTACAATGATAAGTACTAATTTTAAATGATTCTTACGGCAAAGGATAACTTCAGTTTCAACAAATTTTACCAAAGCCAGCAGGAAGATCCTCACCGGCAATTCCCATTCAGTCAGCACCTCATATTGTATTTCTTATTTAGACATAAATCTACTTCCAACATCCAGCAACTACAGTAAAAACTATTATAATAAGTTTGACACAACTAAACCAACAGTAAAATACCTTGAATGAAGCATAGGAATGGAGACTTTTTCAAGAACACTCCCAACGATAACTGCCTCCCTGAGATTGCATGTCCCCGACTGTAAGGTTTTATGTTAAAATAACATAAAACAGCCTATCATACAATCCAAATGTAATCTCTAACACACAGCCAATAGCCCAATTTTTATGTTAACCTTTTGCAAATAAAAAAATGAGAAAAGTCATGAAAAATCATTAAGCTGCAATATCAATATAAAAGAGACAACTTGATGCTACAAGCTGACAGCAGTAAAAGCAAAAAGGGAATGCACAATGAAGATAAAGATTACTTGATTTGGTAGGGTAGAAAAGTAAAAGGGTAAAACTTTGATGCACAAGCTGTATAAAATTAATTTTACACAAGCCTGTATATTTACACTATAAAAACCCAAATCCTAAATTTCTAACCCTAACCCTAAAAAACTAAACCCTAAACATTAAACCCTATACACTAAATTCTAAACACTAACCTTAAATTCTAAACACTGCAACTCTAAACCCCTAAATCTTAAACCCTAAACTAAAACCCTAACCCCTAAAACTAAAAGGCACATGTAAACTGAAGTTTACACAGCCTGTGTATCAAAGTTTTTTCTAAAGTAAAAATAGAAGCCAAAGATTCATTATGGCGGGCAGAAAGTGGCATACCTTACACAATGGAAACAATATCCCCTTGTTAAATGCAGCAGGTTTGTATAGAGCCTTCTTCAAAGACTGATATAAAGCAAAATGAAGTCGCTTATTCTTCCTAATATCATCTCTAACACGTGGAAGCAAGACTAGCCTATAAAAACGCTCTGCCTTCTTAGCACCCAAATTAGAAGCAAATATTCTTGTGGCTTGAAACATCGCATTTGGAGACCAATTCTCGGGCTGCGTCAAGTACAAAACATCCTCCCAAAGTTGCATTGAAGGAATGTGTTTAAAGGCTTTGGGCATTTTCCCTGCTGTGTATTTGTTCAGAAACTTGCCAACTCTGCACATTTAGTTCATATCCACATTTTAAGGGTTCTGAACTTTCTTTTATAGATACAAAAAGAATCTTATAAACAAAAGGGAGGAATATTACCCCTTGTACAAATCTATGAGAGACTCGTCCAACTTAGGCATAGGATGTGTTTCTGCAATTTAACAAATTGAACCATCAAACCTCATTTATCATGAGGCAAAATTCTTCCAGGATATATTAAATAATCAAATATAATCAACTTAAAAAGTTACCTGAAGCAACTTTTGCATCACACTCCTTGATCTTTTGAATTATAACATCTGCAAGTGTTCTCTGTGGACCAGCATCCTTTGACAAGAATGCCTCCAGCAATTTCTCATCATCCTCATCAATTTCCTCCTATAACATTAAATAAAAGTAGAGTATTTTGATTTACAAGAATAATTGCAATAATTTGCAAATAGCAAGCAAAAAATAATACTAAGAAATCCCTAATAAACTAAGGCACCATTGGCGCGTTGCGTCTGAGACTTGCTTCTATATCTCCAAATTGCTAAAAAGCTAACTCATATTTGACATTGTAACAAAATCCCAATATCTTCTACATGAAAATTAAAATTATAATAGTCCACAATTTCAATCAAAAGAAAACAATAACAGCAAATGGAGCGTAAGGCCCTAAAGAGCATACTAAGTAGAGATAATTAGTTCGGAAATTAATATTGACATGTTTCATTAAATCAAATTAAAAGATCAAATAAAATGTAGTTACTTCATAATTGCCAAATTGACTGTGTGTCTCAGAAAATCCACCAAAATCATCAATATCCTCTTCTTCTTCGTGCTTGGTATATTCTTCTTCAACCGAACCAAAAGCGCTCTTAGCGTTCCCTCCTGAAGCTTCCTCTTCTATTTCCTTCTGTTGAAGCAGCGCTTCTTTCAAGATTTTCGAACTCATCCCCGACGAAATCATCTGCAAAAAGAACACACGCACGCAGTTTTTTAAAAGAAAAATAAATTAGTAACAAAATACTAAAAAAACAAAAGAAGAAAATAAAAGGAAGGTAAATTTTACTTTGTCTTGCTTCTGGTGGTGTTTGGCAGCTTTGGAGTGTTTCTTTGAGGAGGCAACGGAATCGTTATCAGCCAAAAAAGGCTGTGGATTTTGGTTTCGCTCTCTTTTGTTCTTCGCCATTGACGGAGCTTTGGGGGAAAATATATGAAAAATCGATGTTTAGAAGAGATGGAAAGGAATGAGGCGCTATGACAATGAAAAGAAAGGTTGTGATTGAGTACCAGGTGGTTCAGAGTCAAGGGTTGGCGGCCAAGCAAGTTGGGACGGCGACTGAGGACGTCTGAATCGAAGGTGAGAGCAGGGTTGGCAAGGGGTTGCGTGGGTGACGGAGGCGATTGAGCGGCTGATGCAGGTCGGGAGATCCACGGTGTTAGGTGGTAGCGGCTAAAAGAAAAAGTTGGGTTTCTGATTTGATCACCCCCCAAGCTGCTGGACGAAGAGAACATATAAATTAAGGACAAATGAGGAAATCATGGGTTAGGCCCTTAAGTATCTAGGGTTTTGGAATAGAGCTTTAACATTTAGAAAATTACTAAATAATACCTTCAATTTTCAAAATTACGAAATTATCCCAAAATCCAATTTATAATTTTTGACAAAGCATTTCAAAATAAAATCCAAAAAATAAGGTTTTAGAAATTGAGAATCCCTACATTAGAATTTTTAATTTGAGATTTAAATATTTAAGGTTTCTAAATTAGGAAAAATTCGGGGTATTACAAAAAAGAATAAGACAGCTATGACAATGAAAAGAAAAGAGGTCAGAGGATTTTTATCTATTTTCTCCGGACATAAAATATATAAAAAAATTCTCACGCACGACAGTATAAAGATTTTGCTTGGTTAAGTAGAAAAGCGGAAAGGAAAAAAGAGAAAATTAAAAAGAAAATAAATTTAATGGTTGCTTGTTATGGTGGAAAATAAGAAAGGGTGTATTTTTTTTTTTTTGGTTCCTATACAAATAACTCTTTTTAAAATTGGGTGGAAAAGAGAAAAAAAAGTAAAAGCTATCCTACTACTATGATAATAAAATTATCAAACTATATTTAAAAAAACTATAATTTTATTTTCACCATATTTATAATTAATTTTTATAATTTCATCCAATATTTTTATTATGATTTAATTTTTTTCATGTTAGTCTTTAAAAATTTTATTAAATCTAAAATGTACCCTTATTTGTTTCTAATTTTATTATTAAATTTAATTCTTTTAATATAATAATATTTTTGTATGCATTATTCCCTAAAATATTTATTTAATTCGAAATTGACCCTATTTGATTATAATTTTTATAATTTTCTAATATTTTTTATTTTTGTTCAATTTAATCCCTCAAAATTTATTTAATTTTGAATTGAATTGACCTATATTTATTTCTATTTTATAATTTAGTCTAACATCATATAATTTCAAACTTTACGTTTTAGTCACTAATTTTATAATTGTAATTAAGGACTCATTTTAGCTCAAATTGACCTGAAACTTGGTCTATATGTCGATGATGATATTGATTTAATAAATGAAGATTTAATTTCACTTTTTGAAAAATAGGTCCCTTTATTTTATGAATGTTTTCAAAATGGCCCATAAACTACTTATTTTTGCAATTAACACCATATTTGAAATTCGATTTCAACACAAATTTACCATTAAGTCTAAGTGAAATTAATGAGTCTAAAATAGACCTGAATGAGTTTTTAACTTAAAATCCAACTTATAAATTATTTATATTTTAGCCCCTAAACCTCGATTTGGTTAAATTTACTTCGATTTGAACTTCTTTTTTTAGAAAAACAGAAGTATAAGATGTTTCTACTTGTATTTAAATTTTTGAATATTTTGGGATTAAATTTTGTAAAATTACCAAAATGCATTTTTGTTAAATCTCTTATATTTCTAAAGTTTTTAAAAGTTTATTTTCCCGGGTGACTTTAGTTAATTTTGTTCACTTCATTTTCATGTTGGTTGTTTACTTTCATGTAATCGAATATGCTTTTATTTTTTTAAAATCTGTTTTAGGCCACAAATGGGCATTTGTAGCATTTGATATTCAGGGTAGATTCGTCTGGACTGGGTATTAGGTGTTACATTTATAGTCAAACTCTCATGATTAAATTATACAAATATTATATTAAATTATAAAAAATTATATAGTAAATAAATAGAGGTCAATTTAGGATTAAATAAAAATTTTATGGATTAAACTAGATAAAAATAAAACCATATTTAAAATATTGAACTCAATTGCAAAAAAAAAAATTAGAAATGTATATGGGTCAATTTTGAATTAAAGAAAAATTTTACGGATTTAATTAAAAAATAAAAATATATTAAAATATTATATTAAATTATAAAAAATAGAAACAATTAGAAATAAATTTCAGATTAAGCAAAACAAATTTAGAGATTAAATTAAATAAAAATAATTATATTAAAAACATAGGACTAAATTATAAAAATTAAAAATAAATTATAGTGTTCAAAGCTTAATTTTCTTTCCTCTCACCTTTCTATTGTACCAAGCAAAGGAAAGAAAATAAACTTATTTTCTTTCTAGTTTTTCATCTTCTCAACCAAGCACACTGATAGAAAGAAAAAAATATATTTTCCATCTTTTTAATTTTCCATTACTTCAATTTTTTATCCTTCCAATTTTTTTTCCTCTTTACCAAGCAAAGTCAAAGTGTATTTCATCACTTAATGAATCTTGTGTTACAACAAAAATTAGTATATTGGCCTTCAAGTCCCAAAATCAAATAGAACCTCAGTTTTTAATATAATAATATTTAGTTCACGAAGTTGTCAACTTTTCTAACATAGTCTATTTTTATTGTTCATATTTAGCACAACTTGATAACTTTTTCCCTTGAATCTTTTTTATCCATATTAATCTCAAAATTAACAAATTTTCCCTATTTGATCCCTAAATTTGGGTTCTGTTAAAGACTAAAATGTGTGACAAAATATAAGTTTAGGGACCGAATTGAGAATAGTCGTCAAATTCTCATACTAATGTTGGTAAAGGGAACAAGTTGAGAAAAAATTCAAGTTCAAACACTAATGTGGACTAAAACATCTAGGGACCAAGTTGAGAAAAATTGACAGGTTTAATGACTAATTATTTTTATCTTTTTTAATGGCATAATGCCAAAAAATGTCTCTAATGTTTGACTGAATAATTATTTTATTCTCTATTCTTTTTTTGAAGAATTTTAACCATTAATTTTTTTTTTATTTTGGATCAAAATGACCCATCTGTAGATGAAAACGGTCATTCAACTGAAGACAAACAACTTAAAATGACTTAACAGAATGACACATAATCAAAAAATTATTTTATGTTTTATACAATTATTTTTTAAACATTATATATAATATAATATAATGCTTATAATATAATATAATGTTAAGTGTTTGTCAATGTTTAGTGTCTTCATTATGGTGTGATGGTCGGTGCATGTGGTCAGTAGTAAATTTATAATAGCGAACAAGCCCGGTTCAAAAAACTGAATTTATGTCCAAAACATACACCATCAAAAACATAATGTTTTCATTATTCATCAATTAAGACGAATTCTCCTTCTTTTCGTAGAATCAAAGCCATCTATGATTGAGGTGATAGTAAATTTTTTAACAATTTCTTTTTTAATGTACACAAAAAAGTACTCTGAAAGAAAGCCATTCTTCATCTTATTTCGTAGACTACTCTTGATAATTTTATTGCTGAAAAGACTCTTTATTTAGTTGTTGTACTAGTAGGAATAGTAAAATAAGTCGAATCAATCTATCAACAAAGGGGTATGAAAATGATTTCTCACTTTTTGAAAATTTTTGACATAATTGAGTTATGGTGCTCAAATTCTTCATCTCTGCATAATTAGGAACGTCACAAAAAAACAGCTCAAGTTCTGTAATAACCCGTTTTGACCTAAACCTGTACAACCCGACCCATTAACCCTAAAGTTACCAAAATACCCTTAAAACCCTAACCCTAATCTAATATCCACCCGTCGTCGCACCTTCTGCCGCCGATCATCCACCGCCGCCGTCACTTCACCGGCGACCAAAACAAACCCCAAACTAATATCTAACCCATAAACCCCAAACTAACCCTTAACCTACCCTAAACTGACCCATACCCTATTTTCCAACCATCACCTGCCGAAATCTCACCCAAAACCCAGAAAATTCGGTCTCCAAATCTGCAATCAACAAAAGAAATCATTTTTTATTTTGTTTGTAAACGGTTATATAAGAATCGAAATCACAAATGTAATGAGGGGTCTGAGAAGAAAAGAAAAACATAGAGTTCTGGGGCTGATATTCAAAAAAATGAGAGAAAATGGGGATTTTCAGATCGAGAATAAAAAATTTGTAAGATTTCTTGGATGAAATAAATATTTCGAAATCAAAGCCTTATTTCTTTTACCCATTTGAGATCAGAGTTTTTTTAAACGAAACCTAGATTTATTTTTAGAATCTTGAATCAAAGGAGTTTGAATCATACCTGGTTGTTCAAGTGCCGCCGTGACCATCGCCGTGACGCCGAGCCACCGTTGAACGACATATCATGGCCGGCCGAGCATGGAGGCCTTCCCTGATGCGGCGCCTTCGAGTGAGTGAGTGAGAGGGATGAGAGGAAAAATTTTAGGGTTTGGTATTATCAGTTTCGAATAAAAACTAAACCTATCTTAATATTTTAAACCTGTTGAGCCAAACGACACCGTTTGGTGTCTATGTTTTATAAAAGTGGTCAAATTACCACATAAGTCCCCAAGATTCACCCCGCCTTTATTTTTGCATGCGGTCTAATTACCACATCAGTCCCTCTTCTTTCTTCCCGCTTTTCTTTTTATCCCTTATTTTTGTTTTTCTTTATTTTCGCACTCTAATTTGCTTTTCATTTTAATTTGGTCACATGTTTTGTGTTTATTTAATTTTAGTACTTTAGTTTTAATTTATTAATTTTCAGTTCATGCATTTTGCATTTGTTCCGTTTTAGTCCTATTTTTATGTTTTTGCCATGTAATTTATTTTTAATGCATTTAGTCCTTAATGTTTAATTTCATAATGTTTTATATGTATTAAATTAGTTTATGCCATGCATCACTTATTATTATTATTATTATTATTATTATTATTATTATCATCATCATTATTATTATTATTGTTATTATTATCATATTTTATGTGTTAGATTCGTTTTATTTATGCGATTGATATTTATGTATTTATGTTATATTAGTATTTTATTATGTTAGTATTTATTTATATGTGTATCGTATTGTATTTATTTATGCTTGCTATTTTTAAATTGCATTTTGAAAATATAAATTGTCAATGCGGTGCCCTTTTATTCGAGCGTAAATGGGGCCAGTATCAGGCATAGTGATAGTGGTTAGGCGTTTACTCTCGAATAACGGGGCTTTTAAAATTTACTCGCACATATAACCAAATTTTAATTTAATCGTCACTTTAATCTGGAAAGTCTAATATTAATAAAGCGGTAATTATTAAAGTACCAATTTTGGGCAGTGTGGGGGGTGCTAATCATTCCCCATCCGTAACTGACTCCCGAACCCATCAATTTTAAATCTCTGGTTTTTACGGTGTCCGGTCCACCTTGAGTGGCCGGTGGCGACTCCATTTTTAAATAAAACACGGGTTTTATAAAACTCCACGCGGAAGATATTATTTTCAAAATATTTTCAAAATAAAAAACACCTTTTTTAGCGAGTGGGACATCGCTACAGATGGAGACTCCGCTGGGGACTATTTTTGTTTTTTCAAAAAATAAGAGAGTCGAGCTTTTTTCAAATAATTACCGTTTTAGTAATATTAGAAGTTCCGGATTAAAGTGACGATTAAGTTAAAATTTGGTTATAATTGCGCGTTTATTTTAACGCATTTAAAATTTGGCATATAAACCTGTCTTTTTAAGTGGGGGAAAACGCTAATGCTTTCGTGAGGATATCGTTCCTCCGTGTAGGCCTAGCAAGTACCTTCGGGGCTCGAGTACCTTACGCTTTCGTAAGGATATCGTTCCTTCGTACAGGCATAAGCGAGTGAGTCCCCCTGAATTGAACCCGGTTGAAAGGAGCCTATAATGGGTGATGATCGGGGGCCTTGCTACTTTTAGTAGAGGACAACAAGGACAATTCGGGTACCTCTTAGCACCAAAACTGCATATAGTGAGCCGTAGGAGCCAACCCTTTAGAGCCATGTGAAACTCTGCCTAATTAGTGGTCACCCTATTTAGGCTCTGGTGCCTTATTTCTTGTTTATGTACATTTTTTTATTACTCTATTTATCATTTGTTTTGGTAATAACTTGTTTCATCTTTATTTTATTCTCATCGTATCGATTTCATCTGCATCATTACACGACATCATCACAATCTTAATTTTGCATTGCATTCACATAAATCATTTTGCATGTAAAACACATTTTGCATATAGATGGATCAATTTTAAAATCGGTCCTCGGGATGTCCTGCGTCATTAATACTAGAGAAAGAAAAGTCGGCCAATTCAACACCATTACCAAACCTCCACAAGAACTCAGTCTGAGGGCATCTCTCGACAAGTGCCAAATTCCAACACACCTTTCACTCTCCATCACCGAAATTAACCTACCACCTTTCATCCTTCAAAAATCATTCACACTCACCATTTCCAACCGAAAACACAATAAAGTTTTTTCCAGCCCTTCAACTCTACCATTTTATCCAAAGCCATTAAAAAAACGAAAGCCGAGCAAACATTTGCTACCATTCTTTTAGAATCATACCTCCACATCCCAAACGCTAAACACCAATCGCCATCTACAGCATTCCACCTAATCCGAAACTGATAAGCGGCCAGGAACCAACATGACAAATCATAAACCCAACTTAAGAGGCAATGCAACACGTTCACGAGAGCACTGAAAGTCATCCAAAAAGGCGATAATGCAACTCAAAGTTGAAACATACTACAAAGGCATTCCCAGAACAATATGTAAAAGTTTAGGGGGCATCTAAACAGGAAAATGAGTCCAAAGAAGATGTTCGAAGCCGAAGAAGGTTGAGGCACCGCCACACAAAGGACCAAGATCCCGACATGACCAGTCGAGAGTCAGGGGCATCCCTTTAAAGACCAAAAAAGTTAAATCATGTCGCATTCACGCATTTAGTTGCATTCATCTTGCATTGAATCATTCTTGCATACATCATACATTTAGATTAGGTGCATACATTTAAGTCGTCATACATTTAGGATAGATATATGCATTTAGGCATAAAATTAGATGTATTCATGCATTTTCGCTTGTACATAATAAGTCTACGAAAGGGATCGAAAAGCCTCAGCCATGGGGGCAACAACACGACGGCCAACCTTAGTCTCAGAGGAGGCCAAACACAAAGAGGATGTTGAAATATCAATAAAAGGTAACAGTGACAAATTTTGTGAACATTTTACTGATTAATTTTTTTTCCATTTTCAGGTCATACCTCTCCGCCAGTAGAGCAACAGAAGTAGCCTTTTTCAGATATTGCCTTCTTCATTGTTGATAGGATAACATTTTCAGATTTTGCTTTACCGTTGATGGTGCAGCAGTATAGACATCCTGAAGATCTCGTTTCTCCGTTGATGGTGCAACAGATCCGAACCTTTCCCCTAGCATATCAAATTTCTATTCAGGTCTTGTTTTTCCGTTGACAGTGTAGCCAGACCTAATTTTTTCTCGAGTTTTACTTCTTTGTACAGTTCAAGAAAAGAAAAATCATCAAAAAAAAAGAATTGAAAAAATTTTGAAAAAAAGAGAAGAATGCAAAGAAAAATTGGAAAAAAATCAAAAAAATCAAAAAAATCAAAAATCAAAAATAAAAAAATCAAAAATAAAAAAAAATCAAAAGGAAATTTATCAACTTTCATCATCCGATCTAGTCTTCCGCTGATGGAGTGGCTAGGTCCAAGCTCCCGTCGTCCTCAGATCCTGCTCTCCGCTGATGGTGTAGCCGGTTCCAAGTCGTCATTATCCAATCCAGTCCTCCGCTGATGGAGTGGCCAGGTCCAAGCTCACGTCGTCCTCAGATCCTGCTCTCCGCTGATGGTGTAGCCAGTTCCAGGTCGTTATTATCCAATCTAGACCCTCTGCTGATGGAGTGGCTAGGTATAAGCCGTGGTCCTCAGATTCTGCTATCTGCTGATGGTGTAGCCGGTTCTAGGGCGTCATTATCCAATCCAGTCATCCGCTGATGGAGTGACTGGGTCCAAGCTCCCATCGTTCTCAGATCCTGCTCTCTGCTGATGGTGTAGCCCGTTCTAGGTCGTCATTGTCCAATCCAGTCCTCCACTGATGGAGTGGCCAGGTCCAAGCTCCCACCAGGTCGTCATTGTCTAATCCAGTCCTCCACTGATGGAGTGACCGGGTTTAAACTCCCGTCGTCCTCAGATCATGCTCTCCGCTGATGGAGTGACCGGGTTCAAACTCCCGTCGTCCTCAGATCATGCTCTCCGCTGATGGTGTAGCCGGTTCCAGGTCGTCATTATCCAATTCAGTCATTCGCTGATAGAATGGCCGGGTCCAAGCTCTCGTCGTCCTCAGATCCTACTCTCCGTTGATGGTGTAGCCGGTTCCAGGTTGTCATTGTCCAATCCAGTCCTCCGCTGATAGAGTGGCTGGGTCCAAGCTCTCGTCGTCCTCAGATCCTGCTCTTCGCTGATGGTGTAGTCGGTTCTAGGTCGTCATTATCTGATCCAGTCCTCCGCTGATGGAGTGGCTAGGTCCAAGCTATTGTCGTCCTCTAATCTTGCTCTCCGCTGATGGTGTAGCCGATTCTTGGTCGTCATTATCTAACTCAGTCCCTCCGCTGATGGAGTGGCTAGGTCCCAGTTGCTGCTATCCTACTTCTCCCCTGATGGTGTAGTAGGGTTCCAGTTAATGTTCTGTTTCTCCGTTGATGGCGAGTAGGGTCCAAAATGTTATCATTCGATCTTACCCCTCCATTGATGGCGAGGTTAGATCAAACTTTACTGATTTTCAAGTTCTCTTTATTAATGTTGTAGCTAAAAAAATCAAAGACAAAAAAAGAAGAAAAAATCAAAGAAAAAATGAAAAAAAATCAAAGAAAAAATGAAAAAAGTCAAAGGAAAAGGAAAAAAGAATAAAAAATCAAAAAAATCAAAGAAAAAGAAAAAAGAAGAAAAAATGAGAAAAAATGAATGAAAATTTATCAACTTTTATCGTCCGATCTAGTCTCTCCGCTGATGGAGTGGCTAGGTACAAGCTATCGTCGTCCTCTGATCCTGCTCTCTGCTGATGGTGTAGCCGGTTCCAGGTCGTCATTATCCGATCTAGTCCATCCGCTGATGGGGTGGTTGAATCCATGTTACCAACGTTCTCCAATCTTACTTCTCCATTGATGGAATAGTGGGGTCCAACATCTATCTTTCGACCCGGTCTCTTCGTCGGTGTTGTAGCTAGGTCGTTTTTACTCTCGTATTACCATGATGAAAATATGAAAAAAAAACAAAAAAAAAGAAAAGAGAAAAGAAGGAAAAAGTTGTCAGTTTTCTGATCTTGCCTCTTCATCAGAGTTGTAGCTGGATCAGACATCAAAACTTTCGTCCATCGATCCTGCCTCTTCGTCAGTGTTACAGTTGGATCGAATTTTGTAGACCATGCCTCTTCGTCGGTGTTGTAGCTGGGTCAAGTTTTCTTTAGGTATTATTGTCGTCAATAACATAGTAAGCCGTACTCATTTTGCTTCCCCAACAGACAACCCCATATTTTGAAGATTTCGCTTCCCTATGAGTGACAGAGTAGATCAATCAAGACAAGAAAAAAGACTTGCATCAAAGAGAAAGAAGAATCTACTGAAGAAAGAAGACATACGTCAAAAGGGAAGAAACTCAGTCAGACCGGACAAAATAGGTCATTTTTAGTCTTTGCTCTATTGTTGTTACACAACAATGAGCAAAGAGGGGCAACTGTAATAACTCGTTTTGACCTAAACCCGTACAACCAGACCAATTAACCCTAAAGTTACCAAAATACCCTTAAAACCCTAACCCTAATCTAATATCCACCTACCGTCGCACCTTCTGATGCCGATCATCCACCGCCGCTGTCACTTTACCAGGGACCAAAACAAACTCCAAATTAATATCTAACCCATAAACCCCAAACCAACCCTAAATTAACCTATACCTTATTTTCCAACCACCATCTGCCAAAATCTCACCCAAAACCCAGAAAATCCGGTCTCCAAATCTGCAATCAATAGAAGAAATCATTTTTTATTTTGTTTGTAAACGGTTATATAAGAACCGAAAATCACAAATGTAACGAGGGGTCTGAGAAGAAAAGAAAAACATAGAGTTCTGGGGGCTGATATTCAAAAAGAAAGGGAGAAAAAGGGGATTTTCAGATCGAGAAGAAAAAATTTGTAAGATTTCTTGGATGAAATAAATATTTCGAAATCAAAACCTTGTTTCTTTTATCCACTTGAGATCAGAGTTTTTTTAAACGAAACCTAGATTTATTTTTAGAATCTTGAATCAAAGGAGTTCGAATCATACCTGGTTGTTCAAGCATCGCCGTGACGCCGAGCCATCGTTGAACGACATATCATGGCCGGCCGAGCATGGAGGCCTTCCCTGATGCGGCGCCGTCGAGTGAGTGAGTGAGAGGGATGAGAGGAAAAATTTTAGGGTTTGGTATTATCAGTTTCGAATAAAAACTAAACCCATCTTAATATTTTAAGCATGCTGAGCCAAATGACACTGTTTGGTGTCTATGTTTTATAAAAGTGGTCAAATTACCACATAAGTCCCCAAGATTCACCCTGCCTTTATTTTTGCATACGGTCTAATTACCACATCAGTCCCTCTTCTTTCTTCCTGCTTTTCTCTTTATCACTTATTTTTGTTTTTCTTTATTTTCCCACTCTAATTTGCTTTTCATTTTAATTTGGTCACATGTTTTGTGTTCATTTAATTTTAGTACTTTAGTTTTAAGTTATTAATTTTCAGTTCATGCATTTTGCATTTGTTCCGTTTTAGTCCTATTTTTATGTTTTTGCCATGTTATTTATCTTTAATGCATTTAGTCCTTAATGTTTAATTTCATAATTTTTATATGTATTAAATTAGTTCATGCCATGCATCACTTATTATTATTATTATTATTATTATTATTATTATTATTATTATTATCATCATCATCATTATTATTATTATTGTTATTGTTATCATATTTTATGTGTTAGATTCGTTTTATTTATGCGATTGATATTTATGTATTTATGTTAGATTAGTATTTTATTATGTTAGTATTTATTTATATGTGTATTGTATTGTATTTATTTATGTTTGCCATGTTTTAAATTGCATTTCGGAAATATAAATTGTCAATGCGGTGCCCTTTTATTCGAGCGTAAACAGGGCCAGTATCAGGCGTAGCGATAGTGGTTGGGCGTTTACTCTCGAATAACGGGGCTTTTAAAATTTACTCGTACATATAACCAAATTTTAATTTAATCGTCACTTTAATCCGGAAAGTCTAATATTAATAAAGCGGTAATTATTAAAGTACCAATTTTGGGCGATGTGGGGTGCTAATCCTTCCACATCCGTAACCGACTCCCGAACCCATCAATTTTAAATCTCTGGTTTTTACGGTGTCCGGTCCACCTTGTGTGGCCGGTGGCGACTTCATTTTTAAATAAAACACGGGTTTTATAAAACTCCACGCGGAAGACATTATTTTCAAAATATTTTCAAAACAAAAATAAAAAACACTTTTTTTTAGCGAGGGGGACATCGCTACAAGTTCTTATTTCAAATGATAGTACTTCTCTGCAAGACTATGATTTTTTCCACATTGAAGTGCTTATGGTCACACGAAGGACTCGAAGCCATACTTAAAACAAGCAACTATGTTGTTTGCTCACTAAAACAACTATTTAGTTTATACAGTTGTTGATCCTTAGTAACCGTAAACACATTCACTCTATAATGGTGCTCCACTGAAACAATAACTTTATTACGATGAGATCGAATATATCAAAATAAGTATCATTATATTAGGGACCAAAGTGAGAGTGGCATGTTTATTGTAAAATAAAAGTATTTTATGTAAAATACCTTCATAACCATCGTCTCTAAAATTTTGAATTAAAGAACCTTGTAATAGCAACTAAATCCATCACATTTAAAGTATTTTGTGACTTTTGATTTTGTGGTTGTGATAGATGCGCAAATAGTGCAAATATACATATCACTCAAGTAATAAAGATTGAGTATCGTCTCCACATAGATTGGTTGGAAAATTAGTTCAAGATATTGCACACATAAAAATAAAAATGCAGTGTTCGAAAGAATATGAACAAAGTATAAAATGCTACGGCAAAATTAAACTTAATTGAGCGTTTGGAGATAAGGTAAAGCAAACATCACAAACAATAAGGGAATAACACCCACGATGATAAAGCATGCTGGATTTACTAAAGAATCATATGCTTAACTGCTATAAAGTCCACTGCACAGATTGTTGCCTTATTGCTCGATAGAGCTTCCTAATGAGCCTCTACACTGTCTAGCAAGAGACTGAAAATGCTAGAGCAATACATGTCTACGTAAACCCTAGTAAAAAGTTATCTATTAAACATACTCCTTTTAGTCGTTTAAACCCCCTTATGTTAAGGTGAGTTAGGGTCTAAGCTTATCAGCTAAAAATCCCGTTGTTCATTGGATCTAACATAACTTTATCGATCTTAGGCATTATAAATAGATTAAGGCCAACTTTCGAGAGCTCTTACAAATCCAGACAAGAAAAACAATGAACAAAGCAAGGAAAAATCACCTAAACCCTAAACCCTAAAACATAATCATCCAAAATAAACCCAAGCCAAGGAAAAATCAGTTCATGGATAGGTACAAAACATCCATTAAATTAATATTCAACAAGCATTTCTAAAAATAATGATGAAATAAACACAAGGAAGAATTCTTTGAAGACTTTAAAACCCCCTAGTAAAATCCCCAAGTTGAATGCAAGCTTCTCCAACTTTCCAAGATTCTTCTGAGAGCTTGGGAAGCTTCTAGGAGCTTATTTTCCTCCAACAATGGTGGCCACCCAAAAAGAGAAGAAGAAAGGTCTTTTTAAATGATTTTCAGCTCGCTTGAAAAATAGCCTTTTTCTTTCTTTTTTTATAGTGGAGGTTTTTCCTCTTAAATTTTGATGCCCTCAAAAGTTAAAATGACAAAGAATTTTAAAATATTCCTTGCACGTGTAAGATATGACAGACTGAGAGGGGAACATTTGTTGGGTGTACAGCTACAATTGTCCTATTTTATCTTCTTGCTCCTAGAATTGTTACAGCAAAAGCTTGACTACCACCACAGCTTTGCCTTGACATACACCATCCTTAGTGGGCATTTCAAATATGTACATAACCATCATAAAAGTACAACTTTTCCCCACATCACATCATCTTTTGATAATATCATTAAGCACATGAGTAAACCCTAAGCTATAATTTAAAAATAATAATATAACCATTTATAATATAAAAAACAATAAGGCATTCAACAAGCAAATCACTTTAATCATGATTTATGAACTCCAAGTTGAAACATAAGACATTTAACAAAGAAAGCACTTTAAAAGCAGAGAACATCATGACAATGACCAAAGCATAAAACACTAAAGGACAAAAGTTGTGCTTCAGCCAGCAAACTCGACAGATTTAGAAATTAAAAAACATCAAGGAGCGGCACTTATAAACTCAAAAAGACATGAATCATTTATTAAGAAACATACAATCAAAATTAAATTTTGTATATCAAAAATTTTATTTTCTTGTGAAATGAAAAATGAATAATAAAGTAGGAAAAAAAATCTTATAATGAAATTGGAAGAAAATTTTAGGGTAATCTGGTCATGGAAGTCTGGAACAAAAAATTAAAAAAAGAAAACGATAAGAAAATTAAAGAAGTCTAGCTTTCAAGTTTCAAATTTGAGGTAATCTGGTAATAGAAGTGAGGAACCAAAAAATTGTTTAACAACGATAAAACATAGGTAAACAATTTCTTAAACTTAATAAAAAATATTTTTTGACGCCTGGGGTGAGTCATGGCCTTGGCCCACATCCGCCCTGGTAAGAGATGAGTAAATATGAGATTTCTATGCTAGAAGTTGAGAGGGTGAGCTTAACGGTGAAGAGTAATCGATGTCTCCTAATAACACTACAACAAAACAGGTTTTTAGCGGCTTTTTTAGTCATATAAGGACGTTTTTAAGCACCACTAAAAACCTTAACGACATTTGTGAATAAAAAATGTTGCAAAATGTCGAGTTATATACCTTAATCGCTAAAAACCCTAATGACATTTATTCCTCCAAACATCACTATACACCATGTTTTAGTGGCATTTGGAGAACACACACCACTATATAACTTGTCTTTAGTGACTATGTATCTTCTTCACCCAAATCCTATGGTGACGTTTGTCTTTAGTGGCGATCTATACTTGCACTTCGCTTTTTTATAAAGTTTTAGTAAGATATAAATGGAGCCGATGTAGGATTTAAACATTTAAATCCTATTACGGCATTTGTGTAACAAACGCCACTAAGTACACGTCCATAGCGGTATTTCCCAAAAAAACACCACCATATATCAGTCTATCACGGCGTTTATTCAAAAATGATGTACAAATTTAGCGACGTTTACTCAAAAAAGCCGCTAAAAACCTGTTTTATTGTAGTGTAAAGATCTTTCAATTTTTTGTTCAATGTGGACTCAACGTTTCTACAATACCAAGCATATGAAGACTCGCATGAAAGGTTTATCTAAAACATCAAATAAATTTACTTTTAAAGATGTAGGTCATAATCTTTTGTTAGTTTGTTTTAAATAAGAGATTGACTTGGACCAGATCATGAGTGGCAAGCCTTGGATGTTTTGAAAGATTCTGATAATGATTGAATGTGTTAAGGGATTCTACTAATAAGGATTGTTTGATGTTGATGATGACCACTTTGTGGGTTAAGCTAGTTTATTACCCGTTAGGGTTTGATCGAAACGGATTTAGTTGTCATGATAAGTAGTTGCAGAGATAAAACTAGGAATAAACAAAATGAGGGGCAAAGTATCCTAACTTCTGTAGGGACCTTTTTGAAAATTAAAATTTATAAGTTTTAAAAGCCGCTAAATATATTCTGAAAATTCTTTGAAAAAATGGGGTAGTTTTGAAAAATCTGGGTGTTGTTGAATATAAAATGAAAAGTTGAAGATGATTTGGAAATTAAATGATGGTTGGAGTCGCCACCGGCCACTAAAGTAGGCCGGACACTATAAAACCAGATATTCGGTTGAAAATGGGTTCGGGAGTTGGTTACGCGTGGGAAGTATTAGAACCTCATCACGCCCGAAATCGGTATCAAAATATTTGTTGCTTTTAACGGATGGAAATTATCGAAATTTGAATTGAATTTAATTAAATGGTTTTAATTAGACGGCTTTATCAAATTGATGGGTTTTGAATTAATTAAACGTTTAATTAATAAGGGCGACTGTACATCAGACCGTATATTAAACCGACATCGAATAAAATTGACTGTCGTGTTAATTTATGGTTCGAATCGAGTACATCACCTTTACGCATGATGCAAACAGTTAGAGATAATGTAATGACTTGTCAAATTTTTATTTTGAATTTAATTTACCTTCAGACGGTAAGGATTAATTTGAATATTTAGTTAACATCCAATGAACCAGGACTATTACGACATAAATATCGGAATTAATAAATACATCCTTTTTATGATTACGGTACTTAATTAACAATGTGAAATTAATAAATTAAGGTGAAATTGATGGCAATTAAGATGCATGACAAAGAATTGCACAAAGTAAAACCCTAGGCCCACTAAAGCCCTAGCCTAAAAGGCCCAAATTATGAAAATTCAAATTAATGATCTAATTATTGACTAGATTAGACTAATATTAACCCTAAATTAATTAAATCCTAAAACTAGAAAAACCTAATATTTTATGAATTTTCTTGAATCATAATAATTAATTTGATCAATTTTAAACTAGTATCCCAATAAGCCAAGGATTCTATTTAAAACGAATCGAATTAATTAATTATGATTTTATTAAATTTTATCTAAGTCAAATATTAAATTTATCCTAAGAGGTAATTAAGAGACGTTCAACTAATTCAATGAATTTAACATTTATCCCAATGAGCTAAGGATAAATTTAAATTAATTAAATTAATTCGAACTTTAAATCTAACTATAGCTCTAAAAAATCTAATTCTAAATTTAATTTAATTAATTTTAAAATTATGCCCCAATAAGCTGAGCACATAACTCAAATTAATTAAATTACATTAAACCCTAAACTAACTTAAAGAGGTATAACCTAACACCTAAACTAAATTCATTTTAATTAATTTAAACACATACCCCAATAAGTCAAGGCATGTTTTAAATTAATTAAAATAAATTCTAAAAAACTAAACTATCCTAAGAACACATACAAGCAAATAATAAATTAAACTACATTCAACAAACAAAATAGAACACAAACAAATAAATTAAGCTAAAACACATATACGAAAAATACTTTAATAAATAAAAAGGATTATCAACAAACTCATAATATTTCATTAAATCATAAAAAGGGTTACACAATAAATAAAAAGGGAAAAAATATCAAAATCCAAATATGCTCGGTCAATTAATCTACGGATCGTTGTTGTTGGGGTTTGAAAAACTTGATTTAAGGGCTTATGTTCGAATGGAGAATTTAGGGGCTTTGGAAATTGCCGTTTCAAATGGCAGTGTGGCTGTGTAAAAAAATGCATTTCGAATGGTTTTTTGAGCTGAAAGGTGAGTGAATCATGGAAATGAAAACTGTAGGGTGTTGCGGCTGTGGGAATTGAAAAATGGGGTAGGAATAGTGAATTTTTTTGGGGTGTTTTGGCTGTGTGTGGTGCGGAGGCAGTGGCTTTGGAGGTTTTGGGGCTGTCGAATGGGGAAATAGTTAAAAAAATGCAGGGTGGTATTATATATATATTATATTAATTTTTTTATCCCATAAGATAGAACCAATGAGATTCAAGATCTTATTCACCAAGTAGTTTTCAACTAATGGGAGTGAGATATTCATCATTCCAATGAGAGTAAAGCTTTAATGAGAAAGGGGTTAAGATTTTTATTTTTTTGTATTTTTTATTATGTAAAATACTATATAATAGGTCATGTAATTTTACGCTTAGGATATAAGGTTTTGGGTATTAAAAGAATGATGTAGATTGATCTTATTTTGAGTATTTTAACTTAAACCAAACAAAATTTAGTGTCTATAACTTCAAAATTAATAAGGACCTAGTAAGTATTTAATCCAAATTTTGAGAAGGCATAGCTTAATTTGACAAGTATTAAAGTTACCTGTGAATAAAATTTCCATTAGATAAAAAATAGGGGGCAACCACGGGGCCCACCCACCGCATTAATAGATTCGTCCATGGATAGTTATTTTTTAGGGGACTTAGACTCATCCATTAAGGATGATTTGTGGTTGTAGACTTAACGAAGCCACTCTATTAGGGTATTTTTATGTCGATGGAATTAAAGGAAAAGTTTTAGATAGGATTTTAAAAAGACATAATGTTAAAAAAAATACCTCTAACATTTAATTAGATAATTATTTTGTTTCCTACTTTTTATTTAAAACATTTTAACTTTTAATATTTTATTTTGAGTTAAAATAACTCTTCAATGGATAAAAAATTTTAGTCAACTAAAAATATTGAATTTATTTTTAGAACATTGAATGTCATTTTAGTATTGATACTTGTAGGAAGTATCGATACACAAGGGTGAATACCAGTACTCGTAGTGCTTAATGAGTTAATAATTAGATAATGAACTTGGTAAACGATGTTGTGTTTAATGAGACTTAATTGGATAAGAATGATTAATTACCCTTTCATAATGTACTAAAGACTTGATAATTAATGAGAGATCTCGAGTTAATTGCCTAATGAACTGATAATACGGGATCAATGTTGATGTGTGGACTAATATAGCTCAAATTATACGAACGGTTGAACACTAATACATAATGTATTGATAATTTGATAATGGTAAAAGAGGATGTGTTGATATTGAGAACCAGTGTGTGGTTAACGTGTGTGAAGATTTGGATGCCTTAAGAGCATCGTTTTTTGTGTGATTTGTTGTATGGTCGGGATTTAGATACCAATGAGAGTGTTGAAACACCGATGATGATGTCGCTGATACTGACAAACTCACCTCGACGAGTGAAGGTGTCGACAACGGACGACTAAATCTTTGTAGATCGGAGTTTAAAAATTTCTCCTTCAACTTTATCTCATTTCTTCTTCTTTCTCTCCCACCAACAACTTTTTATCATTTTTTTCTTCTTTCTCTTTCCTCATAATATATTCTTTTCAAATTTCAACCACCCACACATATTTAAAAATCAAAATCATCTCCCCAAAACAATGGGCCTAAACCTCAAAGCCCATACCCAATTTTCATAATTGGGCTCCCAACATAAAGGGCCAATACTCGGGTCCAAGACCCGATTCGTTAACTCGAAATTCGAGTAGTTACAATTATATAGACAAATGTGTTGACTTGAAAAAAAACGTTACATCAGTCAAAAAATGATTTTATGAAATTATATAAAATATAAATAATTTTTTCTACTGACTTATCATTCTGTCAAGTCATTTTAAACTGTTTACCACCAGTTTTTTAACAATTTTCATTCGCAGAGGGGCCATTTTAACCCAAAATGAAACGTTGAGGGTTGAATTGCTCCAAAAAAATAGAGGCGAAAATAACTATTCAGTTAAACATTAGAGGTAGTTTTTGACTTTATGCCTATTTTAAATTACCTAAAGAATAGGTAAATTATTGGATTACACTGTATATTTATTACACAACCCATAATGTAAGATTAAAACTTGCCGATTCTAAAAAAAAAATCGTGCCGATAATACCATCCAACCAAAACACCACAGCCGTATACTAAAATATAAAACTTCGGCCTACTCCATTGAGTTAACCAATGTAGAGGTAAAATTGGCAGTGGGAATTTATTAAGCTCAAGTTGAGATGGCAATGGAAGGCAACCGGCCACCACCGGCACCAAACCTATCCATGCGGCAGGGTGGGGAGAAGTCAAAATGGATGGATCCGGCTTAGTACTCGAACCTTCCAAAGACGTGGGTTTTTTTTAAAATGTATATATCCATTTCAAACACTTACCTATACGACACTCTTGGCTTCGTTGTTAGTGAATGATAGAGGAGCAGGTTAGGAGTGAAGATTTGAGTACATAAATGGGGTTTTTCAATCATCACACTGAGCTGTGTTGGCATGAAGAAAAAGAGCAGGTTTTGCACATGACAACATTACGAGGGACCAAACCAAACCAAACCATGTCACTGCCAGTGTTCACGACAGTTTGAAGGTGGTGGCCTGGTCGAGGAAGCACCAGCCTTGGGTGTCCTAAGAAGATGCGCCATTTAAAAGGAACATGGAGCAAGGTGGTCGAGGGTATGATATGGATTCTCTGAGATAGATTGATGTTGTGTAAAAGCATACCAGGGGAAATGTTGGGGAAAATGCAGATTTTAATATTATGACATAGAAAATTGAAAATTATGCGATTCATAATGTATAACAAAAAGGTCTTTCAAGATTTTCAATCTCTCGCCATTGTCGGAGAGAGGTAACCAATCATTGCTCTTTTGCCCTCTTCCGTGCCAGAAAACGTTCTCTAGCTGCTGCAACTGCATCTTCACCTCTTTTATGATGGTCACTTTTTGGCTGTTCAACAGATGGTTGTTTCTCTAAGGGGGTCTCCTGTACTCCGGTGTCTGCAACTAAATCTTTGGCTATTGGCTGTGAATTTTGGGACTCGAATATTTCTCTAGAACTTGTTTCATCTCGAGTCCGATCAGTTGCAGCAGAAGACTCGGGAGCAGTTGAGTCAGGTGATTGCTGAACTCTGTTGGATACATCTTTCTCATTCTCAGGTTTCCTTAATTCAGGCTTTCTTGGCTTTGCTTCATTTGCCCCAAACGCAACATTTTTACCAAGGTTGAAGTAAAAATCACTCAAGTCACTCTTCTTGGTAACCTTTACAACAAGAAAATGGCCATCAACCAGAGAAGTTACAGAATTGGTAATTTAGGAGTCAAGTAAAACCAATCACATCTAGACCGGAGAAAGAAGAAAACTGAGGAAATCAATGACTAAGAACAACTAACACCCTATTTATTACCCCACTCACAAATAAATGTTAAACTGAGGAAACATGTCGGCATAAAAAGAAAATCATAATGCAAAATAAATATAAAAGAGACTACCTTCTCATAAATGTTTCGTCCCAGATGATGACTAAATTTGGGATATAATGTTCCTAAACACACTCATATATATAAATAAATAATCAACTAAATGCAATGGTCCTAGCAGAGAAAGCAATATGAAGAATATGATGCTTTACGACACACAACCTATACCTCCTGCAACAAATCTTTTTCATTACATAATTTACTTTCAAACAATCCTTCAAAATTTGAACCAATATTGACTTGTGAGAGGAAAAGAGGTGTAGAATCAATAAGTCAATTGTTTTTTTTTTTTTCGAGAGGGGGGTAACATTAAAGTTTTGGTGAGGGGAGACTACCCAAGTCCAAGATCGAGGCATGGCATATACGTCATAGTGACTACTAGGGGGACTTATAGATCAGCGCCAAACGAAATTTTTGATGAGACTCGATCCGTACCAATGAATACTCAAGCAACCAGGGCGGATCTTGCTGTAATAGTTTGGGGGTGCTCAATCAAAATTTTCAAATTTTTTGGAGGTCTAATTAAAATTTTTGAAATTTTTGAGGATTTTATGAGAACTTTTTTTAAAAATATTGAGGGTCTAGTTAAAATTTTTTAAAAAAATTGGGAGACTTAATGAAAGTTTTAACAATTTGAGGGAGCTCAATTAAAAATATTCAAAACAAATTAAAAATAAATGAAATTTTCTAACAAATTTGAAGGGGCCTAATTAAAACTTCTAAAAAATTTGAGGGTGTAATTTAAATTTCCCCAAACCTTGGGGGTGCCGAGGCTCCCCTAGGCACAAGTGAAGATCCGCCTCTGCAAGCAACTGAACTAAGCCAACGCTTGGAATAAACCAAAGTTTAGTTTTCCCTTTTGTGGTGGATTAGTAAACAATAATTACATTGCTTACATGCATGCAAGTAAGAATTAGCAAATTCAAATGTTACATATACAGAGCATTGAATGTACTATTTCAATGAAATATGCTGACTTCAAGCAGACAAAAACCAAAATCAATTTGTTTATCCAGGACACACATATTATCATATTTAGAGCAACAACAGCATGCTAAGCACCATAGGGATTAGTAGCAATTCATTCAATCATAAGTGGTGTAACATATAATAAAAGTAACAACCAAACCTGTTAACAAAGAAGTGGGAAGAAAACATCACATGAAGTTGCAGAAAAGGCTACACTTACATCCTCTTTCTCCTCTCGAAGTTGTCGTAAGCGCTCCTCCTCCGTCCATTTTGCCTGTTCAGCAAGCTTTTTCTTGTAGGCACTGGTCACAAACTTATCCTTGTCTGCATAAAGGTGATCCTCTTTACTTCTCTCTTTCACAAGCTTCCTTTCGTATACTATCTCTTGTTCCCATTTCCGTTGTTCTGCTTTTTTCATTAAATTATGAATATATTTTGGCTGCCCAAAACATTCAACATTATCATCGGTCAAATTGATGATTAATTCCAGGTTAGCTTTGATCAATTGTAGAATAAGTTTATGTCTGCTGCATCGTATATAAAGATTTTTTTATGGGTACAAACTAAAGGGAACAATTAAGCTAATAGCTAGCAAATAATACTGGAAACCACGAAAATCCTTAAATTTATTAGAAAAATAAACCTTTCGCTCTTCGCGATCTTGAACACGGGGGCGAACAACCTTCTCTTTCATCTCATCGTAAACTCCATCGTAATCAAACACTGAAGGATCTTCCTCTAAAGCTTTCTTATGTTGCTCCTCTACCTTCGAAAAAAAGAAGATAAATTTCAGTTAATTTTTTATTTATATAAAAAAACCCTCGAAAGGGGAACAAAGGAAATAAAGGTGAATCTTACATCCTTCAGAGCTTTGTTCTTGCTAGCTTGGCGGGAAATCTCTCTCTCCACGTCATCATCTTCGTCTTCCTGGAAGCCACGAGGAGCAGGGAGCGGTGGTCTTGTCGCCGGCTTTTTCTGCTGGGACGGAGGAACCCTAAGCTGTAAACCGTACTTCTTCATATATTTTTTTCAGAACAAAATTGTGATCCAATTCCTTAAGCAAAATTTTGATCCAAAGAGTTAGCCAATTGAAAGGTATTCCGGTCTTCTCCTCTTAATAAGATTGAGAATTTCAGATTCCATTTTCTACCCGATTTTCCGAGTAAAGTAGATTATTGGTAAAAATATTTTTAAATAATTAATATAAATTCTTGCCTTAAATAACGAAATGTAATTTAAATCGAAAAAAACTTCGATATATAAGTTTTTGTAAGTTTACACAAGCTTTTTAGTTTTATGGGTTAGGGTTTAGTTTAGGGTTTAAAATTTAGGGGTTTGGATTATAGTGTTAAGAATTTAAGGTTATTGTTTAGAATTTAAAGTTTTGGATTTAGAGTTTTGGGTTTAGTTTTTTAGGGTTTATGTTTAATTTTAATTTATAATATAAATAAGCAGGCTTGTGTAATGTATTAAATTTAAACCCATTTAAATTATGCATTTTATATTATTATACTATGTCTAAATATTTTTAAATAATTATTTATCAAAAAATATTTTAAATAATTAACATATCTTGAAATATAAATTATGTTTACCCAACATTTGATTCTAACAAATTATTAATATTTAATCTATTCTAATGTAAGTTTTTTAATTAAATAATATATTAACTAGCCGTAAATAACATATTTATGAATAGAAAAAATAAAGAAAATGGAAAATGAGTTGTTTTTTTATTGGATCAAGCAGTACGATAGTTATACGGTGCGAACTAAGCGATCTGGAAGAAATTTCATAACTTCAAATATCGCCACAACATTCATGAGCTATAAAAGAGTTGAATCTAAGACACTCTTACATTCCATATTCAGGACATCTTATTATGTTTCCTTTTTTATATTAAGATTCTGGTTTTTTGAGTCTTGTGTGTTAATGCAAAAAGGCATCCTTCATTGAAATGCTGATCAACAAATTAACATTTTATAAATAAAAAAATATTGTATTGCTTCAGAGATAAATTTCAAAATGTAGGGTTGTTGATGCAAATGATCGACCTGACACGGAAAATATGTGGTTGAGTATGAGATGTTTATGTATTAAATTTTTAGTCAGCAATCTTTTATCCAAAAGAAGAATGACCCGTTAGTGATGCAATTATGGTGGGATAATATTGGAGCTTAAGAATGACATGTAATGATAAGAATGCACATACAAGATAGTTCAAGGACTTAAATCAAGGTTCTATCATGGTGCTTTGATTGGTTTATGAAATTAAAAAATGAACCTGAAGAAAAAAGTTTAGTGGCTTAAGACACTTTCTCTCCCTAAATGATGAAAGAGGAACAAATTCTACATGATGAGTCACGAAACAAGAAAATTAGTCGGACATCATTGTCCATGAAACAAAAGATTTTTGGTACTTAAGAGTTCAAATCAGAATAGACAAGAGAGGATACAGACCCTAAACGAATTTGATTAATGAAGAAATCGAATGTTAGTAAAAAAGAATAACAAAATTTTAGGGCAAAGTTTTGTTGGGACATAAAGATGATAAATCAATTAAATGACAAAGGTACTTCAAAGACATAACTCAAGATGATTAAGCTGAGCAAGATTTGAGAAGAGCGGGCTTGAAAAGGCTCTTTAGAGCAAATGATATAGAAATTCTGAAGACTCAACTAGAGTGTAATGCGGGGTAATTTATCAGCAGATGGATCAATAGCTTTCAATGAGCTTTCCTGAAGATGAAGACTCGCCTATGTGGTCCTCAATTGGAATCATTCATGCATCATATGTAGTTAGACATCACTAAGTTAGGAGCATGCTAACTCATAAAATCAAAATGTTTTTATAGGCTAGATGGTGGCTCATAGATAGTGAAACTTTATCTATACTCTCTAGACTACAATTATCTCGCATGCTCATTTTATGATAATCACGAATTATGGTAAAATAGAAATGTATCACTGAGCTTTGTAAGCTCGACTTTCAAAATTGTTATTTCCTTTCATAGGTTGATGGTTGATCAAGACCGAGGAGCATATCGTGGAGGGACTTTTCTACACCGCATCGCTTCAAAGTTAGTTTGGGCTGATGTATTTATGGGATTTTACAATTGTCGAGTCCGTAACTCTATTTGAAATATTATTTTGATATACAATATTTTAAACTCATAGCTCATGTTTTGTAAACTAATTTATAATGCTTATTTAATTATATAAAATTATGGTGATTTGATGTTTGATGATGGCTAAATCTAAGGTTTTAGATTGGAAATTTTGTTAGGTCGAATTTGGGTGACCCAAATGTAGTGCCTCGGATCTGGAACGGGATCGGAGTGTTACAAATTAATTATTAAATTTAAATGACATTTGAAGCATATGTATTAATATTGTATATTTGAAGGAAAACCAATTATTTAAATTATATATGAGAATGTGTTTTACTTCAAAAAGCATACATGAACTATTTAAATACAATATAAATATGTGAGAATAAAAAGAAAAAAAAACAAAAAAGTATTGGCTTACAAATGTCACCATGTAAATTTAGATTACTTGGATGCTTTTTCGTAATTGTTAAGGATAAAAGAATCTATACAACTCTTATGTCAAATCCTCTAAACCCATAAAGCTCCTCTTAGTAGCTTTTCAATTTGAGAGGTTTTACCCCAGTTTGTTATTACAAATATATTGTTTACTAAATATTCAAATTAAAGGGTTTGATGTTCAAACCTCTAAAAGTGATTTAAACTTCTAACTTTAGCCCAAAACGTTGTTTACCAAATATTTCGGGACGGGTCGAATTTAGTTAAAATTTTTTATTAAAATTTCAGGATTATATTGGAGTTGGAGATGAAAATATATTAAGCTCAAGTCAAATTTTTAAAATTTCTTAGGCGGAGGAAAACCCACCCCATTGCTATTCCTACACTAAACCCAATTAGCCACTTTAAAAACTAGAATTACACTCACTCCGTGAGTGAAAAACAATTTTTAATTATATTTTAAAAAAACATTTATATTATACAAAATTAATTGAAATTTAAAGTATAATTACAGGTTGAAAGGTTATATATGTAGAAAATATTTTTTTTTGAAAAATCATCCAATAATGATTACAACTTAGAGGTTGATTTTAATTTTCCTATTCTTGATCAAAGGGGGCATTGATAACTTTAAATATATCAAATTGTGAAGAAAAAAGATCAAGTAAAAGAATTGCAATTATTTAAAGAATAATATTTTAATATATAAGTTATTTAATTAAACAATCGGTTTATTTTAATTTTAAATCATAAAATTTAAACCTGAAACCCTGAAGCATGTGTATCAAGCAGCCCAGCTATGAAAGTTTTGTGATCAACAAAGTCCATTGCATTTTCCATGTCACATAAGAAGATATCAATGTCGGATTGTTAGCCTATGAGAAACAACCTTGGTGGCAGTAAAGTTTTCCAAACTCAAGCTGTTCAAAGGTGAAAAGAGAATTCGTTCTGAATAAGACCACTAGTTCTATGGCTAAAATCAATTACAACACAAAGAAAGCTGAAAGGCCATGAACTAAGGCCTCTAAAGGAATTTCAAGTTCTCTCTTCATCTTTATTCATCCCGATTGCACAGCCTGCCGCGATACATCATACAATTGCAGGCTTCAGGACAAACGTCCGTACAAACATCAACAATTACAACTTTCTAGGGGGATCAGTTTTCCCAATTCCCTGAATCATTCTTTTGGTATCGAGATTGTATTCTCATTGCTTCTACTCAAATCAGATTGTCGTAGTTTAATTATGGTTTTGGTCCTCCAACTGTGCTTAAAGTTGAGATTTAGTCCCCCTTATTTAATTTAACATAATTTGATCCTTAACTTTTATAAAAATAAAAAACAAAATAAACCAAGTCAGCGTCATGAATCGTTGAGGAAATATCTGAAGTGAAATAATTAATGGGGTTAACTATTTGGATTGACTAATGGCAGAGGACCAGATTTTTTGAAATAAAGAATTATAATGACTAAGGGTGTATTTTTGTTGTTGCTGTTATTGTCTCCAACGTTCTTTTCTCGACGATAGCAACCCCAAAAGACCACTTAATTGGTTAACGGACGTTTGGCTACCTATTTTAACGCCCAAACAGACATTTGGTGATCGCCGGAGTTTCCAACTTTTGGCCAACCACCGTTTGCCCCCAACGGGCTTTGGGGACAGCAACCCAAAGAAAGCCTAAATCTTAAATTTGAGCATAGTAGAAGGACTAGAACGACAATTTGACCAAGTAATGTATGATATTTATATATCTGTTTTTTTTATATTCAACGTGCTTAAATGAAAAATCAACGGTAAATTATGTTTTCCTTTTTCTTTTAATCTTTAATTTTTTTTTTATCAAAACAAGTACTGAAGTTTTTTTATGACCACTTTACTAGGTATACTATTTTTTGGTCAAGACATACTTAAACTTGGTTTTTTATCCTTGTAGTTCTTTAACTACTATTTTTTTTTATCAAAACAAGAACCTAATTTTTTGTAATCTGTCAACTTTAATTAGTTGTTTTTTTTTAATTTAGATAACAATCAAATTTAAAACAGTCAAAAATAATAATTGAATACTTATTTTGATAAAAATAATAATTTAAAGACTAAATAAAACTTTAAAGGAGGGGTGTGCAAAATAAACCTTAACATTAGCCGGTATAACCGTTAAATTTTATTGGTTAATTAACCTGCCGTTAAAGTTAAACGATTTCGGTTAAACAACCGCTAAAAATGATGGATAATAGTTAATAACTTATTGGTTAACCATTATGAAATTATTTAGACATAAAATGAAGTTTGTGATTAGATTTCTGTATTTAAATATATTTTTAAAAAAAATAATATAATATTTATCAGAGGTATAATTTCATTATTCTCAAAAGAATTATTGAACATGTGGAAAAATTTTGTAATAGGTTAAAAGTTAACCTGTAACCGTACTAGGGGTGTAAACGAGCCGAGCCGAGCCGAGCCCGAGTAGTGTTGTGATTGACTCGACTCATCAAAAATTCGAGTCGAGTTCAAGCTTGACTCGAGCTTGAGTGTGCTGAGCCCGACTCGGCTCGTTAAGAACTTGAGCCCAGTTTGAGCTCGAATCGAATCCAATCGAATCAAGTGTTTATCGAGCTTTGACCGAGTCTGACTCGATTCATTTACAAATCTATAATAATAATAATAATAAATTATTATTATTGATAAAATTGCATAATTTCATTATGGATAGAATCATAGAAAATAAATATTTCCATGTACCTCATTACAAACCCCTTAATATTTGTCGAAGGAAAAGAGTACACATGAAAATATACAGAATGTTAGACTAAAAATTAAACTAGCATAACATAACAACTAAAAACATCCAACCTACATTTTAGTTCACTTTAATTATAAAAATAAAAAATACTATATTGTATTTTCGAGTAGCTCGCGAGCTTTTCGAGTCGGGTATCAATTAGCTCGGTTCGTTAAAAACTCAAACCGAGTTCGAGTTCGTGTCCAATTGAGTCGAGTGTTGACCGAGCTTTAATTGAGTCGAGCTCGAGTAGCTCGCAATATGTCTCGTCTCATTTACATCCATAAACCATATCGTTAAGTAACGGTTAACCGTTTAAAATTTAGCGGTTAATTATTTTTTAATAATTAAATTACAATTTAATAACCGCTATAATAATTAACCAACCGTTTATATTAAATTGTACTCCATGAATCCTTACTTTAAAGTTGATTTTTCATTTAATCATATAAAAAGATTTTATGGTATGAACAGGGGAAACTTTCCCACATGAGATATTCATACCCTGGAATAGGATTGGGAAACATCTTTTTCTTCCATTTTAACTGTATCTAGAGGCGGGCGGTACACGTGGATTTTCTACTTCCAATGAGTCAAAAACCCACAGACTTGTCACCGCCATTGAAAACTACAGGTGATTTTGCAAAAACCACAGCTCGGTGTCTCTGGTTTCTTCTATATTAACCCTTTTGCTTCCCTATCTTTCTCCATTAAACAAACAGAGAAAAATCAAAAGCATATAAACAAATCCCAGAGTGAGAAATGTCTGCAGTAGTTGTTGAGTGGATAGATGAGGTAGCAACAAAGCTTAAAGAGAAAGTTCAAGCAGGAAATCCTTTCTTGTCCATAAGGGCTAAAAAAGAGCACAAGTTTTCCAAGGAAGAGAAGGAAGCTTCAAAAGATAATGCTACAATGTCAGAAGCCACTGTCTGTATGCTCATGGACCGGTTTGTACCTTGGTGATTGAAGCTAACAAGTTTTAGTGCTGTATAACTTTTGTTCAAACTTTTATATATATATATGTAAAAACAAGGCTTCAACTCTGTGCTTGTGTAAGCTTTGCTTTGAATGTTCCTTTGTACTTTGTATCTTATTCTCCAGTAAAGTTGTATCTTTTCTTGGGAATCCGGTAAATAGAAAAGAATTACAAAGTGTTTGCACTGCTTCATAGTTGAGTTATGTGATTTATAACAAATAATAAATGAATAAATAAATAAATAAAAGAATTTGTAGTTGCAGGAAAGATTTTGTTTCAGGCCTAAGAATCTGATATTTTTAAAGAAACTCAAAAGAGTCTTGCCCTTACTAGGAATATAGTGAAAGGCAAGTTGTGCAAAAAATTGATTTTTTTAATTTCAAACTATTTGAGCAGAGTTGTTCGAGTTATTTTGAGTACTCGGTCCCAGGTAGCGTAGGGTGCTTCTTTCTATCATTGCTGCTGTTGATGTTGGTATGTTGATTATATAACCCAATTGTTCAAAGAGTTTTCATGTTTTCTGTTCATGTAATTGACTTCATTAACTGGTTTTTTTACTCACCATGGAAACCCAGATTTTGATTTTAATTACTTTGATGATTATGGAATAATGACAGTCTTTTTAAGTAAATACTACACACTTTTCTCTTTAAGATCTTCAAATAAAACAGAAACAAGTAAGTTTCTGCAACTACTTGTTATCATTTCAGCACTGCTGAATTTCAAGTTCTTGCTCTCTGAACTGATCTTATCAAAATCATACCTTTGGCCCCTTTGCTTCATTGTACATATGATCAATTTTATCCTGCAGATAATATTTGACATATAATTGTAAATCATTTCCATGCAATTAATATAAACTTTCTCTAATTACCATCAACTTTGTTTCCATGTCCCAAGCAATGATTTGTAGCATTTGAACTCATATTTGCAGGGAAAGAAAAAAAGCATACATTGACACCTTGTAGTAAATGAGCATTTGTGGTCTCTTAAGCTTGAAAGTTGGGGTTTGGTTCCAAATACACTGCTTTCAGCATTTCAAACCTTATAAGCTGTATGGAAGTATAGATTTTAATGCAAAACCATTAATAATTTTTATGAACTGCAGAGCTAGGAAGAAGAAAATGTGGTGTGTTTATCTGCATACTTTATGTTTCTGGCCAGTGCTAGTTAGCTCGTTCAAAATGTAATTCCTTGCAGTGACGGATTCAGAAATATTTTTGATAGTGGGCAAATATATATTAACATCATGTTCGAATTCGATTTATTTATTATTTAGTGTATTCGGACTTGATTATTTTAATTTTCGCGAACATTTTCATTTTGCGTTTGCATAAACGATTAAGTGTAAATAAGTTAACAATGCTTATTTGCAACCCTGTAAATAAGTTATCAATGCACACATTAGTGAATCGAAAAACAACGGTGTAAATAACTTGTCCACAGTGATTATATGGTGAATCCGCCACTGTGGTTAAAAGTATATAATTTAAGGTTTGTTTTAAAAAGTAGAAAACAATGTACTATGTTACAACTAACAAAGACGAACTTATATAACATCTTCACATGGACAATTTACGCAAACATTTGATTTCCCCGATGTCTTGGCGATTGAGTACAATCCTGTATAACAAAGGGGAGGAAAGCATACAATTCATGCTAGCCATAGAAATACATTAATGAATCAAAAATCTCCAAATTACAATTTACAAAGCAATGTGATATAAATAATATCTACAAAGCTACAATAAATTCAAAACAACTCAATCTGTGCCTATTACAAATTTATATTCAATCAATAAAAAGCAAGAACAAAAAACGTATGCCTTTGTTAAAATTAATTCAACGAAAAGTATAAAGATTCATTAGTTCATAAAATTATATTTTTAATTATACTCTCAATTAATTTAATCTCTAACTTAAAGTCTCAAGTTAGAAAAGAAAAAGATAAATATAAAACTAACTAAATCTTCATTTATATTGTTACAGTTGTAAGATAGAGAACAAATGGTCGTGAACTCTTGAAATCTTGTAAAATAAAATCTAAATAATACTAATTGAAATATACTTCTATATATTGAATAAATAGAGATTTAAAAAAAATGTATACCTAGACTTGAGAGATTTGAGAGTCTTAAACTTTAAAAACTGAGAATTTTGTGTTTGAGGAAGAAAAAACATCAAAAATAAGAGCATAACTCGAATAATTTTTATTTTTTATGAGCTTCCCTTTCTCTTGTAAATGATTATTATTTTTTGGACTTTTATGTAGGGCTGTAAATGAACTGAGCTCAAATGAATTGTTTGTAACTCTTAAGAAAGAATAAATTACTACTTATAGACATCTTTGGTCAGTATTTTATTATAATCTATATGTAGATGAGAACAAATAAAAGCGGGCACAAAATTTTTTTTTATAAAATTTATGATGGACACAAATAAAATTTTAGGTGGGCACCATCAAAAAAATAAATAACTAACGAAAAAAATTTGAATTTCAAGGTGGGCACGTAGTCTGGATCCGCCGGTGCTTCCTCGCCTTCGAGTTTCGCATAATGCCTTGAAATCGATAGGTTCATTATGTTCCACTGCCCAATCTTCTAATGCCATCCTTTCAGGGACTACCACAGCCACCAGAAATGACTCGAAACTGTTCCCATAAACCCAAATCTGAGCATTTGGAAAGTTTCAAGAAACTCATATTTAGGGCCATGTCGGAGTTATGTGTGACTGGTTAAATAGTTATATGTATGAAGACTTACCGATGCTATAAGAGGTCAACGCGAGTATGTATTCTCGATGTTCTCAACTGCAACATATTCATCCTGAGAATGCTTGAATATATTCTTTTTCCTGTCGATGATTTTCATCGTTCCATCGGGTTGCAGTTCGCCGATGTCACCTGCAATGATCTCAACACGACTATATCAGTAAGAGTAATGGTTAATAAGATCAAGAAGATATTGAAACAATGATGCAAATTGGAATTTTTTTTTATACCTGTATGAAACCAGCCATCAATAACAACTTCATCAGTTAGGTCTTGCCTCTTGTAGTAACCCGAGAAGAGGGTATTTCCCTTCAAGCATATTTCTCCACACGGCACATCGGAAAGTGCATCGTATCCCATCTCTGGCACAGATTCGAGCCTTGCTTCAATGGTTGTCATTGAAACCCCAACAGTTCCAATCATAGACATTACATTTGCAAGGGAAGTAAAACACCCACCACAGCTTTCAGTCAAACCTGTCACATTAAAAATCCAGGAGAATTTTTCATAAAGTGTCGATCATAGTCCGAATTATTTGATAAATTTGAGCAGAAAAAAATCTCATCAACACTTGTTAGTTGTTACCATATACTTGTGATAAATTAGAGCAGCAAGAGACCCTCAGAAACTCCTCCACATGCCTAGGCAAAGGTGCTGCACCGGATAGCATTAATCGAACTTTGCCTCCCAATGCTCGTCTTACCTACAAGCAGTAAACAAACTTTAGCAAGTAAATCAAGGGTCTTAATCAGAATAGAGAAAAGGCTGTCAAGATCGAAAAACAAACCTTCTCGAAGACGGGTTTGTCCATAAGAGGGGATGCTTTGTCTTGTGGGAATCAATTCTCCATATTTCTTAATTTGCTGTTTTAAGCTTTTTTTACATCAGGTGGATTGTAGACTAACACAATCAAGTAAATCCAACAACCAAAAAAAGGGTTTACCAGTAAAATTACTGGTTATAGGCATACTGGAACAACTTATTCCGAAGTAGACCACCGGATGCAATTTTGTTAACAATTACAATGCCTTCAAGAACAAGTTTCAAGGATATTGCTTTAGAACTCACAATAATTAGTAGCAACAACATGAGGTTACATTCGTTAAGATAATTTGTCAATATGTACCAGTGTATATGCGGTCATAAACTCTTGGAACCGTGCAAAATGCAGTTGGTTTTAGTTCCCAGACATCGTCCATTAAATAACGGACAACCTGCAAGTAAAACGTTGAGAATTTGACTAGCAAGGAAAATTGTATAGATTATGGCAATCTTAAATCTTACCCCTTGCCAAAATCCTATTGAGGAACCTCTTTTGATGAAATAGGTCTCCTTCATCTGATCGTAGACGTGAGCCAGCAGGAGGAAGGATAAATATGTATCTTCTTCTGAACACTGTAATGCAATTTATGTCATCAAAGTGGAAGATATCAGAAACATTATGACCATGACTAACTCGAAACACTTCAATCCTACAGATATGGCCAATTCTGTTCGATGTTTTACTTAAAAGGATCTATGTTTGCTTTCTCACCGCTTTGTCTGTAATTTCTATAAGTTGATCTATGGACAAAACTTCTGTCATGATTGCCCTGTTTGTGATAATGACTCCTTTTGGTTCTCCTGTTGTTCCACTTGTGTATATTATTGTGCATATATCAGTCTTCTGTTTTGGTGGAAGTTCACAATCCAAAGAACCCTATCAAAACAGGTTAACTTTTTTTTTTTTTTTTTGTAAAATCCGATTTTGAGTTAACCAGTGATGCCTGGTTTCGACCGATACATAAGTTATGTAAGGGCACAACAAAGTTGGAAATTTTTACCATCTCAGAGAATTCCTTCCATGAAAAGACAGATACACCGAGCCCTTCGGCTTCCTTCTTCTGCGTGCTAGAAACATTTGCAAAGCTGACAACAGCTGGAGAAAGAAGTTAAATACTTCAATTGATAAGATTTTACTATAGAAAATAAGTAATCTTAATGTCAAAGCACCTAATTAATGGAATCTGCACTTACTTTTTAAGTAAGAACATATTGTGAATCAGAACTTAAAATGAAATGAAGCTGAAAAAGAAGTATTGTCTGCAATTGGAGTGATCAAAATTCATAGAACATTATCTAATGACCACATTGCTTCATTTTGCGATGCAAACTTACAGCAGGGAGTTTGTTCTCTTGAACAAAGGCTATTTAAACTTCGGCATGGTTAATGATGAACCCCACTACATTAGCACCTGCGACAACGTAAAACCAGATAAATTATCACCTAGAAACGAATTGAAGAATGAAGCTTGACGGTAAATGGAGTAATGGAATTACCAAGAGAATCATATAGAGGTACATATGTTATAGCTTGACTGTTACAAGCCTGTAGAAGAGAGGCAAACAAACAAATTATACAATTTAAGCTTTGTAAAGTACTTGTGATAGTGGCTTTTTCCGAAAGAGAAGAAGATAATGCCTTAGATGAGGAAAGCAATGACCCTATTATTGTGACAGCCATGATAGCAGGATATGATGTCAGAAGAATTCTGGTAGATACGAGAAATGCAGTTGAGGTCTAAGCTGGAACACATTCAAACAGATGATAATCATGAAGGAATAGTTAAAGCCGGGGAGCCCAGTGTATGTGTTCAGTAATCAGCCTATTAAAATAAAGGGCTCTATTCAATTACCAGTAATTATGGGTGATAATGATAATAAAATTACCAGATGACTAATTTTTTAGTCATATACAACTCATCTGCGTATAATGCTGCTTTTAGAAGACCATTAATGAGGAAGACGAAGATGATTGTAGCTTCATTCTGTTTGCAAGTCAAATTCCGCACCCCAACGGGAGAGGGTTACATGCAAGCGGACCAAAGGGTAGCAAAGCACTGCCACATTTTATCCCTACAATTGGCTCAGAAACAACGGGAACACGATCACAGAGGAAAGGAGATTGTATCACAATTAGGCGGTCCCAAGGTTAATATTCTGAACAAAGCAATGATGAACCTGAAAAGCCTGGACGTAAGAGAGAAAGACAACTCCAGTAAGCCGAAGCCAATAGACCAAATGTAAAGTCTGAAGGTTTACCCTGGCAATCATTCTAAAATGACCAGGGTAGCATCAGGGCTGGACAAGCATCACAGGAGAAGGTTAATAAAGTTGCTGAGGGATAACACGGATGTGTTTGCATGGTCTGTCGTAGACATACCTAGTATAGATTCAAAAATAATCACGCATTTCTTGAGGTGGATCAGGGAGTTAAACTAGTCAGACAGAAAAAGATGAAATTTTCTGAAGAAAAGGTACAAGCTATAAGGCAAGAGACAGAAAAGTTGCTAGCTAAGGAGGAAAAATATTCACAGTGGCTGACTAATGTTGTAGTGGTGAAAACGTCAAGTGAGAAATAGCGAATATGTGTTGATTTCACTAATCTTAACAAGGCATGTCCCAAGGATAATTTTTCTCTTCCCTCAATTGATAGACAGTTCTGTTAACATGTTCTTATTACCCAATACATGGAAGCTTGATAAGTTTCATTAGCTTACGAATGATGAGGCAGACCAAGGTGAAATTTGAGCATTACGTTACTATCTTATTGAAGCATTAGCCTTGTTTAGCAATAAAAGCTTTTATACCTTAGAGTCTGTGGTTTGTCGTCGTCCCAGCATCCGATTAGTCGGATTCCTTTCAACAGAATCACTGCAGAAGAATGTTATATAAGCAATTGGCCTATTAGCTTAGTTGGTTATAGCAAAGTCTCAGGTTTGAGATCTGCATGGGATAATTAGTGTTTTTTTTTGTTGGTCAAATTATGGTTTTACTCCCTGTATTGTACTCAAATTTATAGTTTAGTCTTTATACTCTAATTTATCATTATATGATCCTCTAATTCATGATTTAGGCTCCTTTCGGCCGAGCTTAAATTCCAGCTTTTGTCGTAGCGGCGCCGAACGAGCTGCTTTTGGGGCCTCCGTACGTTGCTTCTCCGCCGAGATTGCTCACAACAACTGCGTTTGGAGAAGCCAGAAATTCCAACTTCTCCGCCAATACAGATTCTCGACCCAAACGTGGATTCTCGTAGCGGCATCGAACGGAGCCTTAGTCCTTATCAACATGATGATTAATGACGGTGCAATTTGCGATTTAGTCCTTATACTCTTAACTCAGAAGAGATGCTTTCAATTAAAAATTATGTCAGTAATTTAACAGAAATAGTTAATGGTGTTAGTTATTTGGACTAACAAATGATATTACAAAACTAAAGGGATTAAATTAAAATAACAATTTATTAAGAAAACTAGATAACACATATAAGAATGGTAAAACTTTGATACACAGTCTGTGTAAAATTAATTTTACACAAGCTTGTGTATTTACACTATAAAAACCCAAATCTTAAATTACTAACCCCAACCCTAAAAAACTAAACACTAAACCTTAAACCCTATACACTAAATTCTAATCACTAACCTTAAATTTTAAACCCTACAACTTAAACCCATAAACCCTAAACTAAAACACTAACCCTAAAACTAAAAGACACGTATAAACTTACACGGCCTGTGTACACAAGTTTTTCCATATAAGAAACCCTTAGAAATCAAAGTAATTAGTGCATGATTCCATGAGATGCGACATTCTTATTAACCTTTTAATATCTTCTTGATCTTACAGAGTAACTGTATATGTATTCTCACCTTAGCATAGATGCACCGACAAACCGGCCCGGAAGACGGCCTTTTCCTTGTTCCCGGCCTCGATTCTTCAACCTTCACTGCGTATGTGGCCGACATTATATATTGTCACCTTAACAAATGCAAACAGTGCAGCAAGAACTCTGTGTTTTTTTTTTAAAAAAAAAAACTCTGAACATATGTGATAAGCTGAGATGATAAATGATATTTAAGGGAAAGAGAAGATGAGAGGGGACGGTGGCGGGAGAGTTAGTTGGCTGCTTCCTCAATAAATTCACATACACAATGCAATGGGTTAGAGTTTTGGACTTGGGGGAAGATTTTTGCCCCTCTTATTTAAGATGGAGGTTGAGAGTTTGGTGTGAATGAATCAAGGTTGTTTTCTTTCTCAATGAAGCAAACCTAGTAAAATAGTACTCCATCCGTCCCAAAAATAATGTCATTGTTGATTTTTTACGTAATTTTAAAAAGTTATATAAAAAATATATTATAAAGTAATTAAAATAACAATTTTATCTTTAAAAAGTTAAAGTTTGTTTTATTAGAAAACTAAAAAGAGAGTAAAGAAGGAAATGTGTTTAGTAAAAGTTGTCGAGTTTTTCAAGAGGACAATTTAAGTGGGACAATTTTAAAACACAAAAGGAACATTATTTTTGGGACAGAGGGAATACTTATTTTATATCCGTAGTCAGCAAGATGACATATTAGGTTTTTAAAATAAGATCAGATATTCGAATTTTAATATTGCGAATGTAGCAAATTAAATTGGAAGAATCATTTTATAATGAGTCTTTGCATTATTAGATCTGAAAACATTTTTAAAACACTCACTAAAATTTGAAACTAAGGAATTTTAAAATGCATTATATTTCAAAATGTTGCTATTTCTAATTATTTTGCTTAAATAAATATATATATTTTTTTAAATTGAGGCTGTTATATTTTTTCAAATAAAAAATAATTACAGAAAAAAGAATAATTATATTAAAAATAAAAATATATTTACGCATTGCAATATATGTATTATTGACTTTGTAAAGAATATATCAATACTATTAGTAATATAAAATATAATACTCTTATTATAATAAAATAAAATGACATTTTATAATAGAACCATGTGAATTAAATAAAAAATATATTTTAAGAATTTTTGAAATGCCTATTTTAGGTATAATTTTAACAGAGCTTAATTTTTAAATACCATTTTATAATTGATAACCATTGGAGGGGTGAAATGTTTGGATGCGATTAAACACCTTTTTTTTAAATCTTTTTATTTTCAACTTTTAATCTCATCATTCTATTTCACTCATCCAATGGCTTTGAAATAAAATTTAAAACCTAGTTCTCTAACCATAAAATTCTAAACTCTAAATTCTAAATAATACAACCTCAAGTCCTAAACTCTAAACTAAACCTTAAAATTTACAAACTTTTAGTTTATATAAACTTATGTATTAAAGTATTTTTTATAAATATATATTTAAAAGGCTAATATTGTAGAATACGGCCTTAAATTGTTACACTTCGTCAAACGTTTTTCATTGTTACATTTGGTCCAGAACTAAATGGTGAACACCTACATTTTAATGCCTTGATAACTGGGCATGGCAGTTGGTTAGCTAGTGACGGCCCGAGCCTACCTTGGGCTATTTGTGTTTAAACAACTTTCAGTGACATTAAATATTTGTGTCGCAGAAAAATCAATTCAAGAAAACCTGGACTGGCCTACTGGAGATGCGGGGCCAAGATCAAAGGTGAGTAGTGACAGCCACAGGAGCTTGTGGTTCAGCAGTGGATATATATATACAGTAACCGGTGGAAGTATTGAGGGATCTAAAGCTCTTGGGCGCCGGTGATGAAGTTTGAGGTTGGGGTGAGCACGAAGGATCACTTAGAGTAATGAGGAGAGCTGTGCGGAGGTCCCGAGTATGTAAAGTTGATCCTCCACGCTCTTTTTTGGTCAGGGTAAATTATAGGTGAGAGACATTGATAGGTCGTTAAGACTTGATAATAATAAATTTAATTTGTTGGTCAGATGAACTCAATGGTTGTCATGTCGATAGCAAAGTAGTGCGGAAGAGAGATACTCTAAATCAGGCCACGAGGCTTTGCTTGCTGAGACGTAGTACAAATGCTATGAGTGTAACACTCTAAATAATTGTGTTATGTATATATATATATATATATATATAAATAAAGGGAATAATTTCATCATAGTGGGGATTCGAACTTGTGCCATTGGTATGGTAAGCCCATGCCTTAGCCATCTAAACTAAGGCTACCAGTGGTTTTAGTTTAGCCTGGATAATATTTAATCTTTTACGTTGGATTTACCCAATAATAAAATAAGGCTGATCCACCCAACTTTCTCCCACCCTCAAATGCATTGGTATCTGGAATGTTGGATTTAATTATCCAAAAAGCTCCATGCTGACCTTTCATCTTCTCTCGTCGGCTCTCATACGATCTCAGCCATTGTCGGGTGGTGGTCGTCACTGCCGGCACCAACTAGTGCGCCATCGTACCCCAACCTCGAGGTCATCCGCCACTCTCAGAGATCAGCCGTCGTTCGCCGTGAAAGGTACTTGGAAGTTTCGGTGAAACCCTCATACAGTCGTTCGTTTTGAGCGTCATTTTCGGCCGCCTTTATCGTCGTTTGGGCTCGTCGATGGTTCAGGTGAGATTAGCGTGGTGAGGAGAATAAAACCCTTCTGGCCGATCGTTCATTCGACGCCGAGAAATCCTCATCGGAGTTACGTGATTTCTGATCGATTTTTACGTTTGGGTAAGTTTCAGTGAGTTTCCAGCTTTTCGATAATCGATTTAAGTTTTTGGAATGTACTCGTCATAATCGACCTTTTGGGTCATTTTACGGCTGTTCAGAGCAGCGCGTGGGCTTCACGCGCCGCTAGTGGCGATTTTCGGCCACCCTGGACGGTGACTTAAAATCGGCCAGTTCAAACCGGCCATGAACCGCTCTGAACCGAGCCACCTGAATCGGTTATAATAGATTGCCTGTTTTGGCCCAAACCCAAACTTGTCTGACCTGACCCATCTAGCCCGTTCGACCCATTTGACCCAACTCGTTCAGCCCGTTCGACCCATCAGACCCGACCCATTGACCGAGTCAACTTAGTGAGTTAACTCGCCTGAGTCAGCCCAATGAGTCAACTTGTCCGAGTTAACTCAATGAGTCAACTCGCCCGAGTCAACCAGTTGATCGATGACATCAACGTTGACTGCTGGTGTCAACATTGACTGTTGACCAATTGACTAATGATGTCAGCATGACATCAGCATTGACTTTGACTGCTGACGTCAACGTTGACTTTGAATTCCGACGTTAGTGTTGACTTTGACCCAAAAAGTCAAAAATTTTAAAACCTCTTATTTTATGTTTTTCGACGTATTGAGTCTGTTTATGAAGCCCGTTATGCGAAATCCGAACCTGAAAGCCTCCCATCAATACTTTATCCCCAAAAGTTCCTTATTTAAAAATAATGTTATAAATATATTTTAAAAGTTTAGATGATATTTTTTATTAAATAACTTTACAAATCTTACTTATACATGTGAAAAATAATATCAAGAAATATATATATATATATGCATATCTTATATGATTAAAGAAAGTCGTTTAAATTGGAATCAAACCGTACAATAACATGATAAATAATTACAATTAAATTTGGGTTGATTTTTGGTGTTGGTTGCTTTTTGGTTAGGGTTGTTATCCGTTTCAGTTATTTTCGATTTTGGTTAATTTTGAATCAGGTTGATTTTCGGTTTAACTAAATCCTGGTCAGTTTTCGTTCGAATTCGGGTCAAATTTAGACCATCACGTTCGGGTCTCGGATCGGGTAAATCGGTTCAGGTTTCGGGTAAAGTTTGCCAGGTCTAGGTATGACAAGACGAGATATTAAATTTTTTTAAATAAAGTCAGAAATTTAAATTATAGTACTATAAGGGTAATTATACAATGCACTAGCGGTGGAAAATTTTTGTTTTCACAAGTCTCTTAATTTTAAGGGTTAGAGATTTAGTTTAAGGTTCATAATTTAGGGGTTTAGGCTTATGTGCTTAAAATTTAGGGATTGAGATTTGGATTTAGGGTTTATAGTTTAAACCTTAAATTCTTAACATATTACCATAAAAACCTAAACACTAACCTTTAATCCCTAAATTATAACCCTAAACCCTAAATCATAACATCAACCCCTAAATTCTAAACCCCTAAATATAAAACATGTAACACCTAAACCATAAATTGAATCTTTATCCCTTAAAATTAGGGCGCTTGTGAAAACAAGAAGATTCCACCGCCAGTGCGCAGTATATTTTCCAATAGCATAAATACTATAAATTCAGTTGAGTGGATGGTTTCTATAATGGGTAATTATTTCATACACTGGTGGTGAAAACTGAAAGTTTCACAAGCGCCTTAGTTTTAGGGTTTATGGTCTTAGTTTAGGGTGTATAGTTTAGGGTTTTAAGTGTAGGAGTTTAAAATTTAGGGATAACGGTTAAAATTTAAGGTTATAATTTAGGGTTTATAAGTTAAAACCTAAATCCTAACCATATTACCCTAAAAACTAAACTCTAACCCCTAAACCCTAAAGTCTAACCACTATCCCTAAATTCTAAACCCCTACACCCTAAACTAAGACACTAAACCCTAAAACTAAAGCGCTTGTGAAAACTTTCAGTTTTCACCACCAAGTTTTCACCGCCAGTGTATTGAATATAAATTCTTCTGTAATATACTTCTATAATATATTAAGTCAAAATTAATTAATTAATTAGTCGATCGAATACTAATTATTCTAAAAATTCAAACGAAAATACGGTACTTTTAGAAACAGAATAGTTTGGAGTTATATAATTAACTTCGGCCGCTCTCCTTAAAAACCCTAGTTGTTCTCTCAAATCTCTGCCGCCTGTAACTTTATTTTTTTTCTTTGATTGGTGGTCGCTAACTACTTTTAGTATTGGTTATCGACCATCAAATCTATTATTTTTCTTATTTTTTTCATATTTTAATAAGAATTTCTGTTTTTGTGGCACGCGTTTCCTCTATCATTTTGACACGTTTTTCTTTAATTTTTTTGTAGTTCGTTTCATCTGTCCTTGTGGCATGATTTCAGCATACATTAGCGGTCGATTGATGCTTTTACAGAGATCTTCACGACGCTAATCTTTGATTATGGTTCTGTCGATGGTCTTAGAAAGATAGATCCTTACTCGGTTGATGGTTGGTTGCCGATGTAATTAGACTTGGGTAGCGGAGCAATATGCCTGATAACTTCGTTCGCTCACCACTCTTTTTTTTTACCCGTATAACATCTCGTTTGGATAGAGACAATGAGATTGAGAAAGGTTTTTGAATTTTGGTATGCTAATCTCGATGAAAGTGTTTGCTTTTCTTTGCACCATTGTAAGAGACTTTTAGTGAATTTGTTCTTTGTTCTTTTTTTGATGTATTGTATTGCATTATCTTTTATGGTGATTAATAAAATTCAGATGCCATTGTTAAAAAAATTCAAACGAAAATGATAAGTTTTATTAATTTTTAAACTTTGTCGTTTTGCTAATCGACCTCATTAAGGTACATTTAAAGTACAATCAATGGAAAATCTATTCCTTGCTCCAAAGTAACAACTTTCAATCTTCTAATTTCTAAATTTCCACAATGGGATTGTCCAAAGGTTAACAAATATTAAAATGTCAAGTTAACATATTTTATTATTTGTTTTGATTAAATAGTAAAAGATAAATATTGATTTCAAATTCAAAAATAATATAAAAATATTATATTGTTCATTTAAGTATTCACTCTGATTCTATTTTAAATATAATCGAATTTGATTAAATATTTTATTAATTTATATTTCTACGATTAATGGCAGTCTGTGACAGTTAAAAGTCTAACATCAGCACTAAGATTAGTATGTGGTGTGAAAGGGATCATACGTTCTTAGCTTCCTGTCTACCATTTCCTAAAAGATCCTTGCCCTGTGGGTCACTACATCAAATCTTCTTTTCCTCGTCATTTTTTTTTCTGATTCTCGCAGCCATGTACTTTACGCTACAAATCCCGACACTAATCTCTGATTAACCGATAATCACAAGCCACGTCATACGGACAGCCACTAATTTCATGACTCGTTGACAATGCTTGGAACAGGTTATTACGTGTCAGCTACATAATGGATGGGTTTGACGGTTGCAAGATGTGTTCATACGCAGAGAATAAAAACCATCCCGAACAGCCTTAAATTCATCAATTGTTTCGTCTACCCGCCATCCTCTCACGATTTACAAATCGTTGGGTGTGGGACCAGACAGAACAGTCAACCCTCAAGATTAGACCTTTGAAACACTTCCCCCATAATAAACTTAAAACGCTTACTCTGATACTGAAGAACAATCCACTCACCACCGCACCTCTACTAAACGCCACCGTGGCCGATTATGGCGTTCACAGCCTGGGCCCCATCACCATCACCATCGCTGCCCCCTTCTCCTTCTCCGTCGTTATCATCACCGCCTTCCTTATTGTCTTCTTCTTCTTCTTCGACGCCGTCTCCTTCAAAGCTTCCAGTTGACTTCAGTCCACCGTTGATCGCCATGGAGGTGGTGGTCGCAGCAGCATTTCTGATCGTTACGTATTCGCGTCTGATCTCAAAACGGCTCGTTCCTATGATTCTCCGTCTACTTAACTTCGTCCGCCGCCGTCGCCGTCGTCGGCGACGCTACTTACCGTCAACGACGACAGACCTTGATCTCTTCCGCCCTCTGATCCGTTCGATCTTCCTCTTTCCCCTTACGGCCTCGATGACTCCACCATCAAAACACTGCCGCTTTCCCTCTACATTTTAAAAACCAGACCTAACGACAGCCCCAAAGACTGCGCCGTGTGTTTGTTGGAGTTCGAAGACAATGAATACGTCCGAACACTCCCCGTCTGCTCGCATGCCTTCCACGTGGATTGCATTGACGTTTGGTTGTAATCACACGCCAATTGCCCGTTGTGTAGAGCTGGAATTTTCGCTAGAGAATCTCCTTTCACTCCGTTAATGGCGGCCAGAATCCGTCCGAGCCTCGACGACTCCATTTTCTTCAACACCACTCTGGATTCCCTGACGGAAACTCCTCTCCAGTCTTTCCCAAACAACACCGTGACGGAAATAACGGAAGAGCCGTCACCAAGACGAACGAACGGGAATAGTAATCGCGAGGAAAGGTTTAATTTCGTCTTAAAAAGGTCGTATTCATTCGGTTTCGAGAGGAGTTTAGCGGCGGAGAGGATGATGATAACGGAGCCCAACACAGCTTCGCCTTGGAGGTATAGGAGAGGAGGGAACGTTTTTTGGAGCAAAAGGGCATCTCCGTTCGGTTCGTTAATGATGAAACCCAGGGTTTTCTCTTTCAGATACTACAGAGGAATGAAAGCTTCACCCTTTTTCCGCCGGAGAGGGTTTTTTCCACTGTCGGAATCGAGCGTCAGGTTCTCCGGCGGCGGTTGCTCGTCGAGAAGAAGTAAGTCGATGGCGAGTCCTATGTTTTTTTAGATCAGCCGCTTCAAGCGTGGCGGCTTTCTCGTCGAGAAGGCTCCGCTGCGGCGACCAGAAGCACTGCTGCCACCGGAGAGGTTCAACAGAAGATAAAAATTTTCAAAAAAAAAAAGTCGTCTGGTCAGAAAAGAAGCCAGAGTACACGTGGACGGTTGGATGGAGAGGACGACGGGAGATAGGTGAGTGGGAAAAAGGGAGGCATTAATGAAAGGTGGGGAGGGACAATTAATGAGGAAATAGACGAGACACGATATCTTGAGATTGAGGATTGAAGGAGGAGAAGAGAAGAGGCGACATTAAATGCAGAGACGTTGGAGTTTGGTGCGGAGGGAGGGACGTCGCTGAACCAAAGGCGTCTTATATTGCATTGGCTTAACACACTGTTGATTCAGAGTTCGGGTTGATTTTAATTCGGACTTATCTTTCTCCACCGACAACATCCACCATTATAGGGATTGGGAACATCAGAATCTCATGTGCTTTTGCTTTGATGCAAGCAAAATGCCAGTGGCAGTGGGCGAGACGGGGAATTCATTTCTAATGAACGGTGTGTATATATATATATTGTGTTATTGTTGTACTCGTTAGTGCTGTAAATGAGACGAGACAGATCACGAGTTATTTGAGCTCGATTCGGTCAAAGCTCGACTCGATTGAAAATTTGACTCGAGCTCTAACACGGCTCGAGTTCTTAACGAGCCGAGCTACATGATACTCGACTAGAAAAGCTCGCGAGCTACTCGAAAACGTATTATATTAAGTTTTTTTTATAATTTAAAATTTTAATTCTTAAACTTAAAACCTTAAATTATAAACCTTAAAATCTAAATTCTAAACCTAACAATCTAAACCTCTAAACCTTAAACTAACACCCTAAACCCTAAAATTAACAAGTTTGAGTTTACGCAACTTGTGTATCAATTTTTTTTTTCTTGATAGGGCTTTAAATGAGACGTGACAGATGTCGAGCTACTCGAGTTTGACACGGTCAAAGATCGGTCAATACTTGACTCGATTGGGCTCGAATCAAGCTCGAACTTGACTCGAGTTCTTAACGAGCTGAGTCGAGCTTAGATTTCTCAAGCTCGTTAAAAATTACTCAAGCTCGAACTCGACTCAAAATCTTAACGAGCCGAGTCGAGCTCAATACGAAAGATTGTAGTAACTTGTATCTGCAACATTTTCATTTAACCATTGGTGAAATGAGTGTTACTTGAACAATAATAATAACTCATGACACAGTACAAGTTCAACTAACAAGAAGATTCATATATTAATGGTAATTACTTGATAGTTTGTTTGGAGGTTTAAATTACCCTTTCTTTTATTTTATCCTTTTTAGACGGTGGCAAAATTCAGCATTATGTACTAAAGGGTCATTTAAAATTTTCACTACATATTTTTTGAGAGATGAAAAGAAAAGTTTTATCATATAGTAGTAATTTTTAAACTTTTTACATATTTTTGTGCGAGTCAGGACTCCTACAGGTCACAAGGACGTTCAGCCCATGTTTTAAACTAACTTTCTATTTTATTTTTATTGTTTCTAAACATTTTTTTTTTTATATTTTTCAGAATGTTTCGAGCATATTTGTCATTAGTGGGGGAGGGCTATACCATAACCACTTGAGCTAGTACTCCTATTCTGCAACTTCATCAATGTACGATCAATATTTTACATCCTTCTTCATTAGTAAAGTTTGAAGACAATTTACTAGAAAGAATAATAATAATATTATATATATATATATCATTATTTCCCCACAGTTGTAAAAAACTCTAACGCTCTCCTCTCTCATCTCTTCTAAAAATAAAAAATTTTAGTTTTTTTTTACGGCCAATTGTTGTGCCCTTTAACCGTTGACCCTCACCTTTTTTTTTCTCTTTCCCTTTTGTTCTCTTTTTTTGCTTCGACTATTTTTTTGTTTTAGTGTTTTAACGCATTCGTTGATTCGTTCGATAAAAGTCTCTTTTCGACGACCACGACCTAAGGCGGGACCTTCGTAGTGAGAAGGTAGCGCAGATGCGGGTGGAAAGGAGAGCCCTTCTCCTCCTTTCTCTAGTTAACCGACATTTTGCTTGTTCTCGCACTGTTATGTTTTTGTTCTTGTGTTCGTTCATGTGTTGTTTTTTCTGGGATTGTTTTCCCTTGTTCCCTTGTTGTTATATGAGTTTATTTTTCTTATTTCTCTTTCTTTTATTTGTTTTGTTTATTGAATGAAGCAAACAATTTGTTAAAAAACTATAGGGATTTATTAATATCTAACATGTAATGTTTTGCATACTTCTCAACAAAATTAAAGATGTATCATATAAGTATAATGAAAATTAAAGATGTGCTATTATATAGGTATCATTAAAAGCTATTTAGTAAAGTGATAAAATATTTATGAGTTTTTTTTGGTTATTTTAGTCTTTAATTTTTTAAAAAAATTGTGAAAATGTATGATTCATAGAATGACAATCATATACGGAAAGTATTATTACGTACCTCATTAAAACCCCCTAAACCTAGCCGGAAGAAAAGAGTACATGTAAAAATACCTATCTAATTAAACATTATGACAAAATCTGGCCAAACATTAAATCTACATATAAAGACCATCGATATGTCCCAAACCAAAACTCGAACCCATCGTTCAAACCTTGAAAACTGAATTCATAGCATTGGCAGGATCTTTGTGTAACCACCTCTAAACTTCCAAAGGAGGAGCCTGTAGAAAAATAACTTCAAGATCGTCCGAATTGACGAGCTTTGCTAAATGGTCTGCAACTTTATTGCCCTCCCGCCGAACATGCTGGAATTTGACACTCCAGTTACGAGCTAAAGGCTCTAGGATATGATCATTAGGGAAGTGACACCATTGCCATTCCCCCGATTTTGGAAAAGTCGAACAACATTCAAACTGTCCACTTCAACCACCACTCGCTGCAATCCAAGGTTCCATGCACAAGATAGCCCAGTGTAAACTCCCTAAAGTTCTGCATCCAACACTGAGCAAACCCAACAAACTTCTTAAACCCAAAAAGTCCACTCACTTGTATGATCCCACACCACGCCATCACATGAAGCTCATTCATTAGTTGCATTACGTGCACCATCCGAGTTCATATTATACCAACCCATCTCTAGGGGTATCCACACAGTCGGATTCCTAGCCTGCTGTTGTGATTGTCGTGGGATAGTCCCATAAATCTCAAAACCCCTTACCGCAATCGAAAGCAACTGGTGGCTACTTTCAAGAATAGACAGAGGATCTTCCAAAAACTTGTCAAAAATAATAGAATTACGTTGGAGCCAAAGGTTCCATATCATGACGCCAAACATTAGATCCCAATCATTGTTATCCCTTGCAAAGTAATCAGCATTAGTCAAGTTTATGCCAATCCACTCTTTTGAATACATGGTCAAAAACTCATGAAGCCTCTCCGCTTTGATCAACACCTGCCATATTGTGATAGTCGCAAGACATAATCGCAGGACATGCTGCACATCTTCCAAATTAGCTCGGCAAACAAGATAGGTTATTCGTAAAAAATGTCTACGAACTCTTTCGGCATTTATCATAAGTTTTACCCCACACACTAACCACATAAAGATCTTAATCTTTTGCAAGCCTCTGTATCGGTAGATTAATTTTCATACCCGGTCAAATTCATCTACCACGGGTTCTATTCGGATAATATAAGCACTATTCACAGTAAATATTCTGTTCTCATACCCCCGCCAACCCATAGAGTCATCCCCCAGTGCAACCCTTGGACCTTTAATAGTCATGCTACACAGCAGGATCAGCAAAGGAAACAAATGTTAGAATTTCGACATAACCATTCACCATCCGGGTTTACCATGTCTGCAACACACACGTGTTCTAAAGACTGTACGTGATAGGGTGAGATCAATTTATAAAGAGGCTTAGTATCTGTCGCCCATGAATCAAACTAAAAATCAACACTCCTACCTCGTCCAATGTTCCACTGAATATTTTTTTTGCACATCTTCACATGTTTTTAGACTAACCTTCTATTTTATTTTTATTGTTTCTAAACAACTTTTTTTATATATATATTTTTCAAAATGTTCCGAGCATATATGTCATTAGTGGGGGATAAAAATACCACTTGAGCTAGTGCTCCTATTCTGCAACTTCATCAATGTACGATCAATACTTTACATACTTCTTCGTTAGTATAGTTTGAAGATAATTTACTAGAAACAACAATATTATATATATATATATATATATATCATAATTTCCCCACAATTGTAAAAAAAAACTAAGGCTATCATTTCTCTTCTCTTTTAAAAATAAAAAAATCTAGTATTTTCTTTGGTGGCCAACCGTTGCAGCCTCTGACGGCTGGCCATCCCTGTAACACCCTAAATTCGACGTTATATTTGGGTCTCAAGCTCAACCCATTACCACAAAATTTCAACCCGGTTTAACCCAAATCAAAGATCTATATATACAAATATAGTTAAATCTAGGTCCATCATAAATAAATTGAGTTCAAAATGTTTACATGAGAGCTCCATTTGAAATTTAAACCTTTAAAACATTCGACTCATCATTACAATCCCAAAATAAGAGTTACAATTACAAAAACCAATAGGGTTATATGAATACACAACCTAAATATCTAAGTATTGTACTTCTAACGAATCGATACGCTAAAATCCTAAGTCGATGGTGTACTCCAAGCAACGTACCAACCTACTAACCTGCGAACAGAAACAACAATTTCGAACACTGAGCTCATAAAACTCTATGGTACACTACTACTCTACCATGCTTCATGTAAATCATAAATATGAGCATGTATCCATAAATGATGCAATGGCAACTGAAACAATACATAGCGCTATAACTAGTTGCCTAAACACATACAAACATACCACATAGCATCATAAACAATCATAACAACATAACCATAAACCTGGAGTGAGGCCCAGGTTATATAGCATCGGGAATGTATGCTTACACTCGAAATCCCCCTCGAGTGTCATCGAATGAGTCCCGGGTCACACAGTACCGGGATCGCTCATTCGGTGTTCACTTACCATTGTATTGCAACACGTCCATTGGGTATCCGAATCCTATCAATAAAGATGACTCTATCACGTAAGTGATCACAAGGTACACATCATCATCATCATATCAATTATTGCAAGCTATATGGTTACTATCGTTACCAAATCACCCATCCATATTGCCAAGTTGTTACAAGTTATTCTCTTATATGAGGGTAGATTCTTAGTTTCTCACTTTTACAGGTCATTATACTTCATTGGGGGTCCATTAAACCATAGCCCACAGATTATAGGCCTCTTGAATTCAAAATGAATATTTTCGAGCAGATTACCCTATTGGTACAAATACTTTAGCTCACGTACCAATACAATATATTGAGTACCGATACTTGCCCTTAGCGTACCGATACACAGGCACCAAATAGGGGAATCACCAAGGCACTTAGTATCAATACTCCAGTACGAGTATTGATATGACCTCTACAGTACCGATACACTCTTATACGTATCATACGAAAGTTGTTCACTAGAATTCTAATATAACAATGGGTACCGATACGAGATAACCCATACCGATATAGCTTGAACATTATACCGGTATTGGTTGAAGCTCGTACTGTTACTCCCCTCTATGTTCATCAGTGTTCTTCATCTCGAACACTAGGTATCGATACGAGTTCATCATGTACCGATACTCGAGCCCAAAAAACTCAGCCTAAGGCTCGAGAAACATCCCCAAGGCCCCCAAAACATTCATGATTAAGTCTAAAATGAATCCTACACATTTAGGGTGATTAATTACAAGTTTTACTCTTTGTAAACCTCAAATATTAGATTTACCATTTTACAAGCTTTGGCTCTAAAGACACCCACAAACAGCCAAAACAACAAATCAAGCATACCAAGCAATCATCCTTAAGATGTACACAAAAATAAAGGAGTTTGAGGCGTACTAACCTTACTCTTAGCTGAAAAGAGGCTCCTTGCCAAGCTCCTCAAACTTTTTTCTTCTCTTGCTCCTTGAAAGAATTCTAAACTTTTTTCACTACACAAGGAAGTTATAAAGAGGGATTTCAACTTGCAGGAAATGAATGGCTAGCTATATCTTACTCCTAGAGTTGGAAAAATGAGATTCAAATCCTCTCCAAAACCATTTCCATCAAAACCCTACAAAACCATCACTTTTATATTCCACCATTTTTTGACCATTCTTACCTTGATTTGTAGATCTTTGGAATGAGATTACAGTACTCTCAATATACATTTCAAATTTGCAACACAAAACAACAAGATTGAACCTTTCTCTTAAGCCTTTAGGAGGAAGATGGAGAAGAGAGTGATGGGGAAGGACAAAGAGGCACAATGAGATCACACATCCCTGTAGAAAAATAGAGCCTTAAAACCAAATTAGCCTTTCCTTTGAATTTTGGGAAATTTACATCATAAGTCCATCCTCCCTTCCTTTATAACTCAAAAGCCACAACTCAAACCCAATAAGACATTAATTGGGCCAGTTAAGATATCCTTAAGCACCCAATGGGCCTGACACTCAGCCCAAAACACAAAGCCTACGACTCAGATGTACTAACTCAAAGATTTTGAAATTCGGGTTGTTATAATAACCATCCCTCCATCTCTTTCTCTTTTCTATCTCTTTTTATTTTGCTTTATTTCTCTACTTTGGCTGTTTTTTTCTTTTCTTTTGTTTCGGTGTTTCGACGCACTCGTTGACCTATTCAATAGAAGTCCCTCTCTAACGACCACGACCTGATTCGAGCCCTCTATAGTAGGGAGGTAGTGTAGATGCGAGTGGAAATGATAGCCCCTCTTCTCCTCTTTGTTTCTTATCCTCCGTGTTTCTCTTTCTCTCTCTGGTTCACCGAGAATTTTTTTCTTCTAAATTTCGTTCTTGTTGGCCCTTGTTTTTCTCAATGGGATGCGATCGTTGTTTCCATCGAATGAGGACTGTTGGTGTTGATCATTGGTTTCTCCTTCTTCGTTTCAGACTATCCATCATTAGCAATTCCAATTTCAGACGTGACGACTGGTTGATAGTCTTCTTGTTGTATTCCTCCACACGAGTCACCCTCGGTGCCCCTAAAAAAATACGTAGTTGAAGAAAGCGATGTTGGCTCATTCTGTGCTTCGGTCCTTGTTTGGTTTTGGAGACTATTGTCTTTCTCTTTGTGTTCTCTTTTTGTTTTATTTTCTTTTGTCTTTGTGCTGGTTGCTTCAGGCCGAAGCTTGTTCTCGTACTGTTGTGTTTTTGTTCTGGTGTTCGTTCATGTGTTGTTTTCTCTAGGATTATTTTTCTTTGTTCCTTTATTGCTCTATGGGTTTATTTTGCCCATTTGTATTTTGTTTTGTTTGTTGAATGAAGCCGAGAATTTGTTATATATATATATGCTGAGGGATTCATTGATATAATATCTAATATGTAATGCTTTGCATACTTCTCTTAAAGAGTTGAAAATTTCTCAACAAAATTAAAGATGTGCTATTATATAGGTATAATTAAAAGCTATTCACTGAAGTGATGAAATATTTATGAGTTTTTTTTTTATTTTTGTTTTTAATTTTTTAAAATATATTTTTATTTCTTAATTTTTAAAAAAAATGATAAATAAAAAATTATGTCTAGTTTTTAAAATATTGAAAAGGTTAAGGTTGGTTCAGTTTTTTAAAATATTTTATTTTTATTTTAAAAATAAATTTCTTTTTCTATCTTCTGTAAATCAAAATTTAAGTAAGGTAAATAAAAAGAATATTTTTAACAATGAAAACACTTTTAGTACCTACCAATGATTTGATCCAAGTGGTAAGCGGCTTGATATCGTTTAAGCACGTCTCGAGTTCAAGGTCTTGTGTATGTAAAAAATCTCCGTTGGAAAACTCATCCACCAAAGTCAGTTGTGCGACGCAGGTCGGTCTAGATTAGTTAGGGCAAAGCCTTGAAGAACAAGGAGACAAAAAATACTTTTAGTACCTAGTTTCTTATAATAAAATTTTAAAAATAAATAAAAATTACTAGATTTATATGTACAAAAAACAATATCAGAGATTTGATATTTAATTTTTTAAAAGATAATATTTTAGCATTTTTAAGGATTTAAAAGCATAATCAATTCGTTATCATTGTTGTCAAAATTTTCAATTTTACTAAATAATTTTAGGGAAAACAATATTTTTAAAATTTTCAAAAAAAAATTACTTTTATTTTCTGAAAACCATTTTTAAATAACTGAATAAAACAAACATGACAGAAATAAGAAGCTGTAATGAGTTAATGACATATGAGCTACTCAGAAACGCATCATATGCACCCTGCTCTACAAGTTTCTGATCTCATCTCCTATTGCGCCCTCATCCCTCATTTATCTGGATATGATCAGCCATCTGTTAGTATTCTGGGTCAATTACATACACCTCCTTCAATTTTATTCTTAATTACACTTCACTCCATTAATTTATCGTTTTGTACAAACTACCACTCATTGATTTAAAGACATTAACAAGTGTCATCGTCTCGTGTTTTATTCATCTCGAAACTGGAAAATATCCATAATGGAATGTATTAGGAATCCTATATGATTGGGCTTTAAGTGTAATCAGAGGGAAAACTGAAGGGGTTTGGTGAAATTTACCCATTGATGTTTTACTATTGAAAGAGATGGTACCTAGATCAAATTTGCAGTGATAGAGGCCGAGCAACCGATGATGCTAATAAATGAATATTGGATGCTTCCTGCTTTGCCATTTCACCTTTTAAATTCCTGCATTTACTCATTTAGAAAATTTTAATTTACACTCTTCTCAAAAGAAATATCTAATAGAATGTGCAGTACCACTATTTTTATATTACAAGAATGTTCCTTTTTTATTTTTGACGGGGATTTAATGTCTCTTACCTCTTTCGGGTGTGACAATGGCACCATGTTTCCCACTAATAAGGAAGTCTATAAAGCTATGACATGTGGAAAGTCCAGAGCTCTACCTTTTGAAATGGCATCGGCTTATCCTTGTTCCTATAGTCCTATGCACATCATTTTCGTGAGAAAAATTCTACATCTTTGTGATATATCCTAATATTATTGGCCTCGGTAAAGTGGTTGCTTTTAGGCCCCATCTCATGATGCGTCCATTTTCCTGCCGACCATAGGAGTGGTGGTGGAAACAAACAATAATGTACCAATCTCACAGGAATGGTAAATCTAATCTTGAAGGTGGTTAAATTTTAAGCAAAAAAAACTTTATTGTTCTCTCTTTATAAGGGAAGGAACATTCGTAGTTTCATCGATTCCGTGCCGAGAAAATAAACTAAGAAAAGGAAGAATGTTGTGCCAGTACAGGGAATTGTGGGATCCCAAGCATCACTGATCATACACCTAAGATGAGGCAGAGAATTTCCCGATCCAAAGAAGATTGTATGCAAAATGGCAATGGATGGGGTACCAGGATCTTTGGGCACTAGTGTTGGCTTTTCTTTGAGATTAGGACAGACCCTTTTTTCTTGTGCTTCTCTCCTCTTCATGTCTTTGGGAGTTGAGTTCTATAGCTACACTGCTTTCTGGTATGTCTCTCTACTTTTTTCTTTGATCTGATTTGCTGGAATTGTTGCTTTCGATCGAACAATGATCGGACTTTTGTTTTGGTGATTGTTGTTGTGTGAGTGTTTTGGTTGTTAACATTTCAGCTATTTGGTAACAATCATGGGGTTGGTTATTCCATGGAGTTTTACATTGGCATTGGTGGATGGGTACTCTGTTCTGGTTAAATGCCCCGTTCGGCAGCCTGGGGTACTGGTCATAATAGCTGCAGGAGATTGGGTACGAGTGGCTAAGCTTATAGTTGTTGGAAGCTATTTGACTGAGTGGAAACTGATAATAAGTTTGATGACAGGTTTTATCAGTTCTGGCGCTAGCCGCGGCATGCTCCACGGCTAGCGTTGTGGATCTCCTTTTCCACTCGGACGGTTTCTTTTGCTCTCCGAAATGTTGCAGTAGATATCAACTCTCGGCTGCTATGGCATTTCTCACTTGGTTTCTGTCTTTGGCTTCAGCTCTTCTCAATCTTTGGTTACTTCCCTCCTTGTAATTCTATAGGTTTGGGAATTTGTTTGTTTTCCACTATAATTGTAGCATCTCAAGGTAAATGTAGATTACCGAGAGGCTCGTTGGAGCCAGTATTGTACATTGAATCACACAATCACAAACTTAAGTGAACACTTCGTACATTGGAGATATTGGCATCTAGAATTCTAAATGTTTGGTACCATAAAATGATGGGGTTGATTGTGGAGCTGTGATGGGAAAACTGAAAAACTCGAGCCGAATTAGGACCATAAAAAGAAGTGCTCAAAATGGAAAGGTATGCTCTGATTTGCCTGCATTTACAGCTTAGATGTCCTGCCAGATTACATGGGCAGGTACACCTGGGAAAAAAGATAGTACCTTATGCTTTAGTGGAGATAGAAACTTGGTATCCTTTTCTCTTCACCAGGCACAAGGAGCTGCTTGATATTTAACCGGTTTACGGATCCATGTCAGGAAATGCACCATTGAACACATACTTGGTTCTTTGGAACTCCAGCACAAGTTAATCTTATCATGAAGCTGGGAATACTTGTACCGACTGCTTCATTACTGCAATCACGACAGCAGCGCAGACCTGCTTCCATCTTCATGGCCGCAGTGCTAAGAATTTACCATAAAAGTTGTATTAGTTTATAGTATTACTGAATATAACAGAGGGCCATCATCAAAGTAGACCTGTCTTTTTGCACCAATAAAAAGATATCCGCTTTTACATGAAGCCAAAATTTCTGATGCATTCTCTCAACAATTGACCTGCATTATCGAAAATGAATCTCAATAAAGCTTAGACAGTCACTATCTAGCAACAGAAGCACAAATCCGAAGAACAACTTACCTTCAGTTTTCAAACAGGTCTGCTCACACTTGTAAGATAATAGACATCTAATACCTCTTTTTGAGTCTCTAAAACTTCCTTTCTCAACATTGCTACCATTTCCTCATTTCCCTGTCTCAAATAACCATCTATAAAAGCATCATATATCCCCAAATTCGGCTTGAACCCTTTCCCCACCATCTCTGCTTGAAGCTTTAGTGCTTCATCTTTCCCTCTGCACACAAACCTTTTTATTAAAAGCTCATAACTTGCAAACACCAAATTCTCTCTCCGCCTTCTTCATCTCAAAAGCTTTAAGTAACATACCTTAACCACAAAGCCCTCTAATCAACAGTTAAATTCTGTGGTCTAAAATCTTTCCTACACATCCCTGTATATCAACATAGCCGAATTGATATCTGCAATTTTACAATATCCATTAAGAAGATTCTCGTACATATCACAAGTTGCCTTTATTCCATTCAATTCCATTTCTCTGAACAACTCTTCAGCTTTCGTAATCTCTCCACTTGTACATAAGCCATCAATCATCGTATTGTATGCCACAATATCAGGCTATAATCCCTTAACTTCCATCCCCCCCCCAAGAAGTCCTCTGCTTCTCTCACCTTCCCTTCCTCACAAAAACCTGCCATTAAAACGCTACAACTATAACTATTTGGGGCATATCCTAAGCTCTCCATTTCACACCAAACCTCTCTCACTTTGTCCGGCAACCCTTCACGATAAAAACAGAGCATCCCCTTTTCTTATTACATTCACTTTCCGCATTACCTACTCCAAAAACCTCTCTATAAACCATATATTATAACCCTTATTTGCTCCATGACATTTCGAAAACTCCAAAAATCTAAGCATTACAAGTACTAACCTGAGGGCTAATCCCTCTAGACATTAACATTCTAACAATCTCAATAGACCCACCAAGCCTTTTCACTTGCAAACAAATCGAAAACAAACGGGGCAGAACCACACTCATTATAAGTTTTACTAACGGTTCAAATAGTTTCAAATGAGTGGGTTCATTTTCAATACCTGGGGTCCGAATCGCGAGCTGGATGAGTTCCCGGTCATGGGTTTTGAGTCTAACACGAGAGAGGATTTGAATTACGGTGGAATAAGAGGAGAGGTTGTGGTCTCAGAGGGATTTTTGTTTGGTGAAGAGGAAGAAGCAGAGAGTAAGGTGGGGATTGTTTTTGAGTTGGAGGGTAATTTGGGAGAACTGGGAAGGGGTGAAACCGGAGGGGAAGAGAGTGAGGACGTTGGACCAGGGGATTTGGAGCGATGGTGGTTGAGAATGGAAGTGACGGTGGAGTTGATCGGATGGTGGAGAAGGAAGAGAGAGGGAAGAGGGGTTTGGTAGTTCTGGAAAGGACATGGTGTTTAAGTATTTGTGTAGAAAGTAGTAAAAAACAGAAGAGAAAGTTTGTGAAAACAGAAGAGAAAGTTTCTGTTTCTTTCAAATGAATAATAGGTTACAACATAGAACTCTTTTATAGAGTCCTTGAGGATTTAACTCTAACTAGGACTCCTTACAATAGAAGACTTCTTAGATAACTCTTAATCCTTATCCTACTAATAGATAACTCTTGATCTTTTACATAACTTACAAGACTTTTACATTACATACAACTCTATACATATCGTGTTATCCTACAATTTGGTTAGCCATTGAAAACAGAGAAATATTCTTTTGGCAAAACAAGGCAAGAATCTTATGTTGCATTTCATTTGTAGACCTGCAAGTTAACAAGGCAAGATGTAAATTATGCTCGATTGGAGAGCATTGACAGTGACAGAGAAAGAACCGGTGAGGGTTTGTTAGAGAGGAGGAAGCAAACTATGAAAAACAACTCATGTAAAACTTCATTGAAACTAATCAACAATAAAAGTGGTGTTATACACAACATTTGGAAGTAATGTCAAATTAGCCGCAACCATAATTTATATCTGGCTTGGCAACAATCGACTCAAATGGTACTTCAATCCTCTCTTTCACCAAGCATCGAGCTTCTCCGTCCTCCATTACCAAGACTTTCCCAGGTGGACATGAAGCATTTGAATTCTTTTCTTCGGTTGCACGTTCCCGGCTCATGCCAAAAGTCTTGATAGGGTTACCCGGTGTTTGGCACAAAATTGGACGGGCTTAATATGTACATTACACCAACAAGAGGAAGAACTGTCTTCACTGCTGAACTTATGAAGTGGCCGAATCCATTCCTCGAGTTTTTGGACTCGTCTTTCTTGTCGTGTTGTTTCAGGTTCTTTGCTTCATTTGTAGGGTCACCAGCGGAAATCCCATTTGGTAAAGACTTGTATGTTGACTGTAAGTGTGATAAAGAGTCGTTATCTAAAACCAAGGATCGTGGGGGACAACTTGGATATGGGGGAAGGAGGAGGTCACTGTTATTCTCCACTGTTTTACTAAAAAAAGCAGAAGCCTCGAGAATCACTTCCATAACCTTCCCTTGATATTCTTCGAGCTTCTCCAAGACAACTCTCCGGATATAATCGATCTCAGCAAGGGCAACTTCCTTTTCATAACTTTGCTGATGTTGCAGATTCTGTTAAGTCAAGAAAACTGAACTTCTAAACCATTTTTTTGTAAGAAAAACATGTTATCAACACAAACATCTCTCTATTTCAAGGGATACCCTTCTATGCATGCAAAAGTATAACGAGCACGATTCAGTAAATTGGCATAGTTCCAATAAGTACGGCGAAGAAACGAAAAGATTAACTACTAATGCTTTGAATTCATTCTTCCTCAAGTAAATTCATACAGAAATGTGTTACTTTGCGCCTACTCCAGAAAAACAGCAAAAAGATGCCTATAATGGTTAAGCTTCAATATCTTTAGTTCAACAATGACCTAGTGCTCCACTTACAAATCAGTGGATGTATTGCAGCCATGACAAAACAGAATGCCTTTAATCATCACTGAGATTTCCATACTACTATTCACATTGCAATCGGTTTCTCGATGTTTTTCTAAATTCTAAAAGTTCAAGCAGTCGCATAATCATAGTCGCTAAACACTCAATTGACTTACAAAAGAAATGCCGAAACCCAATAACAATCACTTATGCAATGCTGAGTTTTAGGGTTTCCTTGAAGATAACCCAATAGTCAATGTCTATAGCAAATGATGATGTTGAAAATGGGAAGAGCTAATTTGAGAAATTGGAATGATTAGGGAAAGTAAATATAGGTTTACTATAACAATGTCTAAATAAACCATTGAGAAAAAAACCAGCTATCTTATTTCCTTTTTGTATTACTTGAACTAAGAATCATGGTGAAATCAGTAAACAAAATACTGGACCAATTGGCAGAAAATCCATAAATAAGGTACCGATTTTTATGCATTCCAAACAATCACCATTAACCATTTCTGACTTGTGAAAGAACATAAGGTTTAGCTTCATTCCAGAGATTTGTTCTCAAGTTCCATAGCATAAAAATCAGGACTTGAAATTGGATCCCATGGGTAATTTTCTTTAGTTTCAAATATTCTCATGCATAAATATCAACATCGAGGTTGTAACAAGGAAATAAAAACAGGGTTCTTTTTCAAGAGCTTAGGGCTTATAACATAAAAACCTAATATTTAACAAAATGGGGAGAGGGAAAACTAAGATTTATGGGGTAACAAACCCGTAAAGCAAGTAGTTGGGATTCAAGTGATTCAAGGGCATCTCGAATATCCAAAAGCCTATCGGTTGTTTCTTCATCATCTTCTCCACCTAGACTTGATGAGAATTAAGGCCATTGTCTCCATTCATGCTACCATTTTCATCAGTTTGGTTTCGTGGGCTCTGTTCGAAAACAGGCTTGGCGGCGTTGGTTTTTGTGATGCAGTTTCTTATTTTCAATCTCAGATCCGTAGCTCTTGCTAATGCTAACCCTACTCCCTCTTCTACCATTTCTTTCCCTCCTTTTTTTCACCCTGTTTTCCAGTTTATGCTAAATGACAAAGAAACGAAATAGAAGAGAAGGGAGAGGAAACTGGGATTTGTTTGTTAAGAGACCAAAGTCCTTTCTTTTTCTTTTGGGGAGCATAAGGCCAAGAAATTGGGCTGATAAACCCAAAGCCCCAACAGCAAATTTGAAAGAGCAAACTCTAACCTCTGGTTTACAAAAATAAGAAATGTTGGTTCTTTCTCTTTGCTACCTATGGTTCCTATGCTGCCACTTGTGAACACGGATGGACTAAGGGAGGCCGTAAAGGACAGTCGTCTCTTAAAAATTTAAAATTCGTATAGGATGTAAAATTTTTTTTATGTATTTCTATTAAAAATTTATTTTCACCCCTGAAATTTTATAAACTTGCCCCTAGAATTTTATAGACTCGGCCCTAACATAAAGTTCAGCCTCCGTCCCTGCTTGTGAAATGAAATCATACAACACTGTCATTTTCTCTTCTCTTTTCTTCAGTTTTCTTTCTTACAGTGAATCTGATATTGCTACCCAGTTTTGTAAATGGTATTTGTAGATTGGGTTACATAATCTGGCCTATAGACAGTTTTTTCATGAGCAAATTGTGTTCAAGTTCTAATCATAAAACTTATCAAGATGTTTCAGTTACAATAGAATATTATACACGGCAAATTCTTGCATTTAGATGCATGCAAGAACTTCAAACATAATTAGGAATGACAGCCAAATCACAACCTTCTCAATGGAGTAGTGTTCAACTCAGGTTTGAAACCATGGCAAGTTACTCTCCATCGTTCTCAAACTTGTTTCTTCAGCTCATTTGATCCTTTAGGTGCATGAATCTACTAGAACTGAAGATTGAAGCCAAAGGGTTTTCGAAAAGTTGCAGTTATGATTCATCTGTCATTCGGAAATCCCACCTTGAAGGAAATCATTGAGCTAATTCTTTTGAAAATAGATATCGAAATGTAAAATTGTGGGGTATCCACGCAATGTTTTTCCCAGTTTTCCTCTTGCAAGATGGCTGAAGTTTCTTCCTCGGTGAATCAGGCATAAATTGCTCAACCATCTGCAGCAAACCAGCCATGCAAATATTTGAATCTTTTGCAAAATACTCCATTAGTTTCGGTAACATGATTTTCTGTTCTTTGTTGATACTCCAATTTGCCTGGATGTACTCCTCTTTTGCAACTTCCAGTTCCTGAAACACTTCCTTTGGTGTGTATATACGGACCTGTAGAGTCGATCCGTATCAACGAGTAATGATATAAATTGAGCATTAACATTTTAAATACCATGCTGCTATAAAATATGATCTTAGACAGAAGGATGTAATATGAACTAATTCAAGGCAAACAACATACCGCAGGGTCCGAATAGCTTCCTGAGCAAAGTGCAAAATGCAAAAGAGGTTCTGGAGATTTAAGTACATAAGCTCTTCGAGAATCCCCAACCTTAAATTTCGTCTTTGAAGGAAACAGAAACCATAGCCACTGCAAGCATACATAAGATGTCAGTTCTTTTGGTGTCATTATAAACGAGTATCTAAACTATTTCCTAAATACCATGAGCAGATAAAAGTTTCGGGAAATGAAAAGTACCTGTCCGGGACGAGGCAACCGACATCCCAGAATAGAACTCTGTATTGTGTCTATGCTTACGGTCTTTCCCCCCACATCATAGGCAGCCTGGATCATACATATGCTTGAAAATGCAATAGTAAACATCCATTCCATGATCTTTGGTTAAATTAACCAGAAAAGCTTTGCTCACCTTGAGTAACAAGGACAATCTCTTCAGATTGTTTTTCGGAATGCCGTAAACCAAAAACGCCTGTAAGAACGAAACATGTTGCATTTGCTCAAGGCACTTACAGGGAAAAGATATAAAAAAGATTTAATATAAAGAGTATTGTTTGGAGGAAACATTACATGCATCACCAGAGAATTGTGTACATTAATCCAGAAAGCTAGCTTCTCTTCATGTTTCATCCTTCTAACATCAACTTCTTCGAGCTGATAGACAAGTGACCTATAAAATGATCGATTTAGATTATTCCGGTTAAGTTCACATGAGAAATCAAATGTATATGGGATTGATAAATGAAGAACACCTATAATATTGGAGCTTATGTTCAATATCCTGTAACTTCTTACTATCTCTGCTGATCCATTGAACCTTCACCATTGTGCAGTAAGGTCCACTGTATATCTTCGGTTCCCCGGTGCTAAAAGGGTTGTCAAAATGTGAGTTGAAGGAAGAAAATTTCCCACACTTTGGGCTCCATGTATTAGTATCGCCTTGGCCTCGAGAAGAAACATCAACATATGATGAATGTGAAAGAGGAGAAGACGAGTAGTCATCGTTAATCAAAGGTGGATCTGCAAGTTCACAATATATGGCTGAAATGCTCTTGATCATCTCCTCGGAAAGCCAGTTTGGTGTTTCAGTCACATGATTGTTAATGCCGACTCCACAATGCTCTGCCAAGCTGAGTCCATTAGAAGTATCCAACTGAGCTTGCTGGAAATTGAAAGGGAAAAGAAAATCAGAACTCAAAATGTAATAAGCATTGATGTCTAAAGGCATTTAAAATGGAGTTAGCATTGGTTCAACTCACCTCCAACATGGACAAAGGCAGAGAGTGGTATTGTTCTACAGCTTTAGCTACGGTTTGCTGCGGAGAGTTAACTGAATACACCGACTGCTGAGACAGTGAAGAATGGCTCCGATAAATGCTAGAATCTAACAGCTTTGCACTACCCCAAACATTGTTGCATTCCTTCGGCAGATTTCCAATTGACTTTCGAGAGGACACAAGATTACCAGATTGAATAACCAGATTTTCTTCCTCGGACATGATGTCATGTATCTGAACCTCTTGAAACATCTCTTTATGTGCCATGGAAGTTGGTTTCAGATTTTCATCTATGGACTTCAAAGACAAGAATGTTTTATCGAAATTTTTACGGTACAATGAGAGAAGATACTTCTCCAAGTGGGCAACTTCCAGCTCTAAGACTGCAATATCCTTGATAAGCTCCTTTGCATCCTGGAATTTCATTAATCAAGTATAAAATTAATTGAGTTTTACCCTGCCAAATGTAATTAACTAATGGGAAAAGTTACTTATAAAAGAAAATGGTAACGGAACCAATGAAATTTACTTTGGGGATTAAATTTTCAACCGCTGCATCATAGGTAAAAGGCCTATTACTTAATGCCTTCTCCAATGTACTCCGAACCACAAACTGGTCCTGCAATCGTTCTTCAAGCTGTAGAATCTGCAGAAATATGGAAAATGAAAAACTGAGCTTTGTATTTATATCCCAAACCTGCAAAAGCTTTGAATATACATATACATATATAAAAAAATGAGAATTTGAACCTCCTGCTTCAACGAGTTTCGAACTTTGATATTTGAAGTTTCAATCTTTGCTTCAACATGACCCTTTATTTCTTCCATTTCCTTCTATGCAACAAAATCATACAATCAAACAACTAGGACATACAGACTATAAGCTAGTAACACTTAAAAGAATGACCACGAAGGCGAAGAAGAAAAACAGTTACGAAACTCTTACATGGCGATTAGAAGCTTCAAAGATTGAGCTCAACTTGTTCTTCTTGACCTTTTTCTGTAATGGATCACTGTCAATAGGAAAAACTGTATGTTACAAACTGAAAACAGAGTTGGCTGATCTTTGCAAATATTTCATCTCAAAGGAAGAAGTAACTTTCATCATAATAAAAGAAAGCTCAAGAACCCTAGACAGAGCTGAGATTTTCTTTCCTAAACAAAAAAAAAATCCAGTTTCAGTGTAGCATTGCGTGGGGACATAGGAATGCAACGTTTATCCAGTACAAGACTAATAAAACAAAAGAAGACAAACCGAAATAAAGATGAAATCAGATTCAGACATACCTGTTGGAGCGTTTGTGTGTTGTTGCTTCCATGAACTCCAACTGGTTCAGATAGACACGCCTCCATTTCACTCCGGACATGGTAATAATGGTGATGCCCCAAGTTGCTTTAAAGCTAGAATAGAAAAATCACTGAAACCAGCATTAAATGCACCAAAGATACATACAACCATCAGATATTGACAAATTCTTAACCCCAACACACAAAAAAGTATTACTCTAATATATATCACAAGAAACATCCAAAACCAGCATTAATTGCAGCAGAATAAAGTATAAAATCTGGGTTTACAAGGCACACGAGATACAGTATGATGGAATGAGACTACTCATTACATTACACTGATGATATATATATTTCTTTTATAAGTTGAAATAAATAACAAAGAATAGTTGTTGTTTGAACATACAGAAACATTAATGAGGGCAAGAAGATGCATAGGTAGAAGAGCTATAAATGAGCTGTATACAAATATGTGCATGATAGCAATGGACTAGTCCCTTGTTTAGAAAAGTATACCACCTTTGAAGATAGCTTTTTTGTTGAAAGATAGCTTTTTGGAATGGAGAGGTGAGCCCTTTTGGCAAATTGCATTAAAAGAAGCGTATAAATCAGTTTTTTTGTTTTGCCTTTTTGATTGACCGATCAGGACAATGCTCTATACCAAAAAGATAAACTCGGAGCACTTTTAAAATGAGCAAAGGGACAAGAGACAAGGAGGTGACTTGGGGTATATATAGCAATAGTTCATTGTTTTAGGTGAAGTTTAAATACATGAGGTATTAGGAATATTAACGGGACGGGTAGTTTTTTGCTCAACTAAACTTTCTCTCACCCGAATTCAAAAATTCTAATTAAAAACATCATTGTTGGGACCTAAATACTAAACCATGAAATACTAGTACAAAACTCAATATCTTTCGTGTTTTTTATACAATTATCCGAACACTAGAACTTTCACAAGAGAAAATTACAGGTTTAAACACACTTAAACTCATATCTTTTGTGTTGTTATAGTATCATCGTTATCAACTTTTATTAAGACTCAATATGTATGTATTATGTATGCATATATTTTTTGTAGTTTGTTGTTGCTTACAATGATTTTACGCATGAAAATGTAATTAGTTTAAAAAACTCTTCATGGAAGAGAAACGGTACAGGTAGTAAACACATGAGGGCATGGATGGAGGCAAGGGGAATGATATGGGTGAGTGAGGTAACTTTTATAATAAAAAAATCATATTTTTGTAATCATGTCTGCGTCACACGTATGTATGGTGGTGCATTGTGAAATGATGAGGGTGAATGCATGGTGGGTGGGTGGGTGGGTGGGTGGGTGCACGTACCTTTTAAAATAATAAAAGAAGGAAACAGAAAAAACATCAAAAGGGCTGAAAGTTGAAGGTCAAACAATGATTACAATTTACATGTTTTTATTTGGAAAAAAAAAGACTGCTTTCTTTCCCATTCACTTTGATAAAGGAGTAAAGTTAAAAAAAAAAATAAGATTTGTAGTGAATGCAAAAGTTTTAAGATTTAGTGTACATACACCTATATATATTTAGGGTTAAACGTCCTTTATCATCTCTTTTGTAATATTTTCTGTAGATCATAGTGAACTTCTATTCGATTTTTATAATTAATAAAATTTACACATGTCCTATTGATAAAATTATTTGAATTTGAGTTATTTGAGAGAAGAGAATATTATGTAGGTTGAGAGATAATTATTTAAACTACACAACTATTGTTTAAGGGTTAAGAGATTTAGTTTAGTGTCTAGAGTATATGAGTTAAGTTTGTATGGTTTAGAGTTTATTATTTATGGTTAGAATTTAAGATTCTGATTTAGGGTTTAGGACTAGGAATTTAAAATTTATTTTTTAAAAGAGAAAATATGTATGTCTTTTATAATTTTTTTACAAATGTGTATAAAAATTATCTTATTTGAGTTAGTGACTCGAAATTTGTTTTGGTCCGGTTTGAAAAGTTCACGACTGCAACCAACTTGATAAAAAATAATATTAAAAAAAATTGTGGTAGATGTTTTAGGATTTAGTGTACATACACCTGTATACATTGGTGGAACCATAAAATTTAAATTAGTGTGTAAAAAATTTAGAAAAACAATATCAAATTTATATTAGGGTGTCAAAAATTAAAAATGATATAATATTATTTAAAATAATATTAATTTATTTTTTAATATTTCTATATATAATTTCTATATAATCTTTTTAAATAATTTTTGGATGTTAACGGACGCTTCAATCACCTCATTGGCTTCGTCATTGCCTATATACATGCATATGGGGTTAATAATTAATAAAATTCAAATACACTTTACTTAAGCTCAAATTCTCTAAGAAAATAAATTTTTTTCCACTAAAATTATTCATTGAGTTGATGATTAAATTTTTAATGCAGTAACACATATTCTATATGACGTTTGTGATTGTATAATTTTCTTCAAAGGGTCCATGATTGACGAGCTTATTAACTTAGAACTGCCATTCTAATAATCAATTTACAACATTGTAATGATTAAACCATGCATATGATATAACTTAGAATTATTATCCTATTCATTGGTGGTGGAAAACAAAGTTTCCACAAGCGGGGTTATTTAGGGGTTTAGGGTTTAGATGTTAGGGGTTTAGGTTGTAGGGTTTAGAATTTAGGGTTTAGGGTTTATGGTTAGATTTTTAGGGTTTAAAGGTTAAAAATTTAGATTTTAAATTTAAGCTTGAAAATAGACATGCTTGTGTAATTTTTTTTTACACTGACAGTGTATCAATTATTAATCCTATAACTTATCCATGTAAGAAAGTTAGACCATTTTTTTCTAATAACCACACCATAGACTAACGGTCAACCCTCGTTGTATCAAATATTTTTTTAAAATGCCACGTCAGCAAAGTGCCACGTGGCATCACCATGTCATCTCCTCATGTCATGCAGACATGTCATGTCAGCCTTAGGCGTTGACCGTTAGTTGACTAACGGTTTCCATTCAACGAGAGTAGAATTTGACCAAAAATAAAACGTTAGATGGTTGTCTGAATAAAAAAAATTAGAACTAAAGTAACCAAAAGGTCAAACGTTAGAGGCAACTTTTGACTTTATATCTTTTTTTAAATAAAGTGTTAGATTTGTTACGGTTTATGACTTGAATTGAAAGAAAAATAGAGATATGTGGTAGATGTGAAGGCTTGAGAGCTGAATCTGACCGAGATGTGGTACAATGCAATTTCGGTACATAGCATGCCACACATCCGGTCCGTACAATATTGCATTTCTTTCTGTTGGACTTTTATTTAAAATAGAAAATATTGTTTGAGGAGATTTCTTGCTACGCAAGTCTTTTTTTTATCACTTTCGTTATGCAATCAATAATACATGTTATCCTATAACAAGATATGAATCTTGTGAATGAAAGAAAAGTGTTGATATAAATTTATCCCTAAATAAGGGTTTGATTCGATCCGTTTATGAGAACCTTAAAAAGTTAGTATTATATTAGCTGAAAACTCATCATTTTTAATTGAGATTAACCTTATATATTAACAATTATATTATAATGTAAAGGGTGAGAACCCCAAAACAAAATGAAGTTTGTTTCAAGGAAGCAGAATCGAATCTCAACGTGGAGATTAGCAACAAAACTGACGAGTTTCTTTGGAGAGCGAGTCTTGACTTTGAGTAGAAACCCAAGAAGAGACACATGGAAAAGAGCAGACTTTGAACTTTCCAAAGGCTAAAACCGAACACCTTAGTCAATGCTAATGATAAGAGCAAGAAGAAAAAGAAAAGTTAACTGACTGCTAGTTTCTGAGCTGAGCTCTTGTTCATATGTTGTTGTCTGTTACATTGAGACAGGGAATCATCTTCTCCATTATTAAATTGATAGCCCAACATTTCTTATGAGTTTATGAGCTGCTCAACTTCAAAGTCTGTGTGTTGGAAGATAAACAAGAAGCCTGAGCTTTTGTGCTTGGCATGGTCTTGATTTGAGTAGCTAATGCCAAATCAAATCTAGGTCAACATGGAGATTAAAGTACTACTAGTGTTGTGGAACCAGAACAAATATGTGGGAGACTAGGTTTCCAAAGCATTATTCACTCCAACAGTTGGTGCAAATGCAAGAAAACTTATCTTGCTTCTTTCATCTCATTATCATATTATTTGGTTCGTCAAACTTTTATATAGAGGTTTCCATGGCTCGGGTCGAGTTTCTATTCTAATTTTTTTAAGTATAAACCTGAGTATGGTCCGTCCAAATTACTACTTTTTCATATTAGTATCTTGCGTATTAGTCAACTAATTTTGATTGTTTACCGTAAAGGAACAAAAATCATCTGCCCTTCATGTGTTCTTTTTCATGTCCCAATATTAAAATATTGAATTCTAAGCCCTAGTCTTAAATTTTAAACCCTAAATCTTACACTCTAAACCCTAAAAATACATCATACCCCCAATTCCCTAAATCTTAACTATAAACCCTAACTCTAAACCTTAAATTATAAACCTTAAACCTAATTTTTTTTAGGGTGAGAGCATAATAAGGGGCAATCGATTTTTACCCACCGTAAAGGCCTATTAATATGGAGTGACTCTCCCAATCTAATCCGAATCAAATCCGTCATCAGGTAAAAAATCTTTATCTGAATCCGGCCTAAACGGGATGGGACACCCGACCCATGGACATGTCTAATTTGAACCTTTAGATAATTATTTGTTGCATCCAGATTTGTCGGTGTCATCGATCTTAAAAACCCAATTCGAACAGCTCAACCTACTTGACTTACCCATCTTGACTAAAAAAAAAAATCAATAACTTGAACTCAAATTGAATTGAAAATGAAATTGGCTCAATATGGAATTGTCTTGGACTCTAAATGAATTAAACTTAAATGGTTTTGTATCTAAAATGATACTTCAAACAAATACCTTAAAGAATTTAAACTTTAATCAAGTATATTAAAAAAGGAGTAATTTCATAAATTAGTGTCTATAACCTAAATTGTAAATATTTTAATTCATATAAGGATTTTATTTTAATACACAATCCGTGTAAAATATTTTTATACAACCCTTCACCCAATATCGTCATGTCACAAACACTGTCCCATTTTACCCCATCATTCTCGTACAATTTCCATTCAGCAAAACTTCGTTACATCATTTCCTTCATTGTTTAGCATCGTCGAGCTACAAAACTAAACATTTTATCCAAAAAAAATTTTAAAGTTTGTCTATATGACATTGCTATATCAACGTACATAATCAAATATGTTTGTCACGCTATTTCAAGTCATTTACCGTTAGTTAACTAATTTTTTCATTCACAGAAGGGCCATTTTGACCCAAAATAAAACATTAAAGGTTAAATTACTTAAAAAATATGAGTCAAAATGACTGTCCGATCAAACGTTAAGGACATTTTTTGACATTAAACAAAAAAAAAACTAAACATTTTACCATCTTAAATCTCTCTACAATAACTCCTAACATGTATATAATACCAACTCACATTCATCTTTTCTAATCACCATCGATTATACCATTCTCGACTCAGTCACAACCAGAGATGGAAATAAAATATGGGTTGGGCCCCTCAAAACTTTTTGATTGAAAAATAGAATGAAAAGTTTACTTATTCTACCCTTAATTTTTAAGTTATTTGAATTTTGTCTCCTATTTTTCATGGTTAATTACTTAATTATATTTTTTTTTATTGATCTTGATTTCTGGTTCCATCACTGACCACAACCCTTCTTATTCAACTAAACCAATATAAAGATTCAGCAAAATTCAAACCCATCGAGCGAAACTACCAACACCCAAAGATCTCTTTAAACTAAAAATTCTAACAAATATTTTCATCACCAAGCCCTCATCTGTCAAATCAAAAAAAGAGAAAAACTCTGAGAACCTACAAGAAAAAAGTTAGACACTGAGGAAGAAAGAGAGAGGAGCAAGAAAATCCAAGAGGTTTTAGTGTTTTTTCTTTTTTCATTATGTCGAGTTCAAAGTACATGCCGATAGATCTAAACGGTGCTTTTGCAAAGAAGGCCATAAGGAAGGTTTGATCAAAGTCATAGCTAGATTGAACAACAAAAAAGTTGAGTTTGAGTTTAATGTCATTGTTGCTAAATTGAAAAAATGCTTTTTTAAGAAAAAATGTTGTGAAAAAATATGGTTTGTGTTAACTAGAAAGATGAACAGTGTTCTGGGATGGTGGAAGAAGGTTGTTCAGAAGATCATGATGAAGGCTCTTTTGTTTTGTGAGGTTGAAGAAGAATGAGCGTCTCCTCTATTCTTTGTTACATGGCTCCTTATAAGAATTTAAACAGGTGTCGATAAAGAGTTGTCGTGACATGAATATTTATTAGATGTCTTAGGATGTGATGGTCTAGGTCGATTTGTCATTAAGAAGAACTATGTGAATCGTCACGTGGCTCGAGATAACGCCTTTAACTCGTTGGGTTGTTGTAACTGACAAGCTTTCGCCAATGATCGTCTGTATGTTATATTCATGAAAAGTCGCAGATGACTGTTCGCACTTTGAGAGGTTCGCAGGAGCTAATACTTGCCCCCAATTGAGGAAATGTTATAAGGTAACACTGGCAAACTTGGGTAACAGAGTGGGGTTTTAGATTGGTTGGTGAATTTTATGTTTTAATGTTAATTGAATTTCAAATTAAACATTTTTGCGCACGTATATTTTTGTCTTGTATGAGTGAGATGTTGTATTTATCATTACTGACACGGAGTTTGATTACCGTATAAGGGCTAAGTAGCACTTTCAATGTTGTTTATCGTCACGTTTCTGTTAAATAAAACGAATCGTTTGGGAGAAGTTTTATAGGATTTATAAATAACATCAATTGTTAGTGTAAATCTTCACTATGAAAATTTTTCCTATTTCGCCGTTGCTTTTCCCTTTGAAATTGACTAGGTAATTTCTATTTCTTTTACTCAATTCTTGTTTACCCATTTCGGTTATTCTATCAATGGCTTTAGAGAGTAGTTTAGCTGTGGTGGTGAGCGATGAATATGAGTGTTGCATGACAGGGACAAAGATGTTCTGACTGCTAGAATGTAGAGGGTTGCTTTGCTGAGATCATTTTCGGTATATATTTATAGTTCCCAATGAGCTTCACCGGCTTAGTGATGTAAATGAGGGGGAAATCCTTGGTTCTTTGTGCCATTGTACGTGTTCAAAGCAAGATTCCATTTGTCACTCTCTTTTTTCTTTGTGGAGTGTGATTAAATTGGTGTGGGATAGCTCCGATGTAGTTATCTAGGTCTGGCTGGTGGGTGCTGATGACTTACTTCCTCAATTGCAACCTTCATGAAAAAGATTCTTCAGTGAACATATTCGATATTTTTTCAATGTCAGTTCTGCCAGCGATAAGAACGCTAGGGGTTTTGTGATGATTACCCTTCGCAACAACATGACGCCTATCATGAGTAACATGGCGAGTAATGTTCGTCTTGAGAGGAAAAGATATATTAAGGTGGAATAAAAATTCAATCAATTTCCCTTTATTTTGGTTTGGTGCAAGCCCGCTAAGAGTAGCTGTGGGAAACCTAGCAGCGTGTTAGCGAGTGAAATGTCGTAGATTATGAGGCTATAAGCGAGGCCTCTTTCGAGGTATGAATGTTGAGATATTCATCTTGTTCTCTTTATTGCTCCAAGTCTTCATCTCGGTAGAAGCCTTCCATGATGCTTTTCCAAGCACCAAGATCAAAAGCTTGGATGAACAACTTCATTCTATTCTTCCAATAACTATAATTTGCTCCATTGTAGAAGAGAGGCTTGTTGGTAGGTTGTGAGTCACTCCAAGAATTGAAATTTGACAACGTAATTATGGATGACTTTGATGACGATTCAACTCTTCAAGAATCTTTTCTATGAGTTGTACGACCTTTAATTGAGCAAATCTCTGATACTAATTGTTGAGTTGATCGAATAATCAAAATTGGCCAAGAGGGGTGAATTAGAAATTTAAAAAATTGAAGGAAAGTGCAAGAATGAAAAATTGCAAGAAAGATTTAGAGTGCTTCAACTCCCTCAATAGAGTTTACATCCATTACCTTAGCTACCACACTAAGAATTTCACAAATTCACTCAGTTTTGTCTTTCCTTTGTGGACAAGGAGTAACATTACAACACTCACCAAGATTTATACCTCAAAATCTTGTGAGTCCCTTTCCCAATGATACAAACAAATAAGGAAACTTTAGAAACCTCACTAAGTAGGTGATTGCAAAAATTAAGCTCTCTCTCAAACCCCAAACACTCAAAATAAATGAATACAATGAGAACACTCAAGTGTTTACAAAAAAGGATATGCAAATAAGCTCTAGTAGATTTTGGATATTGCTTGAATGCTTTTAGATAGTTGTCTTGTTGTTGAAAAAGTTTTGAAAACATTTTTATATCCTCAAATTGATTTCCAACTGTTTGGGTAGTTAGTATATTGAATAAGCAGTTGAGTGGAGGTTTTTCCGCATTAAATATTGTCGGGTAACTGTGGATACCGATACGCGAAGTCTTGTATAGGTATATGCCTAAAGAATAAATAATTGTTAGTATTACAAGGTATACTGGTGTGCTATACCGCGTATCGGTACGGAGTAAGGGGTGCAATATGCTAATGGTCGTACTGGTACTAAAATTGTTAATTGAAATTTTGGTGGAGCTTTGGGTATTGGTACGCTTGAGGCCGTACCGTTACTCGGTGTAAAATTCACTAAGTTTCAAACAAACCGCATCGGTACGGGATTCACTATATTGGTACTCACTGTGTTCAAAATATTTTAAGCTCTAGGGCGTATCGGTACAGAGTTCACCGTACCTGTACTAACAAGCCATTCGTAAAGAAAACATTAAAGACTGCACCGGTACGCTAAGGGCCATACCGATACTCGTTTACCATTTTGAAATACAAATAATGAAAATTCGTACAGGTACGCATATGGTTGTACCAGTACTCACTAGCCAAAATGATCTCTTTGAGTACCAAAAACACTTAGAAAATTATTTGAACTTGAAAAGATTGACTTAAAAGTAATTTTATCTTTAAAGAAAGTCAATTTTATTCGAATGCTTGTCATTATGTGATTAATTTCAAATACCTTAAAAATTTATTTATTTGCTTAAAAGTCCTTGTTATATCAAAATCAAAACATAGGTTTAACATTTCTACTTTAAACGGTTTAGGGTTTTATTTTAGAGTTTAGAGGTTAGGAGTTTAGGTGGCATGCTTTAGAATTTAGGGTTTATGGTTAGAAATTTAGACTTTGGCTTGAAAACAAGTATGCCTATGTAATTTTTTTCTACACTGGCAGCGTATTAAATATTTTCCCATTTAACTTAAAAAAAAAACCTTTATATTAAAACATGGGTAAAATTTTGATTCCCAAACTATGTAATATTTATTTTACACAAGCCTACTACACTATAAAACCAAAATCTTAAATTTTTAGACCCTAACTCTAAACTCTATACTCTAGATTCTAAACAAAATCCTCAAAGTCTAAACAATAAAATCTAAACCAATAAACCTTAAGCCTTAAAAAACGCTTGTGTATAGGGACGAAACCATTCAAGGGATGGAAGAGGATGTTGCCTTCCCAAATTTTTTTGGTATAATAGTTTTGTAAGTCCTTTTTAGTTTAAAATTAGTCAAATATGTCATTTGTCTCTCCCAATTTCTAAAGTTAAAGGCATAATAGACTCTTACCCCTCCCGATATTTAATCCTAGTTCCGTCCCTGCTTGTGTACACTTCTGTGTATCAAAGTTTTTTTTCCTTCTAACATTAGGCTTTGTTTTTTGTTGTGTTTGGAGGGCCAAACCAACTTTTCCACACAAAAAAAATTTCAAAAGCAATAAAAAACACTCAAAAGTTTGGTCTCCAAACCTCAATTTGCCCACCATTTTAACTAGGGCTGTTCATTGTCGGGTACCTGAAAAATCGGGTACCCGGCTCATCCGAATACCTCATTTGTCGGCCCGTGTCCCGGTTCGCTACGTCCAGATTATTTGGGTACCCGGTTCATAATTTTTTTAATTTTAAAATTTAAAAAAATCACATATTAAACATATAAATTTTAAAAGTTTATAATACATAATCCAAACAAAAAAATAGTGATTTAAAGTTAGTTTTAACTTTGAATGGTGAAATATTTAGATATATATTAAAGTGTATCACCAAAAGAATATATTAAAAAGATTAATCTCAATTGTGATTTTTTTCCTTCAAATATCATACTGACAAATCAATACAAATATTTTTTAAAAAATTTAAACTTAAAACTTAAAAGTATATAATACAAACATAAAAAAAATTAGGGATTTGAATTTAGATTTGGAGTAAAAATATTAAAAACCTAAAATAAACATATAATTTAAAATATAAACAGTATATATTAAAATTATCGGGTCAGGTCGGGTACCCGGTAAGGGAAAAATTTTGGCCCAAGCCCGACCCGTGTACCCGGAAAAATTACCTAATCAGGTACCCTGCCCGATAAAAAAATAAAATCTTAAAAATACCAGCCTATTTTATACCGGGTCGTCGGGTAATCGAACTGGGTCAGTTAGGTCGGGTAATTTTAAACACTCTTAATTTTAACCCCCTAATCTTACTTTGCCCACAACTAAATTTTTTAGCTTTTGTAAACCTTAATTTATCTCAAACTTTGGTTTGTACACAACAGCAAAAAAGAAATAATAAAAAAATAAAAGGGCCTTGTCACCATACATATCCAAATCATTTTTAAGTTTAACCAATGTAGAAGCCACGTGTTTCTCACGCGAGCACCCAATCCATTAAACCCTGTGTTCTGCGTACGACCACCATTGCCCAAGTCCCCTTCCCTCAAAAACCTCCGAACAATGTCTCTGCTCCTCAAATCCTTCCTTTTCCTCTCCTTTCGCGCCAGACCTCTCGCCGCTTTCCCTTCCGTTGTACTTCCGAAATCGCTTTCCGGTAACCGCCGAACTCGAACCCTTTCCTCTGTTTCAGCCTCCACTTTCCAATCGCCTCCTTCTCCTTCCATTTCCTCTGAAACTCCCAACCCTATTCCCCCTCCCACCGGCTCTCTCCGTTGGGTATCTCGCACCGCTTTTTGTGGTCATTTGTCGGATGAAGATGCCGGTTCTCGGGTCCGACTTTGTGGGTGGGTCGCTCTCCACCGGGTCCATGGTGGCCTCACCTTTTTTAATCTCAGAGACCACACTGGCATTGTCCAGGTATTCACTTGCGAATTTTCCTATCAATGAAATTGTCAAGTTGGGCTCTTATTTTCTTTCTTTTTGGAATGATGCTTTTGTTTGTTTTTGAATTATAGATTACATCGCTTCCAGTTGAGTTTCCTGATGCTCATGATGCTATTAAAGATTTGAGGCTTGAATATGTTGTTGCTGTTGATGGTGTTGTCCGGTCTCGGCCCAGTGAATCTGTTAATAAGAAAATGAAAACTGGTTCCATAGAGGTATATTTACTGTATTGAAGTTTACACTTTTTGTTCTTTATTACTGACGAAAACTGGCTCAATAGAGGTGTATTACTATATATGAGCTTGTTTTTTTTTTTTTTTTCATTCTTTATTGCTGTGTTAAATTATATCAATTATGTCTGCCAGGTCACTGCAGAGCATGTTCAGATATTGAATGCTGTAAGATCAAAGCTACCATTATTGGTTACTAGCGCGGATGATGCAAATGATTTTGTTAAGGAGGAAATCCGTTTAAGGTGGTCAGCTTGTAATTTACTTCAATTTGTCCAAAAAAATCTATGCACCTTGTTAGCTGATAAACCTGACATTGTCATATGAAGGGATAGATAATGAGCTACATTGTTCCTGATTACTTGCTTAGCTTAGTTTTACAGTCTGTTTTTGTTTTTTTTTTGCTTTTAAATTTTTAATTGCCACAAGCCGTTAAGTTTACTGCAAATGTTTTCCTTATGATATGTTTTTGGGTCTTTTGCTTTTAAGTTTTTTATTATCACAAGCCATTCAGTTTACTGCATATGTTTCTCCTTATGATATATTTGGGACTTTGAGTTGATGTCTATTGTTTGAGTATCTGTTTCATAGGTACCGATACCTTGATTTACGTCGACAACAAATGAATTTCAACATGATGCTGCGTCATAAAGTGGTGAAACTCATTCGACGATATCTAGAAGATGTACATAATTTTGTTGAGGTGTACCGCTATGAAGTTTGTTCTACTATATTAATTAATCTTAGCGCTATTTCTTTAGTTATTTTCTAGTGATTCATGTTCAGCCTCTGTTTTGGTTCTGACCTTTTCATGGTTATAAGGTAGATTGAAACTCCAATGCTCTCTAGATCTACTCCAGAAGGTGCTCGGGATTATTTGGTGCCCTCAAGAATCCAGGTATTAATGATCCAGGTGCTATTAAATATCTTAAGACAACATGAAACCACTTTTATCATGTCAGAGATTTTCACATCCTAAATGGTTCTTCAGTCAATGATTATTAAAATTTCAAGGTTCAATAGTAATATCATTGGGACAATGGAACAGGTCTGATTCATTCTAATGTATATTTTGAAGTCAGGAACATTCTATGCTTTGCCTCAAAGTCCACAGCTTTTCAAGCAAATGTTAATGGTTTCTGGTTTTGATAAATACTATCAAATAGCAAGGTAAGGCTTCCACTTCTTGCCTGCGCATGTTAGTATTGCGATTTGTCTCCTATCTTGATAATCTATCTGCATTTTTTTTTTGCAAGAACTGATTTACTCGGGCCGATTTTACCGCATTTCTCGACCCATGTAATGAGTTTGTTCTATTATTGGACGCAGTTTGATTTATATGTCCTATGTTTTTAGAGAAAAAAGGATATTACAATATCCTGTTCCTGCAAGGAATTAGGGGTAATCCAGACAATAGTTACCATGGGAATCTACTGGGATGTAAATGCCTTTTTTCCCCTTTTTTCCCCAGATGTTTTAGAGATGAAGATCTGAGGGCAGATAGACAGCCCGAGTTCACACAGCTTGATATGGAAATGGCTTTCACCCCATTGGAGGACATGCTTAGGCTGAATGAAGATTTAATTAGAAAGGTTTGTTAATTGGGGACCAGTGTGCTAATATGATTTGAGCCCGAGCTCCAAAATAATCTTTTAGGAAGAACTAGTCATAAGTATTTGTTGGTGTGCTTTGATAGTAGGGGTACAAGTATTAGGCTACACTTCACATTTTTTTTCTCTTTACCTAATGTTAGGGGGGGGGGGGAATATAAACCATTGGTAAATGCATTATTCAACTGTAGCTAAGCACTAGCCTTCTAAATGGCTTCATGGGCTCAGCTTATGGGCCTTCTAAGTGTCTTGTCTTCATTCTACGCTGCTACATGGCATATTCGTTAGTCCAGCTATATTTGGTAATTGATGCCCTAGGTAGACAATCAAGGCATTCGTTGAAAGGCCTTTTGGCACTCTATGGTTTTTACATCTAATGTAGCTGAAAGATTGAAGGTGATTGCCCTCATCACATTGGACATTTGAAGTAGTATGCATTCACAAGAATTCCAGATCATTTTAGTATCTTCTCATTGTGAGAGGGTTAAGGAAGCTTAAATAATGCAGGTCTTTCTAGAGATTAAAGGCATCGAGCTACCTAACCCTTTCCCAAGACTGACATATGCTAAGGCAATGGATCGATATGGTTCTGATCGTCCGGATGTCAGATTTGATCTCGAGTTGAAAAATGTAATAATCATTGCTCTGTTATTTACTTAGCACATATTATCTAGTTTTTTTTTATGTTTTACTTCATTGTCTAATATTTGCTATTTTTTTGCTTCCGTTTGGAGATGCAGGTATCTGATGTCTTCATAGATTCTCCCTTCAAGCTCTTTGCAGATACATTGAAAAATGGGGGAATCATCAAAACATTATGTGTGTCTTCAGGTGCTAAAAGATTTTCAAACACAGCTCTTAAGAAAGGTGATGTTTACAATGAGGCAATCAAGTCTGGTGCAAAGGGTTTACCCTTCCTTAAGGTCTTGGATGATGGTAAATAGTAATATTCTCTATCTAGTTGAGATGTAAACACCCCCTCTCCTTCGAAAAATTGATTTTCTATTTGTCAATCTGGTCTTGATGGTTTTTTTATTCTTTTAGGAGAGATTGAAGGAATTCCTGTACTGGTATCTAGTTTAGGTCCGACAAACAGAGAAGAATTCTTGAGAAAATGCTCTGCACAACCAGGTGATCTGATCTTGTTTGCAGTGGGCCATCATACATCAGTTAACAGAACTTTAGATCGACTTAGGGTATTCATGGCCCACGAACTGGGTTTGGTTGACCGCGTAAGTTCCTGATAAGCTATCTGAAATAGACATTTGTTGTTTCTTCTTCTTCTTCTTCTGAAATTAAGCATTTGCTTCAATTCTGAAATGCAGTCTAGGCATTCAATTTTGTGGGTGACTGATTTCCCAATGTTCGAGTGGAATGATTCAGAGCAGAGACTTGAGGTCTATGTCATGCTCTTGTTATGTCTCTGGTGATTTTGGCATTTTTTTTTTTATATTCCCCTCTGTACATCTTATTATTTATTCTTATGTTATTTTGCTATTGTATCAGTGTGTGATTCTGTCATTTTTTGAGGAATTAACAGAGTAGCTACTTTTTAAGATTTAGTTTTCCTTGGTTTATAAGTTCACTCTGTTGTATCAAAATACAAGTAGATATTCAAAATGTAGAGTTTATCATTTTTTTTTTTGTTTCCACGTATGTGCTTATGCAACATAATTTGGTGAAAGGCTGAAAGCTTTAGCTTATTAAAGTAATCTATAAGGAAGGTTTAGATTGTTAAATTAATATTGTATATATAATTTATGTATGGAAGTTTTAGTTTTGTTCCATACAGTACTCGCTGCTTGCACCTGCCGGTTGAAAATTTACTTTTACTTATCATGTAGCCCTTGCATCATCCATTTACTGCACCAAACCCTGAAGACATGGAAGATCTTTCTTCTGCGCGTGCCCTAGCTTATGACATGGTTTACAATGGAGTCGAGGTATTTATATTATGTTCTTTCTAGATAGCTTTAAAAGGGTAAGATTTGGTCGATCAACTCCTATAGATGGTAACTGAATGCGTCACCGCCTCTTGCTTTTTCAGATTGGTGGAGGAAGTTTAAGAATTTATAAACGAGAGGTCCAACAGAAAGTATTTGAAACTATTGGCTTCTCTCCTGAACAGGTGAGAAGAACCTTAATCTATTCAAGAATTTATAAACCTGTGGATACCGTTTGCACCATGTAACTTGGGAAGTCCTATTGCATTTATTGTTGCCGCAAGGAAAACCAAGGTTGTGGATGGTTCTGTTATCTAACTAGTGTCGATTCGAGAGTCTGATCCTATACATAGTGGCCTAAAAGAACGCAGAAATCAGAGCGACTTAAGAAACCAGAATACTTGTAGATCTTAGAAAAGCAAAGATTATACTTTGTTTGAGTTCTCAATTCTCTTACTGTCCAAATAATGTTGTTTTATGTTATTTACAGGCTGAAGATAAGTTTGGCTATCTTCTGGAAGCTTTAGACATGGGTGCTCCTCCACATGGTATGCCATGCTTAGGCCACAAACCAATCCTTTTCTATCTGGAATAAGAGTTCACTTGTTATTTATCTGTTTTTTTGGTTGTATTTTTGCAGGGGGAATCGCATATGGTTTGGATCGATTGGTTATGTTGTTAGCAGATGCGAATTCTATCAGAGATGTCATTGCTTTCCCAAAGACAACCACCGCTCAGTGTGCCCTCACTCGAGCACCGTCGAAAGTGGATGTCCAACAATTGAAAGATCTGTCGCTGAAAACCCAGTAGTTTCTTCTTGATTTGCCCGTCTTTATATGCAAACCCAACTAGGCTGGCCATTAGCCATTTCTAGTAATCACCTTTGGTTGATCACAATTCATAAAGCTTTTCTTTCCTTGTATAATGCCCCTTGAAGTAAGAAGCAAAATAGTTGCAATACATGGTTCAATTTTGATTTGAAACATTAGAGCATTATATGTGGAACTTGACCTTATTTGTCACACCACTTGTGCCATCATCAATGGATGTATCCAGATTTGAAACCATAAAAAATAGTTAAATTTATGAACTTATTGTTCTTGTGTCAGTTATTGAATTGAAACTTATTTATATTCATTTGTTCCATTCATACTCGGAGAATCCATAGGTCCACATTAAATATAAAGCAATTTCTTTAATTAAATTCAAATTCTGAAATATTCGAATTGTATATTCATTTAATTGACATGAAATTTAGTAAAAGCGTACAGTTTTGTACATTATTTCACATGTTTCTAATGTCAACTGCTGAATTGAAACATGCTTGAGTTCATTTGATAAAACATATCTAGAAAATTTACTACTCATTTGTAATTATATATGTGCACATTTGATACAAGAATATGTTTTATGTTGGTGTTTGTTATACCTAAACAAAATGAATTAAGGTTCAAATATGGTCCAAGAAGGGGCCCAAAGAGCTCCGGCTCCAATAAGGCCTTGTTCTCCCTTAAATGGTGAAATTTCTTATTTAGTCCCTCTAAAATTTCAAGTTTTAAAATTAAAACAATGATAAAATCATTTTCGACCCTTTCAAGTAAATTTCAATTTAGTCCTTTTTAAAAATTATAATTTTAAACTAAAAAATAATTAAATTATATTTTGGCCTTTCAAAATTTTAGTAATTTAATTTTGCCCCTAAATTTTGGCTTTCACACTTGGCATCAACAAATAAAAGACTAATCATTGATCAACTAATAAATTGGGAAATCGATATTAGGGGTGAGCAAACTCGACTCGACTTTAACGAGTATAAAGTAAAATAAAATAAATTAAAACCAAAGACTTTAATGAGTATACACTAAAGATTAGGGTTTTTTTATTAAAAATGTAGGGAAGGATAACAAAATACACATCCTAATAAACAAATAATGTTGGAATAATACCCATGAAAATTTATACAAACAACAAAATAATAAAAAGGTGGTAATACATATTAATATATAAACATTATAGTAAAAAGATGGGAATACATATTAAGCAGCTTAATTAATTAGATTTTTATATTAAATTTATCTTAGTTGTATATGCATTTAATTATCTACTAAATATAGAAAAATAGTGTAACGCACCAATGATGATTGAGGGTAGCATCAGCACTAAAAATTTAGGTTTAAAGTTTAAGGTTTAAGATTAAGGTTTAGGGTTAGGGTTTAATCTTAGGATTTATAGAATTAAAATTAAGGTATATTTTTAGGGTTTAAAATTTAAGCTTAATGCTTAAAATCTAATTCTTTAGTGTTGGTGCATAGAAAATAGTAGAAAATTTTTGTTCGCATTATATATTATCGGTAACAGCATAATTTTTTTATTGTTTGCTCTATCACTTCTATGTACGTTTATAAACAAGTAATTTAGTTCTAGCAAATGAAAATACAAAATACTTCCTAATTTTTAACGTCTATATAAACACATTCGAATCTTGACGTTGTAAATGAAATAAATTAGATCAATATAATCGTTATTGTAATAAGCTTCTATAATATTCAATTCGAATTAGTCAACAAATGAGTTAGGTACCTATAGTTAAAAAAATCTATATAAACTTAATATTTTCATTCTATCAATCACCTATCCCTTTCAATAAAAACTACCCTTCACGTTCGCTGTCTCTACTCTCTTGTGATTTTTGTTGTTTGGTGGTTTTAGAGATGGTGAAGAAAAATTTAGGCCGCCAAAAGGTTGAGAAGGTGAAAATGACAAATGAAAGCAATCTCAATATCACCTTCTCCAAGCGTCGCTCTGGTCTTTTCAAGAAGGCTAGTGAACTTAGCACCCTTTGTGGTGTTGAACTCGCCATTGTTGTCTTCTCGCCTGCCAAAAAGTTGTTCTCTTTTGGCTACCCTAGCGTCGATACTGTTATCGATCGGTACCTGGGTTGCAACACACCGGAAACTTGGATAACTTCACAGCTTGTCGAGGCTAACCGTGAGTCTAATGTCTGTCAGCTCAACATGGAGCTTACTCAGGTTTGCTTATATCTTTTCATTTTTCTGCTTTGTTTTATTGAACAAGATTATAGATATATTGTTCATGAATCATTTGTATCAGTTGACGAGCCAATTAGAGGCTAAAAGGAAGCTTGGTGAAGAAAGAAAACCAGCAGCAACACCGGTGGCCGTCACCAGTTGAGGAACTTAACTTTCACAACTCCACCAACTCAAATCAGCCATGGAGGTGTTGAAAAAGAAGGTGCAAGCGGAGATGCTTGCTATTCTGAATGAGAATCCCCGGCAGTTTTACGTAGGGAACTCAAGCCAAGGGGTGATTCCTAACTATGGGACAAATAACAACAATATGGCGTTGGATGGGGGATACACTGCTCCCAAGGATATGAACTCAATCCTGCACAAGGATACAATGTCAATCCTACAGACAAATACAATATCAATTTTGAACAAGGATACAGTGTCAATCCTTCTGAGGGGCATAATGCAAACCCTCAAGGACACAGTGTCAATACTTGGGCGGGATACAATATCAATCCTGCAGATGAATACAATGCAAACCCTCAGGATATCTTTATTCCTAGTTCTCATGGATTTGGAGGAGGAAACAATGGCAACCCTCAGGGAAACGATATTCTTGATCCTCCTGGATTGGAAGGTGGGTTTTTCTAGTTAATTAATTGCTTTGTGTTGAATAAACAAAGAATAGTAGCCACAGCCACAGTATGAAGTTTGTGCGTGGTTTTATTTCTATGTATTTTGGCTGCTGATTTGTTGTATGAATCTAAATGGAGCACTTCATTTCATATCAATAATTTTGTAACCAGTTATTTGGATTTTGATTATGGGATGTGGAGTTTGTGTTGTATACAATATATAAACAACATCAGGTGTCGTATTCTTTTTGAAAACTAAGTGTGAGAAAGAAGACAAAAAGGGTAAAAAGGCGTACTGGTATGTACCACTAGATGTTGGCTTCCGAGGCAAGAGTTCTTTTATAATATTAAGGATTTAAATGATTGGGTAACCATCGAAGAAATATTATGAAGGAGAAAAAATAAAAAAGAAAAGAGAAAAAACACGTTAGAATTTACAAGTAGATGTTGGCTTCCATCAATTTTTTAAAAATCAGGTCAAAGTTTCTAAAGGGTTTTAAAAATTATTGGATAACTGTTAAAGAAACATTTAAAAAAAAGGCGTGTAGAAATTCACGAATAGATATTGATCTCCAACTATATTTTTAAAATTAAAAAATGTTTCTGGGTTCTAATCGCCGAGTAACTGTTGAAGAAACATTATAAAGGAAAAGAAAAAAAAAGAAAGAAAGAAAGAAAAGGTGCGTTAGAATTCACAAGTAGATGTTGACCTCCAACGGTATTTGAAAAATTAGATAAAGGTTTCTGAGGGTTCTAATCATCGGGTAACCGTTGAAAAACATTATGAAAGAAAAAATAAAGAGAGAAGATAAAAAGGCACGTTGAAAGATACAAGTAGAAGTTGGATTCGAATGATTTTTAAAAATTAAGTAAATATTTCTGTTTTTAATATTCATGATTTCTAATCATCGGGTAACCGTTAAAGAAATTTTATGAAGTAAAAAAATAAAAAGAAGAAAAGAAAAGGTGCGTTGAAATTCACAAGTAGATGTTGGCTTCTAAATTTTTTTAAAAATTATATAAAGGTTTCTAAAACGTTCTAATCATCCGGTAACCATTGAAGAAACATTATAAAGGAAAAAAAATAAAAAAGAGAAAGAAAAAAAGGCACTTTAGAATATACAAGTAGATGTTGACTTCCAACGATTTTCTAAAAATTAGGTAAAGATTTATGTTATTAATACCGAATGTTTCTAATCAACGAGTAGCTGTTAAAGAAAATTATAAAATAAAATAAAAAATAAAAAAAGAATAAAGGAAAAGGTGGGTTGGAATTCACGAGTAGATGTTGACTTCGGTATTTTAACAATTAGGTCAAAGTTTTTGAGGGGTTTTAATCATCCAGTAATCGTTGAAGAAACATTATAAAAGAAAAGAAAAAAATAAAAAGAGAAGGAAAGAAAAAGCACATTGCAATATATACAAGTAGATGTTGGCTTCCAACCATTTTTTAAAAATTAGGTAAAGATTTTTGTTTTTAATACTGAGTGTTTCTATTCATCGAGAAACCGTTGAGGAAACATTATGAACTAAAGAAAATAAAAATAAAAAAGAGACCCATGTCTAAGAGGACGTAATCTAAGAGGGACCCATGTCTCCCCTAAAAACTTTTAAATATTGAGGTAATAGTAAAATTGTATTTTTAGTTCTTTAAATATATTTATATTGTTAGTCTTTTTAAATTTAAATATTTTAAATTAGTCCCTTCAATAAACAACCTTGAGTTACACCATTGATTAAAAGTTCCCTATGCTGTATTAAAATGTAGACTTATAGGTTCTCCATGCTTTTCCAATGTAGAGCTAAATAAAAGTTCACCAACTTATTTTCCGTATTTGCAGGGGAAATTGCATCTGGTTTGGATAGATTGGTTATGTTGTTAGAAGGTGCAAATTCCACTAGAGACGCCATTGCTTTCCAGGTAGGAACACAGTAAAAAATCAAACTAAAAAGGAAAAGTGTAAATTATCATAAAAATGAGGGGTAAAGTATAAATAAATAAAATCTCAGGGTCTAAATTATGAGTTATTCCTATATGTTTTTAATAAAAAAAATGAACATATTAGCTTCGTCCTTTTTTTTTCACAGAAACGACCATCGCTCAAGTGTGCCCCCAAATTGATGCCCCTCTTTATATATGTATATATATATTTCAATTACTCTTTATTTTGTCTAATAAAAATAAAATAATTAATATGATACTCTTTTTTATTTGTATTTTTTTAATTAATTCTCTATTTTATCGAATAATAATAAAAAATGATATTTTTTTATTTATGTCGGGTCGGGTTGAATTCAGATTTTTACTCTAGAGTTCGAGTTTGAATTTGGGTTCGGGTCGGATCAGGTGGAACATCATAAAATGTCGGTCGAGTTTAGATGGAAGTGTTAAATTTTTGGGCCGAGTGCGGATAGGCCAAAAACTCGACCCATAACCATCTCTAGTTACGTACTTATTCCATCATCAATAAATGTATCTCGAGTTTAATTCTTGTATTATATACATAAGAGTTTAAATTTATTTATTTTTCTTTCTTAATTTTGATGTTTAATCCTTGTTCCATTCAAAGTGGTCTTCATGGCTCAAGTTAATTTTTGTTGTTGAATATGTTAGTGTGATTACATAGTAATATCTCTTCATACTTTTTAAATCCTTTGAGAACACACATCTTACACATGTAGGTGTTCGAACTCGAATCTTCTAAGATGAATACTATTCTTTTTTCTACTAGAGCCCCTCAACTCTTAATTTTTTTGACATAAGCAGTCATCTTATTTCAATTTTCATTAGGTTAATATAGTTTAATAAGAAATACATGGTTGTTTGATTAGACATTTATATAAATATATGATTTTTTTCCTCAGCAAATGAATTTTAATAATAAAGGTTCAAAAGAATCAAACTCAGAGTTGCGTGTCTTATTAAAAACCTCACTAAACTTATGTTGATGAAAAGATTACAACACAAACAGGATACACACAATAAAAAACAATAACCTAGAGAAAGACAACCAAGATACACACCAAACTAATCATTCCAGATAACCAAAACGCCAAACACTAACAATCAATCAACACACAACCAATGAGCTAACTTAGTCTTAGAGGCCAAAGAAACACTAAGCATACATAACCTTCCAAGAAGTCTCAATACTTGACTAGTAACACCTCAAAAAGACAACAAGATGAATCCTACTTGTCACTTCCAATAACATTCAACAAAGAAAAACAACCCATCACCTGCAATAATTCTGGAGCTGCTCGCAACTAAAAAATAGCCCTCCAACCAGACATAAAAAACGCAGCTCCAAAATAACCAAATCCCTAATTTATGGAATTGTCAGATCCTCAAAATAAAAAATATAAAACACCGGACATCCAACTCCATTATCAATCATGAAAAAGCACCACCACTAAGGGAAAACCTCCTTCATCTCTAATTCAGCAATATCCCAAATTACCTCATCAATCGGGCCAATAAATTGAACCCCTAACTTAGATCCCTTCTCGGCTTCTTTGGTTGCATTATCCCACCTCGCTTGTAAATCAGAGTCCGAAAGAGACCTACTTTCCAGTTCTGAACATTCCACCACCATGTCTTGTTTTTCTTCTTCTTAAGGACTCGATCTCTCCTTTTTCTTTCTACTTTGAAAAGAGCTTTCTCCTGAAAATCTGCTAACGACCCATACTTTTCTATTTCCCTGAATGAAAATTTTGTAATTCAGGTAAATTAAAAACAGAATTGCCTTGAGAAGACGGAACTAAAGTGGGATTGGGAACAGTAGCGTCGACTCTATATTTATTAGAAGTTGATTTCGGTTTATTATTCAAATGAATCAACATTCTTCAGCCCATGACTTTGATGTCAAATGATCAGCCGATAAATCCTCTTCTGAATCTGGGCCTAATGAAGCAACATGGGAAACCCATGCAATACATTTTTGCAAGGGCCGAAGCACTCACTCGATTAGTGTTGACCAAAAGGCCCAAGCACCAGAACCATCATTTCCTTCAACATCCATAACAGACTCGACATTAGCCAATGGGGCAACCAGAACCAAACCAACATCCCCTTTTGAATTCATTAAGGATTCAGACTTAAAACCCTTGGGAGTTGAATCCAGCCCGTCATCATTCCTTGAAACCCCGCACCCCATCAGATAGGGTTCTCAAATTTGTCTAAAACCATCCCCTTGAGTAAAAGATACGCCATCTTTGTCCTTTCCCAAGTAAACCAAAGTAACCGTCTCGTCTTCCACCACTCTTTCCTTCACTGCTCTGCCTGACTGGTCACTTCGCCGAAAAGAGTCCGATGAGAACTCAGAAGAACACTCAGTCGAAACCGAGCATGGTCTTTAGGCTACAAGTATGGTCAACTAATCCCAGGTCTTCCACCTGGATCAAGAACTTTTCATTTCCCACCACAAGAACAACATTTTCATTGATTTCTCCATCTGATTAGTAGAGATCAGAATAGAAACATCAAATGAATTCTTCGATTGGAAGGCATTCTCACCTAGAGAGATTAGCTTACCCCAAACACCTGAACTTTAATGAACGTTACTTGGTTCCAACAATGAAGTGGAATCCCGCAGCCAAGTTGCTCTTTCCTGCACATGAAACACATCTGACCAAGGCTTTGTTTCAAAAAATATTTCCTTAAATAAGACCAATCCAGATCTTCCAAAAGATCATAAAGATTTTGGTATATAATCTCTGATAAAAATCAACGCCTACCCATACTTTTGATCTCAATCTCACCAAGACCCTAGGAGGACAGTTTTTCTTCAATCCTGGTAATGCTGCAAACAGTCTCCATTGAAGCTATCAAACATCTGTTTAGTTTCCTTAACGTTTCTTCTTCAACGAAACCCTGAACCCTTTTTTTTAAGCACGCCTCACCTTTGTTTAAGACTACATCACTATATGAAGGTTTATCGCCCTGTCTCCCATAAAACTCCATACCTTCCCCCAGCTTTCCTTTATCACCCAAGTGTATTTGAGAATTCTGATTTCTGACTTTCACATTCTCATTTAACTTAAAAGAATCCTTAAACCACGCCAATGGAGCTCCCCTGTATTTTGCTTCTGAAACTGCCAATCAGAAACCAAATAGACGGTAACCATTCAAAATTTCAATTGCTCTTTCAGCATCACTCCTGACATTAAACCTGACAAATCCAAATCTTTTCCCGATCTATCCAATTTCCTAGCAATGAACGAGTCGACCACATCACCATGTCTACCAAAAATTTGCCGCAGCCCACTCCAGTGAAGGGACGGAGGGATATTCTGAACAAACAAAGAGATAACTCGGCATGACTAAATATATGATAACCATTAAATTTATGATATGTTTTAAAATGCTGTCAATTAATTACACTCAGAGGTTTTAATTACTGCCAACATAACGTGAAAAAATTAATCATTGAACTCGCATTAATTACACTCAAAAGCTTTAATTAGTATGTATTAAAGATTAAGCACTTATTTAGTAGGAAAAACTAGACTTATTTAAATAAACCATAGTACTTTAAGGGTTTTTAATTTACTAACATTATAGTAAGGTCGTAGTCTCAGGTTAAGAAAATGTATTGTGTATGTTAAGATTAAAAATTTAATATTTATAAAATTATGACATTCCCATGTATTAACCCTCTTATTATGACAAAGCTTATCCTATTATATTTGGCTGCCAAATTTAGTTACATCCACCTATGATTCTATGAATCATAGAAACCAGTTGGCAAAAATATATATATTTAAGTAAATTGCAATTAATTGAAAAAGTAAATATTTAAACTCTGTCGAACACATCAAGTGGTCCTAATGAAAATACAGATGATGTTTATCCTATAAGATCCGGGTTCAATCGCTTTGTCTACAAGGTGTGTCCATATTTCAAAGAATTAAAAATATGTATGAATAGACACTACCTTGTAATCACCTTTAGATTATTCATTTTTTTGTCAAATTTGTGTCTAATTTTTTATTCGTTACTATTTTAAAATTAAATCGTTAATGTCCAAAAAAGAATCCATCCAACATGTTTTTTATTTTTCCATTAAACCTTTATAATTTTTATTTTCTTATAATTTTTTATTTTAAAAATAAAATTTCTCAAACAATCCCTGAAATTCCTAATTTTCTCAAAAAAAATCCTATTCTTTTTCCTCTCGTAATTATTTAGGTGCTTAATTTTTTTTTGTCAAAGTAGGTGTCTAGCATTACAATATGTTACTATTTCAAGGTCAAACTATTAACGTCCGTTAAAAAATTCGTCACTCAATCATTATTTAACACATGACATGGTGGTACTTCGTTCGTTGGTTTACATCGACACAAGTCATTCGTTCGTGGTATCCCGTTTATCGATTTACCATGAAGCAAGAATATGCAGTCTGACGAAAGAAGGATTGGATGATGGTGGTTGATTCAACGATGACCAAATAAGAGATTTAGATGTTTTTGAGAACTTAAGGATTTTAGGGATTTTTTTAGAAAACAAGTAACTTACTTTTTTTCAGAAATTGGGCATATAACATACTCGGTGATGTGTTAAATAATCTTATATTTTAAATAATCTTATTACCGTAAATAATATTACATTCAACCGACCAAATACATTTTAAAAATAACATAAAGACAATTTTAACACTTAACACCTTAAATTATTTTTAAAATGCCTTTATTTTTAAGCTAAATTCGATTTTCAACCCTAAAAAATTTAAAACTAACTACATGTATTTCATGTTGTAAGTATAAATTATTGCTATAATAACACTTATAAAAGTTGAGGGTGAAACTTAACTCTAAAAAACGAGGGACAAAATAACAAAACTTATTAAGATTAAAAACATTTATTCAAGTTATGTTAAGTTTTGAGGCTTCGTTCTTTTGAGATGATCAATGCGGCTCTGAAATCCCAATGAAGCAAAACATTGAATATTTTTTGTTTTCAATTGTTTGTTGTAATTACAAAAATTAAGTAAATGTTTCCATTTTTAATACTGAGGGTTTCTAATCATCGGGTAACTGTTAAAGAAACACGTTGAAGTAAAAAAATAAAAAAAAGGCACGTTAAAATTCACGAGTAGATGTTGACTTCCGACGATTTTCTAAATATTAGGAGAAGGTTTCTTTTTTTTTTTAATACCGAAAATTTTAATCATCGGCTAACCATTAAAAAAACATTATGAAGTATAAATAATAAAATTTCAGGGTCTAAACTGTGAATTATTCCTATATGTTTTTAATACAAAAAAAAATAATTGAAACGGGCAATTGCCCCCCAACTACATAGTAGCTTCATTTCGTCCTTGTTTCCCAAAAACAACCTTCGTTCAGTGTGCCCTCACTCGAGCACCATCATAAGTGGCATTCAACAGAATCCTTGTTTGATATACAATAAGAGTTAAATTTATTTATTTTTCTTAATTTTGAACATATTAATGTGATTACATGATAATACATATTATATTTTTTAACCCTTTAACAACACACATTTTGTACACACATATGATCGAACCCGAATCTCCTAAGATGAACATCATCATCTTTTTCATTAGAGTTACTTATGGAGTTCTTAACTTTTTTTACATAAGCGAAGTCATCTTATTTCAGTTTTTATTAGGTTAATATAGTTTAATAAGAAATACATGCTTTCTGTTTTTTTTTTGTTTAACCACTGATTTACGATTCATTGGCCGACTAATTCAGATCGAGTTTTACAGAGACCCATTATAGGGGTGATCCTCCCAACTTAGTTCTCTCCATTCACAACGCCAGTATTCGAACTCTTTGAGAAACCAAAAAAATTATATAAAAAGGTGTTTGATTAGACATTTATATAAATATTTAATAACCATTAAATTTATTATCCGTTTTAAAAAAGTGTCAATTAATTACACTCAAGGGCTCGAATTAGTGCCAATGGAACGTGAGGATTAGTCACGGAGTTCACTCTAGTAGACACATTGACAAGCAAAAAAATAATTATGATAAGTTTTAAAAAGTGTTAATTAACTACAATCAAGGGCTTTAATCAGTATACATTAAAGATTAAGCACTTATTTAGTAGGAAAAACTATACTTATTTAAATAAACCATAGTACTTTAAGGGTTTTTAATATACTAACATTATAGTAAGGTCGTAGTCTCAGGTTAAGAAAATGTATTGTGCATGTTAAGATTAAAAGTTTAATATTTATAAAATGTAAAAACAATTATATTAATTAACATAATTAATTACATTTTAATTCCGAATTTTTCAAGTTGAATGTACATTTAATTGACAGGTAAAATATGGGAAATGGTGCATTTTTTTATTTATTTTTATTTGTACAGCGTTGCATTTTTTATTTGGCTCCGCTGTTACTGCCATATAGGTTTAGAAATAAGTTAAATAATTTAATTATTGCATAAGACTATTAAAAATACTACATAAACATAATAAATTCGGACAGCTCAAACTGTTTAAAACCTAATTCTCAAAGTCTATAAATACTTAATCTTTTCCACCTCGTTAATTACCTATCCCATTCGAACAATACCTAGTACTGTCTCTAGTGCTTTTCGCTGTTTCGTGGTTTTAGAGATGGTGAAGAAAAATCTAGGTCGTCAGAAGGTTGCTATGGTGAAGATGACAAACGAAAGCCATCTCCTCGTAACCTTCTCGAAAAGACGGGCCGGTCTTTTTAAGAAGGCTAGTGAGATCAGCACCCTTTGTGGCGCTGAAGTTGCCATTATTGTCTTCTCTCCCGGCAAGAAGGTATACTCTTTCGGACACCCTAGTGTTGACATTGTTTCCGACCGTTACCTAGGTATCGAGACACCGGATACTTCAGGGACTTTGCAGATCGTCGAGGCTCATCGCAATGCTCATATCCATGAGCTCGGCATGCATCTTAATCAGGTTTGATTTGTATCTTATCATTTTTCTGCTTTGTTTTGTTGAATACGGTTATGTATGTATTGTGCATGAGTGATTTTGAATCAGCGGACGAGCCAATTAGACGATGAAAAGAAGCGCAGCGAAGAGCTTAATCAGGTGATTAAAGCGAACCAGCAGCAAAACTGGTGGCAGAAGCCGATCGAGGAGCTTGAGGAGTCACAACTCCTGCAACTCAAAGCAGCCATGGTGGAGTTGAAGAAGAAGGTGGAAGCGGAGAAGCTTGCTGTTCTGAATGAGAATCGCCGCCAGTTTTACCTAGGGAGTTCATCAAGCGGATGGATGATTCCTGGTTTCGATGAAAATATGGTGGTTGCGGAATACACTGTTCCCAGTATGATAGTTCCACCACCAGGATACAATCTCAATCCTGCGCAAGGATACAATATTGATCCTGCAGAAGAATACACAGTCAATCCTGCAGAAGAATACATTGTCGATCCTATAGAAGAATACATTGTCGATCCTGCAGAAGAATACATTGTCGATCCTATAGAAGAATACATTGTCGATCCTGCAGAAGGAAACAATATCAATCCTGCAGACGGAGACAACGCAAAGCCTGAGGGAAATGATACTCCTGGATTTGGAGGAGGACACGTTATGGACCCTCAGGAAAACGATATTCTTGGTACTTCTGGATTCGGAGGATACAATTCCAACCCTGGAGGAAACGATAATCTTGATCCTCTAGAAAAGGTCCTCAAGGATTTCGAGGAGGGTTTTTTCTAGTTAATTGTTTGCTTAGTGTTGAATAAACAAAGAATAGTAGCCGCAACCACAGTGTTAGCTTTCTATATGGTTATGATATGTTTTTTGGCGGCTTTGTTGCTTCATGATATGTAGGTTTATTATTTTGGTTCACAGATTATTATCTTTGTTGGATTCTGATGATATTATTGTAAGGCTTGCTAATCGCCTGTTGAATGCTAAATATTTATATGAATCAAATATTGTGTGAATTTTTAGATTCATATTTTACAAATAAGTAGAAGTGAATTCTTCGCTTTAAAAGTTTGTTTTATCAAAGAAGCACAATGAAAAAATTTATAAATTTTTCTTTATAATAAGAGAGAGATAAAGAAAAAAACGCGGGAGAGATAAAGCGCGTTGGAATTCAGAAGTAGTCGTTGGCTTCTAACGATTTTTCATATCGTAAAATTTAGTTAACATTTTAAAATTAAAAGTTTTTAGCAATTGAGTAGTCATTAAAGAAGTACAAAAAAAAAAAAACCGAAAAAGAAAAGATGTGCTGGAATTCATAAGTAGTCGTTGACTTCCAACGGTTTTTCGTATCTTAAAATTAGATAAAGGTTCTTTCTAAAACGGAAAAACATAAATAAAGAACTCCATTAATTGATTGAATGGTTAAAAATATTTATATTATTTTATTTTGTACGAGTTTAAATTTCGATATTTGTCTTAATAAAAATACACAAAGAAAAAGAAAAGTTTTTTTTTTAAAATGAATGGTTGCACCCTATTAGAAATCAACATGTAAATTGGTGTTTTACACATAGACCCCGGAGTACGAGAAATTATATCATGAGTACTTTTTCATAATATAATTATTTTAAAAACAATTTAAAGTACAATATATAAATTATTATGTTCGAAACATTATATCTTAAAAATAACTATTCTGAAAATAATATTTTTCTTAAATTTTATTTTTCAGAGCTTACGATTTTCATATCACAGAGTTTACTTTATTTTTGAGATAGAATTTTTATAGATTGTCATTTAAGAAACTGCAAACAAAATGGTTGGTGAGTGAAATGTGTAATAAATTTAAATTTGGCATATAAGAATAAATGGCAGGTAAGTTATTATTTTCTGTTGGTGAAATTATGACATTCCCATGTATTAACCCTCTTATTATGACAAAGCTTAACCTATTATAATATATCAAAAAAAGCTTATCCTATTATATTTGGTTGCCAAATTTAGTTACATCCACCTATGATCCTATGAATCATAGAAATCAGTTGGGAAAAAAATATATCTAAGTAAATTGTAATTAATTGAAGGAAAATTCTATGATGTTCGACGAGCATCGCTGAACACCACTAACAATGAACACCGCTGAATATCATTAAATTAATTAATAAAGATTAAAAATTTTAAGGATTAAACATATAATTATAAATTATTTAAACATATAATTATAAATTATTTAAAATAAAATATTAATTAAATTATTTTCCATATATATAATTTTTGTTAATCTCTTTTTAAAAATAATTGGATCAAATACCTACCACTAAACCAAAAACCAAAAACCTTAAACTATAAACCATAAACCTTAAATAGTAAACCCTAAAGCATATTCAAATTTAGGGTTTAGGGATTGTAGGGTTTATGGCCTATGGTTTAGTGTTTTGGGTTTGAGGTTTTGGGTTTTGAGTTTTAGGTTTATGGTTTAGGATTTTGGGTTTAGGATTTAGGGTTTTGGGTTTCGGGATTGACTAATGTTGGTATTTGATACAATTATTTTATAAAAGATTAAAAAATATTATATATATGGAAAATAATTTAATTAATATTTTATTTTATTTTAAATAATTTATAATTATATATTGAGTCCTTTAGATTTTTAATCTTTATTAATTAATTTAATGGTGTTCAGCGGTGTTCATCGTTAGTGGTGTTCAGCAGTGCTCGTCGAGCATGGTAGACTATCCTTAATTGAAAAAGTAAATATTTAGACCTTGTTCTATCGGCGTTTAATTTTTTTTTGTTAAATTAGTGTCTAATGTTTTATTTAGTTGCTATTTTAAAGTTAAATCGTTAATGTCCGAAAAAGAATCCATCTAGTCATGGTTTGAAACATGACATGATTTTTTTATTTTTTTTATTAAACTTTTATTTAAAAAATACAAAATTTCTAATTTCTAAAAAATCTTAAAATCCCGTTAAATTTTTTTTTTGTCAAAGTACATAGCGTTATATTTTATTACCATCTTAAGATCAAACCGTTAACATCCGTTAAAAAGATGGCACCCATAATTTCTCAAACAATTCCTGAATTCTTAATTTTCTCAAAAAAATCATATTTTTTTCTTCACCTAATCATTTTAGGTGCTTAATTTTTTTTTGTCAAAGTATGCATCTAATAATTCATTATGTTACTATTTTAAGGTTAAACTTTGTCAAAAAATTCGTCACTCATTCATTATTTGACGCATGAAGTGGTGGCACCTCGTTCGTTGATTTGCGCCAACACAAGTCATTCGTTTGTGATATCCTGTTTATCAATTTACGATGAGGAATCAACAAAAAGAAGGAGAAATTCTCAACGAAAGAGTCTGAACTGGAAGGTAGATCGTTGTCCGACTCCAACCTGCAGACAAGATGGGATAATTATACAAAGGAGGCAAAAAAGGTGCTAGCATTGGGAAAATCTATGGGCATTGAAATTAGGGGTGACGAACAAGAAGCCCTGGAAGAGACAGCTCGTTTGGAGGAGATCGAACAGTCAGGCAAGGCGGAATAAGTGCTTCAGAATTGGGAAAATTGTCAGGATGAGGATTTTATCATGGAACATTAGAGGAATGGGCTCTGTGGTGAAGGTTTCGACGGCAAGGAAATTGATTCGATTGCATAGAGCAGAAATGGTATTCATACAAGAAACAAAAAAAGAAGCGGTCAGTGAAGCTGAAGTTAGGAGATTATGGTACAATGATGAATTTGATTTCAAGGTTTCAGAGGCGACAGGTCGGTCAGGAGGGATCCTTACAATTTGGGATAAAAATAAATTCCAGTTTCAAGATTGCACAATAAATCCCAGGTACATTCTTATCTCTGGTTACAGGGTTGATGATAATGTTCTGGCTACTTGCATCAACATTTATGCGCCTTGTGATAAATCGAACCAAATGATGCTATGGGATGAAATTGTGGGGTTAAGAAGAGTATGGAAAAATTTGTGATTTATGGGAGGGGATTTTAACGCGATTAGAGCCACTAATGAAAGAAAAGGAAAAAGGTCTGAACTATCCAGGAGTAGAAGAATTCAATAACTTCATATATAGTTGCAAGTTACTGGAAGTGCCTCTTTGTGGGAGAAATTTTACATGGATTGGTCCAGGGAATAAAAGAAGCAAACTTGATAGATTCTTGGTAGAGGAGGACTGGTTTCAAGCGAATGGGGATATTCAATTAAGTGGGTTACCTCGAAAGGTGTCTGGCCACATACCGCTATTGCTATCGACTGAGTAGATTGATTGGGGACCTAGACCATTTAAGATCATCAATGCTTGGTTTTCACAGGCTGGGTGTTTAAAGGTGATAAAAGAAACAATGGGAGAGCTGAAATGTTCAGGAAAGAATCTGCCGAACAAACTAAAAAGGTAAAAGAAGTGTTAAAATTGTGGAATGTTTCTGGTGAGGATCTCAACAGCATGGTAAAGAAGTTAGAGGGCAGGATAAATGAAATTGAAAATCTTGGTGATGTTGGAGATCTAGATGCAGACTTGTTAGATGAGTTGAAACAAAAGAAACTGCAGCTGTGGGACTTTCTCAAGGCACAGGGAGATCTTTGGCGTCAGAAAGCAAGAATGAGCTGGTTAAAGCAGGGTGATTACAATTCAAAATTTTTTCACAAAGCGGTAGAAATCCGGGCAAAGAAATGTGTGATCCAGGGTCCAAATCTTGGAGAAAGTAAAGGTGCAAATCCGAGTTATCTAAAGCAAAAAGTATTTGATCATTTCTTCAAACACTTCAATAGTAAACAAAGGCATTGGGACGCAGTATTCAATGTAGATTTTTTCAGATTATCAGCTGAAGATTCAGAATTTCTTGAAGCACCCTTTAGTCTGGAAGAGATCAAAGAAGCAGTGTAGAGTTGCGAGGATTCGAAAGCACCGGGACCCGATGGTTTTAATGCTTTCTTCTTCAAAAAATGCTGGGACGTAGTTTCTGAAGATCTGAGAGACACTTTGGAAAATTTTTACTGTCATGGCAAATTACCAAAAATGCAAATTCTTCTTTTATAGCTTTAATCCCAAAGTCAGATCAACCGAAGGACATCTCTCACTTTCGCCCAATCAGTTTGGTAAGCTCTAAATATAAAATTGTTTCAAAAGTGTTGTCAAGAAGGCTGAGCAAGGTGATAGATAAATTGGTTAGTGACACTCAGTGCGCTTTCCTGAAAGGCAGACAAATTTTTGATGGAATCTTAATAGCTAATGAAGTTATTCACTCTCTGAATCATGAAAATAGCAAAAAGGGTGGATTGATTCTGAAATTAGACTTCACAAAAGCGTATGACTGTGTGAGATGGGATTTCTTGATGATGGTGTTGGATAAGATGGGTTTTGGCAATAAATGGTGTAAATGGGTGTTGGAATGTGTCTCGACGACCAAGGTTTCAATTCTTTTGAATGGGTCTCCCACAAAAGAATTCAAGATGAGTAAAGGTTTAAAGGGGACCCAATTTCTCCTTTCTTGTTTATACTGGTGACCGAAGCCCTTCATCTGCTTATAAAGAAGGCTGTTCATATGGGATTGATTGAAGGCATTGATATCGTACGCCAACTGGAGACGATCACCCATCTCCAATTTGCGGATGATACAATTTTGTTCCTAAGGCTTGTTAAAGACTACTTGATCAACATGAAGCGTATCCTTAGATTTTTTTGAAGTGAGCTCGGGATTGAGTATAAATTACAAGAAATCTTGTCTAGTGGGGATAAACGTCAAAACTGATAGCTTAGTGATGTTGGCACAAACTTGTGGTTGCAAGCTCGGTAAACTCCCCTTCAACTACTTGGGCATTCCATTGGGTGCTGACCCGAGGCGAGTTGGGACGTGGGATCCAGTTGTGGACAGGTTCGGACAAAAACTTTCAGGATGGATCTGCAGGTCATTGTCCTTTGCTGGGAGGGTAACACTTATTAACTCGGTGCTCTCATCGCTGCCTCTATATTATATGTCCCTGTTTCGAGTACCTAAAACAGTCCTGCTGAAGATAGAAAAAATTAGGAGGAGTTTCTTGTGGGGAAACTGGACAGGCTCAAAAAAATGTGTAGAGTTAGTTGGGGCAGAATTTGTCTACCTAAAAGAAAAGGAGGGGCAGGAGTGGTGAACATTAAAGCAAAAAATAAGGCATTGCTAGCAAAGTGGGGTGGAGATTTATCCTTGAAAAAGATGCTTTTTGGCGTAGAATTATATATTCGAACTATGGAGAGACAGCTCACAAAAGCATAGTCAACAATCGGAGTGTAAAAAACGTTTCAATTGTTTGGAGAGGTATTGTAGAAAACTTGTTCGATGATGAAGTGTGTAGATGGATGAACCAATTGGCATTTCGATGGCACCTTGGAAATGGGAAATCGATTCTGTTTCGGGAGGACCATTGGTGTGGTAAGCAACCACTTAGATGCTATTTCCCCAAACTCTTTATATTAGCAACATGTAAAGGAAGGTTGATTGATGCAGTGGTGAAATGCAAGAGCTTTGAAGACATTGAATGGGCTCACATGTTCTCCAGATCGCTCCTTGATAGAGAGGTAAGGTTACTCTCAAACCTTAAAGAAATGATTGCTAGGGAGTGTGTGAAAAGTGGTGTTCCAGATAGAATAATTTGGATACACGACAAGGCTGGGAGTTTTTCGGTTAAAAGATTGACAGATTTGTTGGTGCATGAAAATATTGATGATCCAGATTTTGATTTTGACTTGATTTGGAAATTGAAAGTGCCACCAAAAGTAACTTCTTATGGATGCTGAAAATAAAAAGGATACCCACTAAAGAGTTTCTAAGGGAGAGGGGAGTAAAAATGGAGGAGGAATTGAGTGGATGCCCTTCGTGTAAAACTGGTGTGGAAGACGTAAATCATTTGATGTTAGAATGCAGATATGCAGTCTATTTTTGGAGAATGTTTTGTAACTGGTGGTCAACACAGTGGCAGAACCTAATTTGCATTGACGACCTATTCGGTTTCTGTTTTAATACTAATTGGTCTGGTCAGCTCAAGACAGTATGGTGTATTTCAATAGCTTCAGCAATATGGAGTTTATGGTTGGCGAGAAATGAGAAGATTTTTGAGGAAAAAGCAACCACAACGAATTATCTTTTGTTCTATACAAAGATGAGAGCTTACATTTGGATTAAAGCTGTGAACGATTCATACCTTCTTAATGAGGAAAACTGGTGGATTAATCCTGCAAGTTGTGCTTCAACCATCACAAAAACTCTAGATTGGCTCCCACCAAACGAGGGTGAAGTAAAGTTTAATGTGGATGGAGCTTACAAAGAATCAGCAGCGGGTTGCGGGGGCGTGTTGAGATCTAAGTCTGGTGACATTAGAGCAATGTTTTCTGGACCAGTGGACATAATTTGCTCTGATTATTCTGAGCTGGAGGCGATCAAGACTGCATTGCCAATATTTATTGAAGCCGGATGGTTAGATAAAGCTATACTCGTAATAGAGTCGGATTCAAAAGTTACCCTAAATTGGATTGGAGACAAAACCCTTAGGCCTTGGCGTTGGTGGATCGTATTCCAAGAGATAGATAGGTGGATCAGCAAAATTATCCACGTGAAGTTTGTGTATGCAGCAAGGGAAAGAAATCAGATTGCTGACCATCTTGCTAAAGAAGGAGCCAGTAGAAGTGTATTGTTCAAGGAATGGTGGTGAGGAAATCAAAACTGGGTTCTGTTTATGGATGTTTTCTTGAAGTTAGATTGGGTCGCCCGTGATATAATGTACGCGAACTTCATGAGGAGTTTGTGGGACTTTCGATCATATTTGCTCTCGGTTGCATTTCGAGGCAATATCGCAAGCTATTCCCTTTGACTGTTAGAAGAGAGTTTATCAAAGTTAGGTGGTGATTCGATGTTCGACAGTCTTCATGGTTTTGAGTACAGGTGCTTCTTAGAGATTTAGAATTATAAATATTAAAATGCTTGCTACTTAGTTATATTTTCTTTGCTCCCATGTCTGTGGTGTATTCGGTTTATTTTGGCTTGATGCTATGTTTTGATTAGGAATACAGTAGGTTGTTGGATATTGCGGAAGGTGGTTGTCGGATTTTGTATTCTCTGCTAATTGAGTACTCTTTTTTTTCATTTAGATTTAAGGAAGTTTTTAACGAGGTTTACAACCGGGCTAGGCTTGTATGATTTTTTCAATAATAAATCATATTTTGCAAAAAAAAAAAAAAGTAACGTAGTCTGACGAAGGAAGGATTGGAAAATGGTGATTGATTCAACGATGGCCAAAGAAGAGATTTAGATGATTCTTTGAGAATCGAAGGATTTTAATTAGTTTTTTTTTTCAAAAATTATCTTACTTTTTTTTTAAAAAAAATTGGGCATATAACATATTCGGTGATGTGTTAAGTAATCATATGTTTTAAATAATTCTATTACCAAAAATAATATTACTTTCAATCGACTAAATATATTTTAAAAATAACATAAAGTCAATTTTAGCCCTTAACACTTAAATTATTTTCTAAAATACCTTTATTTTAAGCTAAATTCGATTTTCAACCTTAAAAACCATCTACCACTACTTCATGTTGTAACTATAAACTATTGCTATAATAACACTTATAAAAGTTGAGGGTGAAACTTAACTTTATAAAATGAGCGACAAAATAACAGAACTTGTCAAAAGATTAAAAATATTTCTTCAAATTACGTTAAATTTTGAGGCTTCATTTTTCTGAGACGATAATGCGGCTCTAAAATCACAATGAAGAAAACACTAAGTACATTTTTGTTGTTTTCAACCGTTTGGTGTAATTACAATATCGTATATGTTCATTAATCTTAATCTTTAATAAGATACACACCGGGCATACAAGCTACTTGAACTTGGGTCATGTAGGGATAACAACATTTTTTTTATTGGGGCACTTAATGAATTCCAAAACCCTAGTGTTTTTATTGTGAGAGGGTCAAATTAAGTTAAATGTGTAACACATCAATGAGGGTTGAGGGGCAGCATTGCATTTTTACTTAATTTGGTAACATGAACAGCGTTATATTTTTATTGTTCACAGTGTGACTTGCATATACAAGTAAGTAATTTAATTCAAGCAAAAGACAATAAATTAGGACAGCTCAAAGTGTGAAAAACCTAATTCTTATCCTTAATGTCTATATATGTCCACCTTAGCAATATCCTGTCCCGTTCAAAAAATACCCATCACTCTCTCTAGTGGTTTTTGGTGTTTGGTGGTTTTAGAGATGGAGAAGAAAACTTTAGGTCGCAAGAAGGTTGAGATGGTGAAAATGACAAATGAAAGCCATCTCCAAGTTACCTTCTCCAAGCGCCGGACTGGTCTTTTCAAAAAGGCTAGTGAGTTTAGCATCATTTGCGGTTCTGAAGTTGTCCTTGTTGTCATCTCCCCCCGGCAATAAGGTGTTCTCTTTTGGCAACCCTAGTGTCGATACTGTTATCGACCGTTTCCTCGGTTGCGGCACACAAGATACTCCAGGGATTGAGCAGCTCCTCGAGGCTCGCCGGAATGCTAATATCCGTGAGCTCTGCATGCAGATTACTCGGGTTTGGTTTACATCTTTCTCATTTTCTGCCTTTTTTTATATACACTAGTATGATTAATTGGTAATATATGTTATTTTTTCGGATCTGCTATGATAATATACTAGAGCCACTTGTTGGGTTCATTTTCTGTTTTTTTTTTATTGAATAAGATTGTATGTATGTCTTGTGCATGAGTAATTTGTATCAGGTGACGAGCCTATTAGGATCTGAAAAGAAGCGTGGTGAAGCGCTTAATCAGATGGAGAAAGCAAACCGGCAGCAAAACTGGTGGATGTCGCCGGTTGAGGAACTTGACCTCTCGCAACTCCTGCAACTCAAACCAGCCATGGAGGAGTTGAAGAAGAACGTGGAGGCCGAGATGATGGTTGCTATTCTGAATCCGAATCCCCGACAGTTTTACGTGGGGAGTTCATCAAGGGAACGGGAGTTCGATGCAGATATGATGGATGGGGGATACACTGTTCTCGATATGACAGCTCTTAATCCTACACAAGGATACACTGTCAATCCTTTGGAAGAATATAATGTCAATCCTGCACAAGGATACAGTGTTATTCCTTCGGAGGGATACAATGTCAATCCTACTCAAGGATACAATATCAATCCTGAAGAAGTATACATTGTCGATCCTATAAAGGAATGCAATAACAATTCTGCTGAAGGAGAGAATGTGAATCCTGCCGACGGATACGATGTCAACGCTCAGGGAACCGGTATTCCGGGTCCTCGTGGATCTGGAGGAGCCAACCCTCAAGAAAACGATGATTTTGATCCTCTAGATTTTTTCCTTGAAGATTTGGAGATGAGTTTTTCTAGTTGATTGATTGCTTTTGTGTGGAATAAACAAAGAAGAGTAGCCACCGTCGCAGTGTAAGCTTTCTATATATGTGTTTTGGTAGCTTAGTTGGTTCATGATATGCAAGTTTATTAATTTGGTTCACAGACTATTTTCTTTGTTAGATTCGGATGATTATAAGGATATTGTAAGGCTTGTTAATCGCCTGATTAATTATATGAATCAATTGAATTAAATGAATTTATTTCGTGTTAATTAAAAGCTACAAAAATTCATGTACTTCTTTGGTAAAAGAAACTCTTAAAAGAGAAGAACTCACTTCTACTTACATATGAAAAATGAATCCAAACATTCACTCTTGATATAATATGTATGTCTAGATTTCTTACTGATTCAAGACCAATTAAAGTACAATATGTAGATTATTATGTTCGAATATAAACATTATATCTTGGACATAACTATTCCGAAAATAGTTTTAGCTAATTTATATTTTTCAGATCTTACAATTTTCGTACAATAGATTTTAATTTATTTTCAGATAGAATGTTTGAAGTTTATAATGTAAGAAATAGTTGGTGAGTCAAAAGTATAATAAATATGAATTGGGCATATAAGAGTAAATGGCAGGTATGTTTTTTTCTCGGAAAAAGAATTTTTATTAATTAAATAAAAGACCAACACCTACACTGTATGTCTCGTTGAAAACTTCCCTAAACTTAAATAGCAAGTAGGTTGGTCTTGGCCATTGGTGAAATTATGACGTTCACATGTATTGACCTGCTAATTATGTTGAAGCTTAATCCATTATATTTGGCTGCCTAATTTACTTACAATGTAAAATTCATTTAGTTTTACATCTTTATGCGAATAGAACATAAAATTCAACGGTTGAATAGTTAAAACATAAACCGTAAAAAACTTATGCAATACGTAAAACTCACTACTTTTTACACTAGCATTTTTGGTGTTGAAAGTGTACAACCTAAACCTAAGGATCTTAGCTAAACCTTAAATACCTTGTCATTTCCTTAAGCTTGAGAGGACTAACCTACTTGCTACTCAATATGTTGGAGAAAAGGAAAAAGGAGACTCAACTTATTTTAGTTTCAAGTTTTTACGACCTCGTCAATTGTTAGTAATAAGATGACATCTTTTTTAATTCAAGTCAGTTAAAAGATTTTATTTTTTTTCTAAAATAAAATACATCCTTGAAAACTTTTCAATTTATAAAATAAAATTTATGAGAGGTACTATTGTTGATGAGATAATGTCATATTTAGCATCATGATGGCTATTGATGAACTGACAGATTATGCTCAATTGTCGAGTAATAGGCTGAGTTGTTGGGTTAAGTGAACTTGACAGATGTCATGTCAAGGCGCGACAACTTGAGTGTAGAGAGCGGTGTGAAGAATAGGAGCGAGGAATAGAAACACTGGAAGAACTGCAACGAAAACTTACGAATTTCGAAAATTGTTAATTACAAGAGAGGCCCAATAAGTTGATTCACAATGTGGGAAAAGTAACATTATTATGATAATTTGTGACATGAATTTTATTTTGATTCGAATCAAGTTAATTTTGGATCGATATAATTTTTTCTTTCAGCATATTTCAACTCCGGAAATCTTTTATAATTTTCCTTATTTCAACTTTAGTAAATTTTTTCCTTTTATGTTCATAATTTTCTTGTTTACGCTTACCACATAAAATTTTGATTTTTTTTATTGTGCAATTGATTTATTTACCCTTATCATATGAACACAACAAGTGGTCCGAGTAGAAATTATGATGATCTTTATCTTATGAGACTCGAATTTAAATCGTTTTGTCTATAAGGTGTGTGTCTAAACAGATACTAATAAAAAATATGTCCATTTAGATTAGATTTTTTTTATAAAAAATATTTTGAAGTTTTTTTTAAATAGTTTTAAGGTGATTATAAGCTAGTATATGTTTATATTTTATCTTAACCCTTTGGTAATGCATATATGCCTTGCAGACAAAACTGCTCAAACTCGAGTTTAGATGAACATCATCTTTTTTTTCACTAGGACTACTTATTAGATTATTTTTTAAGTTAAATTTTAAATCCTCACCAATGAATCATTAAAATGACACGAAGATTTGTGTTGGCATACCAATCAAAATTGACACTTTGGTTAAGATTTGCAACGCACCAATGAGGGTTTAGGCCGGGGCAGCATGAGATTTTCATTGTTTTGTCTGTTATTTCCATATAGGCTTATAACCAACTAACTGATTTAATCTAGCAAAAGATAATACAAGAAATTACCTACACATGGTACATTTAGACAGCTGAAAGGGTTAAAACCCTAATTCTTAATGCCTATATAAATGTTTACCATTTCCACCTTATCAATTACCTATCCCATTCATAAAAACTACCCTTCACTCTCCCTCTAGTGTTTTTTTGTTGTTTGCTGGTTTTTAGAGATGGTGAAGAAAATTTTAGGCCGCCAAAAGATTGAGATGGTGAAAATGACAAATGAAAGCAATCTCAATGTCACTTTCTCTAAGAGACGGGCTGGTCTTTTCAAAAAGGCCAGTGAACTTAGCACCCTTTGTGGTGTTGAACTCGCCATTGTTGTCTTCTCGCCTGCCAAAAGGGTCTACTCTTTTGGTCACCCTAGTGTCGATACTGTTATCGATCGTTACCTCGGTTGCAACGCACCGGAAACTTCGATAACTTCGCAGATGGTCGAGGCGAACCGTGACTCTAATGTCCAACAGCTCAACATGGAGCTTACTCAGGTTTGCTTATATCTTTTCATTGTCGGCTTTGTTTTTATTGAATAAGATTATATATATATTGTTGATGAGTGATTTATATCAGATTGAGAGCCAATTAGAGGCTAAAAAGAAGCTTGGTGAGGAGCTTAACCAAATCAAGATAGCAAACCAGCAGCAAAACTGGTGTCAGTCACCGGTTGAGAAACTGGACCTCTCACAACTCCAGCAACTCAAATCAGCCTTGGAGGTGTTGAAAAAGAAAGTTCAGGCGCAGATGCTAGCTCTTCTGAATGCGAACCCCCATCAGTTTTACATGGGGAGTTCAAGCGGGGCAAACAACAACAATATGGCATTCGATGCATGTATGATGAATGGGGGATACATTGTTCCCGATATGACAGTTCCACCAACAGGATATAATCTCAATCCTACAGACGGATACAATCTCAATCCTACTGTCGGATACATTGTCAATCCTGATGAAGGATACAATCTCAATTCTGCAGAAGGATACAGTGTCAATCCTGCAGAAGGATTCAGTGTCAATCCAGCAGAAGGATTCAGTGTCAATTCTTCGGAGGGATACAATATCAATCCAGCACAAGGATACAGTGCCAACCCTCAGGGAAACGATGTTTTTGGTCCTCTTAACTTTGGTACTCAAGGATTTGGAGGTGGGGCTTTCTAATTGATCTATTGCTTTGTGTTGAATAAACAAGGGAAAGTAGCTACAGCTACAGCCATAGTGCAAGGTTTCTGTATGGTCTTTTCTATGTATTTGGGCGTCTTTGTTTGTTTCCCATATGTAGGTTTATTGATTTGGTTCATAGACTATTATCTCCATTGGAGTTGAATAATTATGGTGATGATATAAGGCTTGTTAGTTTGTTGTTTGAGGTTGAATAATTGCATGAATCAAATGAAGCAGTTCATTTCTTATCAATTTGAAGCTACACAAATTTTCTAATTAGTTTCTTGGATTATGATTATAGAGTGCAGAGTTTTTTGTATATAATAGCATACAATATCATGTATGAATTTTTAGTTTCATGTTTCATATGTACAAGAGTTTCTTTTAAAAAAAACAAGTACTGTGAAAAAACTTGATTTTGTATCTATAATAAGAAAGAAACAAAAAGAAAAAGACACGAGTAGACTAAAACTTCCAAATATTTTTTATGTTTTAAAAATTAGTTAACGGTTTTTAATCATTAGATAACCGTTGAAGAGACATCATGAATGATAGAAAAAAATAGAAAGAGGTGGAGAAAAGGCGCTGTGATATTCGAAAGTAATCATTTATAACGGTTCTTTAATCTCAAATATCAGTTAAAGGTTTCTTTTTAAAATCGCAAGATTTTGACTTTTAGAAATCTATGCATGAAATGACCTTCAACGTGTAGACCTTATATTAGATCTATTCAATTCAATCGAACATTTCCTTCTTTATCTCTCCCTTGTCTAGATTTCATATTGACTTCTAGAACTAACTCAAAATACATATACGGATGGTAATGTTCGAATAAAAACATTATTATATCTTGCAGAATAGCTATTTCTATTATCTTATTAAATTTCAAATTTTTGGTCTTACAATTTCCATACCATAGAGTTGATTTTATTTCCAGATAGAATTTTTGTAGTTTATCATGTAAGAAAGCGCAAACAAACTGGTTGGTGAGTTAACGGTATACTAAATATAGATTGAGCATATAAGATTAAATGGCAAGTGTGTTGTTGTTGTCTGTTGGTGAATTTATGACATTTCCATGTATTACCTGGTGATTATGATTAAGCTTATCCTCTAATTTTTGGCTGCCTAATTTAGCTACATCCAGCTATGATTCTATGAATCGTGTAGAAATCAGTTGGTAAAAATATATCAAGTAGAGTTAAAAAAAAAAAACTCCTCGAGGGAGCATTTTACATGGAACTTTTGTTATAAAAAAAGCCTTGACCCCCGTGGTTTGGAAGTGGATTAATTGCCACGTTAGGTCATTTCCACTTTAAAACTCCGGCTTTTATCATGTTTTGCACCACTTTCTTGAATGTTAGGCAATTTTTTATTGTGTGTCCCACTATTTCGTCGTGGTACTCACAGAGCGCATTGGCATCATACCACGAGGGATAAGGTGGTTGAAAAGGAATAGCAAAACACGGTCGAACCGAATCGGCTTTGTATAGTTGTGAGTACAACTCCGCGTATGAAATCGGTAGAGGGGTGAAAGACTTTTTCTTCATCTCCTCTCTGGGACCCCTAGTCTCCTTTCTATTCTAGCCTTGCATATTTCGGGACACAGCCTGGGGTGAGGAGATCATCAGCTTCTTAGGGGCCTCGTAGGTGCTCGTGTTGTTAACCTCATGATCCATTTTCTTAAATTGTTTCCAAGCTAGTTCTCCATCCGTTGGCGAAGACAAGATTTTCAAGAGCGAATCTTCGATTTTATCCAACACCAATTCAATGGGACATTCGGAAGTAGTGCATACTACCTCATATTGGTTGATGATGGCTTGGTCTTAATCAGACAAAGTCGTAATCCCAACTCTCACTTGTTTTTCTGATCTCCTTTTGCACGAACGAGTCTTCCGCCAAACCCTTTTCTTTGATCATGATAGTCATCATACCCATCAATTCATTGATTTGCCCCCTAGCTTCCTCTTGGAACTTCTTCATATATGTCATCATCTCCTTTTGATTCCCAACCAAAAGTTATTGGAGCTCCTCAAGCTTATCCACCCTAGCCACTAGGTCATTTATATTTTCGAAGTTGTACTGGCTAGAAGTCATTCCCTTGTTCTTTCTATTTTCTGAGATGAATGCTCTTCTCAAATTGGCTTCCACTTTAGCAAAACTTCCTTCCATTTGTTTTTTTTTTGTGTCAGGTGAAGTGTGATTGTAGAATCTTTAATTACTTTCATGAAATCTCCCACAATTAATCTTATTGTTTAATTACTTAATGCATGATATATGCTTTATGCAATGCATGGAACGAATAAAAATAAAATGCAAGAATGTATGCAAATTAAAGCATTAATTCCATTGGTGATCATCCTAGAGCAACTTTCATTGGGTTGAAAATGGTTTTCGATACAAAATAGTCAGAAAAAATCTTCCACCAATAAGTCTCGACCCTAACTTCTAATTCTTCAATGGCTCTGAGTAGCCGAAAGAATCTCGATGCCTTCTCCATCATTGGGACTATAAAAGAAATGAAGTGCTTCGGCTTCCGCGGTTGATATCTCCACATGCTGGACTACCTCTTGCATCCAAACCATCAAAAATATGTTGTACCGGCTTCGGTCTTGAATAAATCGACTAGCATCACAAAGACGCGTAAATAACCTTGAACTGTAACTTCAAGTCTCGATCGGAACTTGAAACATCTCATTCTAATGCAGATTTCCCTGAAGCTCGAGGAATCCATTCTGATTGCAATATTCTTTTGAATCCCAAAGTGTCATCTTGTTGTAGGCCCCCTGGGTATACTCTGGTATTATGCGCTTAACTGGCAAACTGTCACCTTGAACCCTTTGGTTGACCTCGGACCACTGTTGCACTATTGAGCTGGTATCCTCCTTTTTGAGATACCTCTTATCCATAATGAAATATCTCAAATTGGGTAAACCACTTGAATCAACACCTTTATGTCATGCAATGTAAATGCAAAAATATGTGCAAAACAAAATAAAACACGAAAAGAAACAAGTTAGTACCAGATAAAATCAACAAATACGAGGAATTAAATAAAGCATTAAACAAAACAACCATATTTATATCCCATATAAAACACCTAGGTTATCCGCATGGCTCTAAAAGGGGTGAGCTTCATATGTTCTCTACATGCAGTTTTGGTACTAAAAGGTACTCGAACTATCCTCGGTGTCCCTTCCTAAAGGTAGGGAGGCCTCTAATCATCACCCACTATAGGCTTTTCTCAATTGGGATCAATTTATGGGGGACCCATTCGCTATGCCCATACGGGGAAACAATATTCCCATGAAAACATAAGGTACACCAGCCCCGAAGGTACTTACTAGGCCTATACGAAGGAACAATATCCACACGAAAGCACTAGCATTCCTCCCTACTTAAAGGAAACATGTTTAAATGCCAAGTTTTAAATGCGTTAAAATAAACTTGCATTTATAGACAAATATTAATTTAATCGTTACTTTAATTCACAACTTTCGATATTAGCAAAACGATAATTATATATATTTTTAAAAATGGAATAACTCACTTTTGTTTTTAAAAACCAAAATTGTCACCAGCGGAGTCTCCAGCTGTAGCGACCTCTTTTTTAAAATCGTATGATCGCTAAAAATGAGTAATAGTTTTCCTTTCGTTTTTCAGAAATATTTGGAAAATGTGGGAGTCCTTTAAAAATTCGTACTTTTGAAAACGATAAAACTTAGAGTCGCCACTATTCACTAAGGTAGGCCGGACACCATAAAACCAGAGATTCGTTTGAAAGCAGGTTCAGGAGTCGGTTACGGATGGAGAAGGTTTTGGCATCCCACACGGCCCAAAAATTGGTAATAAAAGAAAAAAAATATATAATTATCGCTTTGCTAATATTAAATTTTCTGAGTTAAATTGATGATTAAATTGAAATCTGGTTATACGTGCAAGTGAATTTTAAGGGCCCCATTATTCGAGAGTGAATAGAAAGATCACTACCACTACGCCTGGTACTAGCCACGTTCCGCATTATCAGATTAATAAGTCGAGTTCAACAAAATAAGTGGAGCAAAAGGATATATATGAAATTAAAACATAAATATAAATGCAGAAATTAAATTGTCCCAAAAACGGACCAGATCGAACAAAAGATAAAAAGAGTAAAATAAATTGCATAATTTAAATTGCAGAAAATAAATGCGGGAAAATAAAAGTTATATGCAGAAATTAAATGTTAGATGCAAAAAAGAAACGTTAGATGTTAGTTGGCTACACTAAACGGGCATAATAATACAGATCATCCCCCGTTGCGGGTCATCGTAAGGTCAATTTGAGCACAAATTAAATGAACAGTAAAGATAAATGTAAATAATATACTATATGTGATATAAAAATACTATAATATAAAATATAAACTATAGGATACATATAAACATAATCTATAATATCATATATATCACATAAACTATAATATGCAAAATAATAATATATAACCACATATAATAATACATAAACAACATAAATATAATATAGGATATAATTAATATATATAAAAAAGGACAAAAAAAAACAAGGGACCAAAATTAAAACAAAACAGGATTTGAAAGGCTAAAATTGGTTTTAAAGCAAAATGGGAGAGACTAAAAAGGGTATTTTTAACACTGGAAAATAGACCAAATTAAAACAAATCAAACCTTTAGGGATTAAATCGGGGATTAACCCTTCAAAAATTGGTTTAATTAGAAAACATGGACGAAATTGCAAACCTGGTGAAAGCTACAAGAGCCGGGTGAGATTTAAAAAGACGAAAGGGCCTAAGGGTGTTTTTCAAAATACGAAAGGGTCAAAGGGCTATAAACCTATTTTAAAAATTGATTCAGGCTCAAATAAGGGACGAAATTAAAAGCTTTAGTAAACTACGAGGGACTGCAAACAAAATTTCAAAAGGGTAGAGGGACTTAAAACGATAATTTACCCACTTTTCGAAATGGGTATAAAAGCCATTTTTGATAAACAGAAACCATTTTCTAAACTCTCCCCAAAACTGATTGAAACCCCTCTCCTTAAACTCTCTGAACAGATTCAACATGTTATTCATCTCTGCTGTCAAACCCAAAAACCAACGGCCTCACTGCCGCATCGGCGACCGTCGGTCGCCGCTTACTGGCGCTGACGACCTCCAAAATCGAGCCTAAACCGGTTGTTCTTTTCCCTAAAACCAAAACTATCATCCGATTTTTAGAAAACCACCCATATCTCTCAGATCTGAGAAAAACCCGTTCAGAAAAACCTTTTTTTTTAAGTTTGAATTTTGAAGGCATCCATCATTTCTCTCTCCGTAGAAGCCCAAGTGACAATGAATGAAAGTCGTCAGGCATCATCAGGGCATTCACCGATCACTGGCGATGAGACCTCGACCAAGATGGTCCTAGAAGTTTGTAGACAGGAGGGTAAGAACCTTAGACTACTCTATTTGATTCAAAAATAGAAAAATAGGAGAAAAATATACCTCAGAAGGTTTCTTGCTTTTGTATTGATTAGAATCTCCCATCTTTTTTTACAACTGTTAGGTTTTGGTTCCTATACCTGAATTACATGATTTAAAAAGAAAAATAAAAAATCAAAAAATTATCCTATTCATTGTTCTTTTGATTTTTCTGTATTCATGTATGTTTCTGAAATCTCTGATGCTTTTGTTTGCATGTGGTGTTGGTTGCGGGAGAAGGGACCAACGTTGATCCCTAGTATCGTGGATGGCTCAAGAGAGGAGTGTATTGGGACCAGAGAGAGGTTTTCAATTCTTACATAGCGCGACTGTGGCATTTCTGGTGGTCATGGGTTATCCTTGCGGCTGACATGGAGTACAGAGAGTGGCTGGTCAACGCATCAATGTTCGATGTGGCTTGAAGCTGAAAGAGCACAAGGGTGAGTGGATTGCACGCGGGAGCCAGAAGGTCGTGACACTTGACTCCCAAGCACGGGTAGGGATCAGAGGGATCTGCATATAGGGATGGGCATAGAACCCAAATCCGATGGGTTTTGATCGAACCCGATCTGATAGGGTCAGATTTTTTTAAAAAAAGTTGGGTTCAGGTCAAGTGGAGTATGCAAGAAATTTGGGTCGGGTCGAGTGCAGGTTTAGAGTGGAAAATATTTAACCCGACCTGACCTATAACTACCTGAGTTTTGGGAACCCGATGTACGGGCCTCGCATTTGGGTTATATTGTTGGGCCTATTAAGCCTTGGTAGGCTTGAGTTTGGTTTTGGGCTTGAGGTATGGGGTTTTAGAGAGAGGCTTTATGGTAACTTCATAATTAAAGAAGATGATGAGAGGAAGAGCTATGAGGCTGCAGATTTTTGCGTGTTGATAAGGTCATTTTGTCCCTAAAAGTTCTTCCCACCACTCCACATTCTCTTCATTTGAGTTTGGAATAAAAAACACCATCTTTGCTAGTTTTGAGTTGAAATCCCATAATGGTGTAGAAAGGAAAGTTGTTAGACAATCAAGGATCTACAAACAAGGTAAGTTTTGTTTGAAATGGTGGAGAAAGAGGTTTAGTGGGGGGTTTTAGAGAGAGAACGAGAATGGTGTTTTCAATTCTATTTCTTGTGGTTGAACCTTCTTTCAAGCTCCTTTTTAACCTCCCCAACAATGTTGTAACTTGTTTACAATATTCCCTTGTAGTTCAAGAGGTTGGGGAGCATTCAAGGGCCCAAGGAAAGGAGAAAGTTTGAGGTAGAGTTTGGGCATTCCTTAGCTTGTAATCTGAGGTTAGTACACTTCTAAATTTTATGTGTTCACGTGCATCATCATTTTGGTATGTGTTGCTTGATATATGATGTTTTGATAATTTAGAGATTGGATGATCATTAATGGTAAATCTTGTAATTGTTGATATTTAAGGGTAAAAATGGCTAGAAACTCACCTAATGACTTCAAATAACGTGTATGAACGTTTTGGGGCTAAACTATGGGGGTTGAGGGAGGGTTGGATACAATTCTGAGCTCCAGGTTTCAAAATTGGGGCTCGCGTACCGGTACGAGGTGGTTGCGTACCAGTACTCCTTCATATCTTAGGGGTTAAACTGTAAGAGGCGTACTGGTATGCCTCTCTGTGTATTGATACCCCTCGTTAAAGTAAAATTCCAGAGAGGCTTTGGTGTACCGATATGCTCGGGGCGCATCGGTACCTACTGTTACATTGCCTGTAAAGGCTTTGCGTACCAATATGATATGGTACACGTTTCGGTATGGTTAAGGATTGGTACGAGGCGATCCCAGTACTGGTATGAAGTACCGGTACGGCACGAAGCGTATCGGTACGAGGCAAGGGCCAATTTTTGTCGAACTTAAATGGCGTATCGGTACTCATCAGTGAGTACCGATACCTAGAGGAGAGTACCGATACTCGCTGGGTAATCTGCTATGTTTTGAGTTCGGGGGTTCTATAAATTGTAGTAAGGTTCTAAGGGATTTTCTGTGATATAAAATGACTGGTAAAATCGGGAACGTGTGGTTCTTCTTGCTTATATGGACTAAATGGCTAATTGAGTATTGAAATGAAAGTAAATTGCTTGGAAGCGAGTCTTTAGGGATCCTTAGTGGATCAGTTGTAGCTGTGCCGGGTAAGGGCACTTATTTGGTTATAAGTTATTATTTGATGGGATCCGGATACCCAGTGAGGGAGTGTTGCAACACATTAATGTCATCCGATTTGAGATTCCGTGTGATGATGAAGGTTATTCGATGTGATATTTTGGGTGATGATATTTGTTCGATGCGAGATTTTAAACCCCGCTCGATGCAAGATTTCGAGCGAAGACTCGATGTGAGATTCTGAGTATACTGCTCGATGTGAGATTCTGAGCATGGGTGGGTTTCCCAGTGTCGGGTGACATTGGGTCTCACCCCTGGTTTGTTTACTTTTATGTTGTTGTTGAGGTGCTGGTTGTTCATAGCATGTGTTTAGGCGGTTATGGTAGCGCCAATGCATTATCCTATCTTGACATCATATCATAATATGCTCTTAATTATGATTCACCTGAAGCTTGGTCGAGTGGTTGTGTATCCACTGAGCTTTGTTAGCTCAGTGTTCGAAATCGTTGTTTCCATTCGCAGGTTAATAGGTAGTCCGAGCGTAGCGGAGCACCATCGAAGCAAGGATCCAGTATTGACCTTTTGGTAGAGTACAAGTACTTAGATGTAGTGGGCTATGTATTCGTAGGACCCTATGTAACTGTAACTCTATTTGATTTAACTTGTATTGGTCAAATGTTTTATCACTGTATTTGGAGCTCCTTTAACTATTTTGAATATTTTAAGTAGGTATGGATTTAAATGCTTGATATGTCGCGTTTGGATTTATAAGGTTGAATTTTCTTTTACTGGCTTTTCAAAGCGAAAATTTTATGGGAGTGGCTTAGGCTTGTGTCCCAATTGCAGCATCAAGGTCGAGGGTGTTACATTTGGTATTAGGGCCTAGGTTTAGTCGGTTTTAGGCAGTCCCCGGGGGAGTCTAGTGTGGTAAATAGGTGTCTAGCGGATACATGCCCTTGAGTCAAAGTCGTACTTAGATTAATCTAGAATTTCGATGGTGTACTCATGTTGTTTGTTTGCGTAGAGCTGAACCATGCCAATAAGAGCTAGGAACGTAGAACAAAATTTGGGTTCCGGGGGTGGAAGCTCCGATGAAGACTACGTGCCGGATGTGGAGGAGTCCGATGGGTGAGCTAAGCATGGAGCCAACTATTTCTCCCACTTGCACCGAGCCTTAGACCAAATTGTGAGGGCGATTCTGAGGCATTCATCTACCCCGCGAGAGGCGCCAGTTGAGAGGGTGCGTAGGCAAGGTGCCAAGATTTTCATGGGTCGAGACATGACAACCCGGCGAAGGCGGATCAGTGGCTTTGAGAAACCTGTTAGATTATGAGACAAATGAGGTTGCGGTCCAAAGATAAGTTATCCTATGGTATCTTTGCTCAAGGGAAACGCGAGAGAATTGTGGTAAACCGTAGAGCTGGAATGGTACCCTAACCGACATTCTTGGGATGATTTTCTTGATGAGTTTAAGAAGAAGTACGTGGGTGAGGCTCACGTTAACAGGTTGAGGGATCAGTTTACTCACCTCGTATAAGGGACCCCTAGTCTCCTTTTCTATTCGAGCATTTCATATTTCGGGACACGACCTGGGGTGAGGAGATCATCAACTTCTTAGGGGCCTCGTAGGTGCCCGTGTTGTTAACCTCATGATCCATTTTCTTAAATTGTTTCCGAGCTAGTTTTCTATCCGTTGACGAATATAAGATTTTCAAGAGAGAATCTTCGATCTTATCCAACACCAATTCAATGGGACATTCGGAAGTAGTGCAGACTACCTCATATTGGTTGATGATAGCTTGGTCTTAATCAGACAAAGTCGTAATCCCAACTCTCACTTGTTTTTCTGATCTCCTTTTGCACGAACGAGTCTTCCGCCAAACCCTTTTCTTTGGTCATGATAGCCATCATACCCATCAATTCATTGATTTGCCCCATAGTTTCCTCTTGGAACTTCTTCATATATGTCATCATCTCCTTTTGATTCTCAACCAAAAGTTCTTGGAGCTCCTCAAGCTTATCCACCCTAGCCACTAGGTCATTCATATTTTTGAAGTTGTACTGGCTAGAAGTCATTCCCCTGTTCTTTCTATTTTTTGAGATGAATGCTCTTCTCAAATTGGCTTCCACTTTAGCAAAACTTCATTCCATTTGCTTTTTCTGGTGTCAGGTGAAGTGTGATTGTAGAATCTTTAATTACTTTCATGAAATCTCCTATAATTAATCTTATTGTTTAATTACTTAATGCATGATATATGCTTTATGAAATGCATGGAACGAATAAAAATAAAATGCAAGAATGTATGCAAATAAAAGCATTGATTCCATTGGTGATAACCCTAGAGCAACTCTTATTGGGTTGAAAAGGGTTCTCGATACAAAATAGTCAGAAAAAAATCTTCCACCAATAAGTCTCGACCCTAACTTCTAATTCTTCAATGGCTTTGAGTAGCCGAAAGAATCTCGATGTCTTCTCCATCCCTGGGACTATAAAAGAAATAAAGTACTTCGGCTTCCGCGGCTGATGTCTCCATGTGCTGGACTACTTCTTGTATCCAAGCCATCAAAAATATGTTGTACCGGCTTCGGTCTTGAATAAATCGGCTAGCATCACGAAGACGCGTAAATAACCTTGAACTGTAACTTCAAGTCTCAATCGGAACTTGAAACATCTCCTTCTAATGCTTATTGTCCTGAAGCTCGAGGAATCCATTCTGATTGCGATATTCTTGGAAAGATTTACCGACTTTCCCGCACTTCTTTTGAATCCCAAAGGGTCATCTTACTTTAAGCCCCTAGGTATACTCTGGTATTATGCGCTTACCTGGAAAACTGTCACCTTGAACCCTTTGGTTGACCTTGGACCACTGTTGTACTGTTGAGCTGGTATTCTCCTTTTTGAGACACCTCTTATCCATAATGAAAGATCTCAAACTAGGTAAACCACTTGAATCAACGCCTTTATGTCATGTAATGTAAATGCAAAAATATGTGCAAAACAAAATAAAACATGAAAAGAAACAAGTTAGTACCAGATAAAATCAACAAATATGGGAATTAAATAAAGCATTAAACAAAACAACCCTATTTACATCCCATCTAAAACACATAGGTTATCCGCATGGCTCTAAAAGGGGTGGGTTTTCTATGTTCTCTACATGCAATTTTGGTACTAAAAGGTACTCGAACTATCATCGCTGTCCCCTTCTAAGGGTAGCGAGGCCCCCAATCATCACTCACTATAGGCTTCTCTCAGTCGGGATCAATTCATGGGGGACCCATTCACTATGTCCATACGGGGAAACAATATTCCCACGAAAATATAGGGTACTCGAGCCCTGAAGGTACTTACTTGGCCCATACGGAAGAACAATATCCACACGAAAGCACTAGCGTCCCCCCCCACTTAAAGGAAACTGGTTTAAATGCCAAGTTTTAAATACTTTAAAATAAACTTGCATTTATAAACAAATATTATTTTAATCGTTACTTTAATTCACAACTTTCGATATTAGCAAAACGGTAATTATATATATTTTTTAAAAAATGAAATAACTCACTTTTGTTTTTAAAAACCAAAAATGTCCCCAGTGGAGTCGCCAGCTGTAGCGACCTCTTTTTTAAAATCGTATGATCGCTAAAAAAGAGTAATAGTTTTCCTTTCGTTTTTCAGAAATATTTGGAAAATGTGGGAGTCCTTTAAAAATTCGTATTTTTGAAAACGATAAAACTTGGTGTCTTTACGGGCCACTAAGGTAGGCCAGACACATAAAACCAGAGATTCGTTTGAAAGCAGGTTCATGAGTCAGTTACAGATGGAGAATGTTTTGGCACCCCCACACTGCCCAAGAATTGGTACCAAAAGAAAAATACAATTACCGCTTTGCTAATATTAATTTTTTCCGAGGTAAAGTGACGATTAAATTGAAATCTAGTTATACGTGCAAGTGAATTTTAAGGGCCCCGTTATTCGAGAGTAGATAGAAAGACCACTACGCCTAGTACTAGCCACGTTTACTCCCGAATAAAAGGGCACCGCATTATCAGATTAATAAGTCAAATTCAACAAAATAAGTGGAGCAAAAGGATATATATGAAATTAAAACATAAATATAAATGCGGAAATTAAATTGTCTGAAAGAGGACCAGATCGAACAAAAGATAAAAAGCATAAAATAAATTGCATAATTTAAATTACAGAAAATCAATGCGGGAAAATAAAAGTTATATGCGGAAATTAAACGTTAGATGCAAAAAATAAACGTTAGATGTTAGTTGGCTACACTAAACGGGCCATAATAATACAGATTATCTCCCGTTGCAGGTCACTGTAAGACCGATTTGAACACATATTAAATGAACAGTAAAGATAAATGTAAATAATATAGTATATGTGATATAACAATACTATGATATAAAATATAAACTATAGGATACATATAAACATATTATATAATATCATATATATCAAATAAACTATAATATGCAAAATAATAATATATAACCACATATAATAATATATAAATAACACAAATATAATATAGGATATAATTAATATATATAAAAAAGGGATCGGAAATAAATAAAAACAAAATAGGGGCGAAAATTAAAACAAAACAGGATTTGAAAGGCTGAAATTTGTTTTAAAACAAAAGGGGAGAGACTAAAAAGGGGATTTTAACACTGGAAAATAGATCAAATTAAAACAAATCAAACCTTTAGGGATTAAATCGGGGATTAACCCCTCAAAAACTGGTTTAATTAGAAAACAGGGACGAAATTGCAAACCTGATGAAAGCTACAAGAGCTGGGTGAGAGATTTAAAAAAGCGGAAGGGCCTAAGGGTGTTTTTCAAAATACGAAAGGGTCAAAGGGCTATAAACCTATTTTAAAAATTGATTCAGGCTCAAATAAGGGACGAAATTGAAAGCCTTGGTAAACTACGAAGACTGTGGACAGAATTTCAAAAGAGCATAGGGACTTAAAACGATAATTTACCCATTTTTCAAAGTGGGTATGAAAGCCACTTTTGATAAACATTTCTAAACTCTCCCGAAAACCGATTGAAACCCCTCTCCTCAAACTCTCTGAACAGATTCAACATGTTCTTCATCTCCGCCGCCAAATCCAGAAATCAACGACCTCACTTCCGCGTCGGCCGCAGCTCATTGGCGCTGACGACCTCCAAAATCTAGCCTAAATCGGTCCTTCTTTTCCCCTAAAACCGAAATTATCCTCTGATTTTTAGAAAACAACCCGCATCTCTCAGATCTGAGAAAAATCCGTTTAGAAAAACCTTCTTTATTAAAAGTTTGAATTTTGAAGGCATCCACCCTTTCTCTCTCCGTAGAAGCCCAAACGACAATGAATGAAAGTTGTCGGGCATCATCATAGCATTCACCGATCACTGGCGGCGAGACCTCAGCCAATATGGTCCTAGAAGTCCGTAGACCGGAGGGTAAGAACCCTAGACTCCTCTATTTGATTCAAAAATAGAAAAATAGGAGAAAAAATATACCTCAGAAGGTATCTTGCTTTTGTATTGATTAGAATCTCCCTTCCCTTTTTTTACAACTGTTAGGTTTCGGTTCTTATACCCGAATTACATGATTTACAAGGAAAATAAAAACCGAAAAATATACTTCATGAAATGGGCTTTTGTTTATTTAATCAATCTTTTTGAATTTTTTAGTCTTGTAATAATAATAATAACTAATAAATAAAATAATAGTAATATATAATACTAACAAAAATAGTAATAGTTAATATTTACTAATGGTATTAACGAATATAATACTTTTTAATAATAAGATAATAATAATAATAGACTTGGGTTTTATTTATGTATAAATGTATTTTTGATACTAGTAGTAATCTTTTTGTGTTTTGAGTTTTAATAATAATAATAAACATAGTTACTAATAATAAGTAATAATGACATAACATATAATAATAACAAAGCATTAATAAAAGATAAAATGAATAAACAAAAGCTCGTAAATATTAACAAAATATAAAAACAGATTAATACCTCGATAAAATTAATGATTACAACTACTCAATATGTTGCTTGAAAATGCAATGGCATGGTTGATTTCTTTGCAAAAGATGGCATGAGGAAAGCTGAAATGTTTAGAGCTTGGTGGTAGAATTAGCTTAAATAATTGGGTCCAATTTAATCAGTTACTTAGTAGACTATCCTCGAATAAGCTTAATACTTGATTTACTTTAATTTGAGTAAACATTAGAACATTGACCTGAATTTTGGGTCGTTACAAAATAAAAATACTAGAGTAAGTCGTTTACCTTGGTCTTAGGTTTGAAGTTTTCCGAAACATCCCCAAATCTAAGCAGTGGAAGGCAAGGAGATAGTGAGGAGTGGCACATGGTCAGATTTCAGCACATCGGACAATGGACTTGGCCACATTGAAAGTTGGAGAAAAGGAAAAAGGAGACTCAACCTATTTTAGTTTCAAGTTTTTACGACTTCGTCAATTGTTGTTAGTAATAAGATGACATTTTTTTTAATTCAACTGAGTTAAGAGATTTTATTTTTTTTCAAAATAAAATACATCTTTGAAAACATTTTAATTTATAAAATAAAATTTATGAGAGGTATTGTTGTTGATGAGGTGGTGTCAAACTTAGCATCATGATGGTTATTGATGAACTGACAGAAAATGCTCTATTGTCGAATAATAGGCTGGGTTGTTGGGTTAAGTGGACTTGACAGCTGTCATGTCAAGGCGCGACAACTGAGTGTAGAGAACGGTACAGAAAATAGGAGCTCCAGAGTTCATAGTACCTCACATGCTAAGAGTGGTGTGGAAAATAAGAGCCAGAGAATAATAGAAGCTCTGGAGGAACTGCAACGAAGGCTTAAGAATTTCGAAAATTGTTAATTACAAGAGAGGCCCAATAAGTTCAGGAAAAGTAAAAGTATTATGACAATTGGTGACATAAATTTTATTTTGATTTGAATCAAGTTGATTTTGGATCAATATAAAAATTTTCTTTCAGCAAATTTCAACTCAGAAAATCTTTTATAATTTTTCTTATTTCAACTTTAGTAAAAAAAAATCCTTTTATGTTCATAATTTTCTTGTTTACGCTTACCGCATAAAATTTTGAATTTTTTTATGTGCAATTGATTTATTTACCCTTATCATATGAACACAACAAGTGGTCTCAGTAAAAAAGAGGATAATCTTTATCTTATGAGACTCGGGTTCAAATCGTTTTGTCTACAAAGTGTATGTCAGAACATATACTAATCAAAAAAGTTATGTCCATTTATATTAGATTTTTTATAAAAAAAATATTTTGTAGTTTTTTTTGAATAATTTTAAAGTGATTACAAGTTAGTATATGTTTATATTTTATCTTAACCATTTCGTAATGCATATACGCCTTGCAGACAAAACTGCTCAAACCCAAGTTTGGATGAAAAGCATCTTTTTTCTCTAGGACCACTTATTAGATTATTGTTTAAGTTAAATTTTAAATCCTCGCCAATGAATCATTAAAATGACACGAAGATTTGTGTTGGTGGCATACCAATCAAAATTGACACTTTGGTTAAGATTTGTAACGCACCAATGAGGGTTGAGGCCGGGGCAGCATGAGATTTTCATTGTTGTCTGTTATTTCCATATAGGCTTATAACCAACTAACTGATTTAAATCTAGCAAAAGACAATACAAGAAATTACCTACACATGGTACATTTAGATAGCTGAAAGGGTTAAAACCCTAATTCTTAATGCCTATATAAATGTTTACCATTTCCACCTTATCAATCACCTATCCCATTCATAAAAACTACCCTTCACTCCCCCTCTAGTGTTTTTTGTTGTTTGCTGGTTTTTAGAGATGGTGAAGAAAATTTTAGGCCGCCAAAAGATTGAGATGGTGAAAATGACAAATGAAAGCAATCTCAATGTCACTTTCTCCAAGAGACGGGTTGGTCTTTTCAAAAAGGCCAGTGAACTTAGCACCCTTTGTGGTGTTGAACTCGCCGTTGTTGTCTTCTCGCCTGCCAAAAGAGTCTACTCTTTTGGTCACCCTAGTGTCGATATTGTTATCGATCGTTACCTCGGTTGCAATGCACCAGAAACTTCGATAACTTCGCAGATGGTCGAGGCTAACCGTGAGTCTAATATCCATCAGCTCAACATGGAGCTTACTCAGGTTTGCTTATATTCCTTTCATCGTCTACTTTGTTTTATTGAATAAGATTACATATATATTGTTGATGAGTGATTTGTATCAGATTGAGAGCCAATTAGAGGCTAAAAAGAAGCTTGGTGAGGAGCTTAACCAAATCAAGATAGCAAACCAGCAGCAATGCTGGTGGCAGTCACCGATTGAGGAACTGGACCTCTCACAACTCCAGCAACCCAAATCAGCCTTGGAGGTGCTGAAAACGAAAGTTCAGGCGCGGATGCTAGCTCTTCTGAATGCGAACCCCCATCAGTTTTACATGGGGAGTTCAAGCGGGGCAAACAACAACAATATGGCATTTGATGCAAGTATGATGAATAGGGGATACATTGTTCCCAATATGACAGTTCCACCAACAGGATATATACAATCTCAATCCTACTGACGGATACATTGTCAATCCTGCAGAAGGATACACTGTCAATCCTGGAGAAGGATTCAGTGTCAATTCTTCGGAGGGATGCAATATCAATCCTGCACAAGGATGCAGTGCCAACCCTCAGGGAAATGATGTTCTTGATCCTCTTAACTTTGGTACTCAAGGATTTGGAGGTGGGGCTTTCTAGTTGATCAATTGCTTTGTGTTGAATAAACAAGGGAAAGTAGCTACAGCTACAGCCACAGTGCAAGGTTTCTCGTCTTTTCTATGTATTTGGGTGTCTTTGTTGGTTTCCCATACGTAGGTTTATTGATTTGGTTCATAGACCATTATCTCCATTGGAGTTGAATAATTGTGGTGATGATATAAGGCTTGTTAGTTTGTTGTTTAAGGTTGAATAATTGTATGAATCAAATGAAGCAGTTCATTTCGTATCAATTTGAAGCTACAAAAATTTTCTAATCCGTTTCTTGGATTATGATTATGAATTTTTAGATTCATGTTTACAAAAATTTCTTTTATTAAAGAAGTATTGTGAAAAAACTTGGTTTTGTATTCATATTAAGAAAGAAACAAAAATGAAAAAGGCGCGTTAAAATTCACGAGTAGCCGTGTTTTTTATGTTTTAAAAATTAGTTAACGTTTTTTAATTATTGAATAACCGTTAAAGAGAATTATGACTGATAGAAAAATATAGAAAGAGATGAAAAGAAAAGGCGCGGTGAAATTTAAAAGTAATCATTGGTTAACGGTTCTTTACATCTCAAAAATCAATTAAAAGTAATCATAAGATTGTGATATTTTAAAAAGGAAAAAACTTTGCAGGCCGTGTAAACTTTAGTTTGTACGTGTCTTTTAGTTTTAGTTTAGAGTTTAAAATTTAGTGGTATATCTGATCCATTTCGATGACGAGGAGCTAGTCAGTATGATGGAAAAACAAGATTGGTCATTGCCGAAGGAGATCTTCTCGGAGGTAGAACGTTGTTCGGAATCATTTAAACAATACGAGAGAATAATCTGGGTAGAAGTTTCGGGAATTCCCCTACATTGTTGGAATCACATTACTTTCAAAAGAATAGCAGATTTATGGGGCCAATTCATTGCAATAGGGGAAAATTTGAATCAATCTCAGGGGTGTGAAAAAGTCTCCATGTTAATATCCACACCAATGTTAAATAAGATTGATGAGGTGATAGAAATAGAAGTCGGATCGGAGGTTTACAAAGTTCAAGTGTCAGAATGCATTGTGGTAAAAACAGTTCAATGTGAACACTCTCCGGGTGAGATCGGCAGTGGAGGAACACCCTTCATCGGAAGTAGAAGTAAGCTCGTCGGAATCATCTTCAAAATCAGATCAGGGAAGCTCGAGAGACACGAAAGTGAAAGCGGGACTTGGAGAAGATGAAGCAATTAATGCTGCCTTTTTTGGAAAACATTACACCAATTATTATACAAGCCTTTTTAGGGAGGATGCTAGATATGTGGGTGAATCTGAGTTGCTGGGTGGTCGGCTCGAGGAGAGAGCTCCAGTTTCCAATCCGGTTCATGTTAGCTCTCAGACTGAACCGGATAACAAGTTGGATCAGCCAAATAAAGGGGTCGTTAACCCTCCAGATTTTGGGCCAACCTGGGCTAAAGTAGTTGATCAGATGGATAAAGAGGATATTTCAAAAAAAAGAGAATGTGGAGAAGGGCCTTTTGGATTCAGAGGATCAATGTGCTTCAAGAGCCTTAGATGACGTAAGGGATATGGGCTTCAAATCAAACGAAGTTAACCAAAATTTAATCCAAGAAGAATCAGATGTTGAGATGGTGGAAGTTTCGCACTCGTTGGTTGAGGGTTATAAGAGCTTATCTTGGGCTGAAAGAGTAGACAATCTGAATAATCCCCTTAATCTGTCAAAATTAGGGATTGAAAGTGGAGGTGCAATTCAAACTCCGCTAGATCAAGTAAAGGAAGATGAGCAAGTTCTGTCTCTTCCTGAGTTTCGACACCCAAAACCGATAACTGTGAAGTGCAGAAGATACGGGTCTCTACAAGAATTTCAAGACAAAACCTTAACCGAAGCAGAACGGAAGAAAAGGGACAGAGCAAAAAGGAAAATCAAGAAGAAAAAAAAGGGGGAGTGAAGAATTCGGAACTGGAGGGTAGGTCCTTGTCAGATTCGGACATGCAAACAAGATGGGATAACTATACTAAAGAAGCTAAGAAAGCATTAGCATTAGGAAAGAATTTGGGCATTCAATTTAGGGGTAACGAACAGGAAGTAATCAAAGAATTAGCTCAGTTGGAAGAACGGGATCAGCTCATTACAATGCTTTCTTTCCTAATGCCAGTATGGGTCGTAGGGGGTGACTTCATCGCGGTAAGAATTGGAGTAAAAGAAGTGGATGCCAAAATAGAGATTCAGCGAATAAAAGAAGTAAACTGGATAGATCCTTGGTGGATGAGTCTTGGTCCCAGTCAAGCTCAAACTATTCACTGAGAGTCATTTCAACTTTGGATGGAGATCTGTTGCGAGGTTTATATATGTGGCAGTGGATTGAAAAGAGTTAAGTCTTGTTAAGGAGTTTATAGTGACCAGTGTGTGGAATGAGGTTTGTGGGGAGAGTGATGTTCTGCGTGGTGGAAGTTTGCTTTGTCTGTGCAAGTAAATTGCTAAAATTCATGGTGGCTTGGTGTTGTCGTGAGGTAGTGTCGGATGATGAGCAATGTATTGTAGGATCTATCTTTTGGTTTGAGGATGTTTGAATTGGTGATGAGCAATGTATTGTAGGGTCTGTCTTTGGTTTGTAAGGTAAAAGTTTCCAGATGTTTTCAGGTTGATTGAAGAACTGAAATGCGAAATGTTGTGAGGATTTTGATGTCAAAGTCCGGAAATTGGAGAAATGTTTTAATGATTAGAGGAGAGCTAGATTTATAAAAGCTTGGATTTAATACGCAAATGGAGTTAAAACATTGTAGGATGAAGTTATGGGAAAGGATCAAGTTGCAGGAATAATTGGGAAAACAAAATTAAAGGGTGAATTGGTTGTCATTGGGTGATTCCAAAACTGTTTTTTGTCATAATGCAGTCAAGGACCGAGTCTAAGAAAAGATTGTTTGTAGGTCTGTATTTTAGTGACAGGTGGTGTGGGGAATTGAGGAGGCTGAAGCAAATGGTATTTGACCATTTCAGCAGGCACTTTAGTTGCAAACACAGGTCTTGGAGGTCAATCTTAAAATAGAACTTCAAGAGGGTCACAATTTCAGTTGCTTGGAAGCTTGAGGAGCCGTTCCCATTGGAAGAAATAAAAGAAACGGTATGGTCTTGCGACGAATCAAAAGCTTTTGGCACCGGTGATGTTAACATGAGATTCTGCATGAATTGTTGGGAGGTAGTGATGGGCGAGCTGTTGTGATTGATTGGAGAATTTTACAAGTCTGGTTTTACTGATTTTTATTGGAGCTGTGGTCGAGGCCGATATTATGTCCGAATTCATTCAGTATTGTCAATTGGGAGGGTTGTTGCTGAAAATTTTCAACTTTAAATCGTTTGTTCTAGGGCCTTTTTACTGTCTGTATGAGACTAGGGTAAAGGTGTATTTTGTGTTGGTACAATGTTAAGGGAACCATGGTACACTTGGTTGCGTTGTACTCTTTTCTTCCGTTTAGGATTAGGGAGGTTTTTAACGAGGCTCACAATCAAGTTAGACTTGTATGATTCAACACTAATAAAATCATATTTTGCCGAGCAAAAAGAACCTAACAAGTAGACCCAGTGAAAAAGCGGATTATGTTCATCTTAGGAGATTCGGGTTTAATCGTTTTGTCTACAAGGTGTGTATTGTCAATAAAAAATATGTATGAACAGATACTACCTTATAATCACCTTTAGATTATTAAAAAAAAAACTATGAAAGTCTTATTAAATTTCTAATTTTTGGGTCTTACAATTTTCATACAATAGAGTTGACTTTATTTCCAGATAGAATGTTTGTAGTTTATCATGTAAGAAAGTGCAAACAAAATGGTTGGTGAGTTAACGGTATACTAAAATATAGATTGGGCATATAAATTAAATGGCAAGTGTGTTGTTGTTGTCTGTTGGTGAATTTATGACATTTCCATGTGTTAACCTGGTGATTATGATGACGCTTATCGTCTAATTTTTGGCTGCCTAATTTAGCTACATCCAGCTATGATTCTATGAATCATGTAGAAATCAGTTGGCAAAAACATATCAAGTAAAGTTAAAAAAAAAACTCCTCAAGGGAGCATTTTACATGGAACTTTTGTTATTATTGTGTCTTGCAATTATCTAAGGCTTAATGCACCATTTGTCCCCTAATTAGGGGTGGGCAAAACTCGACTCGACTTGAAAAAACCGAATTATTCGACTCGACTCGAGGCGAAAAAAATTAACTCGTTTTGACTCGAATCGTAACTTCATAAACTCAACTCGAAAAAATTTCAAATAAAGTTTGAGTTATGAAATGGAAACTCTAATACCTCGAATAACTCAAAATTTTTAGTAATTAGTTAATCAATTTTCATATTCGAGTTGAGTCTATTAATTTTGCAAGATATATGTTAGAGTTGTGATCCAAATTCTTTTGAGATTTGGTTTAAAGTTAGAATCCTACTTTTAGTAGATCTTGTTTACTTTATATTAATTAAAGGTAGGAAACTCAGTTTGAGTAGAATTTGTTTCTATGCAAATTTCCTCTGTAAACAATAAATCTATCCCTATAAATAGATACTAGGATTAAGGATTTTGACAGAACATCATAAATCAGTTGTAATCTCTTTCTCCATCATAGTGAAAGTTCTCATCCTCTGCTCATAGTTTTTCCCTTTTGAGTTTTTCACGTGAATTCTTGGTGTTATTTTTCTTTTCTGCGTTTACGCTTATTTACTTGTCTCGGCATGATCGTCCCGGTAGGATAACAAATTGGCATCAAAGCTTTTCAGGTTACTCGGGATAATGACGACGGTGAAGAATAAAATTCTGCTGCTGGATCGCAACGTCAGGTTTTCGCTATGGCAGGTGAAGGTTCGAGATGTTCTTGTTCAGATGGATTAAGATAATGCATTAGATGTATTTGATAATATGCCAAAAGAATGGTCGGATACAGAGAAACACCGTAAGGATAGGAAAGCTGCTTCCCAAATTCGTTTGCACTTATCAAACAGTATTTTGCAGGATGTTCACAAAGAGAAGACGACTGTCAACTTATGGGCAAAATTGGAACAAAATTGGATCAAAAAAAAGACAAGAAGGGTACTTGTGATGATGATGTAGGAATTTTGGATGTCAGTGATGGCGAAAGACAATCATCAAAAGGTAGATGAAGTTCCATCAAAAGAATATTAAATAATGAAGGTTAAATTTATTGATTTTTTTGAATTAAGAATAAATTGAATGAATAAGTAAATATGAGAGATTTAAATGTGTTATTATAAAAATTTTCATAATGGCCACGGCACACGTCTAAGGGGCATTTAACAGTGCAGTGACCACTTCTAACAAAAACTAAAGTTTAATGCACATTACATAACTTTTAAAAGTTCGGTGGTCATTTTACTATTTTTGGAGATAGTTTAGTGACCATTAATGTACTTTACCCTTAAAATAAAGAATGGATTTATATCTATCTATGTCTACCATCCGCAACTTATAACACAAAGTTTCTTCTTATATTTCTAAAGCCTTCTATGGATTCATCCTAGGGATGGCAATTTAATACGAATTCAAAGAAAAAAATTTGATCCAAATTCGATTGAAAAGTCTAAATCCGAATATGAAAAAATGATCTGAGTCCTAATAGGAGGCGGATTGGATATAGATACTGCCAAGATCTGACCCGAGTCCGATCAATATCCGAGTTCGAATCAAAATATTTATGACTTTTAATTCTTTAAAATAAAAATATTTTCCCTATTTAAGTTTAGAGGGGGTTTTAACGAGGCCCAATCATCTTTAAAAAAAACAAAAATATCATTTATAATATTTACGTTAAAACAATAAGACAATATATAAAAAGTAAAAAAATAACCTAAATACATTAAAAGGAACATTAATATATATTAGGTAATTTGAAACAATAGTAAAAACAAAATTAACTTACATATGTATACAATTTAAAATTTATAATAAAAATATAAATATATTAAAAATAAATACAATAGAAAAATAAATAAATATAATTATCAATAAATTACCAAAAATTAAGAAAATTAGTGAATAAACTAGTAAATGATGTGAAATTGCAACATAAAGTTAAGATATATTAGACTAAAATTATAAATTAGAATAAGAAGCAAATTAAAAGCATAAATGATAAAGAAAAACTTAAATGTAGTCAACAAACAAGTGACGAAAATGAATAAATGCATAATTAAATGACATAAATAAAAATGCAAGAAATTAAATACACAAATTATGGACTGATTTGCATTAAAATAAAAACATCAGATGGCCGAAACACAATATACCCTAAAGAAGCTAAAATTCATGGATCTACCCCTCAGACTCGGGTCAACACTAGGAATAACAATTTTAATCTGAATATGATCTGAAAAAATCTGATCCAAAAAAATCAAATCTAAATCCGATAGAAAAATCTGAATTCGAATCTAAAAATATCCAAGTCCAATTATAATCAGATTTAGACTTGTATTCTATACCATCTGATCCAAATCTGATCCATTACCATCTCTATTTCATCCAAAAACCTTGCGTATTTAGGTCACCACCACCATTAATACAATCATCTTATGTGACTCTCCGTCTCGTTTTAATAAGGTAAATCATTTGGATAAATCAACTCTACTTTTCCTTTAACAATGTCCAAATATATTTTAATTATTAATTGTATAGTTATAATAGTTAATTTTTAATTTTAATTTATTTTAGTTATATAAAATTTTTAATAGTCTTAAAGTGATTACAATAAAGTATTTGTTCATACTTTTTTTCTAAACCCTTTGATAATATGCACGCACCTTGCAATGAAACTGATTAAACCAGAGTCTCCTAAGATAAACATTAGGGTTGTTCATAAAAACCTAAATCAATATATCGTATCGTAAAATCGGACTAAATAATAGGTACCTGGTCCAGAAAAGTTTGCTCAAAACGATAATGTAACCGTACCAGTAAAACTAGCAATTAAACGAGACGGTTACAATTACGATTTTTGATGAAATGATTAATTGAAAAAACTGTTTTGAATCAATAAGTAGCGGTATATATGTATATTATTTATAGCACTAGATGTAAAACGATAAAATTCGGTCCAAACCTTTATTATTGTATTGTTGGCTTTCGATTATTAATATTGAAGACTTTATTTGATTTTTTGCGTTGATATTTGTTAAGCTATTAAAATCAGTAGTGATAAACATGTATACTATTTATAATATTAGATGTAAATCAATTCATGATTAATCGTAATGAAAAAATTGGATACACGCTTAGATGATAATCGGTTTAATGGGACAGTTACAATTTATCAAAGTATCGAACCGAGACTTTCAATAACCATACTGACTAGTTGTCCCGATATGATTAACCCCTAACAAACGCTCATAATGAACAACATTCACTTTTTCACTAAATTTATTAGTTTAATTTTTGTAACAATTTCTACCTAGACGAAGGGAAAACTTTTTACTTATGATGAGTAGTGAAACCACAATCTAAAATCTTCATAAACGATACCAATTAAAAACTTTTTAAACGTATACTCTAGATATTATTAACTAGTACGGTTGATTTGAATTATATAATTTATAAGCTTTAAATAAAATGTGTACATATTTGGAATGGGAGTCCACGTAAATGTGGTCCCGAATCCTGAAATCAAAACATAGGAGGGAGTGGGAGAAAGGGGTGGATGGTATGCCACTTGAGTGTCCAAGCCGTATCTAATTCCAACCAGTCAGGCGTCCTGTGCCAAGGTAATAGGGGCGTCCCAGGATTCCTACCCTACTTAGAGCTTACGTCTAAAAAAATTAAAAGTGTAATTTTTAATTTTTATGGGTGGGTGAAAAAAAAAATTTAGTGATAAACACACATATATAGCTGAATAAGTTTTGAGGGTTCTAATAATAATTATTAAAAAAAGTTAAATCGTAAAAGTATGTTCATTTAATAAATATTAAGAGAAATCGAGCCCCTAATAATAAATATTAAAAATAATTTAATTTTTAAAAGTATACTCGTAATAAAAAATATTAAATTAAAATTTTAATACTTATTATTTAGGATCTATTTTTTCTACTATTTATTGTTGAGCATACTCTTAATTTTTTTTCTTCAATATTTGTTGTTATAGACGTACTCTTAAAATTTATTTTTTTAATACTTGATATTATAAACATGTATTTAAATAGAGGTATGTAACCGCAATAAAGATTATTATATAGCGATAGAGACACAATCTAAAATCACAATACCTACAACCGTTATGTCTATAATAGCATATGTTAGTAAAAATTTTCACAGCTGCGATACTCGAAATAAAAGAAATAATATTCGTTATATCTATAATGATAATAAATATAATATGACTGAATATACCATCACAATCATAATTCAAATATCTAATATAAAGCCTAATTTTTAAATTTATTTTAGGGACACTAAAATCTCCTGCAACTATGAACCAATGCTCGAGTTTAGAGGCCACACACACCGCACTGTCAAACTCAAATAATCCACCAATGTATTAAAAATAATAATAATATCTATCACTACGTGGGGGGTAAACTAAAAGTAAAAAAAATAAATGTGGAAAAGGACAGAATTGGCATAGTATTGTAAATGTTAATAATTATGATTTGATGATGCCTGGCTGCTGTCTCAGCCGCTGGCATTCGCATCTTTCTTATAATATTTTCTGTACGTGAGCATTGTGTGCTAGCTCACGCCTTGGGTATCAACTCCCCCTTTGCCCACCCTCTCTCTTAAGCTTAGGATTTGGTTAAATTTTATCCAAACTAAAGTTTAACTTATACTCTTTCAACTTCAATAATAAATAAAACTACCTCTATGGAGAATTGAACCATGAGCACCTTGCGCCAAAAATAAGGTGTTTAACCACTAAACTATGTTGAGAACTTATAATACATTCACAAATTCAATATTTAATTAAGATGTATTATCACCTCAAAAATAATCAAAATACTACTAAAATCAATCTAAAATTATTTTTTCTAATTCTTTTAGGAATAAAAAATAATTATTTATTTTATAAAAAATTATTAAATCATTCTAAAACTTTACTATATAATATATATTTATGATGGAATATATTTTTTGAATTTTTTGAAAATAACTATTTAGATTTAAATTTATTATTTTAATTTTTACAAAATCTATTTAGCTTGAAATGTCAAACTAGAAGCGTTTTGAAATAAAAAATAATAATTAAATATTTATTTATTTTATAAAACTAATATTGAAACATCTAAAAAAATTATAATATTTATTTAGGATAAAATATAATTTGTAAATAATATTTAATTCTTTGACATGTATATGAACACACTATTTTACATTTAATTAATTTTTAGAATGATCTACTAACTTTTTATAAAAATAGATGATAAGTTTTTTTATTCCCAAAGGAATTGGAAAATTAATTTAAGATTGTTTTTAGTAGTATTTTGATTTAATTTTGAGGTGGTAATACATTTTAAATTAAATATTAAATTTTGTGAACATGTAATGAGTTATTAATTTAGATTATTGGTTAAACACCTTATTTTTGGTGCAAGATGTTCTTGGTTCAAATCTCCATAGAGACAATTTTGCTTTTTTTTTTTAGGTTGAAAGAGTATAAGTTAAATATTAGTTTTGATAAAACTTAACCAAATCCTAATCTTACCTTATTGGTTAGTCATTGGACCCTTTATGCGAGGTGTCCTAGGTTCAAATCCAAGTAGCATTTGCAAAGGGATTTTTTCCCTTTGATTTGTTCAAAATCCGGATGTGACATGTGTCACCTCCTGATTGGTCGAATAAAAAAATATTATGCAATCTGCTGACAAGGAGAGATGTGATGACGTAGAAAATAAAAATGTAAGTCAATGATTCCGTTAGGTTTTTAACGGAGGGGGACCAAAACAGGAAAATGATGATAGTTGGGTGACCACCCGTGATTGGGCCCTAATAACAAGCATTTCAAAAAATTGGGCCCATAGTAACAAATATTGAAAAAAAGAATTTTAAAAGTAGGCCTTAGGGATGGGCACGAGTCGGGTTGGGTTATTTTGTCAACCCGAACCCGACCTGAAAATAATTACCCCAAACATAACCCCATACTTTAAAAAACCTGACCCAAAATTATATACCTCACCCCGAACCCGAACCTGATCTATAAAATATTTTCAAATTTAAGGACCTGATTGTAAAAAATTAATTTTAGGGACCTAATTGTAAGAAAATAATTTAAGGACAAAAACACAAATTCTAGTTGAAGGACCTAATTGTTAATAAAAATTAATTTAAGGACCAAATTACAAATATAGCTAAAAATATAGAGAAAAATTACAGTATTAATTTCGGGTCGGGTCAGATATTTTTCACACTAAACCGAACTCGACTGCTCCCTTAATAAAAGTCCGACCGACCCGACCTGAACCTGATTTTATACAAGTATTGGAACAGATATTGAAACAAATTGGGCCTCTATAGCAAATATTGAAAAAAATTAATTTTTAATATTAGACTCCTAATAATAAGTATTAAAAAAATCAGACTCTAATAATAAATATTGAAAAATAAACTATTATTAAACTTAGATAATTCTAGTTATGATGGTGGGCCATGGGCCGACGCTCTTATGGTCCACCCTGAGGGGTGAAATTTAGTTAAAAAGACAATTAAGTTAAACTCCACCAAGATCGAAAACATGTATGTTGTTGGCCTATAGTCTTTCACACGATTATGGTATTTGATACAGTCAACAATTACTCCACCAAGAATGAAAACATGTATGTTGTTGTTCTTTACTCTTTCATAAGATTATGGAATTTAATATACTATACAACTAAGTTTAACAGTGACCCTACCAAGAAAAAAAATCCTAAACTCTTTGGTCAACCATCAAATATCCATTAAGCATTGTGAGTTAACATTGACTAAAAACCAGCAAAATCCACTGATGCTATTCTCCCATGAATTCACTCGCTGCTTTTCCCAATCAGGACATTTCTATAAACTAAGATATGAGCAAATTAAATGGTGTGGTATGAGCACCAAGCAGGAATTTCAGAGCAGTGAACAACAGCCATTCCCATTTGTAGTAAACCACTTTCAAGGGCTCCTTGGACAGGTTGGAGAGAAAGAATAAAGTTGACTAATGGTTCTTGATTTCGTGAAACTCATTCACTCTCACAGCCATTCAAGGCGCAACTAAATCATCTAGTGGAAGTTCTCCAATTTCACCTTAATTGTCTTTCCTGTAAGCAGTTAAGTATTGATATCCGTAGACTTTGGTTGAATTCATGGGTCAAATTGATATTTTACCTAAAGTTTAAGAGTCAAAATAATATTTCATCTAAAGTACTTAAGGGGTCAAACTAAAATTTAACTTCTTTTACTAACGTGCCACATCATAAATTTAACGGCTTTTAACGTCCAGTGACCAAAATTTTGTAAATCGATAACGTAAATGATCGCAATGTTACTTTTTTAAATTTAGTGAGCAAAGTGGACTATTACAAAAGATAAGTGACCAACTTGTGTAGTTTACCCATAGTTTTAGCTAAATAATTTAGTTTAAATTTGAGATTTACAATTTTGTTTCTGAATAAATCGAATAAATAAGGTTCGATTTTGTAAAGCTGGAAGTCAGGATGGCCGAGTGGTCTAAGGCGCCAGACTCAAGTTCTGGTCTTCGAGAGTGGCAGCAGGGCACATTATTTCAGCAGTTGATGTTATAATTTTCTCCCGCAGCTCTAAGCAATGTCAGAAATTAGAGAAAGAAACTATTGACATACAGCAAGTTGCCATAAAATTGTACAGAACTATTTGGACTTTCTAACAACATTATAAAGTTAGAGGGGGTCAAATTCTACCCAATTAAAGTAGAAGTATTAAATCTGAAATTTCAGTTGTAGAGGGACTAAGCCATCCCAGTACAGAAATATCTGATGTAAATGGGTGATTTATTGTAAACATGTCATGATTTGAAGTCGGATTGAAGGAACAGTTGAGTTAACCAACAAATAAAGCATTTGGAAGTCATGATGCTAAATAATCTAAAGCACAAAGATTATAGCCTGATAAAAAGAACTTAATGTGGATCAAACATCTTGTACTTATGTTCTGCTTTGAAGATAATCCACAGGAATAATGAACTCGAATGTCGAAAGCCTCCGGAAATGTGCAAAAGAGGGTAGCTTGAAAGACCAAGTTATTCTAAATAGAAAAACTCAGTAGAAAGAAAGCAAACTCTCTGTTAGCTTCTTTATTTTTCCTAAACTTTCTGCTACGAAAGCAGCCAAAAAGGTTGTTAAGAAACCCTCATGTTGTCTTGGTGAATACATTAACTGTATGTAGTTTATAAATGATGATTGATAATGCTAGGGAATATGGACAAAGCTTGGTATACAAGTAACTTATTGAGTCATTAGAAAGAAAAAGTTAATTTTTACAATGGAAACAGCATATTCTAACAGCAACCTCCTTTTCAGATTTAAGAACACATCTTGCAACATTCACTTTTGCTTCCTGCTAAAGATATTCTACCAAACATTGCCTCCCTGTTTATACTTTAGCTGGATAATCCGATGGCGATATATATATATATATATTATCATTCGGCCACCTATCATTCCATATTATAGCCTTGGATCAATAGAGCCATGAATAACTGTTTCAAATACAGGGCCCTAGTTATCAGCTTTCTGATCTTGAATCTCTTTCGAGTTTCGCTCGCATCGGTTGTTTCCACCGGAGATTTCAACAAAGACTTCTTTGTAATGTGGGCTCCTGATCATGTAAACACTTCATCTGATGGCAAGGAAAGAAGCTTGAAACTTGATCAAGAATCTGGTATGATGGGAACAAGTGAAAACTTTCGGTTCTTCTTTTGTTTTCTTGTCAGTGTTCATATTCTTATTCGTCGTAATTGGTATAGTATCCGGTTTTGCTTCCAACCAGATGTTCTTGTTCGGTCGAATAGACATGAAAATTAAACTAGTACCTGGGAACTCCGCAGGAACAGTATTGGCCTACTATGTAAGCAAACATTAAACTCTTTTTGTTTCCCTCCATTTCAGTGTTTCTGATATCAACCGAATTGCTTTGACATCGCAGTTGGCATCAGATCAACCTAATCGAGACGAGATAGATTTCGAGTTTCTTGGCAATGTGAGTGGGGAGCCATATATAGTTCAAACAAATATTTATGTGGACGGTTTCGACAGCCGTGAGGAGAGGATATATTTATGGTTTGATCCAACAGAAGACTATCATACATATTCCATACTATGGAACCTTCACCAAATTGTGTAAGTTCTCATTTAGATTATACATATGCTTCCACTTTAGTTCATCAAGACAAACACCATTGATGATCTAGATGGTATCATCTCCAATTTTCAATTTTCAGGTTTTTGGTAGATTCAATTCCTATTAGATTATACAGAAACCATGCAGACAAGGGGGTGGCATATCCAAGGTGGCAACCAATGAGCATTAAAATCAGCCTATGGAACGGGGACAGCTGGGCAACACGCGGCGGGTTGGACAAGATCGATTGGTCGAAGAGTCCCTTCATAGCCTCATTCAAGGATTACACGATCGACGCGTGTGTCTGGAAAGGAAATCCGAGGTTTTGTAGGGCAGATAGTTCAGGTAATTGGTGGAACAAACCCGGATTCAGCAGTCTAACCAGGGAGCAGAAGAGATGGTTCAAATGGGTTAGGAAGTACCACATGGTTTATGACTATTGCCAAGATAATCATAGATTCCAAAACAATCTTCCCAAGGAATGCTTCCTCCCCAAGTATTAATACAGAGAAGTAGCAGATGGATTTTTTTAAATGGTTTCATAGGCATTAATTGTTGTAGAATTTGGTTTCTGGATATATGTATACTCTGAATAAACTATTATATAGAGAAACTATTCTAGCCTCCACGCCAAAAGGATGTCGTTCTCCATTATAATTACTTAATTTCAGGCTTCTTTTCTTAATGACATAAAAATAAAAAGGGAAATACTAATGGGATCAATTGGACCGGTTTTCTGATTATTCTTTATATATATATATATATTTTCAAAAATTTTCTTACAGAAAATTAGAAGGTTTCAAAAGTTGTTTTTAATTTTGTTTGGTTTGAAAGAAAATAAGATAGAAAATTAAATATTTTTTGAGAAAAATTTTGATATACAAGATATGTAAATAAAAGTTTACGCATCTTCTTAAATTTAGAGGTTAGAATATTAGTTTAGAGTTTAAGGGTAGTGTTTAGATTTGAGATTTCATATTCTAGAGTTAGAGATTTAGATTTTATATTTTTAAAAAGGGTTGTGTAATTTTTTCACCCATATATTGTATCAAAATATAACCTTATTTAATTTGAGTAATTTGTTAATTACGTTATAATAATAGAGATCAAACCGAAAAACTTTGAAAATACGAAAATAAATTTTTATGATTATTATGTTAATAAAATATGTAGTTATTAAAAGTTAAGTGGGTTATTATTATAATTATTAAACCTCTTTCTTTTAACCTAATTTTTTTCTCTGTACAATTTCTAACGTTGCAATTTTTTTCTTTCTTTTGTTTTCTTAGTTGGTGTTCGGTAATTAGTCTTAGTATTAATTTTCGACCACTGGGTTCATTATTTTTTGAGAAAAAGTTTGATACACAGTCCGTATAAATTAAAGTTTACACGTGCCTTTTAAATTTAGGGGTTAGAGATTTAGTTTAGGGTTTAAAGTTTAGGGGTTTAGGTTGTAGGGTTTAGAATTTAGGGTGTTAGGATTTTAGATTTTATAGAAGAGTTGTGTAAAAATATTTTTATACGGGCTGTGTATTAAAATAAAACCCTTATTTTTTTATATTTTTAATAAGAATTTTACTTTTGTGGCATTTTTTTCTTTGTTTCGTTTCATCTGTCGTTTTGACATAATTTCAAAATACCTTAGCGGTTGTTAGGTGCTCGTACAGAGATCTTCACGACGCTAGTTTCTGATTATGATTCTGTTGGTAATCATAGAAAGATAGATCCCTACTCGATTGATAGTTGTTTGTCAATGTAATCAGTCCTGGATAACAGAGCAATCTGTCTGATAATTTAGTTCGTTCATTACTTCTTTTTCACCCTATAATACGTCTTTTTAAATAGAGACAAAAAAATTTATAAAGACTTCTAAATTTAGACGATACGCTAATCTCTATGGAAGTATTTTTTTTTCACATTTGGGTTTGTGTACGAGATTTTGGAGACTAATTCCCCTTTATTCTCCCTTAAATTAATTTGGTTTAAAGTAGCCGATCCACACTCAATTCTCCTCAAACATTCCGGCGCCGCCGTCTTCCTCCTCCAGCCCCTGACCCAAACCTTCTCTCAACTGAACAGAGAAATGGGAAGCTCGAGCAAAGATCTTCCACGGTTTGAGCACAATAGTTGCTCTTCCACACCCTTAGGTACCTTTTTTCCCCTTGTATTGTCCCGCATAAACTTAGCTCTATCCATTGAAATTCCATTTATTTTGTGTTTTTGGTACAGCAGAATCTGCACTTCTTGTTCATAAGAAAAAAGACGACGCCTTTCAAACTGATTCTGCCAAGAAACCAGCCATCACCCATCTTCCTAAAAGTCAAGGTAAGCCCTCCTCAATATATATTTTCAGCTCTTATAGAATATGAAAATTTTAAATAAAAATTGATAGTATGCAATTTGCATGGAACTATGAGCTTTGTTTGAGCCTTGAGAAATCTTCATTTTGAGTGTTGCAGTTCTGGGAAAAGTGAGATTTCTTGGGAGTGATGGCTGAAGCTAATAAAAGGCTGGAGCTTGATTCAAAGGTTTGTTTCCAATTTTGATCTTCAATCAATGCTCTTTTAATTTCTAACCTATGTTCTTGTTGATCATAATGTAGAATAAATTCTCAAGCATACGATGGGAATGACTCTGAAGTCACTGAAATGGTAACATTAAAACCAAACTCTTGATCTCTCTTGAATTGTGCACAGATCGAATGGTCTGCGAGTTTGTTAATAAGTTTTGGTTTGCATATCGTAAAACAGGATTTGATGTTAGGTGTAGCTGATCTTCACACCCCCAGGCTCTGGCTGCTGCTGAGTCTGCAATTGCTGGTAATCAGCGGGTGATCACGGTATCTGGTGGTGGTAGTAGTGGAACAGAATCAGACGATAGCAGTGTTGAAAGTGATGGCGATGGTAACGGAACATCTTGTCCTGGGAAACTTAAAAAATCCGATACGGGCAAAATTGATGCTTTTAGTGAAGCATCGGGAAAGAGTAGATCAAAGAAGCGGTCAAGGATAGTTGAGCTCTCTTGAAAACCATTTTTTGGTTGAAAGAATTTGGCCGAGTAGTAATGTAGAAATGTCTGAACAATCATATAGTCTGCAGAATCTTAAGTCACTTGAGGAGTGATCTCTTTGAAATTGAAGTTTCCTGCTAGTGTTGTATTAAATTTTTACCTTAAAATATAATGCATTGGGACTCGAATTATTATCGGTACTGAATGTTGGTCGTTCTGAAGTAATCAAGCCCATGATCATCTTCTCCTTTTCGTTGCAACTTGAATTTTATTTAATACAAACTGCAATAATTGCAGAAGCTTTCTTATATAGTACTAGTATAACTTTTATTAATCTTAGTAAAGCTCCATTTAGTAAGGACGCTGATTCTGATAGTTGCCCGGAGGATCGTAGTTGCAAGTGATGAAAGTAGCACCATTATTGCAACGCACCTTGGCACACCCTAAACGAACCGAGTTGCGCCAAACGACTTGAGTGTAGTGCCTGCACTCCCCACCAACACAGGAATTAGAGTTGTAGTTATACCTTGGCCTTTCCCCCACCCACAAGTCCACGGCACCCTTGGCCGAAAGATCAGCGCTGCTCCAGGCTATGTTCTCGCCGTAAGGACCGCCGGAGTGCACGAGTCTGCAGTCTCCCCTGCGTTTGTTGGCATAGTCTCTGGCATAGGTAGCAACTTTTTCATCCCATCTCATAGGTCCAACATTAACGGTCCGACGAGCAGCATTATGAGGATTGAGGAAGTCTTGGGGGGAATTTTGGGCTTGAGAAATATGAAGTGCTGCTAAGCTGATTACGCAAAAAATTGCCTGTAAAATTCCACTCACCTCCATTTGATTGTTTTCTATACTAGGAAATAAGGTGAAATGTTTGGCTATGGGTTTGTTTGTGGTAAGCTTGAGAGGCCTATATTTAAAGTGACTTGGTGAAGAAGATAAAAGAATTTTTGGGTGTTAATCTAAGTGGAGACTAATCACGTCGAACCGGTTAGGACCATAAGTGCTATAAAATATCTCATCATATATTTAAAACTCTTGTATTTTCAAAGCTTCGAACCTAAAACCTTAGTTAAATTTAAACAATTTTGTAACGATAAAAGATGAGATAGTTTGTGTATATTAATTTGGTCACCCTTAGGAAGTTGGACCAACAACATTAACGGTGGAATTGAATGGAGTTGATCTATTTATCTAAGTAATGTTAAGAGATTCGAATCTTGACGTTTTGAATGGACTGTATTGAATTGGGAGGGCTGTTCCCATAATAAGTTTCTACAATATCCGATCTAAATTAATTAATAAATAAATTGAATACCGATGATTATACCATAATTTATGTTCCACTTTTGCCATTGTCATATTGATTTTTGGAAAACTAGGAATAGTAGCTATGGCGGTATTAGTACATTGAGCCGAACTAATTTATGCATAAATTTAATGAAAACCAAACTAATCACTTTTAGAAATTTCTTTGGGTAGCAAATACATCCCCTCCTTTGCAAGGTGGTATTTAGATGAGGTTAAATGTGGGTGCAACACTAAATTTGATTTTATATGTTAGGCTCTTAATTTCCTCCTTGGTCGTTTTTGAGTAAATTTGACCTAAACTTTTTATGTTACATTAAGTACATAAATTTGATTTTAAGATTCAATTTGATCTCTAATATTTTATCCAATTAGGCCTATGAACTTGACTTTTAAGTTTAAGTTGACATCTAAACTTGACTTCATGTTGAAATAAATCATTTGTCAGAATTAATAGTTTAGAGCAAAAATTGAATTTTAGATACCAATTTGAACTAACAAATCAAATTCAGTACTAATTGGACAAACAAACTTTAAAGATCAAATTGAACTTTATTTTTTTTCGAAAGCAATCAAATCCAACTTTAAGTCAAACTCCAATAAGTTTCGTACGTTTAGAATTTATAATCTCAAATTATAAGTACAACACATATAATTTAAAGATAATTATTTGATACACTGATGGTGAAAAAAAGTTTCCACAAACGGATTGATTGTAGAATTTTAGTTTATGATCCATGGTTAGAATTCATAATTCAAGGTTAAAACCTCTCGCTTGCCACCAACGGGAATAAATCCAAGGACCCATTACATGAGGGGGCTTAGGCTACGAGTGTGCAAAACTCGACTAAGAAAATTGAATTATTCGACTCACTGTGAAAAACTTGACTCGATTCAGATTTTTTTAAATAAAGTTTGAGATGTAAAATAAAATTTTGGATAATTTGAAATTTTTAGTAAATAGTGGATTGATTTTCAAGTTTGAGTCGAGTCCCTCAATTCTGCACGCCCGCGTGTCTATTGTATATGGCCATAGACAACCGTTTAAATCAGAACTAATTAGTATCCTAACACTATAAATGTTTACAATTAGATTTGATCAGAAACTCGAACAACTCGAGAAAATTTAAAATAAATTTTGATTTATAAAATGACTTGTCAACTCGACTAACTCAAATTTTTTTAACTCGATTCGATCGAACGCTCAACCACACGCTTAGCTACCAAGTTAAGCTTGGAAGTTTGTAAAAGTCTAACTAAAATTATATTTAAGTTAAAATGTAACACCATCTAGAATAAAATGAAAGAAAATAAGCTCCAATAAGACTCGGACACATGACATGTCTAATGTTTAACCTCTGAGCTAACCTAGAAAATTAAAATATTCTACCAAACCTTATATTTAACTTAAACTACGTCACCACCTCAAAATTATGTAAACATTGTTAATTAATATTTTATTTTCATTTTTAATATAAAATATTATTTTAATTTATAATATATAAAAATATAAATAAATACATATTAATTAACAAGTTCATTGAATTTCACCAAAACAATATTTAGTTTATTTCTGGCTACAAAATTAATATCAGATCATTAAAAAATAATTATGTAATATTGATTTAATATATAATATAAACTTTAAATTATTTCAAAATTATGAAAATTTGAAAATGAATGAATTTGTTAATTTATACTATTTGTAGAGTTTTTGTAACATCAACCCTCACACCAAACTATCATTACTCGGTTAACGACCGAGTGGCTGTTTTGTTATAAAATTATAACATTAATGAGTGAAACATGTTTTTTAAACTTACTCAAACTTCAATGACCTTTTATGTAGTTTGTCTAAAATTTAATCCAACTTAAAAAAATAAAAAATACAAACAAATGTCATTATAAAGCGAAGAATAAACGTTATTAATACTAACAATAGACTTTATCACAACTTTTAAGGTGATTGATAGCATCAATTAATAGGAAAGTCTTGACGGTCCAAAGTAAAGTATCTCAATAAGGGAATTAAATAGCTGCTAATTGACAAGTCAAAACAAATTTAACTTTAAAAGAAAATTATATACGAAATCAAGACAAAAAATACTACAATTACGATACAAAAATTTCTAAATTTTCATAAAAGAAGTATATTTATTAAAGAAACTCAAATCAACAAACATATATGCAAAACAAAACTTAGAGAAAAAAATAGAGAATAAATGGTAAAGTTCACAAATGATCACTAAATTTTGATTAATTATTCAATTTGGTAATTATACTTTCAATTGTTTTAATGTTTTTATTAAATTTTTAGTTACTGACCCATTAACCGTCGTTAAAAGAGTGACGTGACAGTTAAAATATTTTATATAAAAATACATTTAGTCCCCATATTTATATATTAAAATAATTTATTTTTAATAAAAAAATAATAAATTTAACTCTCATATTTACGCATTATTTCAATTTTTTCATATTTTTAATTAAAAATTGGTGGCAGTCATTGTTGTTTCTTCCCCACAATCAACTGTTTCCCAGAGTCCAATCTCTTTAAGAGATTCCAATTCGAGTTTCCTTGGTAATTCCTTGAAGGGTTTTACTTTGCAGCTGAAACCAATAAGAAGCCAGCAAAAAGATTGTAACTTGAGCATGGTGGTCGCTTCAGCTGGTTCGGGTGCTACGGCCACCATATCCAGACCAGAAGCGACAGTGTTAGCTCCGCCAACAAGTTTTACTTTAACATCACCAGCTTTCCTTTCCCCCTTGGCCCTTTTCTTAACAAGCGCACTACTAGGACTGAAGTCAGGTTTCTCTTCATTGATCAAATGTTTAGTCGATCGAAAATCTGGGTTTTGGTGATTACAGATTGAATTTCTTATACTGATTTTGTTAGGATGTGAAAGGATCTATATGGCTATTCGAACAAGAGCAAGCTTTAGGCTTCAGCAGTGTCTCGACAAACATTCGAATGACAGTTATCAAGCTCAAATCTGGGGGAGTGCGGGTTCATGATCCAATTGCCCCCAACAAAGAGTGCAGCAAGTTTCAGTTTTCCTATCAAATTCTAGATTTTCGATTATGCATCGATTTCGTAAGACTTTGCTTGTTAAACTTTGTGTTGCTTCCTGCCAACACCCACCGCTACATGTCAAGGAATCACGACCTGCAAACGGTGATCCGCCCCTGCGAGCTCCCACAAAGGCGAATCCGCGAACTGCGAAGTTATTCGGGTGAACGACGTCTAACGACAAGCACATGCGATCGCTATCGATGGCTATACAAACTTATAACGTCGAATTGTAGTCAGTCTAATCATCACGCCACGATCACCTTGTTACGCACTTGTCGAGACGGTATAAAACACGTATGCAATAAAAAGAACAACAGAACCTTCAGCCAAGGACACACCAACACCAGAGCGAAACGAAACTACACACAACTTGAAACTCAAAACTATCATCGGAATCACTATCAGACCACCGTCTACAGTTCTTGTTCACTTTATCAGTCAACAATTGGTGCGGTGTGCGTAGACCGCACGAACTTCAAGATCTTTCCGCTTCTTTGGAATCTTCAGAATAGACGGATATTATTCGGACGACATGAGCGGAAGATCCGCAGAAGACGACAGTCTAGCGGATCCATTGGCGATGACGACCATGCAACAACTACAACAATTCAAGCAAAATTTCTGACAGCAATTCTGGGATCAACCTCTCCCATGGTTTACAACAAGGAAAGGCACGCAACAGACTAGGGGCATCACCATCGAAAGAGAGCAACCAACAATTTTTGGAAATGCAAGAAAGGATAAAGAGTATGGAAGAATTTTTGCTGCTTTCAAGGAAACAATATGAACATACCTAAAAGTTCATGCAAGACCAGGCTGTACAACATATAATTGCAGAAGAAAAGAGCGAAAGGTTCATCAGGGAGTTGACTAGAAAAAATAGGGGTAAGGCAGTCAGAGAAAAGCATCCGGTGGAGCAGGACATTCCTTGGCAAGGGCCCCGGGGGCAACAACCGCAAGACCAAGAGGAAGACGATGAAGTTGCAGAAGACCTGGACTATAGCCCCATGGAAGACGACGATCAACAAGCACTAAGGGATAAGAATGAGCAGTTAAAGAAAAACTTTCAATGTATACAAAATTTACAGCAAAGGGATACTCCCCAGGACCCTCGAAGATACAAGAATGAGCCTTTGTCAGATGATATTTTGGAACATCACGTATCTACGTCTTTTAAAGTCTCAAAATTTATGTACAATGGAAAGGGCGATCCTCAAAACCACCTATCGCATTTTTTGAACCACATGGATCTATTCGAAGCCTCTAACCAGGTCAAGTGCCGAACATTTTCGATGACCCTGAAGGATTCTACTCAAGTTTGGTACCTCCAGCTCTCGGCACATTCTATCTCCAGTGATAGGACTGCTTGGCGTGGATGTGAAAGCAACCCTATGAACTAGACTCAATCAAGAATGGTTGAAGATTGTTCTCGTGATTCAAGAACAATGGGTTAGGTGTTTTTTGATTTTTCTGGGCAAAATTCAAAGAAACAAAAGGAAAATGGTAGATTAGACGAAGAATAACAAGAATAAAAATAAGAATATTGAAAAAGATAATATAAAGTATGGATAAAACAAATATGAATTTTCATCTTTGTTTATGGCTTGTGGAAGATGGCGTGAAGGTAGAAGATGAAGATGATTTGATGTAGTTGATGTCCCATGGAACCTTCCTAATCAAAATTAACTAGGAAAGATCTAATCGATCATCCTAATCGCTATTAACTAGGCAACCCGGAGTGTGAAGATCCTCAATGACAAATCCGAAGAACTTGAAGATCGATTTGCTTCTAAAACACAAGATAAACTTCTTGCAAGTATGAAATCAAAAGAGAACTTTATTTAATCAATTAAATCTGAATTATAATATAAGAAAACCTCCTTTATATAGGCTAAAGACTTGAGAGACAAGTAGAGTTCATCTCCTAAAAACAAGGCTTAAAACATGGAATAAAATTTTATCCTAAATAAATTTGAATATTTAAATATTTTCCTAAATCTTGAGGAATTAAAATTACATAAATAAATATAATTTTGGGTTGAATTGAATTACAAATAATCAATTAAATAATTAAAAATTTGTAATAATTCAAAAATCCTGTAATAACCCTTATCAAGTTTTTTGCTTCCTCAGTTTTCGGTAAAATGAACGTATCTTGAGTTCTCAATGTCCAATTGATACGATTCAAGATGCGTTGGAAAGGTAATTGAAAGACGGTCATTCCATAAGAAGACAACTCAACCCAAAAATGCCCGGATCCCATTCGAAAAGTCATTTCAAGTCGGCTCATGCTTCAGGCTTGTAAAACAGTTTCAGTTTCTTATCTACAATGCACCGCTTTACACCTCCTATGCATGAAATGTTTTGGCCCTTGTTGCTTGCATCGAACATCTTCAACTTCTTGTCCAAGATAATTAATTTTACTCCTCTCATGCATATATCACCCAGCTTTGATCAACTCGCAAAATTGTTCATGAGCCATTTTTTGGCGAATAAGGTGTTGAAGAGATCTCTGGCATACTTGATGTCAATTATTCAAAGACTAGATGAACCTTTGAGGGGCTTTCTTAAGCGATTTCATACAACAACCATGCAAACCAAAAAAGTTTCAAACGAGTTTGTTATCACTGCCTTCATTAATGACACTTTGCATCATCATCTCAAATACAACTTGCTGGATCGACCAACAACAACGTTGTCAAAATTATATGAGAAAGTCCAACCATACACTAAAAATGAAGAGGCAAATTATATGAAAGCGATGGCACAAGGTTCATAGCCTGCGAACTAGAGACGGGATGATTGCGGTCCCAGACGTGGGAGACCCCCTTTCCATCAGGAAACTGGTAGGGGAAATCAACAGTATCGGGGCGGACAATAGTATGTTCAGCATAGTGGCAAGACTTAGCAATATTGGCGAGATATCGGGCAGCAAAAATTAGCCCAAGAAAGATTATCTGCGTATCGGACCTATCATGAGTTAATGGAGTCGCTTACGTAGATACTACATCAAATTGAGCACACTGGAATTTTGAAACCGCCATTACCAATGAGGCAGAGCGAGCGAAGAGAGTGCTCTGAGAAGAGATGTGAATTCCACAAGTATCAAGGCCACTTTATAGACGACTATGCACATATGAGGAATGCAATTGAGTCTGCAGTAAGAAAGGGACAATTAGAAAGGTTTCTTGTCCCTCGTAATAGACAAGCTAACGATGATAGAGAGACTCAACAGTCAAGAGCACAAGATGGTAGAACGAACAACCAAGACAACGGAGGTACCATACACATGATAATTGGAGCGGAAGAGGGTGAAACCAATCAAGCTCTAAGCGTAAGACGCACATGCACGGTATAATGTCAATTTTGGCGGGACTAATGAAGAGGGCAAAGTATAGAGATTCGTGGCGAATCTCTTTCTCTGAGAAAGAAGAGGATAGTATTCCGGATAAGGAAAACAACAACCCTATTTTTGTCACAGCCATGATAGCGGGTTATAATGTGAAAAGAATTTTGGTAGACACGGGCAGTGTTGTGGAAGTGTGAAGCTGGGGAGCGTTCGACAGATGGGAATTTCAAGTTCAGAATTAAAATCGGCGAACCCGGTGTATGTGTTTAGCAATCAGCCTATCGAGGTAAGAGGCTCCATCCAATTGCCTGTAACTATTGGCGACGGTGATAATAAAGTAACGCAGATGGCTAATGTTTTGGTCATTGACAACCCGTCTGTATACAACGCCATCTTTGGCAGACCATTGATGAGGAAGGCCAAGATGATTACAGCTCCGTTTTGCTTGCAGGTTAAGTTTTCTACATCCTTTAGAGAAGGTTTGATACATGCCGATCAAAAGATAGCAAGACAGTGTCACATTCTTTCTCTCCAACTAGCCCAGAAATAGAGGGGTCACGACAATACTAGTGAAAGAGACCGGTACAACAAAGAGGACTTGAGGTTAATGTCTTGAACAAGACCATGATGACCCTTGAAAGCCTGGATCTCAGAGAAGAAGACAAACTCACTAAAACAGAACCAACGGAGGCAATAGAAACAGTGGAAATCTACCCGGGCAATCCCGAAAAGTTTACCAAGATTGTGGCAAGGTTAGACAAGCATTGTAGGAAAAAGCTGGTGAGGTTGCTGTGGGACAACACACATATTTTTGCATGGTCAGCAGCATACATGCCTGGGATAGATTCGAGCGTGATCAAATATTCCTTGCAAATAGACACAACAACAAAACCTATTAGGCAAAAAGGGAGAAAGTTTTCAAAAAAGAAGGTACAGACCATCAGGCAGAAAGTAGAGAAATTGATCATGGCAGGCTTTGTGGAGGAGGTGAGGTACCTTCAATGGTCGTGAATGTTGTTATGGTCAAGAAGTCCAACGGTAAGTGGCGAATGTGCGTAAACTTTACCGACCTCAAAAAGCCATGTCCCAAGGATAGTTTCCCACTCCCATCAATTGATAGACTGGTAGATGCTTTCGCAGGCCACAAGTTCATGAGTTTAATGGACGTATTCTCGGGGTACAACCAAATTGCAACGGCAAAGGAGGATAAAGAGAAGATGACCTTTATTACCGAAGGCGGTCTATACTGTTATAAGGTGATACCGTTTGGAACTAAAGAATATAGCGGTATCCTATCAGAGGTTGGTCAACAAGATATTCTGTCATCAAATATGGAGGAATATGGAAGTCTACGTAGATGACATGCTGGCTAAGTACACTTCTTTCGAGCATTATTTGATTGATTTACAAGAGGTCTTTGATATTCTTCAACTGTACAAGATGCGTTTGAATTATGAAAAGTGTGTATTCGAGGCAAATCCAGAGAAAATAAAGTCAATAATGGGCATAGCACCTCTGACGAATACTAAAGAAATCCAGAAGTTGAAAGGGAAAACAGTAGCATTAAATATATTTGTATCCAGATTAGCAGATAAATGCCTCCCTTTCTTCATGGTATTAAAGGGTCATTTTCGTTGGATAGAAGAGTGCAAAAAAGCTTTCAAACAAATAAAGCAATATCTATCCTTTCCCCCCATGCTGGCAGTACTTAAGGAAGGAGAGGTCTTGTTCATGTACATGGCAGCCACTGACGGAACCATCGCAGCAGTTCTGGCCAGATACAAAGAAGGCGTTTAGAGACCTGTTTACTATGTCAGAAAAGCTCTTCAACCAGTGGAGAAAAGATACACAAGAGCAGAGAAGCTAGTATTCGCCTTAGTGAAAAAAGCTAGGAGGCTCCGCCATTATTTTCAAGCTTATCAAGTGATTGTTCTCACAGATCAACCCTTTAAGGATGTCTTGGGGAAAGTGGACGTGCAAGGGTTAATGCTGAAGTGGAGTATAGAACTCAGCGAGTTTGGGATTAAGTATCATCTTCGAAGAATGGTCAAGGCTCAGATTCTAGCTAATTTTGTGGCAAAGTGCACATTCATAGGGTTCACAATGAGTCCATTATATACTAGTTCTTATGCGAATAAGGAATCTCTAGAACCGTAGCAGTAACCTTCCCAAACTGAATAGGGGCAGACTCAAAACCCACAAATATTAAATCTTCGTGTAGATGGTTCAGTAGCTGTCAACGGGGAAAGAATAAGTGTGCTATTAAGTGAACCCGGCGTGAAAGAGCAATGACAATATGTGCTTAACTTCGCATTCACCATATCCAACAACACAGCTGAGTACGAGGCCTTGATAGCAGGACTGGAACTGGCAGTCAGACTCAGAGTGGATGCGTTGCAAATTTTCATAGATTCTCAACTAGTGAAGAAGCAGCTATCTGGCCAATATGAAGTCCACGACGAAACACTTCTAAAATACCATCTGAGGGTGAAAGGTTAAAGTGAATGCATGCACTCATAGTTTATTTTGTAAATATACACTTTACTTTCTATATAATAAATTTCGGTTATACTAATTCTCTACAATATAGGATTGTTAGCAAATTTTACCCAGTATAACATAGTACAAATTCTCAGATGAGACAACGCCAGGGAAGACTCCTTAACGAGGCTGGCAACAACACTAGAAATCTAAAGAATAGTCATATTCTTAATGGAATACCGAGAGCACCCCGCCTTCACGAAAGAGTATTAGGTGTGCCAACTTGATATATGTGAAACCTAGATGATGTCGATTGCCGTATATATCAAAATGGGGATACTACCTGAAGATAAGGCTCATCGACTCAAAATAATATGGTGAGTATATCAATACGCCCTCATTGACTATGTTCTGTATAAGAGAGGCTTCACACAGCCTCTATTGTGATGCCTAGGACTTGAGAAAACTAGTTACATCTTGCGAGAGATTCACAAGGGAATAGGTAGACACCACTCGGGATCATATTCGTTAGCACAAATGGCTATAAGAAAAGGTTTCTATTGGCCTACTATGAGGAGTGATGCTAAAGAGCTGGTAACTAAGTGCGTACCATGTTAGGAGTTCACCTTAATCCCAAGGCAGCCGACGGAACTCCTCAAATCAATCATGAGCCCGTGGTTATTTGTGATCTGAGGCATAAACATTTTGGGCCCATTTCTAATGTAGTAGGTCAGATAAAGTACTTAGTAGTCGCTATGGACTAATTCACAAAGTGGATAGAAGTAGAACCATAAGCAACGATTACGGAGAAGCAAATGGAGAACTTTCGTTGGAAGTTCATTGTCTGTAGGTTTGGCATTCCCCAAACTGTTATCACAGACAATGAGAGCCAATTCCAGAAGAGGTTCAGGAAGTTCTGCGAGGACTTACACATTGTGCTGGCCTAGAGTTCTATTAAATCCCCGTAGACAAATGGTCAAGTCAAAGCGGCTAATAAGAAGATCATGTCTGCACTTAAAAAAAGGTTGGAGATACAAAATGAACCTGGGTAGATGAACTACCAGGGATATTGTGGGCACTGCTAACAACCTCTTACACTGGTACAGGTAAAATATACCCTAGGATAAGATTGCAGTCTTATCATACTATCTAAATGTCCTTAAATATATAAAGATACTTGTGTTAAGTCCATAACCATCCAAAAGTAGGAGAAACACCATTCAATCTGATGTATGGTACATAAGCAATGATATCAGTAGAGATAGCATGCCAACGCATAGAACCGCTTATTATTATATCCAAACTAACAATGATGCTCTGTGAATAAATCTAGATATGCTTGAGGAAGTCAGAAATGAATCAGAAGTAGTGGTAGAGACAAGAAATCAAATAATCTCCAAGTACTACAACTCCCATATGAGGAACAAACAATTTCAAGCAGGCGATCTAGTATTGAGAAACATAAAAGCTAGCAAGCCACCAATAGAAAGAGGAAAGATGGCTCCAACATCTGAATGGCCATATAGAATCTAGAAGGTGATTGGATTTGGGGCGTACAAGCTCGCGGAGTTGGATGGAAGGAAGTCCCTAGAATATGGAATACCAAGCATCTAAGGAAATTTTATGTTTAAGATGTTAATTTACCCACTGTGAACAAGGCTTGTAAGATTGAAACTTTATGATGAATGTAGTGAATTCCAAAAAAATCTGTAAAAACATAGGGTCAACTAAGCGTCTGCCATTTTTAAGAAGTGCGCATAAAGGAATTAGCATAACGATAGCCACTTCTAAAGTAAGCGAGCAAAAAACATAGTGTAATACCCTTAACGTATACTCGTATACCAAGTACACATTAAAGATGTTACGAATTCAAACATCATAAAATCAGGCTTAAATTTTTTTAAATTGATCTCAACAAAGTAGTTCAGTGGTTGGCCCTTTCTCAATTTTTAAACAAAAACTATGTCAGGCAAACGCAGCTAGTTTCGACCCTGAATTGGTTTATAAAATCTATAATACAATTATGAGCATAAAAATATAATTCAGGGTGAGAACAATGTGAGTTGTCTAGACCTTTTCTTGATGTTAAAATTCCTACGCGATAAACATCTTTTGATAATTTACTAAGCCATAATACCTTGTCTTTTTCATTAGTACAGTCTTCCCAAGTTTAAAAAAAATCTATAAGCAACATATATCTAAGGTAAAGGCTTAACCATATAAACATCTCATTTTAAATATTTACATGCCCACTAGCTACTGATTTATGTTAAAGATGTACCTACTATAACTTACTTGCAGCAATCTGCCTGTTTCCCAAGGCACAGCTCCTCTTCATATTTGGTTCAGATAACCTACGTGTTACATAAAGTACAGGCTAAGTACAAACTTAGTAAGGCAATTAAAACTTACATAAATCAGACATGAACATGTAATACCATGCTTTACATGATAAAGTAATACAGTTCCCTGCAAAATGGCAAGCGATCCCAGTACAACTTATATCATGTAACATAACAGATATAAGTATAATGCTATCAGTGTTCACCAGTCATCAGGTAATCATTTTCAATATAACATTCTTTAAAGATAGCCCAAAGTATATAATATGAGATCAATGTACTCAAGTTACATGTATAAGACACCTGAGTGTCTAACTTGAACTTGTAAATGAGTACGTACTCAAGGACGCTCTTTGCTCCTCATTAAAGCCCCTCATTAGTGCCATTAGCACTATGGGCTTGGATCCCCAGGGTGCACACCAAGGGCTTGGGTCCCCAAGGTGGAAGTGACACCGTAGTGCCTAACTTGAACATAACAGATGAGTACGTACATCGAGGATACTCTTTGCTTCTCATTAAAACACATCGTTAGTGCCATTAGCACTATGGGCTTGGATCCCCAGGGTGCACACCAAAGGATTGGGTCCCCAAGGTGGAAGTGACACCGTAGTAGTCACGAAACATACTTGTATCATATATGGATATCTAATTGTACCATGAACTCTCATAAAATAATACTTAGGCATTCAATTACTTAATAATCATACCTCACCATTCATGTAAAACGGGCAGTTCATACCTTAGCGCCCATCAAACCATTCATATATTGCTTGCCTTTATTGTACTATGCATTAAATCAAACATTTTAAAATCATGCAATATCATTTTCAAATTCGGGTTGACTTATCACAAGTCTTCCCTTTGTCAACATAACACATACATATAATTGCACTCACCTCGACACTTCTATTCTTTAACGAAACTGCTTTGGTTTCCATACTTTCCTTTTTGGTGCAGACCATCTACAACCCAGAGGAAAGTCTCGAACAACAGAAACTTTACGTTGCTTGAACACCGGAAACGAAGTAGACTGACTAGTGGTAGCTACTTCACTTTCACCGGTTTGAGTTTTCTCTTCTTTTTTATCATCATTATCTATCCCAGGATTGTCGGGTTGATCATCTCGAGAAGATAATTGACAAGGTTTTTGGGTTTCAGCCGAGTGTTCCATTCTTGTCTTAGAGCTTAATTTTCGTTCATGTAGCACATACCATAAAAATCCACATTAGGAATACATTCATAATTAACTTATTCTTTACTCTAACTTTTCTTTATTTCTTTTCTCCCATACATTTACCGAATGTTCATCATGGTCCTTAGTGACCATTTTGAACCTCAAAATATTTATTCATGCTTAAATAGTAATTATTCCAAAAATTCCTTTGTTATACACTAACTTTATTTCTTTACTTTTTTAACCATTAACCTATACTTAAGTGGCATTTCAGTCACTAACTTCACAAATGTACTTGATTTTATGCTTAAATTAACCAATTAAGCAATTCTAAAATTTTTAGGAATTTTTTCTCTTTATCTTAGGACCTTGACCAAATTGGTCCATTAAAAAAATTCTTGGTCGAAATGGCCCTTCATCTTTATTTCACTTGTCACTTCAATCCATTTCTTACTAAATTTAATTCTAACTTTTACATACATATTCAAATCAAATACTTGCATACTAAAAATTTTCAACATTTTTTCCCTTGGCCGAATTGACCACTAACCTTCCAAAGGTTTGCATTTTGATCATTTAGCTCCCTAACATACTTAATTTGATAATTCCAACTGATATTCTTTAATGGAATATTAAACTAAAAATTTAAGAATCATCCCCTTCATCTCTTCCTCAAACCGAAATGATCCTCTATTTCACATACATTTTTATTTTGGTCCAAATTACTAAATTAAGCTAGCATTATTATAATCTCATCAAATTCAATGCTAGATAAAATTTCAAAATAATTTCCCTTAATTAGGCATTCTAGCCGAAATGGTCACTATTAATTTCTAGTGATGAATTTTCCATTCTAATATTCAAATTAGCCTTGTAACATCACATTGTATCCATTTCCATCACCAAAACAATTATTCAAAATTTCTCCCCTATATTTCTTCTATATGCCGAATTGGTCACTTAGGTACACCAAGGAGTTTTGATCATTCTAACATCATTTTTATAATTGAAACATCATAATCACATCAGTTTCATCCTTAATTCAAACTTCTAATTCAAATTTCCAAATCCTAGGGTTAGGATTTATGATTCCAGCATATGATTTAAATCAAACTAAAGCTTGTTTACATGTCTGCAACATCTATTCTAATCAAATCAAGTCTTAAACATAACTAGTGTTCATAGATTCCATCATCATCTTCTTCATGAACATAAACTATATTTAGCTTTTTCATGCATAATTACCACTAAAATAAAGAGAATTAAGCATAGATTAATTTACCTTAATTTATTTTATTTGAATCAAGCTTGAAAACCTTCAAAATTAGCTTAGAAATGGTGTTGTGTTCTTCCTCTCTTCTTTCTCCTACTCCACCAAATGTTGGAGAAGATGAACAAAGTTTTTTTCATCTTTCTTTTTTATTAATACACATGTTATTTTTATTAAACCATAATATGTCACTTGTTTTAATTAAAATGAATTTTAAATTCATTTTTATTCTTGTTCCAAACTTGCCCTTCCATTACATCTCTAATTACAATGCTTCTTCAAAAATGCCATTCCATAGCATTCTAACTAATTTAGTTGGAATCCAACCGGCCACCCTTCAATATACCATAAAATAATATTTCATAATTTTTATTCGATCCAATTATTCGATATTCACCTTTAATTTTTTTTTATCAAACTACCGCTTTTAATCCGAAAAATTCCATATTTTCAGAAATTTCATAATTAAATATTTATTCCATATAAAATCTTCCATAAATAAAAAGTCAACTTAAAATTTTGACTTAATCAAAAATATTGATATTTACCCGAAATTTTTGTCGGATAAAATTTTCTGTAAAATTTCTTCGTCAGATATTCATACGAATTATTCCTAATTTTTCTGAATCTTTTTATTCGATAAAAAATTCGATTCCATGATACTTCCCAGAAGGTCACCCATCTTTGAATTTCTCTGACGTGAACATGCTTAACAATCTTGTTCGATCCAAATTCAATGCCTTCTACTACATTTTAAATTTCTAAAATTGATATCAAAATTCTTATTTTGATTATATTTATCCTTATACTGACTAGAATCATCTTTTAGAGAAATTACACTTAAGTCCTCAAACTTTTACAAATATGACATTTTGGTCACTAGGTTAGCCTTATGCTATAACCTTAGTACTAAATGACCCTGAACTAGCTTAGCAAATTTTTGAGGCATTACACATAGGGTTGTTGTTGCGCGTAATAAGTGCTACGCAAATGTGCAAGTATACACGTCGCAAGTTATAGTATAAAAGATATCGTCTCCACAGGGATTGGTGCCACTTCAAGAATCTAGTCTCTTGCATCGTGTAAAAGTAAAAACACAAGTAAAGGATTATCAAGTTTAACTAATTACTAATCTAGAAAGCAATAAAATAAAATAAAAGATGAATTCAATTGAGAGAGATAGGCTAGGTTATCGTGAGTTGAGGTGTGATAGCCGATTGGATTGTCTTGGTAAAAGAGTGCATGGGCAACTCAGTTGCCGTGGCGACTTGCACAACGGGTTGCCTTGGCAACTAATTGATGGTTGCTTGGGCGACTAGTTGGGCAACTACTTGGGCGATCGGGCAGCAACTTCAAGGTTCGGCGGAGCGTTCTTCAATGGTTTCTTCTTATCCCTAAGTCGAAACTCTAGCTACTTGTGCATGCCTTGATAATACATCCCCTGCGTGAATCAAGGGTGAACAACAACCAATCTTGCGCTCCTCTTAGCCGTTGAAATCCTTAACTTATTCCTAAGCCGGATTAATCTTCACCATCATTGGATTGCATAAAGATCATATTCATTCGTTTCTTGAATCTAACTCTCCCGATATTAGATAAATGGATGAAATCACGAGATCCTCTCCCAATTCACTCGCAAACAATAATAAGAATCAAGAATGAATAAACCTTGAAATAGAAAAGTGCAAACTCTTATTACCTAAACAAAAACCAATAGTTTCTCACAACCACAAAACACAATAACCATAGCCAAGTAAATTTAGTTCATGGCTAGGTTCCAAAGAAACACAAGATAATTAATCCCTAGCATGAACCCAATCGAACAAAGATGAAGGAAGAGGCTTGTCGAAATCCTCCTTGCCCTTGATGCTTGTCGAAAATTCTCTCCTCTTGCCCTACTTGGACTTGCCGAAATTTCCCTCTTTCTCTCCCTATTCATCTTGTCGAAATCTCCTTGGTATTTATAGGGCTAGGCCAAAGTCCTTCTTTGAGGAGGAGTTTGAGTTGGAATTAAATTATCTTTAAAGAATATAATTCTTTATTATAATTTTATTCCTATTAGAACTTCTCCTATCCTCTTGGAATTTAATTCTTCTTTAATCTGCATGGCAATCAAATTCCTTTGGGCTTGGGCCTTGCTCCATGTCATCTTGGGCTTGTAAAGTCATGAATTTCGACATCCATATTGCTTTTGGTCTTTGTCGACAAATGCCATGGCAACTAGCTCGGCGTCTCCTTCATGCACTGCCCTGGCAACTAGCTCGGCATTGCTTTGGCAAGTGATCCTGCACATACACACACAAAAACACACCAAAGCAGCATCTATTTCCACAAAAATCACCAAGTTATGTAATCAAGTTCAACGTTTGAAGGAAACATGGATTAATGCATGAATGACTAACTATGCAACTAATATGAGCCTAAGTCTAACAGTAATATGAGTAAAAAGGGTAAGAAAAATAGTACTTTTGAACACTTATCAGTTGTCTAAGCGTCTGCCGCTTTTAAGAAGTGTGCATAAAAGAATCAGCTTAACGATTTCCGCTTCCAAAGTAAGAGAGCAAAAAACATAGGATCGTCAAAGCATTTGCCACTTTTAAGAAGTGCGCATAAAGGAATCAGCTTAACGATTACCGCTTCCAAAGTAAATGAGCAAAAAATATTGGATCGTCTAAGCGTCCACCACTTTTAAGAAGTGTGCATAAAGGAATCAACTTAACAATCTCCGCTTCCAAAGTAAGCGAGCAAAAAATAGGGTTGTCTAAGCGTCTGCAGCTTTTAAGAAGTGCGCATAAAGGAATTAGTTTAACGATCACCGCTTCCAAATTAAGCGAGAAAAAAACATATAGTCGTCTAAGCGTTCATTACTTTTAAGAAGTGTGCATAAAGGAAGCAGCTTAACGATTGCCGCATCTAAAGTAAGCGAGTAAAAAATATAGGGTTGTCTAAGCGCCCGCCACTTTTAAGAAGTGTGCATAAGGTAATCAACTTAACAATCGCCGCTTCTAAAGTAAGCAAAAAAAAAGGGTTCAAAGTACACAGAACGACGATTCCCTATTTAAAATAGAGGGGAGTACAAGTTCTTTCAATCACGCATAAGTTCACATTGTCACCAACCATGTTAGTTTGCTGCTAGATGATTTCCCTTTCCCATTTTCCCACCATCATTTACATCTCTACAGATTAGTTAATTATCGCCATATCCTATCATTCTTATTCTAACATTCTAAATCGGAGCCTCCTTCGCTGCTTCCATAAATTCTATATAACCAGGGGCAATAATATCTAAATTCACATCTTTAACTAGTGCGATCGTAAACCTCAAACAAGGAGTCGCGCCTCGAAAATAAACCTGAAACAGGTAAACTCGTCTTCAAGGTACGCCACTTGCTATATGTTGACAACCTCAAAAACCACTGTTGGAACGACTAAGGATAAAATTTGAACAACTTAGCCCGCAAAGAAATAAAGCGCAATCACAAACTTCAGACAAGGAGTCTCACATTGAAAAGAACTCAGAACAAGTTAAATTATTTTCAAGGTGTGCCCCTTTCTAGACGTTAGCAACCGTGAATGCACTAAGATGAAAAGAGGTGCAGGAAATGAGCTACACAATATTTCCACTAAAGATCACTCTATTTATAGATATAGCATAAAAGCTACCTCAGCACGAATGTCAAAATTCTATGGGGAAACCTTCGATGGTTACCCAAAAAGTTTAAAATTTGAAATTCAAAATACGCAAACCCCAAGAGAATAACCTTAGCAGAAATGAAAAAGGTAATAAAAATAATAGTACAAATTGTTCATTCCTTAAATGAAATTTTCAAAACATTGATTGGTTCAAAACAAGATAGCTATAGAAGCTATTCAGCCCCCCACTAATGCAAGCCTCCCCAGTACCGTATACAACATCATCACCACCCCTATGCTCAGCACCAGTAGCATCATCCAGAGACTCAGGTGTGCCTGGTTCAATCAAATGAGGAATCACAACGTTCTTATAGTCCGTAACGAAATTTTTCAAAGAAGACCTAGAAGGATTCTTCATATCAAAATCTATAGCCACATCGCAAAGAGTATTAAATTCCACATTGGTAACATCGAACGGACCGCGTGCAACTTGAAAGCTGAGGACAACATCATCCTGCGAATTATCCATACCCTCGACCAATAATGCAGATGTTGCATCCGCAACTGCCTTAACTTTCTCAGTTACCTCTACTCCATGAGTAACTTTTAGCACGATTATTTTATTCTTGTACATTTCTTTTAACTCATTCAACTTCCTCACGAATCTAGTTATGTTCTTATTTGCCATATTCTTTGCACGTTTCATCTCTTCCTTGAGCACTCGGATCTCGGTTTTGAAACTCTGCTCTACAACTGGATAAACAATTTCTTTCTTCCTAAGAGCGCGATTAAAGTCCTCTTCTATCTTGGAAATTTTCTCAGAGTGTCTTCTATTCAGTTCTTCTACTCTTGCCTACAGTTCTGTCTTATGTTTTTATTATTCTTCTAAACGAACAACATACTCCTTCACATGCAACCTCAATCCTTCAATCTCCTCTACAAGGGCATTTACATTTCTCTACATGTTATATTGCACACAACCCAACTCCTGAATGAGGCCCAACTCCCTTCAACAATCCTCCTGCGTTAGTAAATGGCATAGAAGAAGCGAAACTATTCGAGTATAGCCCTGATAACCTTTGGGAAGCAGTTTTAGGATAAAACCATCTTTTTGAGTTTGCAAGCCTCCTCCAAGTAAAGAATGCACCCCATAGAGCATGGGATCCGAGATCCTCGCTGAGAGAAACACCAGAGGACGATGATACCAACAGAACTATCATAATCTTTGAAAGAGTTGAAGTCCTAATAGACATCGAAGCGGTAAGGACATTCCCTACAATATACTGTACAACAACTGAATCCACAACAATGGTCGTTGCGAACACATCGATAAATTAAAAATCAGAAGAAAAAAAATACCAAATGACTAAATAAAGTATGATATAACTTTAAGAAAAGTATCTAAGGGAACGAGAGAAGTAGGCAGGAGAGTCGCCAAGCTAGTAGAAGTAGAAATCGTAACACCACCGACCGAACACACAGAATGAGAACTACTAACAATGACGTAATTGGATAATCCAATAGAAAAGAGATGAGCATTAGGAGCAGAACTAGATAAACACGTTAGAAACCCCCCAACAACCCCCACGCTCGATACCAAACTTTTCTCCAACTTCTTATCCTGGCTAACCATAAGACATCTTCTCAAACTATAAGTTCTAATATGACTAGCCACACTCTGCCTCACCACCTCCAAAACATCTAATGAGGCAGAACTCCCAACTTTTGTACTCGAGGCCTCCACAATCAAAACAATGTGAACACCAGCAGAGCTCGTTGGGTAAGAGACAACAGCAGTCGCGCTCACTGAAGTTGTCGCAGCGATTGTGAGGGTCAACAAACGTGGCAAACTTACTTGTTCGCTAGCAAGGGTCTACAAAGACGTCACCTCTACTAGAGCTTGCGAACCTATTTGGTCTCTAATAGATGTAGAAAAGAAAATCTCCAATAGATCATGCAAATTTACCAGTTTACACTTAAAATGCTCGATGTCTTTAATCGAAATAGCACCGATGAAGGGTGTAGAGGTTTTTTTGGAAATTGGGAGAAAAAAAATTAAAAAAGAAACGACAGTTTAACTTGATAGATTTTAGAGTGGTTCAAATTTTTGACCAAGTTCTACATCCACTACCTTAGCATCCACACTAAGGAATTCCCAATTCACTAACAATGAATTCTTCTTTTTTTACGGGTTCAAAGGGTAACCTTACATCCCTATTCTCCTTAGGCTAAACTAGAACCTATCCCTCGACAATGAGGTCTTGACATTTGTAAATAAAATGCCTCTCCGGATGGGTGTTTACACATTTTGGCTCACTAGGATTGGACTAAAGAATTTACAAAAGATTAAAAAGAAATAAACACATTAAGACTATTCTCTCTTGAAATTTAGGCTTTAATGTTCATCCTCTTCTTATTCAAGTGTCTTTGGTTTGTATTTATAGTGTGGAATGCAAAACTAGCTGTTAAAAACTAGTCGTTGGAAAACTAGCCATTAAAAATTAGCCGTTGGGTTTTAGGCTTGAGGCCCAAATGTGATATCTGGGTCGAGGGTGTTATATTTAATGGTATTAGAGCCTAGGTTTAGTCGGTTCTAGGAAAGCCCCATGGTGGTTAGAAATCGTGGATAGGTGTCTAGCGAATACGAGCCTTTGTGTCTAAGTTGTACTCTTTCAAGACTAGAATCTGAATGGTGTGCCCTGTGTTCATGTGTGTTGTTAGGTGCGACATTGAGATAGTTTCAATCATATTTGTGAGGGTTTTGTTGATGGCTGAATCATTAGAGGATGATTATGAGATCGATGCTATCCCAGATGTTATTCTTGGACCACGAAAGGATGCGAAAGTTAAAAGTGTGTCATCCTTTCATCACTCGAGAGACAATAGTGGTTTTGTGACCTAAGCTACCACGAAGCCTTCGGATTCATCACAAGAATTTTTAGTGGTAAAGCTCTACGTGTTGGTGGATGACCTTTATGGTATGGATTAAGGAGGACTTACTTTTGATTGACCAGTGGTAGAGCGTTTATCGAGGGTCTATTCATCTGTAGTAAGGGATCCTTGATGGTAAGGTACCATGTGATGGGGATGTTGTGTAGCTGGAGTATGGGTGAGTTCTGTTTAATGTAGAAAGGTACTTGATGGTTATGAGATTCCAAGTACACTCTTTGTAAGCTGAATGCTTGAAGGTTCGATCTGTATACACTTGTTACAAATTGTGTACACTAGTAGCTAAAGGGACGTCGTTGGATTTGCGCAAGGCAATACTCAAGTAAGGCTTGAGGATGAGTGGTTGAAAGATTCAGTGGAGTTGTCTTTTTAATAAATTGATATGACATTAGCCATTGATTGTTTGTTCGGACGAGCTAGCTTGAGATGTCAAGCGTCATGTTGGAAGCTTCAAGGTTCAAAGAGAACCGAACCCTTGGTTGAGAATGATGAACTATTATCTTCTTAATGCGGTTCAGACTATTTTGGGTTAGGAGGCACGAGACACAACCATAAAATTCGTGAAGAGAGCTATGTTTCTCAAATGTGAGAGTCATCATTGTTATGGACCAAAAGATATAAAAAGGTCAGGAAAGGATGACCCGATCAAGAAGATCAGTGTTTAAAAGTCACTCAGAGGATTCTGAGATAGGTGTAAGGTAGTCTTGAAAGTGATCTTGATTACATTATCTTTTTTTTAAAATGCAATGCATACGAATGGTGAGAGACCGTTGAGTTGGGACTAAATCCTGCATTCTCAACATATGATGTTTCCTTGGATGAGTAAAGAAAAAGCATGTCAGTAAAGCTCTTATGAAGGAGATGAGAGATCAGTTCTTGCAGCTGGTTCAAAGTGTTAGAACAATGTTGGGTATAAGCAAGATTTTCTACGGTTGATCTGTTATGCCCAGAGTTTGTTGCCATCAAAGAGTAAAGGTGTTTGAGGTTTAGACTTGGATTCAAGGTTGACATATTGATGCACGTAACAACGGGTTCACTGAGGATATTTTATGAGTTAGTCGATAGTACAAAGGCACTCGAATAACTTTAGAGCTAACATTGATTCAATTTGAGGATTTTATAAGCCGTGTTGTGGGGACCCAAGATTATGAGATTCTTCTCAGGCCCCCTTGAGAAGTTTCATGTCTTGAATGGATCAAAGAGAGTTGTTACAGATTAGCTACAGATGGTTGGTTAGAAATCTAGATTGAGGGTTTGTAAGGGCTTCTCGATTTCTGCTATAACAGGGAGTGTTGATGGTTAGACCATAGCGTAATTTTCACCGATTTGTAAGCATTATGGTCGACATCACCTTGGGGTATGCTTCTTTCTTGAAAGATTTTTTATGAGTGCTGGACATTGGGTCACATGGCCAAGGACTACCCAATTATAGATGAGTGTGCATCGGCTCAGTCTTTGAGGTTGACTCTTTCTGGCATAGTCAGAGTTCTTTGAGAGGTGGTACTTTTTGTTGCGCGAGTTCTATGATAAGTTTCCTCGAGGTTAATAATGGTTTGGTAAATTATTGGATTGGTAAGTGTTGGTAAGTAAGGTTTCCACCGTGGGTGGTGAGTTTGGATTGAGAGTAACAGTCCTTGTGGACCTGTTAGACTTACCCTTGGTATGGGCTGGTCACGTGAGTACGATGTGTGCCTTGGTTTCCATGTAAGAGTCTCAAAGTTGGAGTGTGAAATAAACAAATTTTTTGGTTATTTGTGTGAAAAATCTTTACCTCTTCAGCTTGTATGTCGTACTCTTGCGATGTTGGCTTAGGGAGAGCCTTGTAGGTTGCAAGGCGTTCTTAGTTCGCATGGTAGATAGGAAGGTAGTGAGTTTGAGGTTTTAGAATAGTGTACGTGTAAGAGGATGTTGGGATGCTCTTTGAGGGAAGAACGGGCTATCATCTTGATCTTGGATTAGAACCCAAGTTAGGGGTAACGTTGAGTTCGGTGTTAGTGTCCATCACCTTGTGGTCTGGCACCTACCAAACTTTTAGTGCAAAAACTCCTTGGAGGAAGAGAGTGTTTGCGGGAGATGTCACCAAGAGGTTTTCCTCTGGATGTGCTTGTGTTGGTTTGACAAGGTGTAGTGGTGTTAGTTATTGTGGGTCGATGTATAACGATGAAGGACTGATGTTCGTTTCCCAGGGCTGATGGTCTTGTTAATATTTAAGAGTTTTGAGATTTTCGTAAGATCATTTAGAAGTTGGGTCTCGTAAGTTGAAGGTTAAAGAGAATTAATGATAAGATTTGGGGTTCAATATGATGTTTGGACTCTAAGGACAAGTCGATGGGTGATTTGGACTTATGAATACGTCGATTGATGAATTGAGGGTTACTTTTTTGGGTTTGAGATGGATTGTTTTTATACACGGTAACAATGTGAAGATCTTTCGAATGACTTAGTAGAAATGTGGGTTTTTGGCTAAAGTTGTGTGGAATCAGATTCTTGTACTGTAATAAGTTGTGTTTGAATAACCATTAGGAAATCCTTGAGGACTTGCTAAAGTTTCAGCACAATTGTTAGTTAGAATTAGGTGGTTGGAGAGGAAGTGGGTATTCAGACTTTTAAGGATAGTTTGGTGGGTTTAATCCCTAGTAGAGCTTGTTTGTGGTAACCGTTTTCTTTCAGAACCGAAGTGGCTTGGCTAGTGGAATCTCTTGATCGTAGATTCACATCTGTTTATGTTGTAGTGGGTTCAAGTAAATGAGGTGTTAAGCTCCGTCTTAGTTGACCAAGTCGAGAGAGAAGGTTGCGATTTTAAGATAGATTGGCGGTAGAGCTTGATTGAAAGAGTTCGTTTGTTCTTGAACACATGGGTCATGATGTTGTTAATAGACGAAGAAGTGCCCCTAAAATGTAATTTTAAAGAAATGTCGCGTTCTGAATATAAAAGAGGTTGATAACCAAGATGTGAGTCACCCGAAATGAGTTCAACATGTCGATGTTTGACAATGCTGTTGAGGTTATCATTTGTTTATCAGCTTCTAGGTTCGATGTGAGTGTTGTTCTAGACGTTGGGAATCAATCTTCTAGGAGTCTTCTATAGAGTTTAGAATTTATGTTAAGAGTGTTAGCTAGGAAAGTTTTGTGGAGAGACCCTAGGGTCGCGTGGCATGCGTGGTCGAAAGGATGGTTGGATCTTCGGCAGTTGCATCTCCTTCCCTTGTTTAAATTTCAAGGACAAAATTTTCTTTAAGGATGAGAGAGTTGTAATGACCCAAATTTTGGAATCCGAGAGTTGGGATGAATCGAAATGTAGCTTGTTTTTGGACCGAGATGTTTGGGCCTCGAGAACCTTATTGGGCTTGCTCTTAGTCGTTTGGGCTTAAGTTGTTGGCTTGGGTTTATATTAGGGTGAAATAGTGGGGGTATTTTAGTAAAAGCATAATTGTATGAGGATTAAGGGACATTTTTACTTAATGGTGCTGTAGAAAAGTGGATTCATGAGGTCACCCTTGTCCTATATCTTCCTACCTTTCACCTTTCACCTTTCATCTCTTGCTTTCAAAAAACCCACACCTAAAGATTTAATCTTTGAGTTCTAGAGTGTAAATCTCGTTTTGGGTAAGGAGGAATGATGGTTCAGCATCAAAGGATCTTTATTTTAAGGTAAGCTTTGCTTAGAATGATGGTGGAAGAGGCTTAGTTGGGGTTTGAAGAGGAAGAACTGTAATTCCCCAAAATTTGCTAAGTTGTTTAGGAGTCATTTAGTACTAAGATAAGGGCTTAAAAGCTAACTTAGTGACTAAAATGACAAAATATAAAAGTTAGAATTTCTTTAATTATGAATTCTAAGAGAGGAATTTCTGAGAATTTGGAGTACCGTGTGATAGAGAGTAAGCAAAATAGGGTACTTGTAAAGTTTGGTTGAAATCCGATGAGAAAAGTATAGGCACCTGATGGAATATTTTTATTGCACAGATTAGTAGTATAGGTTACATGAAGTTAATCTGTATAATTAGATTTCCGGTAATGAATTTATGTGGAAATCTATTTTTGATCGAACAATTAGGGGATAAGTAGATGCTTGATTCGAATAAAAATGCAGTATAAGATATCAAATTTCGATCGAACTGCAAAGTTAAGGGTGCTCAGGGCATAAGATGGGTGACCTATTGAGAAGGTCTCATGTCAGTACTTGAGACTGATAAAAAGGAATCAGTTAGAGTTAATATTATTTGTATGGATATCTGACAAAGGACTGTTAAGAGAATTTTATCCGATAAAGATTTCGGGTAAATTGTCAGTACATTGGATCGAGTCAAAATTTCAAGATTTTGATTTTTAAAAAATTATGGAATATTTTTTTATATCAACAATTTTTATTTATGGAAGTTAGAAATATGAGAATTTCAGGTTTGATCCGGTAGTCCGAAAAAATGGAAAATCGTAGTAAGTGATTATTAGGTAATCGGATCGAATTGGAATTTCAAAGACAGTTCCATAAGCCATGGAAAATTCATAAAATATTATTTTTATAAATATTTTAATATTTCTAGTTGGATTCTAACTAGATTTGGTTCTGCTTTTTCAAGATGGCAAATTAGAAAATAAAATTTAGTTGAAGGGTTATTGGAATTAAGTAATTAAATGAATTTAATATTCATTTAATTAGAAACACTTGGCATAAATAAGAAAAAGATGAACAAAAATTAGTTCATATTCTCTCCTACATTTCGAAACCAAGAGAAAGAAAGGGAAAAAATACACAAAATTTTCCTAGGCAATGTGAAGGCTCCAAAGTTAAAATCAAGGTATGTTGCTTTGGAAAAATGATCTACGCTTAATGATTTTTCTATTGATAGTAATTTTGCATGATAATTTTAAGAATTGTTCATGTTATTAGTGAGAAAGAAAATAGGGTTTCATGTTCTATGTTGAGATTGAAGCTTGATTTAAGTAAATCAAGTGTTGTGGAGTTGAAATCAAGCTTAGATTTAGATTAATTTCATGTTTGAAGATCTAAACCCTAACCCTAGAATTTGAGATTTTATTTAGGGTTTTGAAATTGATAATGAAAATGAAAGATTGATGATATTAGAAGCTTGATTTTGATGTTAGAATGAAAAATCCTCAACTAGTCCTTCAAGTGACCATTTCGGTATACATGAGGAAATTTGGAGAAATATTATGAAAATTATCCTAGTGATGGATTTGAAGAGATTATGAATTTAGAAGCTTGATTATGGCATTAGGACCAAAATAAAGTCCTTGAAAAGTTTAGACACCCAATTTGGCATGTAGGAATAAATTGGGGTTTTAAGTTTAATTTTTGGAAATGAAGAATATATGTTGGAAAAATTATTTTGAGCATATTAGAATGTTGTTTGAATGAAAACAACATTGGGAAGGTTTAGTTACCAATTCGGTCAAAGGCTAAAAGAAAAAGAAAATTTTGAGAAACATTATAAAATGTTGGATTGATTAATTAGTACAAGTTTGTAAACCTTTGTGTGAAATTAGTGACTAAAATGTCACTTTAACAAAGGTTAGTGGATTGAAGAGCATTGAGTAAAAGTTAGTGAAAATGTTAGAATTATGGAGTAATTGTGATTCGAGCTTGAATAAATTGCAAAAAGTTGCAAAATGGTCAATAGGGACCAAAATAGACTTTTCGGCTACTAAGGGAGAAAAAGAGAAAATTTTTGGAATTTTTTATATTTAAATAATATACTAGTATTTTATAGTTAAGCAATGTTAGATTAAAAAGAAATCTAACATGTATATTATTGTATATGTTCGATGGGTAATTTTGCAGCATCTGAGCAAGACAAGGAAATACGAGTTAAAAGATGCAAGGAAAAAGTAGTGGATTAGCTTAGTGAGGCCCAGTATTTTGCATAGCCCAGGTGAGTATTTTATATGCATATATGGCATGCTACAAATATGACAACTTGCGATAAGTCGACCTTGATATTAATGAAAAATGTATGTTGATCAAATTATGCAAATGGCATGAAAATTAAATGGCATATGGGATACATTGATATGGCATGATGATTTATCTAAGATAAATCATATTTTAGATTTTGGGTATGAAATGCCCATTATCGAACTATGGATAATAATATTGATGGATTGGATATTGAATATGGTAATATTATATTGTTATCCCCGAGTACTAGTGTGAAAGTCTTTGGTATAGTTGGATATCCATAGAGTCTTAGCAGCTGCAATCCAGCACTACGGTGCGAACCAGACACTTCGGTGTTGACATTAGACGCTACGGCGTTGTACAGATGCTACGACATTGTAGACACTATGGTGTTGTTTAGACATTACGGTGTCGACTAGCACAAAAAGATGCTATAATGAGGAGCAAAAGGCGTCATCGAGTACTGATAAGTGTTCAAAAGTACTATTTTTCTTACCCTTTTTACTCATATTACTGTTAGACTTAGGCTCATATTAGTTGCATAGTTAGTCATTCATGCATTAATCCATGTTTCCTTCAAACGTTGAACTTGATTACATAACTTGGTGATTTTTGTGGAAATAGATGCTGCTTTGGTGTGTTTTTGTGTGTGTATGTGCAGGATCACTTGCCAAAGCAATGCCGAGCTAGTTGCCAGGGCAGTGCATGAAGGAGACGCCGAGCTAGTTGCCATGGCATTTGTCGACAAAGACCAAAAGCAATATGGATGTCGAAATTCATGACTTTACAAGCCCAAGATGACATGGAGCAAGGCCCAAGCCCAAAGGAATTTGATTGCCATGCAGAGATTAAAGAAGAATTAAATTCCAAGAGGATAGGAGAAGTTCTAATAGGAATAAAATTATAATAAAGAATTATATTCTTTAAAGATAATTTAATTCCAACTCAAACTCCTCCTCAAAGAAGGACTTTGGCCTAGCCCTATAAATACCAAGGAGATTTCGACAAGATGAATAGGGAGAGAAAGAGGGAAATTTCGGCAAGTCCAAGTAGGGCAAGAGGAGAGAATTTTCGACAAGCATCAAGGGCAAGGAGGATTTCGACAAGCCTCTTCCTTCATCTTTGTTCGATTGGGTTCATGCTAGGGATTAATTATCTTGTGTTTCTTTGGAACCTAGCCATGAACTAAATTTACTTGGCTATGGTTATTGTGTTTTGTGGTTGTGAGAAACTATTGGTTTTTGTTTAGGTAATAAGAGTTTGCACTTTTCTATTTCAAGGTTTATTCATTCTTGATTCTTATTATTGTTTCATGAGTGAATTGGGAGAGGATCTCGTGATTTCATCCATTTATCTAATATCGGGAGAGTTAGATTCAAGAAACGAATGAATATGATCTTTATGCAATCCAATGATGGTGAAGATTAATCCGCTTAGGAATAAGTTAAGGATTTCAACGGCTAAGAGGAGCGCAAGATTGGTTGTTGTTCACCCTTGATTCACGCAGGATGTATTATCAAGGTATGCACAAGTAGCTAGAGTTTCGACTTAGGGATAAGAAGAAACCATTGAAGAACGCTCCGCCGAACCTTGAAGTTGCTGCCCGATCGCCCAAGTAGTTGCCCAACTAGTCGCCCAAGCAACCATCAATTAGTTGCCAAGGCAACCTCACAGCAAGTCGCCACGGCAACCGAGTTGCCCATGCACTCTTTACCAAGACAATCCAATCGGCTATCACACCTCAACTCACGATAACCTAGCCTATCTCTCTCAATTGAATTCATCTTTTATTTTATTTTATTGCTTTCTAGATTAGTAATTAGTTAAACTTTGATAATCCTTTACTTGTGTTTTTACTTTTTACAATTGCAAGAGACTAGATTCTTGAAGTGGCACCAATCGTGGAGACGATATCTTTTATACTATAACTTGCGGCGTGTATACTTGCACATTTGCGTAGCACTTATTACGCGCAACAAGTTTTTTGCGCGTTGTCGGGATTGGCAATAGCGACTTTGTTTTTATTTTCTTGCACATTCTTTTTATTTTTCTTGTTTAAAATTCAAAGGGCTAACAAACTTTGGTTTTGCATTGGTATATGACGAGGCGAGACCGACTTCACCAGAATATCCCTTTGATCCGTAAATCGAACGAACCTTACAAAGACTTAGGCGAAGGATAAGAGAAGCAATGGCAAATCAAGACGGCAATATTAATCAAGATGTTCGGCGGGGAGGAGTGATTCTTGCACGAAACAGAGCGATTCGAGACTATCTTGAAGAAGATCTTGATGGACTCACCCCAGGAGTTGTCGCACCCGAAATTGAAGCCGACCACTTTGAGTTGAAACGGTAATGTTTAATATGATCAACACAATAGGTCAATTTGGCGGCTCAAAGAATCGAAGATGCACGACAACATCTGAAATCTTTCCTCGAGATTTGCAACTCGTTCAAGATACACGGAGTCACCCCGATGTCTTACGATTAAGATTATTCCCCTATTCACCGAGGATAGGGCGAAAGCATGGCTAAATAGCATTCTGCCGGATCCATAGCATCTTGGACTGATCTTTGTCGTGATTTCCTTGCTAGATTTAATCCTACAAATTTAATCGATAAGCTTCGTAACGACATTACTTCTTTCGGCAGGCGGATGATGAATCCATGTACGAGGCTTGGGAGCGATATAGAGAACTTCTACACAAATGTCCTCTACACGGATTCCCGGTGTGGACTCAAGTGACAATGTTTTACAACGCCGTGAATACACCAACAAGGATGATGCTAGATGCCTCGGCAAATGGCATACTCTTAGATAAGTCGCCGGAGGAAGCAATGCAAATTTTAAACAGGCTGGCCAAGAATGACTATCAATTCCCATCTACTAGAAGAGGAGGAGTTAGACGCCAAGCCACAATACATGAACTAGGATCATCGATTCAATTTCGCACACAATTGGCCGCTTTAACCAAGATGGTCCGAACATGCAAAAACCAAACAACACACATGAAGTCAAAGTAATGGATTCTTTGTGTGAGTTATGTGGTGATAACCATAATTCTTCTGAATGTATGCAGAATCCGGAATCTAGCTTCTATGTGGGGAATTACAATCGGGGCAACAACATGATGTCAAATACATACAATCCAGCTTGGAAGAAGCACCGAATTTTTCATGGAGTAATCCCAACAATGCTCTAAACCGAACAATCAGAATGCACAAGCATCGGATTTCCAGCAGAATATGCCACAGCAAATGATGCCGCAAAGCAACAACCGACAACATCTAGTTCTTTGGAAAATTCTCTAAATGCTTTTATGATGAAAAACTGAATCTTATATGGCTGAGAATAGTAATTTCAAAAAGAATCGATGCTTTTATTAACAGGACCGAGATGAGATTGCAAAACCAAGAGGCGGCAATCAAATCATTGGAAAATCAAGTCGGACAGTTTGCTCAAAATCGAACACACTAGACCACAAGGAGGTTTACCTAGCGATACTGAAGTCGCAAGAGGAACCGCCATGAGCAATGTAAGGCAATCACCACCGAAGTGGCCAACAACTTAGAGAGGTTCAAACCCGCTCGTCAAACAAAACTCCACAAAAAGATCAAGACGAACCTAGCGGCAAAGTCTCGGATCTTTGAACCAGAATTGCTGCGGCAACCGGTGACGCCTCGGCAACTTGCGATAAGCACGCCTCGGCAACCCTGGGTTGGTAACGATCGGCAACTCCGGATGTCCCTGTAATGCCGTCAATCAGGTTTCAAACCAATGAAAGGATAGAAGATATCCGACTTCCACCACCATTCCCACAAAGATTGAAGCGACAAAAGCAAGAATACCAATTCAAGAAGTTTCTTGATATCTTAAAGCAAGTCCACATCAACTTGCCATTGGTGGAAGCAATTGAACAAATGCCAAACTATGCCAAGTTTCTTAAAGACATTGTGTCCAAGAGAACAAGGCTAGGAGAGTTTGAAACAGATTTCTTGATGACAGGAGGGATGCATGGCAATGTTGCACAATCGCATGCCGCCCAAGTTGAAGGATCCCGGAAGTTTCACAATACCTGTTCTATTGGAAATCACTATGTCGGGAAAGCACTATGCGACCTAGGGGCTAGCATAAACTTGATGCCTAAATCGTTTTCGAAACTAGGAATCGGGAAGGCAAGACCTACAATGATTATCTTTGCAGCTAGCCGACAGATCCTATGTGCATCCGAGGGAAAAATCGAGGACATCTTGGTAAAAGTTGATAAATTCATTTTTCCGCTGACTTTATTGTTTTGGATTGTGAAACAGATGAGCATGCCCCTATCATTCTCGGGAGACCATTCCTAGCGGCAGGGAGAACCTTGATCGGCGTTGAAAAGGGAGAACTCACAATGAGGGTGAATGACCAGCAGGTAAAACTAAATGTATTCCAAACACTAAGGCATGCCGATGATCCGTAAGAATGCCAACTACTTCATGCCACGGCAGAGTTTAACCGATGAGGAATTTAGTTGCCTCGGCAACTACATTGCTGATCAAGAGGAACCCGAGGAGAATGAAGAGCGGTCGATGAGGAACAACCAGAAGAGGTAAATTGGCTAGTAAATCGACCAGGTACATACTTTGAACCCTTTGGACTACTCAGGTAAGGAAGGTAAGATCGAAAAACCCTCTATCGAAAATCCACCAATTCTTGAGTTGAAACAATTGCGGATCAACTAAAATATGTATACTTAGGGATCGATAATACATTACCCGTAATTATTTCCTCTAAGTTACAGCTGAGCGAGAAAAGAAGCTAATCAACATGTTGAAGCTACATAAAAGGCAATAGGGTGGACAATTGCCGACTTGAAGGGAATTAGCCGGCGGTGTGCATGCACAAGATCTTGTTGGAAGATGATCACAAACCTTCAATTGAGGCCCAGAGGAGACTGAATCATGCCATGAAAGGGGTTGTAATGAAAGAAATCATCAAGTGGCTTGACGCGGCATTATATACCCTATCTCCGATAGTACGTGGGTAAGTCCATTTACAATACAATGTGTGCGAAAAGGGAGGTATAACAAAGTGGTGAGTAATGAAAATAATGAACTTATCCCAACCAGATGTGACGGTTGGAGGGTTTGTATGGACTATCGAAAGCTAAACAAAGCCACTAGGAAAGATCACTTCCCATTACCCTTTATTGATCAAATGCTTGACCGTCTTGCGGGTAAACCCTTTTCTTGTTTTCTTGATGGTTATTCAGGTTACAATCAGATTGCCATAGCACTGTAAGATCAAGAAAAGACAACCTTCACATGCCCCTACGGTACTTATGCCTTCCGAAGGATGCCGTTCGATTGTGTAACGCCCCCGGCAACCTTCCAAAGATGCATGATGGCGCTCTTTTCAGACATGGTCGAAGACTTCCTTGAGATCTTCATGGATGATTTTTCGGTTTTTGGTAATGACTTCGGACGGCTGTCTCGGCAATTTAGAGAGGGTGTTGGCAAGATGCGAAGAAACGGATTTAGTCCTCAATTGGGAGAAATGCCACTTTATGGTAGATGAAGGAATAGTGCTCGGCCATAAGATTTCATCCAAGGGAATTGAAGTAGACAAAGCCAAGGTGGACGTGATCGAGAGATTACCCCACCAAATTCGGTTAAAAGAATTGAAGTTTTTCGGACATGCAGGTTTTTACGGGAGGTTCATTCATAACTTTTCTAAAATCACTAAACTTTGTGTAATCTGCTTGAACAGGATAAAGTCTTCGATTTTGATGATTCTTGCACTCAAGCATTTGAAACCCTAAAGAAAAAGCTTGCCTCGGCACCCATTGTTGTTCCACCAGTTTGACGCTACCTTTTGAGCTCATGTGTGATGCAAGTGATTTCGCGGTAGGAGCAGTCCTAGGCCAACGCACAGGTAAGACATTCCATGTGATATACTACGCTAGTAAAACTCTTAACGATGCTCAAGTGAATTACACAACAACGGAGAAAGAGTTACTAGTCTGTAGTTTTTCGCATTTGACAAGTTCCGATCCTATTTAATTGGTACAAAGGTAATTGTTCATACGGACCATTCGGCAATCAAATACTTATTTGCTAAAAAGGATGCTAAACCTCGTTTGATTCGTTGGATATTACTTTTACAAGAATTTGATATTGAAATTAAGGACAGGAAAGGAACAGAAAATCAAGTGGCCGATCACTTATCACGTTTGGAACGCAATAGGGAGGAGGACGCGGATCTAGAGATATGTGATGCATTCCCGGATGAACAAATTCTAATCGCCTCGGAAACCTTTGACGCCTCGGCAGCCCATGACGCCTCGGAAACCATGGAAAGCACACGCCTCGGCAACTCTTGACGCCGCGGCAGACTTTGACGAGCACGCCAAAGCAATTTTGGGAGCAGACACTACGACAAAGACATGCCCGGCAATACCTTGGTACGCAGATTTAGTTAACTTCCTTGTTTGTGGTATTTTTCCGTATGGCATTACTCACCAAGGGAAGAAGCGGTTCCGCCATAATGCTAAGCATTACTTTTGGGACGAGCCTCTTTTGTTTAAACAATGTGCAGATCAGGTTATACGCCGATGTGTCCTCAAGAAGAGCAACAGAATGTACTCCGACAATGCCATTCTTCACCCTATGGAGGACATTTTGGAGGAACTCGTATCATGCCAAAGTCTTGCAATCCGGGTTGTATTGGCCAACATTGTACAAAGATGCCCAAGACTTTTACAAGCAATGTGATCGTTCGTTTTAAGACGGGCAATATCTCTATGCGACATGAGATGCCACTCGAACATCATCGAGGTGGAACTGTTCGATGTATGGGGATCGATTTTATGGGACCTTTCCCATCTTCATTCGCAACCTCTACATCTTACTCGCCGTCGACTATGTGTCTAAATGGGTAGAGGCAGCTGCAGTTCCCAACGACGATTCCAAGACCGTGCAACGATTCCTGAGAAAAACATATTTACGGTTTGGGATGCCGAGAGCAATTATCAGCGACGGGGCAAGCATTTTGACAACAGACTAATTGCCAAGATGTTGCAACGCTCGCATATCACACAAGATCGCCACGGCATATCACCCACAAACCAACGGGCAAGCAGAAATTTCCAACCGGGAGTTGAAGGGAATACTCGAGAAAGTTGTAAATCCCTCAAGGAAGGATTGGTCATTAAGACTAGATGACGCACTTTGGGCATATCGCACTGCATTCAAAACACCATTAGGTATGTCCCCCTTCCGGCTTGTCTATGGTAAAACATGTCATCTACCGGTGGAAATCGAGCACAAGGCGTACTAGGCAATCAAGACCGTGAATATGGATTGGGAAAGTGCCGGACAAAAGCGCTTGATGGATCTCAATGAGATAGAAGAATTTCGTGCACTCGCCTATAACAATGCACGAATATACAAGGAGAAAACAAAGCGATGGCATGACAAGAAACTATTGCCACGGCAATTCACGCCAGGGCAACTAGTTCTCCTATTCAATTCTCGGCTAAAACTTTTCCCGGAAAAGCTGAAATCAAGATGGTCGGGACCATTTGAAGTCGTCAAACCATTCTCCCATGGTCTTTGTGATAATCAAGTCCATCTCGACAACCATGAATTCAAAGTTAATGGACAAAGATTGAAGCACTACAATGGTGCCCATGTGGAACGTAACAAGGAAGTGGTCAACTTAGGAGATGCATGAGCATGCTCTCCTCTCAAGATTTCCTTTTTTTTTTCTTTTTATTTTTATTTTTAATTTTAGGAGATATTTTATTTTTTCTTCATTATCTTTAGTTTTCAGGTTTTCTTTATTTTCTTTTTCACAACAAGACTCACAACTACTATGCTAAGGAAATTTATGCCAAGATCATTGCCCCGGCAACCAATGAAGAAGATGCCGCGACAACTTACTTCATGCATGCACAAGCTGATGCCACGGCAACCAACCCTGAAGATGCCACGGCAACCAAAGTGAAGACATCCCGGCAACAAGAAAACAACCATTGCATTCAAGCAAGAAAATCAAGACGCCAACTAGAAGGAAACTAATCATCTACGATGACGAACTCTCAAGTAAGTCCTCGTATGCATTTTATTTTTATTTTTCGTTATTTTTATGCATGCATTGAGGACAATGCCTCACTCGAGTTTGGGGGATTGTTATTAGTAATTACCATGTTTAGTTACATTAATCTTAAGCATTACATTTAGGATACATAAATTGCTTGCCATGCCTTTAATTGGAACAAGAATTGCTTAGATTTGATGAATATTCAATGATGACTTTACCAATGCACTTAATTGATAGAATTTTTATTCTAGGATAACCATGAAAAACTTAGAATTTTACTATGATGCTAAATTTGATGAAACACTGTTGTGGTTTGATTGATTTAAGGAGTTCTAGTAAACTTAGGTTGATAATTAACTAATTGGGGATTAGAATAAAATTGGATGAATGCTAGAGGTGCCCGAAATTGGCTCTAGCATGTGCTAAAAATTGATCACTAGAGGTGCCCAAACTGGCTCTAGGAGGCGTTAAAATTTTTTCGGTTAACTAGAGGTGCCCAAACCGGCTCTAGTCGATTAAATTAACTTAAGAAAACTAAAAATAAAACACTAGAGGTGCCCAAATTGGCTCTAGTTAAAACATGTTAAAAAGAACCCATCAAGTAATTTGAAAACCTATTGTTTGCATAGAATCCGAAAAATCAACTTGCACACAACTCCGCACACACTCACAAGCATTATAGTTTGATTCCGAGTAATTCCTCAGTTTACGAAAAATAAAAAGCCAATCATACTTTGTGCCCCGGTTGAGAAGAATTGAAATCAAGTTCAAAGCTAAGTTTGTGAAAATTTGAAGTCTTGGCAGGTAATTATGAGTTTGCATTGCTTGAGGACAAGCAATAGTTCGAGTTTGGGGGTGTGATAAGTGTTCAAAAGTACTATTTTTCTTACCCTTTTTACTCATATTCTTTGTTAGACTTAGGCTCATATTAGTTGCATAGTTAGTCATTCATGCATTAATCCATGTTTCCTTCAAACGTTGAACTTGATTACATAACTTGGTGATTTTTGTGGAAATAGATGCTGCTTTGGTGTGTTTTTGTGTGTGTATGTGCAGGATCACTTGCCAAAGCAATGCCGAGCTAGTTGCCGCAGGCGGTGCATGAAGGAGAGACGCTGAGCTAGTTGCCATGGCATTTGTCGACAAAGACCAAAAGCAATATGGATGTCGAAATTCATGACTTTACAAGCCCAAGATGACATGGAGCAAGGCCCAAGCCCAAAGGAATTTGATTGCCATGCAGAGATTAAAGAAGAATTAAATTCCAAGAGGATAGGAGAAGTTCTAATAGGAATAAAATTATAATAAAGAATTATATTCTTTAAAGATAATTTAATTCCAACTCAAACTCCTCCTCAAAGAAGGACTTTGGCCTAGCCCTATAAATACCAAGGAGATTTCGACAAGATGAATAGGGAGAGAAAGAGGGAAATTTTTGGCAAGTCCAAGTAGGGCAAGAGGAGAGAATTTTCGACAAGCATCAAGGGCAAGGAGGATTTCGACAAGCCTCTTCCTTCATCTTTGTTCGATTGGGTTCATGCTAGGGATTAATTATCTTGTGTTTCTTTGGAACCTAGCCATGAACTAAATTTACTTGGCTATGGTTATTGTGTTTTGTGGTTGTGAGAAACTATTGGTTTTTGTTTAGGTAATAAGAGTTTGCACTTTTCTATTTCAAGGTTTATTCATTCTTGATTCTTATTATTGTTTGCGAGTGAATTGGGAGAGGATCTCGTGATTTCATCCATTTATCTAATATCGGGAGAGTTAGATTCAAGAAACGAATGAATATGATCTTTATGCAATCCAATGATGGTGAAGATTAATCCGGCTTAGGAATAAGTTAAGGATTTCAACGGCTAAGAGGAGCGCAAGATTGGTTGTTGTTCACCCTTGATTCACGCAGGATGTATTATCAAGGCATGCACAAGTAGCTAGAGTTTCGACTTAGGGATAAGAAGAAACCATTGAAGAACGCTCCGCCGAACCTTGAAGTTGCTGCCCAGTCGCCCAAGTAGTTGCCCAACTAGTCGCCCAAGCAACCATCAATTAGTTGCCAAGGCAACCCCGTTGTGCAAGTCGCCACGGCAACTGAGTTGCCCATGCACTCTTTTACCAAGACAATCCAATCGGCTATCACACCTCAACTCACGATAACCTAGCCTATCTCTCTCAATTGAATTCATCTTTTATTTTATTTTATTGCTTTCTAGATTAGTAATTAGTTAAACTTCGATAATCCTTTACTTGTGTTTTTACTTTTTACAGTGCAAGAGACTAGATTCTTGAAGTGGCACCAATCCCTGTGGAGACGATATCTTTTATACTATAACTTGCGACGTGTATACTTGCACATTTGCGTAGCACTTATTACGCGCAACTAGTACGTACTCATCCTAGTCGCTTCGGCGATGCAAACTTTACGGCGTCGTAGACACTACGTTGTCGTGATGACTCGTATACCATAGGTTCACATAAAATTGTACTTTGGGCTGTAATTCATGAAATGCTTTTATGCAAGTAGATAGGTCATTAAGTCTATCGTATTTATTACAGATAAAGTAAGAATGATATTATGACTTTGAATATTTATATATACAAACAACCATGATTCATTGAAATAAGTTAGTTTCTCATTTACTATGATAAATAATGAAATGTTTAACCTGCATAAGGAATCACTTGTCATTTTGCAGGGATTGTGATATTTATGTTAATTGTGTATGTTATTAAATTTATGTCTCACTAAGTTATACTTAGCGTGTGTTTCGTAATACACGTAGGTCGATCGGGCTAGTAGTATCGAAGAATGAGCTGCACTTTTGGAAATTGAAACATTACTTATAAGCAATAATATGTACACTTACATCCTAGTCTAGTGGGCATATACTCGTATTTTAAATTTGCAGTTGTTTTGTATTACTAAACTTATAAGTTAGTTTATTTATTTTAAATGGGCTTGTAACCTAAGTATTATGGATGAATCATTACCTGTTGTCCCCAGTTGTTAATGAGAGACCTATTAGAGAACATTCGGCACCAACCATTGACAACTTGATGCCAAGACTTGTTGGCACAGAGGTAAACGCTGTCAATTTTGAACTTAAGCCGGTAATGATTCAAACTCTTTTGAATATAGGTCAGTTTGATGGAGCACTCACTGGAGATCCGAGGCAACATCTAAAATAGTTCATGGAGATTTGCCAGCTATTCCAACAAAATGGAGTACCTAAAGATACCGTGAAGCTGAAGTTGTTTACTTTTTCTTTGAGAGACAGAGCTAAGGCATGGCTTAATTCCTTGACACCTGGCTCAGTTACTTCATAGGCAAACTTATGCCAAAAGTTTTTGACAAGATTCCAGCAACATTCACTGCCAAGCTGCGGAGTGAGATCATTACATTCAGGCAAGCTGAGGATGAGACCTTATATGATGCTTGGGAAAGATTCATAGACTTGTTGAGGAGGTGTCCTATGCATGGATTCCCGAATTGTATTTAGATTCGAACCTTTTACAATGGATTGAATGCATAAATGAGGATTGTTGTTGATGCTTCAACAGTTGGTTCATTGCTTGACAAGACATATATTGAGGCTGATGACATTTTAGAGATGATTGCAATCAATGATTTTGAATATCCTGTTGCGAGACTTGGGACCGAAACTAAAACCAATAGGAAGTTTCAGGTTGATGAACTAACGTCCATTCATGTCGAGATTTCCAACCTTACTAGCATGGTAAGAACGTTGCAAAAGAACAACGAGTCCCAAGAAGTTAAAGCGTTAGACCCATTTTGTACAATCTGTGGAGAGAATCATCATATGGATGAATGCCCTACCAACCCTGAATCGGTAAACTTTGTTGGCAATGTTAATCGTTACTATAATCCTAACTCCAATACTTATAATGCAGGTTAGAGATAACACCATAGTTTAGCATAAGGAAATCAAGGAGGTAACCAGTTCAATGCCCAGCGCCAGAATACTCAGAGGTAGAATAACACTACCATGACAGCATTCTATCAGAATGCATTGCCACAAAAAGCCCAAAACAATTTTCAGCAAGAGCAGAGACTCAACCAATGAGGCACTCTCACAGAGTACATGGAAAGGAATGATGCCACAATCTAGAGTTTGGCGGCATCAATGAGAAACTTGGAAGTCCAGTTTGGGCAGATTGCCAGTGCACTCAGCGATCGACCCCATGGAGCATTACCAAGTGACACAGAATATGCTCGGCACAAAGACTATGAGCAGTGCAAAGCTATAACTCTTCGGAGTGGTAAGCAGTGCGGAATGGAGAAGGTTGCTAAGCAGCCAATAAATTGCCAAGAAGAGAAGCATGTGCCAGCAGATGATCCTAGGGAAGAAGAGAAAGAGGAAACAAAAATAGATGATGCCAGAATCGATACCAGACAGCATGCCGATGCCAGAACCGATGCCAAACATACCTTTGCCAGCATTGATGCCAAACTATGTTAAATTTATTAAGGGCATTCTGTCCAAAAGGAGAAAGTTGGGAGACTTTGAAATGGTAGCTATGACTGAAGGATGCAATGCTATGATCCTAAACTGGTTGCCACCAAAGTTGAAAGATCCGGGAAGTTTCACTATTCCTTGCACCATTGGCAACAAATTCATGGGCAAGGCACTGTGTGACCTAGGAGTCAGCATCAACTTAATACCAATGTCAGTCTTACGGAAGCTTGGCATAGAAGCAAGACCTACCACGGTGACACTTCAGCTGGCAGACCGATCCTATGCACATCCCAAGGGTAAGATTGAGGATGTGTTGGTAAAGGTAGACAAATTTATTTTTCCAGCTGATTTTATCATTTTGGATTATGAGGCTGATATTAACGTCCTGATTATTTTGGGTAGACCTTTTCTTGCCACGGGTAGGGCTCTAATTGACGTTCATAAAGGGGAATTAACAATGCGCATGAATAATCAACATGTTACATTTAATGTGTTTCAAGCTTTGAAATATGCAGATGAACTTGATGAGTGCCAAGCAGAGGAGATGATGGAGTCCATTTACACTTTGGACACGGCACAATTATGCTAGGAAACAAATTTTGATGCCAGCAGTTTAGATGGCATAATTGATCTGTTTGAGGAACCAGAATAACTAGTTTTGGAGGCTGAAGAGGCGAGTTATTTTGAGCCGTTACAGTTGGCTGGCAGAGAAATCAAGGCACATAAACCATCAATTGAGGAGCCACCAGCATTGGAACTGAAACCACTGCCAGATCACTTGAAGTATGCTTATTTAGGTGAACACTCAACTCTGCCAATGATCATTGCCATTGGTCTCACTAATGATCAGGAGGAAAGATTGTTGGCAATATTAAGTGACTATAAGTAGGCATTAGGGTGGACTTTGGCAGACATCAGAGGTATTAGCCCAACCATTTGCATGCATAAAATTATCTTAGAGGAGTACCATGGTAAGACCACTGAAGGCCAAAGAAGGCTAAACCCAAGCATGAAAGAGGTAGTGAAAAAAAGATCATAAAATGGCATGATACCAGGATTATATTCCCATTTTCGATAGCTCTTGGGTTAGCCTGGTGCAATGCGTGCCAAAGAAGGGTGGCATGACCGTGGTACAAAATAGTGAAGCTGAGTTAATCCCCTCTAGAACTATCATAGGATGGAGAGTGTGCATGGACTATAGGAGGCTGAACAATGCCACGAGGAATGATCACTTCCCACTACCATTCATTGATTAGATGCTAGACAAGTTGGCAGGTAAAGCCTTCTATTGTTTTTGGGATGATTATTCAAGTTATAATCAGATTTCTATCGCCCTTGATGATCAAGAGAAGACTACGATCACATGCCCATATGGGACATTTATGTTTAGAAAGATGTCATTCGGCCTATGTAATACACCGATAATGTTTCAACGTTGCATAATTTCCATCTCTTCCGATATAATCGAGCACAACATGGAAGTATTCATGGATGATTTATCAGTTTTTGGTAAAACATTTGAGGAATATCTTCAGAGTTTAGAGCAAGTCTTGGAGAGCTGCATAGAGACAAACCTAGTGTTGAACTGGGAAAAATGCCACTTTATGGTGAATGAGGGCATTGTTCTTGGGCACAAGGTAACTGAGAGAGGGTTAGAAGTGGATCAAGCAAAAGTTGAGGTAATTAAGCAGCTACCACCTCCAACAAGTGTCAAAGTTATAAGGAGCTTTTTAGGATTTATCGGCATTTTATTAAAGATTTTTCAAAAATTGCCAAACCTTTATGCTTGTTGTTAGAACATAATGCCATTTTTGCATTTAACGATTCTTGTTTGAGAGCATTTCAGGAGCTTAAAGAGAAGCTGATCAATGCCCCTATTATGGCACCGGACTGGAATGAGCCCTTCGAGCTCATGTGTAATGCCAGCGACTATGTCGTTGGAGCAGTCTTGGGACAAAGGAGTGGCAAGGTTTTCCAAGCCATCTACTATGCTAGCTGAACATTAAACGAAGCACAACTGAATTACTCTACGACCAAAAAAGAATTTCTTGCGGTTGTATTTACTTTTGACAAATTTAGATCTTATTTAATTGGTAACAAAGTTTTGGTTTTTACATATCATTCGGCATTGAAGTATCTTTTGGCAAAGAAGGATGCCAAGCCCAGACTAATCCGGTGGACACTCCTACTTCAAGAATTTAACCTTGAGATCCGAGACAAAAAGGGTAGTGAAAACCTAGTAGCTGACTATCTCACGTTTAGAACATCATCTTGAAGATGGTAAGACCAATTTTATAAGAAATGAATTTCCTGACGAGTATTTGCTTGCAGTTCATGCCATGCCATGGTATGCTGACATAGTCAACTACTTGGTAAGTAACGTTCTGCCACCAAACTTGGCATACAATGCCAAGAAAAGGTTCTTGTGGGAAGTCAGTTAATACTATTGGGATGAGCCAATATTGTTCAAATAGTGTGCCAATCAAGTGATCCGTCGGTGTGTGCCTGAGGATGAACAGCATAACATGATGCATCTATGCCATGCCGCACCATATGGAGGTCACTTTTTTGGAGTAAAGACTGCTGCAAGGTACTACAGTCAGGATTCTTTTGGCCTACACTATATAAGGATGCCCACGAGTATGCCAAGGTATGTGATCGATGCCAGCGGACAAGAAACATCTCTGGCAGACACCAACTACTGCTCCAAAACATTATGCATGTGGATTTATTTGATGTATGGGGGATAAACTTTATGGGCCCTTTTCCACCCTCATTTGGTAATGTATACATTCTTGTGGTTGTTGACTACGTATCTAAGTGGGTAGAAGTTGTGGCTCTGCCAACAAACGATGCCAAGGCTATTGCCAAGTTTATGCACAAACACATTTTTACTAGATTTGGTATCCCTAGAGTGATTATTCATGATGAGGGCACCCATTTTAAATGTAATCTAATCTTTAAAGCTTTGTGCAGGTATGGTATACAGCAGAGAATTTCCATGGCATATCATCCACAATTGAATGGGCAAGCCGAGATTTCAAATAAGGAGATTAAAAACATTCTAGAGAAGACTATTAATCCATCAAGGAAAGACTGGTCCTTGAGGCTAGACGGGTCCTTGTGGGCTTACAGGACCGCATTTAAAACTCCTTTGGGTACGTCACCATTTAGACTTATTTTCGGAAAACCATGCGATCTGCCAGTGGAGCTTGAGCATAAAGCCTACTAGGCCATCAGAACGCTTGGCATGGCATGGTATGGAGAGCTGCTGGAGAAAAGAGGTTACTAGACCTAAATTAGTTGGAGGAATTCAGAATACAAGTCTATGAGAATGCCAGGATCTACAAAGAAAAAGCAAAACGTTGGCATGACAGTAGGATAATGCCAAGACAGTTTGAGGTAGGCCAACGTGTTTTGTTATTCAACTCACGACTTAAGTTGTTTCCAGGGAAACTCAGATCAAGATGGACGAGCCCTTATTAAGTTGTGAAGCCCTATGCTCATGGAGCTGTGGACATCAAGAACTTGAACATGGGCGAAACCTTTAAAGTGAATGGCCAACGTTTGAAGCACTACATGGAATGTGATTAGAACAATGCCAAAGAGGTGATCCTCTTGGCAGAGGTAACATGAAAACACCATCAGGTTTGAACTTTTGTAAACATTAGGTTAGTGTTTTTCTTTGTTTTTTAGGTTTTTAGGTTTTTAATTGTTTTTCATTCTTTTTAAGTTTCATGTTTTTATTCCTTTAATATGTTGAAAGGTTTCTTTTGAGTTATGCAGATTCATTATGCTAGGAACACTGCCAGGATCACTGGCAGGGGCTAACGCTTCAATAGAAAAATCTGGCAGACGCAGTGCCAGAGTAGCTTGCCATACAGCGGTGCAAAAGATAGAAGAAAGAGAAAAAAATCATAGTTTTATCGGCCCGGTAAAATGAGAGAGTGGTTTTTATTAACTTTAAACCCTAGTCGCCCAAATCTTGGTTGAAATTTAAAATTTCAAATCAATTACCTTATCACTCCAATCCTTACCCTATCTTATCACCTATCACCTTATCATTCCATCTCTTTTGAATTAATTCTTTTTATTCCCCATCATTATCCCTAATTACTACTCCCATTAAAACACGCAACCAACCCAAAACCTTTCACTTTCTCACCATTGCCGGTTAAAGAAACCAAACATCTTTCTCACTTTTTACTTCCTTTTCGATAAGAAAGAACAAACCCAAATCGTTCTTTGTCTTCATCTTTTAGCATCGTTTCAAGTTCCTTCAACAAATTTCAATGGCTTCATCTTCTACTCCCTTTAAGCGATTCTTCAATGAGGAGATCGAGAAAAAGTTTGAATCTAACTTTGCCTCGAGGAGTTTTTGCTATGAGAAGCACTTCGACCTCAAAATCGAGACGACAATGGCTTCCCTCCAGAAGTCATGTCTATGATTAACTTGCACAAATGGACTCAGTTCTACTAGCAAAGGGGGGAGCTTTATGCCACAATAGTCCAAGAATTCTCTGCACACCTTGTGACCAAGGATTCACCATTCTTGATGATTAGAGGTAAATGTGTTCATTTCGATGAAGGGTATATCAATAATATGTTTAAGTTAGATGGTGCAGAAGATGAGTATTTTGAGTATGCGGATTCAATGAACGCTGCCAAGAGAAAAAGACTGCTGGCAGATCTATGTGAGCCTGACACGATATGGACAGTGCATCCAAAGAACACCGTACGGTGAAGAGGCTGGCATTGAAACCCTAATAGAGAGGATGTAATCACTTCTTCAAGGCCAATATGATACCCATATCTCATAACGAGACTATGTCGGAAGAGAGGATGATTTTTTTGCACTCTATTGTTATAGGGCGTAAGATCAATGTTGGCAAGCTTATTATTGAGGAAACCTACAAGTGCGCAGCGAAAGGTACTGGCAGCTTGTTTTTCCCTTTGTTTATTTCTAACGTATGTATGCTCCATGATGTGCCAAGGCTGGATACGGATAATGGGAAAATGATCAAAGGAACAACGATTACTGCGGCTATATTGAGGAATCTAGTTGCTGTCAAGCCCAAGGACAAGGGAAAGGCAAGGACACCCACGCCAAAGCCCAAGGAGTCAAGGCTGCGCCAGCAACCATGCCAGAAACTATGCCAGATAGCTCAATGGCGATGTTGTCCCAAATTTACCAACGCCAGGAGATTATTCTCCTAAAGTCGAAAAAGGCTAAGGATCTCAATGTCAAGATGCGACACTACATCCACGCCAGGGATGTTGTGCTCTGGGAGGCTCTTACAAAATTATCAACTGATTTTGTGCCAGAGTTTCCAAACTTCCTTACTGAGCTCTCTGTCAACGACAATGTCATGCCAGCTAGTCTAGTTCATACCTCGTTTGATGCCACAGTCCCGTTGTCTCCAGTGGAAGTCGAGTCTGCCAGTTCTGATTCCTCATCTGAATTAAAGAAAACCAAAGCCAAGTCGCCAGTAACACATGCTATCTATACGCCATCTGATGCTACCGATGCACCTGCTGCATCGGAGCCTGCCAAGGAAAATGAAGAAGTTGGAGCCTCCACTGCCGCTTCAAAACCGAGCCTGAAAAAAGAAGAAGCACATAGCCCCTGATTGTGGGCCATATGTGAGAAGAAAGACCCGGTCCACATGACAAATAGTCTCCGAAGGGAAGTCTTCTTCTTTCTAAACTTCTTTACATTTCATTTCATTCCATTGCATTTACATGATCATGCATTTTTATTTTTGCTATTTTTCTTGTATATATCTGTTGTTTCATGCATTGAGGATAATGCACACTTAGGTTTGGGGGTGTGCATTTCTTCACATTTATGCCATGCATTTCATGTTTGATTTCTGTTGCCATGCCATCTAGTTCATTTAGAGTAGATGCATACCGAACCGCCAAAAAAAGAAAAGAAAATTTTGCCTCAGTTTAATTTTGAAAATGTTAACAATTGTTAGGCAAGCTTAATTTGATCTAGGTGTCTGTCCAATGACGAAACTTTAATCTTTAGTTGTCATGTCATGCCAGCAGAGTAGTGTGCCAGGTTAGCTTGGCAATTGATCTCTAGTTTAGGGAACTGAAAAGTCACTTAACACGTAGTATGTATCTAGTTCCTTAGAAAAATTAGACTTTTTGAAACTATGCTCAGATATGAAAAAAAATTGATGCCAGGGTAAAAAGGAATAAATAAGGCAGCAATGTTCTGCCAAGGCAAGAAAAAAATTGAACTCTCCTCTACTTAGGGATAACAGGTTACTTGGGGCTTCATGGTTTGCTCCTTTTTAGTTCTCAAGTCCAAATCCTTAGAGTATGAGTTAAAGAGAAAGCCTAGTGATATCTAGATTAAGGTGGAGATTCGTGGTATGTTCCCTCTTATCTCTAACGCTAAATAGTATCATGAAGCAAGCTTAAATTAATGGCAAAAAAATCGTTAGCAAGAAAAAAATGAGGAAGAATATGAGTTTGGATAGTAAAAATTGTCTAAGGGAGTGAAAGGAAACTTGATGCATATTGCCTACACTCATGCACTCTTCATGAAATTTGACTAGAGTTATATTGTTGCACTTGAATTACTATCTGCTTGGCATAATTGCATTGAGATACTGTGGACAAAAATAGAGCCAAATTATGCTTGCCAGCACGTGTTGGCATTCAACCAAAATTTTGTCGAGGTAACATTTTCACAGTTTTTGTTTTTATTTTGATTGCATTACTTGAGGAAAAGCAATGAGTTAGGTTTTGGGGTGTGTTACCTCTCTAAAAGTACTATTTTTAATGTCAATCTTACAATGCTTTTGCTTGTTTTTAGGTACATTTAGTTGCATTAGGATGTTAGAATCATGCATTTGCATAAGGAGTTTAGAGTTTTGTCTATGCCAGTGTGAAGGGTTGTTTTGTTGGCAATTTTGCAGGTTTGGCATAGGATTTGGCCCAGAAAAGCAACACAGGAAGGAGCGCCATGGAGAATATCGAGTGATGTTGGCACAGATGGACCAGACAATGCCAAGCATCGGTTCGAAGAGAAATGAACTTGATGCCACGCCAAGAAGCTGTTGGACCCCAAAAAAATATGAAATGATCATGCTCCGAAAAGATATCAATTGGATCAATCTCCAAAAAAATAGCAGATAAGGTGGTGCCAAGACTTGTTGGCAGATTCATGCCAAGCTTAAACGCCAAGGCAGCATCGGCAGTATGACGTCAGCCCTAGCCTGATCAGCTCTCATTCAAATTTGGATAAGATGATAATCTTTTATCCCATGGGCATTTGAAATTCAAAATTCAAATGAGGAGCTCATCCTATCCATTCCCCGCATGCCTATTTAAACACCAACCAAGCTAGACTTTGGGAGAGTGAAGAGTTGGTGTGTGACGATTGACAACCGGCTGCACCTGGGAAGGGTGGTTCAACCAGCTTGGCCGAGAAGCCTGGAACTTGAAGGGCTGCATCGAGAGACCCCTTCTAGCCCATTCTCTCTTTCAAGCTATTTTATTTTGTTTTCAATAATGATGTACTTGGGAAATGTTTGTGGTTTTTTGGTTAAGTCCCTCACCATGAACTAATTTCATAGTTGGTGGGGGATGTTTGCGTTGAACGCTATTTTTATGTTTTAGTTTTTAATAATAAATATGCCTTGGCAATGTTTTCACTATTCGATATACTTTAATATTTCCTAAATACTATGCCAAGCGAGAGCTGGCACTGTTGGCCTATTGCTCTTCAATATCTTAACAGACTTGGGGTAGCAATGATCAAGTTGTTGAATACTAAGGAGAGAAGCTTCGAGAGAAGTCGTTCAAGTAGATGAACTTACTTCGGGAGTGAAATCTACCCCTTAGGAGTATAGATTGGATCTTAATCAAATTTGTTTATTTAAAAGCATGCACTATAGAGATATAGGGGGTTTTACATGATCAATTTAGGGCAATGGCCATAGAGAGAGGCTTTGCTAATTTTGAATCTGCTTGGCAAACAATGCCAAGACAGGTTGTTATTAAAATGCTGGTACGACATGAATAGCGAGAAAACCATGCATTCCCTGCCAATGCTAATCATTCATTAAAACAACTTCCTTGCCAACGTCTTTACTTTATTTTCATTCATTTACTTTTTAATTGCTTGAAAAACCAATTTCAAATCAAATCAACTTTTTTCTTAAGGCAAGTAACAATCAAGGCAATTGAATTCCAAGTCAATCTCTATGGGATTGATACTCTGCTTACCAGCTATATTACTTGCAGACCGTGTATACTTACACGCAAAAGACTCATATTGGCACTGCTTATTATTCTTCCAATGTATATTTTATGCCCTTTTTGCCAGCATTTTACCCAGAGAGTCTAACCCGACCTCACCCAGAGTACAGATGCTCAAGGATAATTTCGAGCAAGGGTGTATGTTCTGATGTTATGTGACCCGGCTCACCCAAGGTGTATGTTCTGATGCTACGTGACCCGGCCTCACCCGGAGTGTATGTACTGATGCTTTGTGACCCGGCCTCACTCTAGAGTTGTTGTTGATGTTGTTCTTGTCTAGATGATCTATTGATATCTCAGGCTTGGTTGGGCCTTGTGTGCCATGTATGACATTTTGCTTTGATGAGGGCATGTGTTTAGGCGACTAGTGGTAGCGCCATTGTTATCTTGCCATGATATCATATCTTGTAGCATCGTTCTTATTTATGATTTACATGAAGCATGGTTAAATGGTTGTGTATCCACTGAGCTTTGTTAGCTTAGCGTTCGAAATCGTTGTTTTTGTTTGTAGGTTAGTACGTTTTTCCCATTGCTTGGACGAGCAACATTAGTGAAGGATTCTAGCTCCTCATCTCTCTAGAGTACAGTACTTAGGTTTTTGGACTATGAATTCGTAGGAACCTATTGTACATTGTAACTTGTATTTGTATTTCTAAAATGATAGAGTCAAATGTTTTATAATGTAATTTTAAAAGGAGCACCATTGTATATGTTTCAAATATTATTTATACTTTATTGGATTGAAATGAAATGGGTTTTGGAAATTTATTATGGATTGGGCTAAACTAGATCAAAATTTTATAGTTGGGTTCCAGGCTTGAGGCCCAAATGTGACATCTGGGTCGAGGGTGTAATAAACATATTTTTTAAATTAAATGGACTTTGAATTGTTTATGCAATATTTGTTCAAGTCCAAAAATATTTTTCACTTTGTTATATCAAAATAAATATCTCAACACCCATCAATAGCCATCAAAGAGATCGCCACCGCTCCTACAGGTAAAAGAAAAACATGTGTTAAACTATAACCACAAACAAAAGAGGAAAACAACAACATTTTAAGATGAAACACAAATATTGGTAATACCAATTACCTTCATGAACACGCAGCGAAGTACCACCTATGTCTATTCGCCTTTTCGTCCTGCGCTCCAAATTAATAGAGCTACTCTCTTCTTCTGAAGTAAAGAAATCGACGAACGCGAGGCTACCCGCTTCTTTCCCTTACTACTACCAGCTATAGTATCTTTTCCACCACGACTAGAACCAAGTGAAGCAGCACCAACATAACCTCTAGGAACGATATGAGTAGCTTCCCCACTAACCCCACCTAGAGGAGCATCTTCTACCCGATCTTTCTATGGATAAGTGTGAACACCGATATAAGTAGAAAAGAAATTCTCTAGTTTATCTTCATGACCCAAAAGAATCCTTGCCACTTGCTTATTGCCTTCTTCTCTGAAAAGCTAAGCTTCTGCGCAAATTGGTACATTCGCCAAAGATCTCTCAGGAAAGACATTGAAATCCTCTTCATCTCAGCCATTTGGATTTTTCTCCTCTAAACAGTGCACCCACACATTCCTCAGAGTGAATACCTCTTCAAACCGTAATAGAATACCTCTTTCTAATCTTCGAAGAAGTTTCAGCTTAGCAAGCGTTATCTTATTCAAGTCAGGCAACTCGACTCTATCCTTCGCCGGGTGATGCCAAACAACGGGAAAAGGGAAACCTTCCAACTTTACACCCACCTTAATATATTTATTTCTATCCAAGCACAGATTGATGGCATAGTTGCTCATTGTCGGCATCTTCCAGGTATGCAGACCAATCGACACAAAACCTTTTGCATTCTTATCATTACCAACTATTACATTATATAAGTAACGAAAAACATCAACAGAAGGTTCATCCCCATGGATTTTGCAATTCAGAAAGTATGTCATCAAGATCAACTAATTGACACCGATTAACTGACCTGGTGCCATATCGAACCAGTTCAGCCAATCTATGAAAAAAGGGTGAAGTGGTAAATGGAACCCAACCTAGAAAAAATAGAGGGATGAAACACCATGATTTACCTTTATAAAAAAATGCACTTAAACGGTATATCCCTCGCGACAGACTAAACTGGTAATGGAAATTATTCACAAAACGAAGACCCCTACACTCTAGAGACTTACTCATGTCATCAAACTCAGTACTACACTTGTACTCATCACTAATTTCAAGATACAAAATAGCCATTGAAGCAAAAGAATCATTTTTCTAGATTTTCTACCTTGTCTTCCTTGAACTCAAAGCCCACAAAATGATAAACAAAAGATAAAAAGAAGAAAACCTAGAAAAAAGCCTATTTATAGCCAAAACCTGTGTCTTCCTCAAAACGCTTCTCTAATAAAGAGACTTAGTATGTTACGTTTCACATACAACGGACTATTTTCAAAGACAGGCAAATCGGTTCACCAAATCCCACACGTGACAGTTGTAATAAGCGCGCCAATATATCCCTTAATAATAAAAACCTTTTCAAAATCTCAAAGCTTTTTCGCCATAAAATCTTCCACCTAAGGATCCCCCTAGATTTCTCAGGTTCGCCAAGGTCACTTTATAACTTTCCCTCACCTGGGGGCAATTGTTGGTACATGCGAACACCTACCGCCACGTGTCAAGAGATCACGGCCTGTGAATGATGATCTACTCTTGCGAGCTCCCATGAAGGTGAACAAGTAGGAGTAATTCGTGAATTGCAAAGTTATCCAGGCGAATGACGTCTAACGACCATGTTAGCACATGCGATCGCTATCGATGACTATGCAAACATATGATGTCGAATCGTAGCCAGTCCAATCATAACATGACACTTGTCTAGACTATATAAAAAACTCACGCAACAAAGAAAAAAACAGAACCTTCAGCCCAGGACACACCAACACCAGACCGAAACAAAACCACACCCAACCTGAAACTCAAAACTACCATTGAAACCACTACCGAACCACCGTCCACGGCTCTTGTTCACTTTATCAGTCAACACTTTGGCATTGAATTTATAGTTTATGGTTTTGGGTTTTGAGTTTAGGGTTTAACACTTTATAGCTTAGGTTTAAGACTTTATAGTTTAGGGTTAAATTATATTTAATTATAAATAAGATCAAATTGAAATAATGTATAAATAATTAGGGTTAAATTTATTATTATTTTGAATTAAGACTAAGTTATTTGAATGTGCAAACGTGGAAGACAAAATGCAGGGGCGGGTCGTTTAAGGGGCTATTAAGGGCCACAGCCCCTCCAATTTTGGGAAATTTGAATTTTGCCCCTAAATTTTTTGAAAATTTTAATTTGGCCCCCTCAAGATTTTTAAAAATTCATATTAAACTTCAAAATTTTGAATATTTTTAGTTAAATTCCATCTCATTTTTTAATTTTTTTTTTGCTAAATCTCTCAAAATTATTAAATATTTTGGTTAAATCCTCAAATTTTAAAAAAATCGTTTAAGCCTCCAAATTTTTTTAAAAGTTTAAGTTGCCCCCCCTCAAACTTTTAATCCAAGTTCTGCCACTGACTAAATGTTTTATCATACAAAATATTTTAATTGCAACGTTGCCCTTTTGACGAGGGTTAACGGGTCAGTGACCAAATTTAAGCAAAACTAAAAGCTTAATGGTAACATTGAAGCAATTGAAAGTTTAGTTTTCAAATTAAATAATTGATCAAAGTTTAATGACCATTTGTTAACTTTACCCAAAAATAAAAGGTGAAAGAAGAAATATTGAAGAGATAAAATAGATTATCAACTTGCCTTCATGCTAACAACGGCAGTAATTAACTAATTAATAAATTTACGCCGAGAGAAAAATAAACTATAATTAATAATTAACAAGTGTAGGTGCATTGGTAAGGCATATTATACTTCCAAGGAAATGACACGAGTTCAAATTTGGGAGGGGTAGCCTCACACTCTAGATATGGATAGTAAATAATTGAACTTTCAACATTTTATTTTGAGTCATGTTGTCCTTCTGCGGATAAAAATTGTTAGTCAACTAACGTAAATAACTTGACAATATAAAAAAATTTAACTGATGTGACATTCTTTCAAGTCAACACCTTTGTTTATATAACATTGTTATGTCAGAGTGCACAACCATATAGGATTGCCACGTCATTTCAAACCATTTACCGTTAGTTGACTAACGATTTTCATCCGCGCAAATAGAACATTTGACCCAAAATAAAACGTAGGGGCATTTTTTTGATAAATAAAAAAGAAAAGTTTGTTTTAATAAGGCTTAATATCAAAATAAGTTCTCAAATTATCTCGTTTTTCTCTTTTAGGTGCTTAAACTTTTTTTGCCCTTTTAAGTGCCCAAATTATCATTTTTTTGTCAAAGTGTCTAAACTATCATTTTTTGTCAAAGTAGGTGCCTCAGTTTGACCGTAAAAGAGGCAAAAAATGATAGTTTGAGCACTTAAAAGGGGCAAAAAAAAGTTTAGACACCTACAAGAGAAAAATAGGATAGTTTGGGCACCTAAAAAGGACAAAAAATAGTTTATGTACTTAAAAGGACAATATGATAGTTTGGGCACTTATTTTGAAATTAAACCTTTTAATAATATATTGAAATTTTAAGGGTAAATTACACAAGTCATCACCAAACTCTACTCTCTGACTTATTTTGGTCACTGAACTTCCAAAACGATCAATTTACACTTTTTGACCTATTTTAATTACTCTGAATTATTTTATGAATATTTTGGTATGACTTGACATATTTTTTATTATTAAATATAAAAAATAATTTAAAATAAAAAATAAATTATATTTTATTTATTATTAAATACAAAAATTATAAAAATAAACCCCAACCACCCCCAACCACTTTCACCCTCGCCGGTGTCATCCTTACAGAGTCACCACCCATTCACAGGCGCCAGCCACCCAATTTTCTTTCTGCTCTATGAATTATTGCCAAATTCAAATACAATCACAGTTCTTATCCAATGAAAGGGCCAAATTTTATACATGCAAAAGGAGACGAGCAACAGAGATAAAAATTGTCGAAAATCATTTTTGCAGATTTCGGCAGAGGTAGTTATTATCATAAAACTCATAAATAATTAAGTGAACAAAATGAAAACAAATGAAACTTTGTAGTGCTTAATTCATTGGAAATACACTGATTAGTGATGAAATAACAGAAACATTGAAGTTTTTCTGTTGCAAAAATGGTGGTTCTTCAGCTAAATTATACACATAATCTGGGCTGTGCGATCGGCGAATACAATAAAAAATTAGACGATTTCCGGCTGAGGGTGCTGGTTGACGTCGGTGAATGGGTGAGTTACGCCGGTAAGGGTGGGAGTGGTTTGGGGGTTTGGGTTTTTTATTTTCAATTATTTTTATATTTAATAATAAATAAAAATATAATTTATTTTTATTTTAAATTATTTTTTATATTTAATAATAATAAAATATGTCAAGTTATACCAAAATATTAATAAAATAATGCATGGTAGCCAAAATAGGTTAGAAAGTAAAGTTCAGTGAGTAAATTTGTCGTTTTAAAAGTTCAGTGACCAAAATAGGTCAAGAGTAAAGTTTGGTGATAATTTGTGTAATTTACCCAAATTTTAAGCATAAAAACTAAATTGAAAAGAAATGAAATATAAAAGGTCAAACAGCATATGGGTGTGTAGCAACTGCGTCTGTAGCAGTGGCATTTTTATTAACAGGAGGCAAATATAAATATACATACATACATACATACATTTATATATATATTGTTTTGACGGACGAAGCTCAGCTTACATTTCATAAGTATTAATCTAAATTTCATATGTCATCCCTACCCTTAGAAGTCTGGAATGTGGTATCATCATCACTTTCTCCCCTTGCCCGAAGTTCCTCCTTAGAAATTTATACCCATAATCCACTATTATCTTCTTCATGCGCGATGAATTCGGTTCAGCCATCACTTCCGCTTCTCCTAGCAGGTAAATAACTCCATCATCCTTTGCTTTCTCTACAAACTGCAGCTCCTCTTCTGCTCCCGCTAGGGGCGCCGATACCATCCGACTTGACGAGTTTGTCGATCGCGCCGCATTGAAAGACTGGATGGACGCCGAGGATGTGCGAGATTGACTGATCTGGTTCAGTGTTTCCTCAACGAAAACAGCCTTTTTGTTGCTTCCTTTTTCTTTTTCGTTGTTTACTACAAGAGCAGTCGTTTGTTCTACTGCCTCTCGAGCTCCTTCGGCTATGTAATGTTCATGACGGATGAATTCTTTCAACTTCTCAATCAGTTGTTGCTCGAACACGTCAGGGTAGGAATGGCAAAATTATCCGTCCTCAACCCGACTCGGTGTGTCCCGACCCGACCCGATCGGGTTTTTTCATATGATTTTCGGAGATCGGGGCGGGTGGGTATTTAGAAATGTAAAGTCGGGTCGGGCGGGTTCGGGTATAATATGAAAATTCCCCGCCCCGCCCCGTCTGGTGACCAAGGATTCGCCCTTCTTGATGATTAGAGGTAAGTGTGTTCGTTTCGATGAAGGGTATATTGACACTATGTTTGAGTTGGATGGTGTAGGGGTGAATATTTTGAATATGCTGATTCGATGAATGATGCCAAGAGAAAGAGGCTGCTAGTAGATCTGTGTGAGCCTGGCACGGCATGGACAGTGTCATCCAAGGGGCACCGTACGGTGAAGAGGTTGGCATTGAAACCCCAATAGAGATGATGGAATCACTTCCTCAATGCAAATTTGATGCGTACATTCCATAACGAGACTGTGTCAGAAGAAAGGTTGATCTTATTGCACTATATTTTTATAGGGCGCAAGATTAATGTTGCCAATCTTATTATTGTGGAAACTTATAAGTGTGCAGCGAAAGGTAATGGTAGTTTGTTCTTTCCCTTGTTGATTTCTAACATTTGCATACTCCATGGTATGCCCAAGCTTGATTCAGATAAAGGACAAACAATCAAGGGAACAACAATTACATATGCTATATAAAGAAATCTCGTTGCTGCCAATCCAAATGATAAGGGCAAGGAGAATGCCAAAGTGCCCACGCCAAGGCTGAAAGTGTCAAAGGCCGCGCCAGCAACTATGCCAGAAACCGTGCGAGACAGTTCATTGGCAATGTTGTCCCAAATTCACCATCGCCAGGAGATCATTCTCCAAAAGGTAAAAAAAAAAAAAGCTAAGGAGCTCAATGTCAAGATGCGACATTATATCTAGGACATGGATGTTGTAATCATGGAGGCTCTTACAAAATTATCAACTAATTTTGTGCCAGAATTTCTAGACTTCCCTACCGAGCTCTCTGCCGGCGACAATGTCATGCCAGCTAGTCCAGTTTATACCTCATCCGATGCCACATTCTCATTGTCTCCAGTTCAAGTCGACTCTGCCAATTCTGATTCTTCATATGAATCAAAGAAAACCAAAGCCAAGTCGCCAGTGACACCTGCTATACATGCGCCATCTGATGCCACTGATGCATCTACCGCGTCAGAGCCTGCCAAGAAAAAGGAGGAAGTTTGAGTCTGCACTGCTGTTTCAAATTTGAGCTTGAAAAAAAAGAAGCACATGGCCCCTGATCGTGGGCCATTTGTGTGAAGAAAGACTCGTGTCGCACGAGAAATAGTCTCCGAAGGGGAGTCCTCTTCTATCTAAACTCATTTACATTTCATTTCATTGCATTTACATGATCATGCGTTTTTATTTTTATTTTATTTTTTTCTTGTATACATGTGTTGTTTCATGCATTGAGGGCAATGCACATCTTGGGTTTGGGGGTGTGCATTTTCTCACATTTATGCCATGCCATACATTTCATGTTTAAATTCTGTTGCCATGCCATTTAGATAGATGCATACCGAACCACTAAAAAAGAAAATTTTGCCTCGGTTTAATCTTAAAAAATGTTAACATTTGTTAGGCAAGTTTAATTTGATCTAGGTGTCTGTCCAATGAGGAAATTTTAATCTGAAGTTGTCATGTCATGCCAGCAGAGTAGTATGTCAAGTTAGCTTGGCAATTGATCTCTAGTTTAAGGAACTGAAACTTCACTTTACACGTAGTATGTATCTAGTTCCTTAGCAAACTTAGACTTTTTGAAACTATGCTCGGATCTTAAAAAAGAAAAAAAGATCAAGGGATGCAAAGGTAAAAGAAACTTATAAGGTAGCAATGTTCTGCCAGGGCAATGAAAAAAATGCATTGTCCTCTACCTAGGGATAATAAGTTACTTGGGGCTTCGTGGTTTGCTCCCTCTTAGTTCTCAAGTCCAAAACCTTAAAGTATGAGTTGAAGAGAAAGCCTAGTGATGTCTAAATTAAGGTGGGGATTCATGGTATGCTCCCTCTTATCTCTCACGCTAAATAGTGTTACGAAGCAAGCTTAAATTAATGCCAACAGAAACTCTTGGCAAGAAAAAAATGATAAAAATAAGAATCTAAGTTTAGGTAGTAAAATTGGCTAAGGGAGTGAAAGGATACTCGATGCATATTGCCTACACATCATGCACTCTTCAGAACTTAGACTAGAGTTATATTGCTGCACTTGAATTACTACATGCTTGGCATTATTGCACTGAGATACTGAGGACACAAATAGAGCCAAATTCTGCTTGCCAGTACATGTTAGCATTCAACCAAAATTTTGTCTAGGTAACATTTTCACAGATTTTGTTTTTATTTTGTTTGCATTACTTGAGGACAAGCAATGAGTTAGGTTTGGGGTGTTACCTCTCCAAAAGTATTGTTTTTAATTTCAATCTTACAATGCTTTTGCTTGTTTTTAGGTGCATTTAGTTGTATTAGGATGTTAAAACCATGCATTTGCATAATGAATCTAGATTCTATCTATGCTAGTGTGAAGGGTTGTTTTGTTGGCAATTTCGCAAGTTTGGAATAGGATTTGGCTCAGAAAAGCAACACAGGAAGGAATGCCAGAGAGAATGTTGGGTGCTGTTGGCACAGATGGACCAGACAATGCCAAGCATCGATTGGCAGAGAAGTGAACTTGATGCCATGCCAAGAGGTTGTTGGACCCCAAAAAATTAGGATAAGATCAGGCTCCGAAAAGATAGCAATTGGATCAATCTCCGAAAAAATAGCGGATAAGATGGTGCCAAGAGTGGTTGGCAGATCCATGCCAAGCTTGGATGCCAAGGCAGTGTCGGCAGTATGACATCAACAATAACCTTATCAGCTCTCATTCAAATCGGGATAAGATGATTATCTTGTATCCCTTCAGCATTTAAAATTCAAATGAGGAGCTTATCCTATCCCTTCCTTGCACGCCTATTTAAACACCAACCAAGGAGGATCTTGGGGGCGATTGATAGACGATCAGAGTAAAGAGTTGGTGTGCATCGATTGACAACCGACTGCACCTTGGAAGGGTGATTCGACCAGCTTGGCCGAGAACCCTGGATCTTGAAGTACTGCATCGAGAGACCCCTTCTAGCCCATTCTCTCTTTCAAGTTATTTTATCTTGTTTTTAAGAACGATGTGGGATGGTTGCATTGAACGTTGTTTTATGCTTTAGTTTTTAATAATAAATCTGCCTTGGCAATGTTTATCTATTTGGCATACTTTACTGTTTCCTAAATACTATGCCAAGCGAGAGCTGGCACTGTTGGCCAATTGCTCCTCAATATCTTAACAGACTTGGGTGGCAACGATCAAGTTGTTGAATGCTAAGGAGAGAAGCTTTGAGAGAAGTCGTTCAAGTAGAAAAACTTACTTCGGGAGTGAAATCTGCCCCTTAGGGGTATAGATTGGATCTTAATCAAATTGGTTTATTTAAAAGCATGCACTATAGAGATATAGGGGTTTTTACATGATCAATTTAGGGCAATGACCATCGAGAGAGGCTTTGCTAATTTTAAATCTGCTCGGCACACAATGATAAGATAGGTTGTTATTAAAGGCTGGCATGGCATGAATAGCGTGAAAACCAGGCATTCTCTGCCAACGCTCATCATTCATTAAAGCGCATTCTTTGCCAACGTCTTTACTTTTATTTTTTTTCTATTCAACTATTTCTAAAACCAACTTCAAAACAAAACAACTTTTTCTCAAATCAAGTAACAATCAAAGACAATTGAATTCCAAGTCAATCTCTGTGGGATCGATACTCAGCTTAACTGTTGTATTACTTGCAGACTGTGTATACTTGCACGCAAAAGACTCATCATGGCACAGTTTTATACTTTTCCAATACATATTTTCTGTCCCTTTTGCCAGCATTCACTTAGAAAGTCTACAGCAGGTTCTGAATTTCTTCTTTTTAGGTTCTTTGTTTGTTTTGCTTGACTTGATATTTCATGGTTCACCGCTTTCATAGTCTTGGGTGATGAATGGTTTTGAATTTCTTGTGGTCTGATTCTTTTGGTTTGTGATTTGTTGTGCCGTTTGTCTCCCCGTTTTACTTTTGCTTTCCATCTGGTTGGTTTCTTCCTTGTGTGGCCCTTCTTAATTATGGCGGGTAGTGGCTTGGAATGTTAGAGGCCTGGGAAACCATGACACTGTCAGAGCTCTTCATGATGCCATTTTTAAATTCGATCCCTGCATAGTCTTCCTCAGGGATTGCAGGAGGTCTGACACTTTGGTGGACGAAAGAAGTCGATGTAACCATTCTTAAAGAAAGTAAGAACTTTATTGATGTTTCAATCTCACACAATGGATTGGAAGATTGGTTTTGCACTTTTATTTATGCCCCCTTATAATGATGGGAAACAAACTTTATGGGAGAATTTATTAGAGTTAAGAAGTCAACAAAACTGTAGATGGTGCATTATAGGGGATACTAACTCTGTTATCGATCAAGAGGAGAAAGTGGGGGAAGCTCTGTTAATCCCTCTCAAGCTTGATGGTTCCTTGAGCTTACTAATAAATCAAGTATGATGGAAATGCCTATCAAGGGTGGTTCATTCACATGGTCAAACCAAATAGCCCATGAAGATGTTATATTGGAAAAACTTGATCGTATTATGTTTTCAGGAGAATAGAGTTTCTCGTTCCCTAAAGCTATTGGTCTTCTCGAGGCTGCTACAGCCTCTGATCATAACCCTATTGTCATACTCTTGTATGGCCCAAAAAAGAAAACAAAAAAGGACTTTAAATTCAAGTCGAAGTGGCTGCTTGAGGAAGATTGCTCCACCAATATCAAGGAGGCTTGGAATCATGAAAAAAAGCTACAAGATTTTCTACCTTTGGTAGGAAACTCAAAGCCACAAAATTTAAACTTGGAAGATGGAGTAAGGAGAAATATGGAAAAAAATAAAATAAAAAAAACAGCGAAGAGTTAAAGCAAAGGCTCCTGGATTTACAGAATGCTCCTCTTACTTGTGAGTCAAAGGAGGAAATCATACTTCTCAAACTGAAACTTCAAAAAAATGTGGGAAAGTGAGGAAAGGTACTGGCATCAACATGCTAGGGTGAATTGGCTAAAGTTTGGAGACAAAAATACAAAAAAATTTCATGCAACAACAATCCAGAATCGAAGATTCAATTCTATTAACAAAATCAAAGATGAGATGAGGAATTGGGTGGAAGAAGAATAAAAAATTATGGAGCAATTTGAGAAGAACTTCAAGAATTTATACACCTAAGATCCTTCTATTAATCTAGGAGGGATCACAAACCTCATTCCCTGTATTATTTCTGAGGATATGAACAGAGCTCTATATAAAGAAGTCCAAAAAGATGAAATTCATAATGCTGTCTTCGGTCGGGGGCCTTCAAATTTCAAGGGCCGGATGGTTTCTCTGGAATTTTTTATCATACATTTTGGGATATTATTAAGAAGGATCTTATTGCTATGGTTACTGATTTCTTTCATCTAGGTACTATAGACAAGAAGCTTAATAAGACTAATATTGTCCTTACATCAAAGATAAAGAATCCCACTAAGGTATGTCATTTCAGACCAATTAGTCTGTGCAATTTCTCCTTCAAAGTAATTACCAAAAATTTTTCCACCAGACTAAAAGCTTTCCTGCCAGAAATCATTCCCCCCCACTCAATCGGCCTTGTTAATGGTCGCCTTATTAATGATAGCTCAAGAAGCTTTCCATGCAATATTCAAGAAAAGAGAAAATGCTCATCGGGTATAATGGCCCTCAAGATCGATCGTGAAAAAGCTTACGACAAGGTTGACTGAGAGGTTCTCAAGCTTATTACGACTAAAATGGGCTTTGATGCATGGTGGATACAAAGGGTTATGCAATGTGTAACCACTATGTCCTTTTCCTTATTGATCAATGTAACCACAATCTCCAACCTCTTCTCTTGGCTGATTGATAGGGGAAAAAGAAAGAAAGCATATACGGGCTTTCAAATCGATCGACAATGTCCTACTATTAGTCATCTTATGTTTGCTGATGACTGTGTCCTTTTCACAAAGGTGAATCACAAAAATTATGAACCGGTGAAATCCTTTCTTGAGGACTTTCAGAAAGTAACGGGACAAACTGTTAATGTGAGCAAATCTTTAGTGTTTTCTCACCAAATATTAGTATCAATTTGAAGAAGTCACTTACCAACTCTTTGGGCTTTTGCATTATGGAAGAAGGAAGCAAATATCTTAGACTCCCTTCAATATGGGGTGGATTAAAAGAAAAACGTAGAGGGATGCATTATCTTAGTTGGAATAAATTGTGTAAAGCTAAAGATCTTAGAGGTTTAGGCTTTTGACATTTGAAATCCTTCAACAAAGTAATGGTGGCCAAACAAATATGGAGGATAATAAAGAATTTTGATTCTTTACTGGATCGAGTTTTACAAGGTCTCTACTTCCCAAATGGTAACATCTTTTCTACTCCCAAATGCCATAACCCTTCCTGGGCTTGGATTAGCATTCGAGATAGAATTGATCTTATTTCTAAGGGCACCTTGTGGCGTATAGGTAATGGCAGGGAAGTCTCTATATAGGAAGACTGATGGATCCCCAATCTACCAACAATGTCTATTTCATCTCCGAGGCCCTCTAGTTGTCGGGACTTTTTTGTGTCATGCCTTATTGATGAAAACAATCGCCAATGGCGTCTCGACAAGCTCCATGAACTCTTTTCAGATTCATAAGTGGAGGCTATATGTTCTATTCCCATGAGTTGTATGGTTTTACAAAAAGAATGGGGTTTACTCAGTTAAATCTGGTTACCATACTGCTTTCAATTCTTCTAGCATTGATCCTGCTCCATGCTCGACCAAGGACCCCAAGGTTGACTCTTCTTTATGGCGATCTATATGGGAACTTAATGTCCCTCCTAAATTAAAAATTTTTCTATGGAAAGCATGTCATAACATCCTGGCAATAAAGGGAAATCTGAAGCGTCGCTTCCATGGAAAAGGATCTTCGTGTGATAATTTCCCACGTTGTGGGGAGGAATCAGAAAGTATCGAACATATGCTCTTCTTTTGTCCTTTTGCTCAAGCGGTTTGGCGAACTTGGGGATTTAGTTACTCTCCTAACAAGATTAGAATCTCGGGTTTCGCTAAGTGGCGGAAAAAGCTTTCAATTTTTAATATCAAAAGAAATTTCTCTGAAGGCTTACAACTTATTGCTTTCCTGTGTTGGCATCTCTAGAAATTCCGCAATGGATTTATCTTTTCTACAGTTTTGGATTCTCCTAATGATATTTGACTCAAAGCACAAAATGCGTTTTCTGAATTCCTCTCGTAGAACTCGAATGAGAACAATAATACCCCCACTCCTGCCGTTACTGAGGCTCAATAGACTCCCCCGGATCCATGTTTTGTGAAAGCCAATTGTGATGCATCATTTGATGTTTCTTCGGTAACTGCTGGTGCTGTTGTTGTATTTAGAGATGATACTGGCCACTTTTTAGGAGGAAATTCCTTTTATTTTGCTGCTTTTTCTGCTACAGTTGCTGAGGCCTTTGTTGTTCGTTTAGTCACCCTGTCAGCCATCGATGCGGGATTCAGTCGAGTTATTTTTGAATCTGGTAATTCTAGTGTTATCTCTCGTATTAACTCCAAAACGCTTTTCGCGTGGGAGTCAGCTGCCATTGAAGGCGATATCCTTGGAATTTCTGCCCTCTTCCTTGCTTTCGTTTTTCTTCTGTGAAACGGGTCTGTAACAAAGCCGCTGATTGGGTTGCCAAAGCGGTTCGAAAAGGTTCATGTCCGAGTAATTGGCAGTCCTGTTTACCTCATGGTTTGAGGTTGCTTCTGTAACTGTTTCTCCTAATTTAGTGAAGCTTTGTGTTTAGTCAAAAAAAAATACTAGATATTCTAAATAAATTATTTTTAAAAAAAATAAAAATAAAATTGATAGATTCTTAATACGAATTCAGTAAATACTTTAAAGATATAAAAAATGAAGTAGTTGAATAATATCATTACTTAGATTTTTCCAAATACAATATATAACTAATTCTAATCATTTATAAACGTCTGAATATAAGATAATTGTATTACATATTTTCATCCGTTTTGTCTCTGCAATCAAATGATGAGATTATCTGAGTTGGTATTATAATTGTAATGTAAAGAAGTTATTTCACACAAGTGAGATACTAGTTTGTGAAAGAGTTTATATACAAATTCTCAACCGTATTTAAGTTGAGCAGTAAGGTCTAGGCTGAACCCAACTCACATGTGCATGTTGTCCGTCTGTTCGGTTAACTCGTGCTCGTGTTATGGTTGGGAGTGTTTTTGAACTCAAAGTCTCTTAAAAATCTTTGTATATAAAAGGAGTCTTGGTGCTATTTTACACATTCTCTCTTTTTGCTTTTCTCTCTGCGTCTCTCAATTTTATTTTCGAAAAGGGTAATTTTTGTTTGAGTTTCATTTCTTTCTTCTGGGTGTATGAAACTAGGAAGATTGTGTTAACTTTGGGAGAAGCGTTCAATTTCGGAATTATACACATTCAGACGTAAATGCTTCTAAGGCAGTTAATACACAGCACAATATCAGTGCTAACGATTTCGTTTTGCAGTACTCATTTTCTTACGATCTATATATTATAGGTTCCATATTATAATGTAGTGAGATTTTTTATGTATGTCATGATATGTTCACGTTTAGATTCTTCATATGCAGTTGGTGTAGTTAGTAAATACATGATAAATCTTGATAATGAACACCATAAAGCAATTCACTGAATTTTCATATACTTACAATGTACTACTAATATTTTTATGAGAGAACAAATCATATTGATATTCAGTACTATTCTATGTACAATATTATTGCTCGTGGTGATATTGTTGTGAGCAAAGTGAGTACTCATGATAATCTTGTTCATATGATTATTAAAGCACTTCCTAGAGTCAAGTTTGAGCATTGCTTGGTCTTTGTTGACATTCATTGATTAATACCCCTAAGGGGTATTGTGGAAAAGGTGAAGATTAAGTTTTTCGTCAAAGATTGAGCTTTTTGTCTTGCATTTTCATAATTCATGTTAAGGTGAACATTATTAGAAGAAGGTAACTAAATTTCATCTTGTTTCGGTTCGAAAATTCGCAGTGCGACTAAATTGGTGAATAATAAAACTGGAGAATAAATGATAATTTTGTACAGTATATGTTACTTCATTCACAAGATTTTGATTTATAAATAATTGGAAAATTTGTTTCGTTACATTTTACTTGTTATGCAAGACTCTTTCGTAATTAAGTTATTTACCCTATAAATATATAATGTGGGCTAGAAATAAATAAGTCATCTCAAAGTCTTTAGTCGAACAAAATCATCTTGTAATCTCTTTTAACATTATAATAATTTTTCTCTTTATCTATTCGTAGTTTTTTTAAAAGAATTTTTTACGTAAATTTTAATGTTTTTTTTTATTTTGTGTATTGTTATCGTTGTTACAATTTTATTTAAATTTCTTGTTGTATACGAATTACTGTTATTTGTCAAAAGCATTAAAGAGTTCATAGAATTTATTCTTTATAAGCTTTATTGTTTTAACGATTCTCAATTCACCTCTTTTTTAACGAGAATAAGATATTGAATTTTATTAAATAATAAGGAGAAAATATATATATTTTTTGAACAACGACATCTGAATTTTATTGAATATCATGAAAGATATTACAAATACAACGAGAAAGATTTTATTAAAAATCTCATACAAATGTGCATAAAAAAGCAAACACTGTCATAGAAATTAACATATCATCAAAACCTAAAAACCTTCATAAACCTCCTTATCTTTAACCAAACGAGATACTTTAAAGGAAAAATATATTGAACACAACACATCCCAACGTGAAAATAATACACATAAAATTCAAAAAGCATGAATAGCAATAACAAGCTATGGTAGTTTGAGTCTTTTTAATATATAAACCTTTTTCTTATAAAAATATTTAATCTTTTAAGTTAACATTTTTACATTTTAATTAATACAAAAAAATCAAAAAACGTAATACTTAGTTTTTTTAATGTTTGATTTAATTAAACTTATCGAATGTACGCTATAGAACAAAATTCTTTTAATGCCTGATTTAATTCAATTTATTGAACGTATACAACAGAACAATAGAAAATGAATGCATGTGACGGGGAATTTTTTTTTTTTTTGACCAAAACGGGGAATCTTACGTAGTTAGGTGTGAAAACTGAAACCATATTAATAACAGTCATTTTTTATATATATTTTTCATTGTTGGCAAATGTATCGAAACTTAACCCCCCACGTACCACACATTTCCATTTACAAAAATATACCATTTTCACACTATATAAACCCCTTAATCTCACACTAAGATTACACAAACCAATTTGGTATTCTCCTCCCCATTCTCGTTTTCTTTCCTTTCCCAGAAGAAAATCAACATTTGGCCATGGGTTCTTTATCTAAACAAGACCAGGTGGAATGGTAATATCTAATGTGGTTTCCCTTGTTGTTTGTATGACCGAATGATTACACGATGTTGAATTTGATTGTTATTTTGTTGATGATTTTGTGAATTGTAACAGCAGGGAGAAGGCAGAATATGCGAATGTGAATTGGGATGAACTTGGCTTTTCTCTAACCAAGACTGATTTCATGTACGTTATGAATTTCAATCCAGATGAAGGAACGTTTTCCCATGGAACCTTAACTCGTTTTGGCAACATTGAGCTGTGCCCTTCATCTGGAATATTGAATTATGGCCAGGTTACATCTCATACTCACTACTCATGTTATTCAAACTCGAATGAGTGTCAGATACAGATATGTTTTGTTATGTTTTTCATTATATATAGATATCGAACATATATTGTTGATGATATATGAAGAGTCTAGGTAGGCTTGTATCAAGCAATGCTGATTGGTTAAGACTAAAAAAATGGTGGCATCAGGGGTTATTCGAGGGACTAAAGGCGTATAGGAAGGAAGACGAGGGGATTCTCCTCTTCCGGCCTGAAGAGAATGCTTTGAGGATGAAGATGGGTGCGGATAGAATGTGCATGCCATCGCCGACCGTGGAGCAGTTCGTCGATGCTGTCAAAAAGACTGTCCTGGCCAACAAGCGATGGGTATTCAACTTAAGACTTTACACCCTTGTTGCCTAAGAATTTGTGTAGAACTAGTAAATCAGTAATATTTCTCTGATATAGGTACCGCCTCATGGGCGAGGATCGTTATACATCAGGCCTTTGCTCATGGGAACTGGTCCAAATCTGGGAGTGAAACCAGCATCCGAGTACACATTCTTAGTGTATGCTTCCCCTGTGGGCAGTTATAACAAAGTATGCTGTAGTTAGATGCTTCGCGTAAAGATCGGTTTAGTTTCTCTTCTGTTTTATATGCAAAAGTGAAATGATATTAGGTTGTTAAGTCTAGTCCATTGATTGTTGAAGGGTGAACTGAAGTTGATGGTTGAAGACAAAGTCCATAGAGCTACTCCGGGGGGTACAGGAGGCGTTAAAGCTGTCACGAATTATTCACCGGTAAGAACTCGTTTTGCCGTACGATTAAATTACGTTTTGAAATGAATTTACATGGTATTCTTGACGGATATTTCGATTTTACATGCAGGTTTACAAGCCATTAACTCAAGCTAAAGCTAAAGGGTTCTCGGATGTCCTATTTCTGGATGCATCGACTGGAAGCAACATTGAGGAAGGTTCTGCTTGTAACATCTTCATTCTCAAGGTAAAACTGATAGGAATTGGACTAGTTTGTAGAAATAATAGTGAAGGAAATATGCACAATCATATGTGTGTTCAAATGCAGGGAAATGTTATCTCAACTCCAGCAGCTGATGGGACAATTCTTCCAGGAATCACAAGAAAAAGCATCATGGAACTTGCATCAGGTTTTGGATACCAGGTAACTGATCAGAAATTACTATCAACTTGAAGCTGTTTAATTTCGTATTTGTTCACACTCGCCTATTAACTTTGGAGTCCGGACCTCTGGTTGTCAGGTTGAGGAACGTGCTATTCCGATCGAGGAGGTGTTGGAATCCGAAGAAGTCTTCTGCACAGGGACAGCTATGGTTGTGAAGTCTGTTGCGAGTATAACCTACCGAAGCAAAAGGTAAGGACAAATCCCAGCACCATTTATTTGCTACAACTTCATGTTTGCATTTAGTTTCTGTTTCTGGTATCTGGTTTTCTTAATGATGAAATAAATGCAGGATTGAATACAAAGTGGGAGCAGACACAGTGGCTGAGGAATTGCATGCAACACTGACAGGGATTCAAAGTGGTGTTAAGGAGGACAAGCTGGGTTGGAGCATGGCCATCCATTAGTTTGTTTTTCTCTTTTGTTTCAAGGCTGTTGACTTTGAGACATTCGGTGAAAGCCAAAAAATAATAAATGGCCTAAATTTCATTGGTACAATCATTTGTGTAATTTAAGCCAAAACTTTGGTTTAATTTTAAATTCCATCCCTCCGCTTTAAGAAGATTGAGAAGTTAATCCCTTAAATTTGTTAGAATTTGGTTTGGTATCTTTGCATATATCAAATGACCAAGGAGACCAACAAAACGGCATCCTTTAGCCACTATTACAATCAGCAGCACGCGGCGTTTCATTAAAAGGAAAACAACGGTAACAGAAATTTAAAACAACTAATTAAGCATACTGACATAGATCTACGACCCGTCGGAGTAATCGCATGAAGAACCACTCGACGCATCAGGATCGGATCCGGTGGTGGCATTGGCCTCGATATTACCAGTGACGACAGTAGGTCTTAATTTAAGTGAGTGTTGGTGTAGAGGGAAAAGAGATGACAGTTTATTTGTTGCTGCCGTGGCGGCAATCGTTGGCAATTGAACACTTTGCCGAGTATTAACTACATTTTTTTGGTCAAATTGTATAAAAAGTCCATGCATTATACATTTTTGACACATTTAGCTTCTCTATTTTGATTCTATTAAATGATCAGCAAATTTTATCTAACTACATTTTTGACAATTACAAGAAGCATCAGCATCACCTCATATACAGATAACATAAACCATCACTGGAGTCTGAAAGACTAAAATAGTGCATGATTGCAGAACAATTCGACTGAACTCACTTCTCCTCCATTGAAATCTTCAAGCAAAAGTGCTGATTTAAGCAAAAAAGGGTTTGTTGATCACAACACCGTTTACCCTTCCGGTAAAAGGAGGACGAACGTTTTACATCGATGACCCCGACTTTATTGGCGAACATCAGAATCCTGATGCGGAGATTTTTTAATGCAGCGACCTTAAGTGGAAAACTTGACAAGCTGGCTTATATGACTTCTTGGTTGAAGCTTGCTCAAACTTCTTTGCGGCGACTTCATTCTCTTCTAGTTTAGTCTGAATAAAATATCTTATCCACCAAGTTGAACTCCGTAATTTGGCCTTCACCAAAAAAAAGGAGGAAGAAAAGCATTTCATAATGTCAGACCCTTCTTCAAGTTTAAATCCCAGAAGTTTCATAGTTTCATTCCATATAAATACAATTCGGAGCACCCCACAGCATATTTGGTCCAAGGATTTCACTTCAAACAAATGCTACTGCTACAACTTATGTTAACTCAAATTGATCTATTATAGTGGGAACTTATATACATGATAGTGGGAAAATAATTAACCTAATGTTATGAAAATAGTCGGATGATCTAGCTATATCAATCACTTACAGGACGACCGAATTTGGATAGCTCTGTAACCTTAGCTCTCTGCTGACCTGGATAACCTGCTCATGGAATCATATGTACATCAGCGAGAAACTACAGAACCTGAATTATACCTATGAAACATAATTAAAAGAAAACAGTGCATGCAAGAATGCATATTCTAAAGCTTCAAAAATTCATATCTCGTTAACTTTTATGATATTGATTAATACAGGAATAAGCAGTGAGAGTCCAGCTAATATTTCATCCAAAGAAGTAGCTAAAGAAGGCTCCATCCCCTAGTCGAATCAAGATTTGGTTTCAGTTTTCTTTTAATAAATGCAAACAAATATTCAAAAGAAAATATTAGTTTTATTTCAAACACATAAAACACGATCGGGCAGTTACCAGAAAATATAATAACACCATCAGCTGATACCCTCGCCAGTTCCGGAAGAGTTTTATTAAGGTACATAGGAGACAAGTAATCCAAGGCATCTGACACAATGACTAGGGAAAAGGATTTAGCACGGTATGGAAGAGGGAACTTGATAACTGCCACACGCACGATGCCTTTCTGCACAAGACTTTTGCAGGCATCAACATCATCCAATTCATATGGTTCCACACCCCAGGCCTGAGTGTCATCCTCTTTTAATAAGCTGGACACGACTGAACAAGTACCCGGGCCAACATGCAATAATTTACGCATGCTGTCACCGTAAGCCTTCTTTAAAACAGGTACTGCTCTCTGAACTTCCAATGTGCACAAGGAACCACCTGCATATACATCTAAATTCTCAGTATGAACTTCCTGTCATTTCTTTTCCCCAGCTAATAGGAAGGAAAGATATTCACTTGAACAGTTGCAACCTCGAATCCTCAAGAGTAAATTTATTATTTCATCCTACCATTTACAAGTTATAGAATTGTAGATGATCGATAAATTTCCAAAATTAAGAAGCTGCATTTAGGTAGACATTACGATATTGAAAATCCCATTTACAGATCATTTTGTAATATACAACCAGCAGAAGATCAAGCTGGAAAGATTTGGAAACTTCAATGATACATTCTAAATGTCACTCTTACATAACCACACTGCGTCATCATAGATCAACAACACATTCGTATCCATATTATTCAGAATTTGGAAATGAATATAACAAGAAGTAACAAGCATTTACCTTCAACTTTACTTAATGGTTCTTTTACATTGGCAGATCCACCTGGAAACAAAACAATATGATTAATTGAAAAAAGAAACAAAAAGCAAGCATGTAACTATGAGTCGTGTTGGAAGACAACAGCTGGTATTTTCCAATCTCAGTAGCTCAATTATCCTGAAATAGAGATTGCTTCATGAACCTTATTAACTAAACAATTGCATCTAAGAAAGAAATGTTTAAAGAGGGCAGAAGAAAGAAACCTGAACCATTATGCAAATAGCCAATCAAAAGAATTGCACCCTGGAATTTCAACAAGTGAGTTAATCACTTTAGATTATAACTAACAATGTTCTATTAAGAAAGCTAACAAGGATGAATAAGTCGATAAATCTGGCAGCCATCGCAAGCTTTCTAATACAAAGACAATCAAATTTGATAGTAACATTCTAACACAAGTGACATGAATGAAGAGAACAAAGATGATGGAAGTTCAAGTTACCACAACCAAAAGCGCAATAGATAATACTGGCGATGAGCGTGTCTTAGATTGTACTGAGCCAATGAATGGGATGCTTCCACCATCGGCAAAGCATCAAGCAGGATGTACCGGCCTCCTTGACATGGCTATATAATAGTGATAAGACTGCAATGTAATGTGACTTCTGTTGGTGACATAAAGAATAAATTAGAAAATCCCCAACCCAAAATAACTGCTTTGGCTACTACACCAACAGTTCATAAAGATGATGCTTCAGCATGATCACAAATTCCAGTTCAAATTAACCCCATTCAAATCCATTATCTGTTCATAATCTACCACACCCAGTTCTACTTTCTCAATGCGAAAACATGCACAATTATTGTGATAATCAATTGATAAATTTAACATGCAAAAGTAATTGGAAGGATTAGAACAAAAAAAGCTTTGATGATACAGTAGTAAGTTACTGAGGAAATGAAGCGATCAGTTGGAAGATTACCTGAACTAGAATCCAAGTGAATTCTGTTAGATTGAGTTTTTGTCTTATTTTTAATTCAAACTTTTAGATATGTTAATAATCCAGCAGGAGTGAACCACTCACAACCATCATAAATCTTCATCTCCTTGTTGTACATCAGCAGTTGTCAATTAAACCTAATACAAATTATGATAACTCTATCGAAGTGGATTTCATTAATACCTGATTGTAACAGGCCATGACATGATCGGTTCAACCATAGATTTTGATTGTTGAAGCTAGGGGTTTTAATTGAGTTGAGTAGCTCGCAAGCAGCTCAAGTTTGATTCAGTCAACGCTCGAATTGATTCGACTCGAGAAATTAATGAGTCGAACAAGACTCAACTCACTCTATAAGTTTGTGAGCAGCTCGTTAATTTATTTTATAAATTTTTTTATGAGTTTTTGGTGGTTATCTTAAAAAAAATTATGACTTTATAAAATTTATTTTATAATTTTTTTGAGTTTTTTTTATGAGTTTTTGGTGGCTATGTTAACAAATTGCACCCTTTTATATATGCGCTCCTCTTCCTCGCACCAAATCAGCATCCTTGTTCTCCCCAGGTTTGGAGTTATTGTTTAAGTTTCTTGTTTTGACCTCTCAGGCAAGAAACTTAAAAAGGTGATTTGGTGTTGCCTGATATCAGCCAACACCCAAAATTTCACGTGCCCTTGGGATTTCCATTTCCATGAAAAAGAACTAATTTTCTATACATTTTTTCAAAAACAAAACATTTTTGCATTCATATGTGTAATAACCCGTTTAGCCCAAACCCGTTACATACCCAACCGGGTAACCCGACCCAAATCCTAATCCATAACCCGGCCCAAATTCAAACGCAATAACCCAAACTTAAAAATAAACTTAATGTCAACCCTAATCACGCCGCTGCCGCCGTCATTACTGCTACCGCCGTGCCGTTCTCGCCGCCGGTCATCAGATTTTCCCCAATCACCCTAGCCAAAATCCCTAAATAACCCTAAACTAATTTCAACCCTAAATTCTCAATCAACCTCTAACCCAAACTGAACCAAATCCCTAAAATTATTAACCCTCTGCCACTACCTATACCCCTAATCTACCCCAACCAACTCGGCTGTCATCCATATCCCCGAAAATCTGGGATTATATCCATCATCAGATATGCAGCAATAAAAAATGGGGAGTTGTTATTTTTTGTGTTGTATAAATTAGGTTTATAAAACCATAAAACCAAAAGCTGTAGGGGGGATTTTCGGATAAAAAAATCTGAAAAGGGGATTCGAAAATCAAAGAAAAATTGTAAGGAGATTTTTGAAGAATCAATAAAAAAAATTTGAACTTCGTTATAGATTGAAATCAAAGTGTTTTTCTTTTGTTTTTGTTTATTCGAATCAAAGCTTTAAAAAAAGAGAAAGAGGGTTTGAATCTTACTGGTCGCTCGGGAACGCTGCGATCCTCGCTGTGACGCCGAGCCTCCAATGAACGGCACGCAAAGGTCGGCCGAGCGTGGTGGCCCCCTTGGTCGCGTCGTTTGATTCTAGGGTTAGGGGAGGCGTGGAGAGAAAAAAAAACTGATTAGGTTTTTATTTTTTTGTTTTGTTTCGACTTAGCATGAAACGACGCAGTTTGGCGTACCCCGACCCGCGGTGAACCGGTAACTCGGGTAGGATCTGCATTTTTCGGAAATGGGAAAATTATCCTCTTGGTCCCTTCCCTTTTACCCCGCTTCAACTTCTGTCCGTGAGATAACTATGTTTTTGGTCCTTCTATTTCTTATGCGTGTTTAATATCATCTTTTTTCGTTTTTGTGGCTTTTAATTTCTGTTTTATTTCAATTTAGTCACTATGTTTTAGCATTTAATTTCCAACATGTTATTTCTGTTAATTTAAGTTTATTTCCTTATGTTTCGTATTTGTTTCATTTTAATCCCCTAATACTTGCCATTCATGTTATGTAATTTTAATATTAATGCATTTTAGCCCTTAACATTTATCTTTACGATGGTTTATGTGTATTAGTTTAATACATGCATTATTATTATTATTATTATTATTATTATTATTATTATTATTATTATTATTATTATTATACCAAATAGTTTAATTTCATATATTATATATTAACATCATCTATAAGATATGTATATATATGTTTTTTTTATCCATGGTTCATATTTTATGTATAATATTTTTTTATTTTACATATTATATATATATAAGGTTTTAGATATATTTGTAAAATAATGTAGAGTATTTTGTTTAATTACAATATATATATAAATAATAATAAATACTTATTTTTGTAATATATATATAATTACTAACTTAATATATATAGGAATATTTTTAATAAATAATACTTATATATTTCACCTTAGATATTATATTTTAAGTATATATAAAAAATAATAATAAATACTTATTTTTGTGAAAATAATATATATATAAACTACTAACTTTATATATATATATTTTTTTTTGATAAATATAAATATTAAATATATTTTACCGTAAGTAATATATTTTTAAGTATATATATATACATGTTATCTTATTATTTGCATCATATTAGTAATTATATGTGTTAAGAATTAAGGTAATATTCCTTTATTTAGAGAATTCGATAACTCATGTCCCGGGCGGGGATGTGACTTTCTCGATATCCCTAAATAAAATAATATATTTTACCATTTTAGGATATAATATTTAAGGGAATTTTTTGTTATTTAGAAAAATCGAGAAATCATTTACCGTGCGTAAAGGGATGTGAACTTCTCGATTATTCTAAATAACGGAACATTTCTTTAAATATTTAGAACACTTTAATGCATTTAAGAATCATGTTTTAATTTTATTTGAATTCAAAATTTCCAACACTAAGACATTAAATAATTGGCTAGGTACCAATTTTGGGCAGTGTGGGTGCTAATCCTTCCCCATCCGTAACCGACTCCCGGACCTGAATTTTTGTTAATCTCTGGTTTTATATTTTGGTGTTCGGTCTATCTTTTTTTCTAAAATGATTGGAGGCGACTCCATATTTTTTTCAAAAACCGGGCAAGGGTTTTCCAAACTAAATTAAATAACGATAAAAAGAAATTTTAAAACCAAAAGAGAACGCCGGACGGATTTGGATGATTACAGCTGGCGACTTCGCTGGGGACCTTTTAAAAAAAGTCAAGCCACGAGTTGATTATCTTTTAGTCTTGGTCGTTGGAAATTGATAAATTCGATTTTAATTTAAAATGTGATTCTATCTTTTGTTAATAAGACATGCATTTTATTTTTTGTAAATATAACTGTTTTACTTTTACTGCTTAGTATAAGTGAATATAGACATAGGGTGTCAACAAGTTTGAGAGTTTCTCCTCACAAACTGTGCACTTGCATGGCATTTCATGAGCTTTCTACCCGAGCTCCGTCTTTTTTTAAGTGAAAGTGTGATACTACCTTTGTGTGGATTACCACTGTATAAGTTAGTAAATTGCTTTCAGGATATATTCCTTGTGCTTTCGTGTGGGTTACCTCCGTATAGGCATAAGGGATGTATCCCCCTGAATTGAACTTGGTCCGTTTGAAACCTATAATGGGTGAAGATCAGGGGCCTTGATACCTTTAGTAAGGGACAGCGAGGACAATTTGGGTACCCTTCCCTAGAACCGAACCACATGTAAGGGACCATAGGAGCCTTGCTTTAGAAACGGAACTCGTTAAAAGTTTAAAGGAGAAACGCTTTTAACCTTTGTCTACTATATATATTTATTTCATTCATGAATAAAATGTCGGGTAGAATCATGCCGAGTAGGATCTTTCTTTTTATAAATAATAATATATTGGGTAGAAATCACGCCGGGTAGATTTTTCAGAATAAAAGCATGCCGGGTAGAAATCATGCTTGGTATGACTTTGTTTATTATGTCGGGTAGAAAATCATGCTCGGGTAGGTTGTACAAATTTACTCTTTAGTATACATACTTATTCTTGTTTTCATTTTTATTACACTTGTACTGACCAATTTTCTGTTTTCTATGTTTTGTTTTTTGCATTGAATATGCATAACATAAAAAGGTGTTGATTCACGAGTGATCTACAATTAACGAGGCTTTTATAATGAAAAAGTAAAGTGATCAGATAGACAATACCACATATATAGGGCAATTCCTTAAATATACGCCAGAAGAGATTAGGAGTCTTCCTTCCGAGATTCACACGTTAAACGTACCAGAGTATGCCTACATCAATATGGAGATCAGTGAGGTGCAAGAGTTGAAAAGACAGATGGCCGAAATGATGAGTATAATGATTGATGTGGCAAAAAGGAAAAAGTCTGATATACAAAGAGATAAGGATGAACTGAATAAAAGCCAAATTATGGCCACCGATCAAGACCTTATAATTGAACAGGATGATTCTGGTAAACCTAGAGGTCGGTGTACCATTGCGATCGACATTAATAGGACACCCGAAGACGCAAAGGCTTCCATTTCAAAGAAAGTGGAGGTGAGCCAAAGAAAATCCAAAGAAGAGAAATATAAAAAGAAGGCATTTCAAATTCCGATGGTGTACACAGATCTGCTCCCGATACTGGTCAAGAAGGGTCTTGTAACTCCAGTCCAATCCAAGCCAATAGAGCCATATTTTCCTAAAAGGTATGACAACAAGGCTAGATGTAATTATCATATAAGAGGTACGGGTCATACTACCAAAAATTACGGAGCTCTAAGGAACAAAGTCATAAGTCTTGTCGAAGAAGAACTACTGAGTTTTGAAGAATGAATCCCCAAAGCTTCCAAAAGCCTAACCAATACTAGTGCACCGGAGCATACGAAGAGGAGCCAATTTCCAACACTCATAATCCAGTACCTAGAACAGAGTTTAGATCCCAGTGTCCATCTTTCTGAGTCATCGACGGCCGGCGTCCAAAAGGCAAGAACTAGTGGTCCCTTTGATCTTATACCTATCTCGTATAGAGAGCTATATCTACAATTGTTGGAGGAACTGTTGGTGGTCCCATGTCACACCTCTAAAACCTCTTTACCCTAAATGGTATAACGCCGAAGCTCATTGTGAGTATCATGCTGGAATTAAAGAGCATTCAATTGAAAATTGTACCACCTTCAAGCGTAGAGTTCAGAACCTCTTGGAGTGCAACATGTGGAAATTTGAGAAAGAAAACCAATATGGTTCAACTATCGTTCACCTAGCAGTTATGGAGCTAAATGAGTCCAAAATTGAAGAAGACGAAAAGAGCCATTTGAGACGTAATGCTCAAGCTAGTGGATTGAAGAAAGAAATAGATTATCTAAAAACTGAACCAAAGAGCTTGCAAGAAAACTATGAAGAGCTTTGTTTGACTTTTAAAGATGTTGGTTTGGGTGACACTCTTGATCAATAGAAAGAAGGAATTAAAGACCTAAAAAGAGATGTTGAATTTTGGAAAAAGAGTTCTAAAGCCAACGAGGAACGAGTTAGTATCTTGTCTTGTAATCTGCAAGCAATGGACAATCAATGCCTTGCCCTCAAGGATGACCTGAAGAGTAGTCAAGCCAAGATTGAGGCCTTGAACATGTTCATACATTTGCGCGGAGACATCGTTGCTGAATTAAATAATAGTCAAGCTTAAGTTCAAAGGCAAATAAGCAAGTGGATGAGCGTAACAACATTCTAGTGATGTTCAGAGATCTTGTGGATGGTCTCAAGAGAGTATTAAAAGAAAATAAGGAGAAGTGGTATCTTCAGCTTCAAGAGTCTTCGGGGAAGATAAAGGAAAAAAAACAACTACATGAAGGACATTATTGTTGAAGCACGAAGAGTTGCCCGACAGGTGACAGATTTGGTTGATGCTGCTACAGAATTAAGTCAAAATGATGAGCTCCTAGAATAAAATGAGAAGTTGGCTAAGCTCTTAGAGAAGTTACAGAAGCTAGGAGCTAGAGCTCAAATTTATCTGTAACTTTAATATCTAATGTAATATGATATTTTATGAAAGTTGTTCTAAGATGTTCACTTCAGAATCAACCTCTTTTCTGCATTCATATTTACATTCAGCATTGCATATTTATTGCATTTTCACTTTCAGCAACATGTTCATTACATATATTACATTCGCATTCATAGACCAATTTTGGTAATTTTACCCTGGGACATATAATTTAGATCCAATTAAACCCATCCTTTTAGGATTAGATGACTAAATCATTCTAAGCAGAGAGTAAAAGAAAAGGTCCACACTAGAAAGAAGTTGAAAGAAAAATAGGGCAAGCTTTTTGGACTGGTTGTAACTTCAGAACGAGAGAATTCTGTCTATTTCATGCACTGTGTGAGTGTAGTTTACTTCAAAAAAAATGAAAAATGAGAAGAGAAAAAACAAAATGATGAGCTTTTATCAAAACTATTGTTTACCCATTTTAATAAAATAAATTTTATTTTACATATCATTTGACAAACAATTCATATTCTTTGATTCTTTAAACATTTCATTCATTGCTATGAGTTGTTTTTGTTTTCTCAAACATATGTACATATCATTTTTATCAGATCCTTGAATTTTAATTGCAAGAGTACTTTTTATTCAAATCCAATGATCAAATTCGCACAACCTATTTCTAAAAGAAAACAAATGTTGCAAGGATATTGTAAATGTGGACATCTTTTATTCTACTTAGGCAGACAGAAAGAACAAAACGAGTGTTTAGAAAATGGGTAGATCCCATAGAGTGAATTCCTCTCTCAGGCATTTGTTGTTTAAGGTCCTTGAATTGAGTGTTGACCATAAACATCTACCCCCTCAAGACTATTTAGATATCCGTATGTGAGAAAACGAATGACATTCCTTTTCACAAAGAAAAAAATATCCATTGATGTTCCCATTTGAGCCTGGTCGTTTCTTTTTAATAAAACTCAAACCAAGGATCACCCCCACACTAGGGGCAAAGAAAGCAAAACTTTTGTTTGCAAATAAAAGTCACCCGATCTTGATCACGCTACACAGATAACACTTCAATTAGGGCAAGAAGTGAGATAAGATACATTCAATGCAAGGGTCAGAGAAACATTAGAAGAGGCCAATGAAAGAAAAGTTTATGCTCAAAAAAGCTGACCAAATCAAGTTGAAAATTGCCAACAAAAAGGCTGGAACAATCAAGGGAGAAAACACTAAGTTGAAAAGTGCAATAAAGGAAAAGCAAGAGCCTTGGAGGATTGGTTCCTCTTTCTTCTCGGTAATTCTTGTCGGTGTAGGGAGGATGTTTGATCGTACCATTGGGGAGCTTATACTATTCTTCGTTGATGTGGGTGATCGGGAGTATACTCATCTTGATTAAGCTGATCAACCAACATTTGCATAGAAGGCGGTGTAGAATAAATATCCTCTGCAAATAATGGACTGGAAATGGTTGTAGTCGATAATGAAGATGTCATACTATCAATATCTATACCCTGCCCATACATGAATGATTGAGAAAGCACGGACTGTGGTATGTATACATCAGCATCATGGCCTGGATAAGATGATGAGCTACCACCGACTGTTGTATGGATAGGTGGTTGTTCCAATACATTAAAGTGTCCGGATGAGCTGACTTCGGTGTGATGATATGAGGTTCCACCAACTATGGGATATCTATGAATTGCTTGTTCCCAAGGATTACTAGAGCTGGATGATCCCACAACAAGTCTTGTGGGCTCTCTTTGTAACTCCCACGGAGACCAATTCGTAGGGCAATTAATTGTTGTATCGTAGGCTGATTGTTCCCAGCTCTGATCATGTTTGGATATTTCGCCTACATATTGATATGAACACCTCTGCTCTGTATGCCATCTTTGACTCATTTCGTGAGCTACCAAGAATGGTTTTCCATTATCATTAAACCACTCAAAGTACTTTGGACTACAATTAAAATTGTCATCTTCAATTGGAGTATTATCTTCTAGCAACCACTCAATCTAGTATCCCAAAGAGTAATGGCATAGGTTTCTTCCTCATCAGTCAAGTCTCGAGTATGTATGTGCTCAATATCAATCAGAGGTTTAGGAATTGGCTGGAACATATTGAATTGTCGTAACACCCTATCAGCACACTGGTACTCAACAATAGAAAAGTGGATCAATGGTACCATCGCACCTAAAAATTGAGAACATTCCCACACATTGTGTGGTACACAAGACATTACTTCTTGACCTTCGTAAGGCATCCAAATAAACTATAAAAAATTGTATAAATATATAAAATTAAATTAAAAATAATAAGCTACAAAAATAATTTTAAAAAATTATGATACCTGGTCTTTTCCTTCTGATTCGATCATCATTCGTATGCCTACAACATTGTTGTGCACCACCCCTACTTTTTTCATATCATGCCTCCATCTACATAGAAATTAAATGTTTTAAAATAATTTAAGATAAAATATTTATCAATAAAATATATTCACAAACAATACAAATTATAATATTACCTTCTTGCAAGTGGAAATTTAATGGGTGTTTTGATAATCGGTGTTAAGTAAGGAAGTCTATACCATGCCCACGACTGGAGCAAGGTAAGACATCCACTGATATCCGAACTCTTATTATTGTCTTTAAGAATTATCGCCTTGCACATTTCACTGTACAAGAATGCTAATACAGCAGATCCCCGGCTATATCATCTGGTTTCCTGAAAATCTGCCAACAATGGTAGATATTGTGTGTTAACGAAATTACCAGATTTATCTGGCATCAATATCCATTCGATGATATGCAATATATATGCACATGCAGCAAATTGAACTTCTTGCTCACTAGAGTACTCGGTTACATTGAATTCATTCTCCAACCATGACAATTTGACACGTGACCCTTTCACATCCAACTGAGAAGGTATTTTTCCGAGTAACCGATCACACAAATGAAATACATTGGACCTATCATGTCCAACCACTGCATTTCCATTTACTGGGATACCAAGTTGTATAGCTACGTCTTACAAGGTAATCGTGCATTCTCCAACTGGAAAATGAAATGTGTGAGTTTTTGGTCTCCACCGTTCAATCAACGCAGTTATCAACCTAGGGACCAACTTATATCCATGAAGGAATGTTACACTATAAAATCCCGTCATCTGTAAGTAAACAACAATACGATCAGATGGTTTACTCGGCTTCGTACGTCGAAGGCGAAAGCTACGATTGTCCTGCAATTAATTTATTATAATTAATTACTTGAAATAATAAATTCATAAATAACTAAATAAGTTATAAATTTACTTACAAGATGAGATGAGATGTGAACGGAATCAAGTTGCAATAAAGTCATATTTCAAATTAATCTGCAAAAAACAACTATTCAAACATTTTACTAATATTATAAACTTTTATTTTTAAAAATAAATTATTTTAATATTATAACATTTTATAATTACTATTATTAATAATAAAATATAATTCTTTTAAGAAATTTTAATATTATAACATTTTATAATTTACATGCACAATTGAGAAACAAAGCAAAATGTAAGCACACGTATTCGAATATTTCTCAAAATTTTGATCAAATATATACCTTCAACAAAATTAAATTTCCTAAAAAATCAAGACAAAATAATTAATAATAAAAAATAATAAAACATAATACTAATTTATAATTCTAAATTTTGTAACATTAAGGAAGATATATTTCTTTCTTACTTTTTTCTGCCTCTCCTATATATAAAAAATTATTTAAAAGATTTTACATGTTGTCATACATGACACAAATCACAATTTCATACATCAAATACTAATAAAATTATTTTAAATAAAATAAAATAAACTTACTTGTCCAGTGAAAATATAGAAAATGTACGACCAAACTCGAATATTTCTTCGAAACTTATATCAGATCCTTCCCTTTGAACAAATTGGCATTCATACAAAAATTAAAAACAAAATTAGACAACAAACAAATATGATACTAATCTATAAATTAGTAAAATAAAAAATACATTATACTCATTTAAAATTATACTATAATTTTTTTCACTAAAACCTTCAAGCTTCAAAAATTTACATGCCCAATTGAGAAACAAAGCAAATTACACGGGACACATATTTGAATATTTCTCAAAATTTTGATCAAATATCTACTTCAGCAAAATTAAATTTCCTTAAAAAATCAAGAAAAATTAAAAATTAAACATTTATAAAACATAATACTAGTTTATAATTCTTTCTTCTTCTTTTTCGGACTCTCTTAACTATTAAAAATGATTTATAAATAATTCTATACATTTTGTCATACAAGACACAAATCACAATTTCATACTTCAATTATTAATAAAATAAAATAAGTTTAAATATAAAAAAATAAACTTACTTGTGGAGTGAAAATAGAGAAAATATACGACCAAACCCGATTATTTCTTCAAAACTTATATAAGATCCTTCCTTTCGAACAAATTGGCATTCATACAAAAATTAAAAAAAAATAGACAACAAATATAATACTAATCTATAAATTAATAAAATAAAATAATTTTGAATATAAAAAATAAACTTACTTGTCGAGTGAAAATAGAGAAAATATACAACCAAACCCGAATATTTCTTCGAAACTTATATCAAATCCTTCCTTTCGAACAAATTGGCATTCATACAAAAATTTAAAAAAAAAATTAGACAACAAACAAATATAATACTAATCTATAAATTAATTAATAAAATAAAATAATTTTAAATAAAATAAAATAAACTTACTTGTCGAGTGAAAATACAGAAAATATACGACCAACCCTGAATATTTCTTCGAAACTTATATCAAATCCTTCCTTTCGAACAAATTGGCATTCATACAAAAATTAAAAAAAAATAGACAACAAACAAATATAATAATACTAATCTATAAATTAGTAAAATAAAATAATTTTAAATAAAAAAACTTACTTGTCGAGTGAAAATAGAGAAAATATACGACCAAACCTGAATATTTCTTCGAAACTTATATCATATCCTTCCTTTTGAACAAATTGACATTCATACAAAAATTAAGAAAAATTACACAACAAATATAATGCTAATCTATAAATTAATAAAATAAAAATACCTACCCTCTCAAAAATTCTCTTCCAGCTCCAGCTTATCCATCTTCAACTATTTTGCATTCGACTTATCTTCCATCTTCAACCATTTTGCACCTCGAATGGATTATATAGGTAAATGGACCTGACAGGTCACCTCATGCGCATGTTGATATGCAGGCCCTGAGCAGCTGCTTTGCACCCGTGACGAACTCAGGTCGCCTTTTGCGTATGGCAACAACAATGCCTGGTCGTTTTCTGCGCATGGCGACTACCCGTGATTCTGCTCAGGCTGGCGCAGGTGGCTCATGCATGCTGCAAGCTGAGCTTGGCAGCTTAAGAAATTATTAAAAAATTATGATTGCCAGCTACAGCTGGCGACTTATAAGATTACTGTAGAAAATACCGTATTCTCCCAAATATAGATCAAGCCACCCTACTTTCCAAAAATTTAAGCTAATTTACCATATTTCCCTAATTTTGCCGAGAGATGCATTAAATATTTATTTTTTATAATAAATAAAAGTTTAATTTAATTAAACTTTAAAATTAAAATACCTGAAATATCATTAGATTAAAAATTTTAGAAGGGGAAACAACTCTTCCCAGCCTCCAAGTACATTAGTCAAGGGACGTAGCTGTAATAACTAATTTTGTTCGAATTTTTTTTTATTTTATAACTTGGACTTCTTCGTATTTTATCTTATTTTGCTATCAATACTAATATATAACATTATTTATTATATTGTTAGTTATTATCTAATTACCATATTATATTCTTTAATGATTGTTATTAACTAGTATTTATTATTGTTTTATTATATGATATATTATATTATTATTATCTGTTTTAGTATTATTATTATACTATTTGTGCTTTTGTTATAATTATTATTATTAAGCCAAACCCAAAAAGACTAGCTAATATTAAATAAATAAAAGCCCAAGTTTATTAATATTAAAACAATCAAATTACATAATAAAAAGACCTAAAATATTAATATTACATAGTTAGCCCATTAGGGAGCCGCATCAGGTAAACCCTAATTCCCTTTTGGTTTGTGTTCAGCCAAATCTTGGCTGTTAAATCTGGCCCTTGATCTAACAATCCAGATCGCCCCATCATAAGAAACCCTAGCAGTGGTTATCTTTCTTGGCGTCGCATCATCTCGCATCATCTACAGTCGTTAGATCATGAGGCATATCAACGACCTAGATCAATGCGGAGAAACTTTTGGAGACAGCATGCGCACACGCGCCTTGCAATTTGGCTCTTCAGTTGTCCACGCGCGCGTGGAGTTCACCCTCTGCTCCTCAGTTACTGCGTCGTGCCCACGCGCCATGCAAGACCAATCGCTCCACTGGTCCTCTCCCTTTGCTGGTCCCTCATTTGCCACTTCTACTATACCAAGCCGTATGAAGTCGGCCATCCCAACAACAGGACAGAGTCCTCCTCGCACAACCACTAACCACAAAACAGAGATCAAATGTTAAAAGCAACACATGAATACAAGCAAAGAGGAGAATTTTAGAAAATATAATGAAATAGCATATTTTTATTTTTTTTAATACAAATATCATGTAATTCTTGGGTATAAAGTGAACCCTACACCAAATGTGAAGAGGGATTCGGATTTTCAGAGAATCAATACAAAGAAGAAAAAAAGTATTTCCAAAGGTAATTTTTTCTTATATTCGATTCAAAAGAAAAACAAAGGGCAAAAAGGTTAGGGTTTACTTTCAGATCTGAGGGGGTTCGTCCTTCGCATGAGTTTTATTCGGCCGGTGATAAGCCTCTAACCTCCTTCGAGGTCATGCATGGTGAGCCAGTGAAAAGGCAAGTTTTAGAGAATGATTTTCGATTCGTTTTTTTGAAGATTTAAAGGGAAATTTTTATTTGTTTTAAAAGACCGATTTCGAATCAATTTTTAGAATAGGGAAATGGAGGGTTTGAAATATTTTTGAGCCTGCCAACGCTGGCGAACGACGGTCGACGCGGCAGAGGGATGACGATTTTTGGGTTTGGAGAGAATGGCAGAGAGGAATTTAGGTTTAGACTTCTTGAAAGTTTTAAGAAATGAAAAAAAGGGCCAAAATTTCTCTCTAAAGTGTGTTTTATATTTTGTCCTTAAGAAAAAATGATTTAATTCGCTTTTAAAACTCTCCGCTTCTCTATATCTACGCGTGCAAGCCCTTCCCCATTTTGAAAATACATCCTCGGTCCTTGCAAGTCTTCGAAAGTTTTCAATTCTATCCCCTATTCCGAATCAGTTTTTTTAATGGTCAAATTTCCTTAAGGTCCCTACAAATTTTGTTTTTGTTTTAATCTCGTCCCAAAGCCAGTGGATAAATAGCTCGTTGAGGCCCTGTTCTTTTTTGTTCATTTAGTATAGTGCTCACTATTTGTTCCTGTTTCATTTAATTTGTGCATCATTGTTCATTTTATTCGATTTTAGTCCTTTGTTTGGTTACTTCATTTGTTTGCATTTATTTTATGATATTTGCATCATACATCGTACTAAATATATGATATGTATTACATGTATACATTGCATTTTTTTGTTTAAAAAAATTTATTATATGTATATAATTTATATATAACTATTTTATATCCTTTTCACATATATAATATCGAATATGTATTAATGTATATGAGTATGATTCTAAGTTGTTTCAGGTGTTTTACATAACATATCTTATGTATTGGCTTGTATATAATATTAAAAAATGACGCTTTGGGTTCCTTCGTTCATAAGTAAGTATGTTTTAGTAACTTCTTTTCTAGTTAAATAGGTATGCTTTCATGTGCATGTATATTTTATTTATTATCTGTGTTTCAATTTAGTTTATATAATATACGTCATGTACTTTTTTAAAATATCTATTGTTCATGCATTTATCATGTTGTCTTATTCGTATATTTAGTGTTATATGTTGCATCCGGGATATAAATTATTAATGTCGTGCCCTTTTATTCAAGAGTAAACGTGGCTAGTATCAAGCGTAGCAGTGGTGGTTTTTTTGTTTATTCTCAAAAAACGGGGTCCTTAAAATTTACTCGCATGTATAACTGAATTTTGATTTAAATGTCACTTTAATTCAGAAAATCCAATATTAAAAGCGGTAATAATTTTTGGTACCGATTTTGGGCAGAGTGGAGGTGTTAATCTTTCCCCATCCGTAATCGACTCTCGGACCCGTTTTATCTCTAATTTTATTTTTTTGTATCCGGTCTACCCTTTTAAAATGATCGATGACGACTCTCTCATTTTATTTTTTTCTACAACTTTCCCCAGATTTTATATAATTCCCTTCTTTTAAATTTAAAACGTTAATTTATTTTTTATAAAATTAAATGTTTTTTATAAAATCAAATTTATTTATTCAAACCTCGAATTTTAACTTATTTCAACTTTTTAATTCTTTTTTTAAAAATTAGTCGCTACAGTTAGGGCTGAGCATGGTTAACCGCAAAAACGAAAACCGATCCGAACCGAGGCGTTTGGACGGTTTATGGTTCATAAGTTTACGAACTGTGGTTAACCGAATCGAACCAAAATTGATTTTTTATTTAATTTATAGTTATTTTTATAATGTAAAAATAAGTATTTTATACTTACAATACTATATATGCATTTTTAATTATTATTTTTACTTAAAAATTAAGTTTTTAATAAATATTTATGAAAATACTTTAAAACTCTAACTTTTTAATGTTTAAAAATCATCAAATAAAGCTACTTTATCAAAATAAAATACAAAATTTCAAAAACTAAAGTTAATATGGAAAAACCGAAAACCGAAGTTAACCGAACCGGAAACCGATGATCACTAAAATTGCTTACCGAATTAAACCGAAACCAAACCGTATACACCCCTAGCTACAGTAGCCATTTAGTGGATTGGAAGGTTTGTTGCCCCTTTCAAAAAAATTTGGTATAATAGTATTTTAAACCAATTTTAATTTAAATATTAGTAAAATAAGACATTATCCTTACTATTTTTTAAATTAAAAGGTGTAATATAGTAATAGACACTTATCCCTCTTAATATTTAATCTTAGGCTTTCCACCCACACAATGCACGTGGTATAATCTTGCTTAGTTATAATTAATTGTAATTAATTCCAAATGAAGTCACAAAGCCTAAACTATATTAGAGACAGGCACACCCCACAACACGTCACTCTCTTAACCAGAATGTGATTCGAATCTGCCCTTTTTAAGCTAAATCGGCTGTTTACTCCTCCACTTTACCGGCAAATAAACTTTTTAAATTTTAAGGGTAAATTACGTAAATCACTACTAAATTTTATTTTTAAATTTATTTTAATTACTAAAGTTTTAAATTGTTTAATTTATTTATTAAAGTTTAGATATTAAATGTTTTTGGACACTTTTTTATTAACTTTTTGACGACGTTCATTTAATGGCAAACTGAGGAACTTCTCCAAGATTCGAACGATATAAAGCTTCACCGGTACGAGAAAAGTAATATACTAAGAAACATGCTCAATCTGACGACGGATGGCGGAGATCGACGAGAAAAAAATTAATAGATTTTTACTCGATTTATGAACTTCGAGGCACTTTCCGACGAAATGAAAATCAAATTCGGACTCAAGGGACAAGAGGAAGCGATTAGTGAAATTTGATATCGAACGGCTACCATCTACGGTGCACGTCCGATGACGGTAAATGGTAAAATGACTAAAACATTTAATGTCTAAACTTAAGTAAATAAATTAAATATTTTAAAACTTTAGTGATCAAAATATGTTTAAGCATAAGGTGCAGTAACAATTCACGTAAGTTAACCAAATTTTAATTACTCATATTATCCTTGTTTCTATTCTTCATCGTATGAGTCACTAAATTGTAGGTTTCGTATCGATTTTAGTAATAAATTTTAAAAGTTTTATTGTAAACACTGAATTTTAATTTTCATATTGAATTAAGTATTAAACAGTTAAATCATGAACGATTTTGATAATGTGTAAATTTTTGCTCTGTTTTCAACAGAAAATCATCAATATTTTCTTTCTTTTTTTCATGAAACTGATAAAATTTATCTAAAGATTCGTCATGTTAATGCTTTAATCTCTTCAGACGAGCTTTCAATGAGACTATTTTTGAGATAGGTATAATGTCAAAAAAATATTTTTAATTTTTGACTAAATAGTCTCTCCGTGGATAAAAAATGTCAGTCGACTAACGATAAATTGCTTGAAATGATGTGACAAAATTATATGATAGTGCACACTGGCATAGTAGTGTCATATAGACAAAGGTATTGACTTGACAAAATGACACACCAATAAAAAAATCTATAAACTTATATAAAATATAAAATTATTTTTTTCGCTGACGTATCATTATTTCAAGTCATTTAAGTTGTTTGTCGTTAAACAAACAACTTTTATCCGAAGGGGCAGTTTGAACTAAAATTAGACATTAGTGTTAAAATGCTTTAAAAAAGAATAGAGACCAAAATGATTATCTAGTCAAACGTTAGAAATATTTTTTGACATTATGTCTTTGAAATATGTTGTTCATCTTCTCGAAAAGAATATTTAAATTTCGAGCAAACACCCTAAATTCATCAAATTCGAGAAAACTCCGAACCTCAAATAAATGTAGAGTTTTTGTGTTTAATTCAATAAATTTTAAAAAGAAATTTTGAAAAAAAATTAAACCGATAAGGTAACAAAGGACAATGAGCCTAGAGTGACCACAAAAGACACTAAACAAATGGTTATTTTCTAAATCAGCTAAAAACGAGTTAATGAATAAATTTTCTTTCATATCAGCACACAGAAACTTCCACGTTTCTGTCACGTTATCGTGCCGTTTCAAATTCAATGAGTCGGTGTTTTATTGAACTCGAAATTAAATTTGGTACTTATAATGAATTGTTTTAAAGTTTAATGTTAAAATCAATATAAAAGATAAAGTTTAATGACTGGTTGTATAATTTACCCAAATAATAAGACAAAAATCTCTTTCCGCATTTTCGAAAAGAAACAAAACAAAAAAAGGTTACTAACTCTTAACTTATAACAACATGCTTTTAGCATTTAGCAATGTATTCATCGTCTTCCTAACCACAGCTCCAGGATTTCGTTTTGAATCTTCTTTCTTTTTCTCAGGTTGTTTTTTTAGAGAAATTTAATGGCGGTGGAATTGAAATGTTGTGAAACGGATTTCTTTGTTTACTTGGTGATAATAGTATTGCTGGTGATGTTCGCCGGAATGATGTCCGGCCTTACATTAGGCCTAATGTCCTTGAGTCTTGTTGATCTTGAGGTCCTCGCTAAGTCCGGCACTCCTTCCGATCGTAGACATGCCGGTATTTCTTCATTTCCTCCGTTCCAAAACGCGTTTTTGTTTTCCTTTTTTATTGTAATTAAGAAACGGAAATATAACAACGATTTATTTTAATTGATGAGGAACAGATGAGCTAGAATCAATAATGGAATGATAGAATGTTTATCTTTTTACTGAGGTTGATCTCATTATCTGTATTGCTTGGTAATAAGCTTATCTCATTATAAGCGAATGAGAGAACAGAATCTATTAATTTTAAGTAGTGAGGTTTTCAATACATAGGAAATGTTGTTTCCTAAAAGTATTTGAAGCATAGTTTTTGAAATTATAGAACAAAACTGAAGTAATCCTATTCCTATGATGGTTACTGAATTTTGTTCTTCATATTTTGCTTGTATAATGTATATTCGAACAGCAAAGATATTGCCGGTTGTCAAAAATCAGCATTTGTTGCTTTGTACGCTTCTCATATGCAATGCTGCTGCAATGGAGGTATACATTATAGATTCATCTTCAATATATGATCCAGTTCGAAATTTCGAAAATGCTAGATATTTTATGTTGTTGCTTTTATCAGGCACTTCCCATTTTCCTTGATAGTCTGGTCACAGCATGGGGTGCTATCCTGATTTCGGTTACCTTGATTCTTCTGTTTGGTGAGGTGAGAATCCGTTTTTATCAGATTTATCGCTTTTAATTCAGCTTCAGTACAAGTAGTAATCCTTGTAGAAACCTGAACATGAGATTTTGTGATATGACATTTTTTGTGTGTGTTACTTGTATATCAATTGCTAAAACTTGTTCTCAGATCTTTCTCGCTTAAATCTGCTTTTGGAAAGTGGATTTACATACAGCTGCAATAAGAAGGAAGCACGTTTCATGCATATTCTAATTACAATTCAATAGTATGTGCAGATAATACCACAATCTGTTTGTTCTCGGTATGGTTTGGTAATTGGTGCAACGGTGACTCCTATTGTTCAAGTTCTTGTTTGGATCTGTTTTCCTGTTGCCTACCCTATAAGCAAGGTGATGAATATTGCTATAAGCCTATAATCCTTCACCATTAATGCGGTTTTAATGGTAATGCTTGTAAATTCCTGCATATAGCTCTCCTCGCTGATTTTATGTGATTTTCAGCTGTTGGACTTTCTTCTTGGCCATGGACATGTTGCACTTTTTCGAAGAGCTGAGTTGAAAACACTAGTAAATTTGCATGGCAATGAGGTGTGCTTAACAGCTTCTTTTGGCATTTTTTAGAAATATTGCATAAAAATTCCTTTAGCTTTCCTTATATTTATGTACGTTACCTTGTTCTGCTATTCAGTTGTTATTATATTAACTTGGCTGTTGCCATTTATTGACTCTGGTCTTTGATTTGATTTAACATGCCATACCACTAGTTTAATAACGTTGTTGACTTGTTGGTTTTTCACTTAGCTTGACTGCCTCTGTAAAACAATGGACGAATCTTTGCTTTCAGAGAATCTGCTTTCTTTCATGATTTCTTTCAGAGATATGATCCTTTTATTGGACCTTCATTAGGCTGGAAAAGGTGGAGAACTGACGCATGATGAGACAACAATTATTGCCGGAGCACTTGAGCTTACTGAGAAAACAGCTAAAGATGCCATGACACCTATATCTGAAACATTTGCAATCCATATTAATGCCAAGCTTGACAGGTATGATACTCTGTAAATTATCAAAAAATATAACATTTGTATCTCTTTCTCAACTTTGATTAGATAAGTACCATTACATGCTATGGACAGGGAATTGATGAGTTTAGTTTTGGAGAAGGGGCATAGCAGGGTGCCAGTTTATTATGAGCAGCCTACAAACATCATTGGAGTCATTCTGGTAATCATTTTCTTTGGCCTTTTCGTATTCCTTTGGTTATTGTTTTTTAATTTTTAGATTGTTAATATTATGTTTATTAATGGTTTATCTTTTGATGTTCAAGGTCAAGAATTTATTGACAATCCACCATGAAGATGACGTGCCTGTGAAGAACGTTACTATACGAAGGATTCCAAGGTATCGAAGTAAATGAACTCTTGAAAAAGAGATTCTTTCATTTGTACTGAGTAGAAATTGTTTCTCTTTTTTATGCCCTTATTTATACTCTTATATTAAAAAATTTAAATTAAGAGTTTATATTTAGGGTTTATGATTAAGCCGTAAAATATTAAGGATATGAATTTAAAATTAAGGTTTATATTTGATCTTTTAGTGTTGAGACATTAAAAAGAGACCGAAAAGGCAGGAGATTTGTTCGGATTGTATTAGTCTGCAAAGCATTCACCGTCTATCCCTTTGACTCATTAATTTCGACAACTTCTATCCCTTTTTTGTGCTTCTTTTTATGTCCAACACTAAAAAGTTAAATTCTAAGTCATAATTTTAATCCTAAACCCTAACTATAGACCATAATCCTAAACCTTAAACTAATTTTTTTTTATGTATAAGCATAAATAGGGAGACAAAAAAGTAGAGAATTTCTATTCCATTGAAGATATGCATTAATATATTTTGATGTTATAGGGTTCGAGAATCGTTGCCGTTATATGATATATTAAATGAATTTCAAAAGGGACATAGCCACATGGCCGTCGTTGTAAGACAATGCAACAGAACAGTTAACTCTGCTGGAAGTAAGAATCAGCCTCTCCGTGGCATATTCTTTCCAATTCTTATCATTTTGATATTTGTCTCCGTCCGTTTGTTTATCTCCATCTCTTCAAATAGGTCCCTTGCTTGAAGTGAAAGTCGACATAGATGGTGACAAACATCGTCAAGAGAGATCTTTAAGACGAAAGCGTTCACTTAAGAAATGGCAGAGCTTTCCCATCGCTGGAAATGGTTCTCGGAGCAGGAGGTGGACAAATGGTATTGATTCAGACATCCTGCATCTAAATGACAACCCATTCCCAAGACACTCCGAAGAAGAGGCTGTTGGCATAATAACAATGGAAGATGTCATTGAAGAGCTTTTACAGGTACCATTTCCTTTTACCATCTTTAGCAGCAAGCATCCGATTCCATTTTTTGTCGAAAGTTTCTCACACATCTACCTTGTGTTTGTGCCCTTGGCCAGGAGGAGATCTTCGATGAGACGGATCATTACAACTCATGATGTCTTACTGCAAGTTTTCCGCTAAAACGCCTAGTTGGCAGTCGTCTCCGAGTGTATAAAAAGGGATCAAAGATGGAAAAACTCAAATATTAGCATTCAAGCATTGATTAGTATCTTTCAAAAAAAGCATTGATTAGTAATTAGCATCATAGAATAAGAACTAAGAATCCAGTAGTATACAGAAGTCGACAAATACTCAGCTTCGCTCGTTATGTTTACTGTGCTTTATATCCGATCTCTCAAGGTGGTCCTTTTCTTTCTTCTTTCTATGTTCACGGGGCTCTGAATCGAAAGAAGATTCATCATGCCTCAGTGAAGAAGGCTTCTCAGGACCCAACTTGACACGATGTTCCCTTACTATGGAGGTTGTCGAAAGATTCCCTGGGGTCTCAGAATTTGTAGGCAGATAAGGTCCAGTTTCATCCATCCTCGAACCTATAGACTGTGTTTCACCCTGTCATCATAAAATAGGTTTCAGGTTAGTCAAGACCATTTACTTTTCCTAAAAGGAAACTGAATCAACATATATATGCCAAGGAGGAATGGCTTCAAATGCAAAGAGACTCATCATGTCAAAAACACTAATTCTTTCCCAAGCAAAACAAATTTGCGCGCATATTCGGTACAAACCTTGACTGAAGAAATTCATCAATCTCCTCGTCTCTTAGACCACCATCTTCCCTTGAATAACTACACTCTGCTACTCTTTTGCTTGATGAACATGAAGTAATAACATTGCTCTCATGACTCCTATTTGTGCTTCTATAGGAGATGCTACTATCCAAATGATTACTGTTATGCCCACTATCGTCTTTCGATCTTGCTTTTAGCCTATGATTTAATTCCAGTTCCTTTTTTCGAACTTGCCACATCTCATTCACTTCAACAGCTCGATTTGCTGAAAAAGATGTAGAAAGAAACATTCAGATAATTTAAACACTATCAACAAAATCTGAAAACTAAAAACCCATGGTAAGAGAAGACATCCACATAAAAATTGCAAAAGTCTCCTCATATGTCTACAGATCTTATTGCTGACCCAAAATATCCATCAAAATTCAATGTTCCATAAGACAATAGGGGGGAAATCAAAAGATTATCATCCTATATCCTTAAGTTTAGGCTATGTTACCTAAACACATAATCCGTTTACGCCCTCTAACTATATGAAGAAATCCTTCAAAGGATTTAAGTATAACAGTGTCGGCCTATACGCATATACGACAACCTTACTCTAGAACTTGTAAGCAACCGAAGAAGATGACCCAACAACAAATCAACAATTAAATCCAGAATCGAACAGAAGAAAACTGAAACCTTAATACGGCCAATAAATAACAAACCTTGCTGAACACCAAGAACAGGTGCAGTAAGGAACCGGGAATTTGGGCGACTCCTTACTTTAGGTTGCTGAAGATAAACATGGATGCCATCCCTCTCTGCTTGTCATCTTAATTCTGCAGCTTCTTTCAAAAGAATTGCAGCTATTCTGTTTTCTGTTTCCAGATCCATTTATTCTGCAAAAACAAGCATTTATTCAAAACCAGATTTCATTAACAGATGCAATTCTTAAAACCTACCCAGAATTTACCCATTTCGAAATTGATTAAAAAAACAACCAAAATTAGTTCAAAAACTATGATCACAAGTGAAAATTTTCTCCTTTAGTAACTTAAAAGGAGGGAATTCGGAGATTTTGGCATTAATGGCTAACAGTCTAAGTATAAAAATAAACAACATTCATTTGATCTAACCCACCATTTTTTCCTCTCATTTTCATGTCCCTAAATCCTTAAGAGAAATCAGCTTTTCAAATCAAATTGATCGAAAGAACCCTAAAAAGAAACAGTGGCCGTTTTTACAGAAATTTCCTATTTTCAGAATTTCTCGGTAACCAACATTAGCATAGGCAATACATTTCTCAGTAAAATGCATATAAAAGAGGGAAAAAGAAGAACACTTACCAGATTACGGATGAACCGATGCAATGCCGACATACAATCGACGCAACCACTTGGATTCTCCTTTGGAAATGGAATCGACAACCCAATCCCTAGCTCTCTCAATAGAGGGGAAGAACCGACCGCTAGCTTTACTTTTAGTTATGGGCTTCTTTTACCAATTTTATTTTGAGTAAACTACATCAATAGTCATCGAACTATAATTTTTTTCTTATTTTGGTTACCAAATTATTTGTTTAGCAAAAACATCACTAACATTATGTTTCCTTCCTATTCTGGTCATCAAATTATTTTTTTGGCAAAAACATCACTAACGTTATGTTTCCTTTCTATTTTGGTCACCGGCTGTTATTTTATTTTATTTTATTTATTTTTTCATGTCATTTATTCTCTCTCCTCGTAAGCAATATATGCTATTTTATAATATTTTTATTCAAACTAACAAGATAGTAACACATGTCACTGCCTATTAGTGGAATAAAAGGAATGAAAAATCAAGCCTCTTATGCAGCTAGAGAGATGGTGACACGTGTAACTGCCTATTAGTCGAATCTCTCTGGCTACATAAGAGGCTTGATTTTTCATTACTTTTATTCCATTAATAGGCAGTGACACGTGTCACCATCCTGTTAGTTTGAAGAAAAATATTATAAAATAACATATATTGCTTACGAGGAGAGAGAAGAAATGACATGAAAAATTTTAAAAATAAAATGACAGTTGGTGACCAAAATATGAAGGAAACATAACGTTAGTGATGTTTTTGCCAAAAAATAGTTCGGTGATCAAAATAGGAAAGAAACCATAGTTCGGTGACTACTAGTGTAGTTTACCCTTTTATTTTTTAATTAATGATAAATTACATAAATCATCACTAAACTTTACTCTCAAACTTATTTTAGTCATTAAAATTTTAAAACATTCAATTTATTTATTAAAGTTTAGATATTGTATGTTTTTTGTCACTTTTTTGTTATTTTTTGATGGCGTTTATTTATTGGCCAATAGAGAAACTTTTTTAAGATTTGAAAGGTGAAAAACTTTATTAATATGAGGAAAGAAATACACAGAGAAACGGGTCTATTAGACGACAAGAGAGAGAGATTGACAAAAAAATCAAAAAAAAATTTGCTCGATTCGTGAACTTTAGGGTATTTTTCGACGAAATGGAGGTCGAATTCGAACTCAAAGGACGAGACGAAACGACTGATAAAACTTGATACCAAATGATCACCATCTACAGTGCGCTTTCGACGACAGTGAACAGTAGAGTAACAAAAAATGTTTAATGTCTAAACTTCAGTGACAAAAAATATCAATGTTTAAAATTCAATGAGTTGAGTAAATTAAACGTTTTAAAAATTTAATAGCCAAAATAAGTTTGAGAGTAAAATTCAATGACACAATTTATCCTTTAATAAATTGTAACAGGCCAATCGCAAATTCTATTTGGAAAGAAAACAACATTAGTCCTGAATTTAGCTACTTTTTCAATTTGATCCTAAACATTTGTATCTACATCACTTATTGAACTTGGTTTTCTTTTCAATAAATCCTTTATCACAACATGAAAATGGTGTAGGAATTATGCTAAAAAAACACCCACTTTCGGTGGTAGGATTTGTCCTCATTAATTCCATCATTTTTAATGATAAAAACCTTGTGGAGTTAATTTGGCTCAAAGGCTCCAACTTTCACATATTTATACTTTGACCAAAATAATTATGTAAACTTTATAATTTAATCTTTATCATGAAATTTGGAGCGTCACACAATCACCTTGAATCCACACATAATAAGATTGTCATGAGCCTAGGTGAACTATTAAGAATTTGGAATGCATTAACAAAGGGAGGTACGTGAAAAGAGAATCGAAGAATGAGGATAAGCTTAACGGTAGTATTTTGAGAAGTGGATTAAATGAAAAGAAAGCTTGTACACTAAGTTTATTGAGGATGGGCCTCGGAGAACAAACAATCCAAATGTCAGGACCAAAGTATAGCGTGTGTAAATAAGAAGAAAATCCACACATATTCAAACTTGCATATGCAAAGAGCCAAACCAACAAAACAAGACGGCCTAGACATCAAACTGCAAAAACAAAATGCAATATCTTTATATTGATAATAGATATAGTGCATTTATAATCGAGTTATCACAAGCCAACTCTAACCCTCTTTTTATTGTTGTTGAACTAGAATTTCTTGCTTGATTTCCTTATTAACACCTGTTTGTTCACTTTATATTATCATGATCTTAAAGGAATTGTATGTTTTTGCTTATATTATGTTTTTGATGTGTGGAAAGTGAAGAGAATGTTAGGACTTTTGTACTAATGCATTGGTAGTTGTTTTGGTTGTTGAGAACTTGAGATCCAGATGACTGATGATCCAATGCCAAGGACTATATGATAAAGGATAGATGCAGGATTTTGTGTTAGGTGGGGCGAGCTTATAAAGTTTTAGGGGGCGAAAATAGATTTTTAATAGAAAATATATAAAAATTTTAATATATATATATCATATACGAATTTCAAATTTATAGGAGGGCGACCACGCCTCAGCCTCTCTCGATCCATCCCTATGCTTTTTATGTATAATATCAAGGAAAAAGTGAAACTTTTACGTACTCAAGCTGTCTGTCATGGAATGGAACTTTTCAAAAATCCAACTGATTTTGATTCGAAGAACATGTGAGCTTTGGGCCCCTCCATTACATATCTTCTAATCCAATGCTCTGTATTTTATGATTGTAGCATTTTGTCCCAAAAAGATAGCATTTGTTTCATACATATGTCCTTGAAGGATTACATTATTTTCTTGAGAGAAAACTAGTGCAAATATATTACAAGGAGGAAGAAGAAAAACACCTACATAACTCTAGATTTATCACCTGCTGTTCCTAGCTAGCTAGCTATCTTCTGCAACTATGTTGAAACTCGAAAACGAACTTTGCTCTCTTTTATGAGCCAAGGAAAAAGAAAAAGAAGCTTCCTAGTGCTTGGTGTTCACTCAGGGTTCCGAATTCCATGGAAGATCAATCTTAAATCACTAGTGGATGATGAATTCAAAAGTTTCAGATTAACTTGCCATTGTTCTTCCATTCCTCATTGGGGCTATTTTCACCATTTTTATGAACTATAATATCAGTAAGTTTACAAGGTTCAGCCTCCTCTAGCATTTGAACTACCTTTCTCATGCTCGGTCTAAGCGTCGGAATCTTTGCTGTGCATTGGACTGCGATTCTTAACACCTTGACGGCGTCTTCCTTTGATGCCGTTGAGATGTTAGAGTCCACCACCTCAACCAAATTTTCTTTGGTCTTCAGTTTATTATAGATCCAGTAAACTATGTCCTTGTTCTCTCCAAATTCGGGCTCGACCGGCCTTTTTCCCGTGGCCAGCTCCATCAACACAACTCCGAAACTGTAAACATCGCTCTTCTCGTTTATCTTGCATGTGTACGCATACTCTGCCAGAAAATTAAGCAGAATTTCAAACCAAATCAAAAGTCTTTTCAATGCAAGTCGAATCATATGGACAAATAATACTAAAGGAAAGGAACGAAAGAATAAGAAACTTACCAGGAGCCATGTAACCATGAGTTCCAGCTATAACATTACTCCAATCCCCTCCACTGCTGTCCTGCACGATCTTAGCTAGTCCGAAATCCGCAATCCTCGGCTTCCACTCTTCATCTAACAAAATATTGCTTGACTTCACATCACGGTGAATAACCGGTCTGTCGCATCCGTGATGCAAATACTCTAACCCTCTAGCAGCTCCTAATGCAATGGCATATCTCGTCTCCCAGTTCATCTCCATCTTATGACATGAATGCAGCCTGTCCCACAAGCTCCCATTAGGTAGATACTCGTAGACCAGCAGATTGCTATCCTCGCTCGTGATGCTACAGTACAGATTCACCACATTCACATGCCTAATGGCACTCAATGCTGCCGCCTCTGCGTCATATTCCAGTGACCGGAAGCTCCTTTGTGTTAGCATAGTCGTACTGCTGTGGTAGTTTTTGCGGAACCTGAGTTCCAAATATGCTTCACGGCCAGTTCTTTCCCATCTCCCAGTTCAACTTTGTAGACATTCCCTGATCCCCCTTTACCTATCAAGTTCTGCGATTTGACGGCATCGATGATATCCTTTTCAGTGAAACTTAGCATGCGATAAGATTTCATGTTCCAAGTACCCTGCTTCAATGGATGATCAAGATTACTCTGCTTCGCCCTCACAAACATGTAACATCCTAGTGATACAAGCAGGACTAATATTCCAGCCATGAAACAGGATAATATCGTTCGAAGATGACTCGATGTACCGTGATTTGATGAACACGGCCGAATGTTCCCAAGATCCGAGCTGCATAGGCCTGGATTCCCCTCAAAGCAATCTTTGAAAGCCTGAATAGATAACGATTTTGGTATGGGACCAACCAACCGGTTGTTCGACAAATCAAGAAGGCTTAATGTTGAATATGACAGAGTGGCCGGAATCTCACCAGAGAGTTGGTTTTCAGATAAATTCAAGGAGTTCAGGTTACGTAAAAATCCTAGACTCTCAGGAATTTTCCCGGAAAGTGAATTACCAGCAAGGTTTACTTCACTTAAAGAAACACAAGAGCCTAATGAATCTGGTATTACACCAGAAAACATGTTACCATTCAAATAAAGGCCGCCGAGGCGTCTTAATTTTCCAATGGCTGCTGGAATTTGGCCGGAAAATCTATTCAAGGTAAGCCGAATCGAGACTAACGATGAAGCTTGAGAGATTGAAGCAGGCAATTCACCTGAAAACTGATTGTTGGCCAAGAATAGTTGTGCAAGTGACTTGGCATTACCAATATCACCTGTCACTGGACCTTCAAATCGATTCATGGTAAGATCAATTATGGAGAGATTTGGCAAACTCCATATTCCAGCAGGGACGGTTCCCGACAATGAATTGTTGTTCACTCGTAATCGAACCAACGACTTGCAGTTCGCGTAGCTCTCCGGCAGAGTGCCAGTGAAGTTGTTCTGCAGAAGAAGAAGCTCAACAATTTTGCCATTCTTGCACATATCTGGTGGTATAGGACCTGTCAAAAAATTCTCCGAAACATCTATGAAATTAAGATCCGAAAATGACCCGATTTTCGATGGAAGCTGGCCGGTAAGCTTGTTCCTATATAGTGATAGCCCTTCAAGGTGTTTGAATTCACCAAACTCCGGTGGAACCTCTCCAGAAAATTGGTTTTCAAGGAGCTGCAATGAAGCAAGATTCTTCAACGATCGTAACTCCGATAAGTCGCCTTCGAGCATATTCATGGACGCATCGAAGTTCTTAATATTCGTAAGGTTTCCGAATCCAACAGGTAATTTACCAGACAATGAGTTGTTGTAAAGCTCAAGTTGCCAAAGCTGGTTGAGTTTCTCGATTCCAGCTGGGATTGGACCCGACAATCTGTTATCCGAGAGCTCAAGATTTTGCAGCAAAGTTAGATTCTGAATTCCCTCAGGAATCTGCCCTGTGATGCTGCAATTTGTGAGATAAAGCCAATACAATTTCTCAAGCTTCAGGACTTCCAGAGGAAATGAACTTTCATCGAACGGATTGTCACCAAGGCTTACGAAAGTCAATTCCGTGAGATTTTCCAGCGATTTCCATGGGAAAATCCCGGAAAATCCACTGTTGTTCAAATTCAAGAACTTCAATCCGTTTAAAGAAGACAAGTCGGGAATTTCCCCAGAAAAAGCATTGACTCCCAAATCCAAGTATTGCAGGTGAGTACATTTCTTCAGGTCCTCTGAAACTTTCCCATGGAAAGAATTGTTCCCGAGATCAATCTTCTCCAGTGATTGCAACCCGCAGATTGAATCAAAAGGAACATAACCCACGATTCTTTGTTGGGGAAGACGGATTTCGGAGACGAACCCATTCGAATTGCAAACAACTCCGGTGAAGTTACACGCAGAGTTCCCTTGTTTCCATGAACTGAAGACATTAGAAGCTGAGCTTTCTACAGCTGATTTAAACTTGAGCAATATCTCCACTTCATCAGACTTCGCACGAGAAATAATAAAGACGAATGAAAGGAAAAAGATGATCACCGGATGTGGCCATCGATGGGAGCTTCGCCAGACCGACATGGAGGTCGGTGAAGGTGGTGGAGAGGCTATAGGGAAAGAGAAAGCGTGGAAAATGGGAACGCAATGGAGAGCATGGCATATACCACGAAGGGGGCTTTATTTGTTAGAAAATTTGTAGTCGATTCACGTGTAGAGATTTGGATACCAGAATGATCAGCCATTAAAATGAAAATTAAGATACGACAGCTCCATGAAAATTAGAATGATACTTCCAAACAACAATTAGCTACCGATATAATCAAGATTTTCACCACGTGAAAAAAGAAAGGGTTTATCTCATAATTTTTTAAAATGTCTATTTTTTAAGAATTTATTCAACTCCACTTAAATGATCTAAGTATTATTTTTTTAACCACGATATTTGATTTATTTGCCGATTTATTTAAATATAATTTTATTAAGACTTAATATGTAACAGTTCTTCCAACTCAATTTTTTTCGATAAAATATCAAGATTCAAATTTGTAACATTTTTAATGACGTATTGCCTCATTCCGATATTATTAATTGGGCTTTAATTTTAAAATAAACACTTAATTATTAAAATATAACATATTTATACCTAACGAAAGTCCATCGATAATGTTTGTTTGAGTTAATTGCAAAACACGTTCTTAAAGTATAATTTTTATTTAAAATTAATTTTTAAATTTTAAATGTTTTAATTTTATCCTTAAATTATGATTCTCATTCTAAAATGGCTCTTAAATTTTTGAATATTTTAGTTTATCCTTAAACTATAACTCTTATTTTAAATTGGTTCCCAAACTTTTAAACATTTTAATTTCATCTTCAAATTATTAGTATATGCTAATCATATCACGTGTTAATAAAATTGTTAATTGCAATGTGAATACTGATGTATATTATGTAAAATTATAATGTGGCATAAATGACAATTTAAAGATGAAATTGAATCGTTCAAAAGTATGAGGACTAATTTAGAATGTGATTCATAGTTTAAGGATAAATTTAAATATTTAAAAATTTAGAGACCAATGTAGAATAGAGTCACTAACTCGGTTAGTTTTCAATTCATAGTTCTAAGCCAAAGAGGTCAAACACCTGAAAAATAAAAGCTGAAAGAGACTAAACTTTAAAATTTGAAAGAGTACAGGGAGCGGAGGCAGAATTAAACCAACAAAATCAGCAAATGAAAAACAATTCACACTGGTCAACGAAAAAAATTGAAGGGGGGTAGAAAATTGGGCCAGCAGCAAGATTCGTGAAATTGCCTGTCGATTTCTGACTCTTAAACTTTGAGTAGTATTTATTTCAGGTCTCATCGGTTAAGTAAGTAAACACAATCAAGATTGTCGGCAAATGTGAACATCTGTTTTTTTTTTTCTTTCAAATTCCAACCTACTCATGTGGAACTAAAATAATAGAGAAATGCTAGGGTGAGATTAAATATAGTTTTATATAATTTTTTTATTAAAATAGTAAGAATTTATGTAGGATTTGGTAATAATTTAGATAAAACCGAAATCTTTACTAACTAGGTAATAATTTGTATAACTACATAAATTCTTATCAACTGAATAAGAATGTGTGTAGATTTTGTCTTAGTTAAGAATTTGTGTAACTACACAAATTCTTATTTTATAATCCAAATGGTAAGAATTTGTGTAGATCCATCTCATTTTAATTGCACCCCAATGTATGTCTTTTTTTTTGACATTTTTATGTATATCATAATATTAAAATATTAAACCTTAAACTTTAAATCTTAAAAACTAAACTCTAAATTACAATCCTAAATCTTAACTTTAAACCTAATTTATAATATATGAACACATATAGGAACATTAAAAAGAGACAAATGATTTATATTCACTCATATATATATATCCACCCTAACCCTTAAAATTATTACTTATTAACAATGTAACACCCCGATCCCGACCCAAATTCGAAGTATTACATTTGGGTCTCCCAAAACTGACCCATCAAATTTTCTATTTAAAAATCACAACTTGACATTTCTCAAAAAACATCCATTTTCATAAATCCTTATAATTAAATAACACTAAAAGAGTTTACAAAATATGAGCTCCAATTAAAACACACCATTTGATCAATTAATAGTAAATCAAATAAAGTTACAGACTCAACTGTGATAAGGTCCTATGAATACAATCAGTCCAAACTAAAACATCAAGTACTGTACTTTGAAGCTGGCTCGGTGCTGGGAAATCCTCTTCGATACGCTCATCCAAAAGAAACCTGTCAACATATGCACAGAAAAACCACAATTCCGCACGCTGAGCTAAATAAGCTCAGTGGTACATTTCTACTCTACCGCAATTCATGAATGTCATAAAACAAGCATGCATGATAATACAATTAAGAGTGCATAGAAATGTTTCTCAATATTAAGGACCATCTTCTGGCCTACCCTAGCTAGAGTCCAAAATATTTGTCTCAATAAACAAAGTCTCACATGCCATCACCTGACTTTACCATACTCGAGGTCACACAGCCCATCGAGTTACTCGAGCTCACACAGCCCACCGAGTTTATGCGTTCTATACCCTGATCACATAACCTAAGGGTAAAGTAGCTAACATCAAATGTCCACAAAGCAATATAAATAACATACATTCCCTAAACAATGGCCAACGAATCCCTACATTACCTGTGCTCACACAGTCGTCGGGTTAGCTATGATCACATAGCCGTCGAGTTAATAGACCATATCTGAATCACCATAGTCATATCTATGTCCTAGACATACTTGGATCACAATGGCCACAAAGTAGTCTTTACCTGAGGTCACTCAGTTAATCAGGTTACTCGAGTTCACATAGCCCATCGAGTTACACGAGCTAACATAGCCCCTGAGTTATGTTTCTTTATCTGGTTTACCATAGACACAGATAGGTTTCTAATCGCATTCAGATTATATAGCCCATGGATACGTCGGATATACTCGATCACACAACCCAAAGTACATATCCTCTTATATAAGTGCCCTTGCACTGACTCTAGGACATTCGAATTTTTGATCAAGACACATATGATAACATATGCTCCCCGAGCATTTATACATCTCACTAAGAGATAAGAAGCATTAAGACAAAACATTGCAAATGCCCCAAGGCATATTTCTATTCGTTACCATAATTAATATATGTCTTTTAAGCTCATTCACTACATTCTCATCAGATCATCTCATTATTCATAGCAACTAGTTCATATGGGTGTCCCTTCAGCATACAGTAAAGACCCCAATCTCCATACAGCATCATGCGATCCACCATGGATCCTTACGGATTATTAATATGAGTAATCCACTCAACAATAACCAAGCCATTAGCAAGTTTGTTCCACATGTGGGCTATAAACCTTGATTTCTTGGTTTTAGAATTCATTTTATACCTTTAGACACCCATTGGGCCTTATACCGCCTTATACCTCGAATTATAAAACCCCGAAACGCAACCTCAAAATTTTTAAGCATATTGCCCTACGCGTACCGATACACCTACATGGGTATCGATACACCCCTTACGGTACCGGTACTTTCTCGAGTATCGATACTCAATTTAGGTTTGATAAAATCTGATCAACTCTCTGTACTAGTATGCTAACTCTTGTATCGGTACCTAGTATCGGTATGCGAAGCCCCGTACTGATCTTTATGTTGTACCGATACTCTCCAAAATGCGTCCCGGTACATGAAAGCCTTTCTCAGGCAATGGAACAGTGGTATCGATACGCCCCTAGCGCACCGGTACAAGAAAATGCCAATGGAATTCTCATTAAGAATAGGGTATTGATACGTTACATGTTGTACCGGTACACCCCTCACACAACACCCTACTTTCTTACTAAGGAGTACAGATACTGACTACCCCGTACCGGTATGCGGGCCTAGATTTTAAAATCTGGAGCTCAGGATTTCACCATCCCAGCCCTTAACCTAAATGGTTAAGCCCCAAAACGTTCCTACATGTTATTTAATGTATATTAGGTAGTTTTCTACCAATATTACACATTATCAACACTTGATTCTTGATTTACCATTAAAGGGGGTTTAAAGCTTCAACAACCCAAAATCATAAATCACAAAAAGCAATCATTTTAGGATCCTCATAAAGTGAATGAGTCAGAAATGTACTGACCTTAGGCAAGCAAATCTTGAAATAAGGTAGCAACCCAGCTTCTTCCTCTCTTTTTCCTTAGACCAAGCTTTAAACTCAACTTCCACTAACTCTAGAGGTATTCACCTTGAAAGATAGATCATTGCTTGCTGATTAATATTCCCTTGACAACAAATCCGTGATTCTCACTACAACTTCAAGGATTTCACCTTTGCTTTTTGTTATTGAGTAGGAGAAATGAGAGGGTATGGAAGAGGAAGACAAAGTGACTAAGGTGAAATCACCCACCCAACTTTTTCTGCATAAATAATTAAGACTTCACCAACCTTTGTCTTTCAATTATAGTTTTACCATAATACCCCTCCACAAAACCCATCTTAACCTAAACCCAAATCCACCAAGCAAGCCCAACAAAATATGACTAGCCCAAAAAAGCTCCCAAGGCCTAGTAAATACCGAACATCCAACCCAAAGTGGCAGTCCAAGGCCCAGGTCAACGCCCATCATTGACTCAAAAATTCGGGTTGTTACATACAAGCACAATAGAAATGTTTGTGTATTTCATTTTGAGTACTTATCACTGTTGTCTATAGAAATCAAGTACACGTAACAATCAGTTGGTCTAGTAGCATAAGATATTAATTTTTTAAATAGTCAATGTCTTGAATCTCAGGGGCAGTTCAAAAGTTTACGGGCCCTGTATAGTTTAATAAAATGAAACCCTTTAATTTATAATCCAAAAAGTTATGTAAAGTTTTTTAAAAATATTTTTATCTTAGTAAAAAATATATTGTGATGCCATCTTTAAAGTTATTTTTTTATTTTTTTTCTTGCAATTTATTAAACCAAAATCTTTTATTTTCCCATATAAACATTTAATTCAACTTATTTGGAGCATTCTTTTATTGAGCCTTCTGTGATTGCTCATATCGCACATGTCTAAAACCCCCACTGTTGAATCTCAACGTTACGAATGAAATAACTAGATTGGAAAGATTAAGGTAACTTTCATAATAATTTTTTATAGTATCTGATTTAATTAATCAACTAATAAATCGAATAGCAGTAACTATAAAGAAAAACTATATCCAAGGTTAACCGACCAAACATTTGGAGTAGTACAATGATTTACATGTTGTGGTCTCATGAACCTTATGGAAAAAGCTGTCTTGCAGATTCATAATTATCATACTTTCTTTGCTTCTCCTTTGTCCCTTCTTTTGCATTTTTTCCAATCAAAAAGAGAAACCATTGTTAAAAAAGAAAGAAAAATCAAAATCTAATTCTCGCTCAGCTTTTAATATCTCTTGCTTCAACCTTGTTTTAGATTATATTTTATTTAAAATTTTAATATTCATACTCGATTTTGAAAGAAAAATTTATCAGACTAACCTTACAATAATAAATAATTTTATATTATATTAATATTTAATGCACAATGTAACTTTCTTTACGCATACATATTTATTTTAACTCTATAAATTAAACTATAAATCTTTAAACAACTCTAAAAATCAAAACTTTAAAATTTAAACATCTACGTCTTAAACTCTAAACATCTAAACCTTAAATTAGAACCACTCATAAAAAAATGTGTATAAGCTAATTATAAGCTAATTAAAAAAGACATATATAATCAATAGTTAATTGTTCTATTTGGATGAGATGCTAGGTCAAGATTTGATTTTGACGTTGTTTATTACATGCACGAATGGAGAAAATTAATTTAAACCTTCCAAAAGCCGTTTCAGATGCAACAAACATATGAGTCGGGTAAGGAAGATGATTTTTATTGTCAAATGGTTAATTAGGAAATTATCTTTACATTAAAGTGAATGTTTATCCTTGTCAAATTTTATTCATGTATGTAGCGATCTCCGTTTCGCTAAAAAAAACGAGTTTTCAAAGTGTTTGTGGTTTTTCGGATATAGAAATATTTATTCTGTGGGGTTTTAAAAACCGCGTTTTATTTATAAATTGGAGTCGCCACCGGCCACTTAGGTAGGCCAGACACCATAAAACCAGAGATTCAAAAACTTTGGGTTCGGGAGTCGATTACGGATGTGGAAGGATTAGCACCCCCACACCGCCCAAAACTGGTACTTTAATAATTGCCGCTTTATTAATGTTAGATTTTCCGGATTAAAGTGACGATTAAGTTAAGATTCAGTTATAAGTGCGAGTGGATTTTAAAGGCCCTGTTATTCGAGAGTAAACGCCCAACCACTATCACTACGCCTGATACTGGCCCCGTTTACACTCGGATAAAAGGGCACCGCATTGACATTATATATTCCATTATGCAAACTTAGTGAGCAAAATATAAAATATGACAAATAATTTAAACACAATGCAAATAAATATTAACATAATAGAATATTAATCTAACATAAATAAAATACTAATCTAAAACATACATACATAAATATTAATCTTACTCATAAATAAAAACAAATTATAAATAAAATGCTAACATTCATAAATATTAATTTAAAACACAAATAAACATTAATCTAACACGTAAATAAAAACGAATCTAACATAAATAAAATATTAATATAAAACATAAATTTAAAACATATTAAATACTAATCTAAAATATAAACATACAAACTAAAAAATAAGAATACAATTTTAAAATAACTAATACTTCATTAAATTATAAAAAATTACAACACAAATAAAAAGGGAAGAAAATATACCTAACTAGGAGCTCGAATGACGAACCCCGACTGAACCCCACTGAGATCTACCACGACCTCTCCAAAAATATTAACTAGATCGAATCCAAAATAGGACCCCGATCAAATGTTGGATCGAACCAACTAGGGCCGAAGGCACTGCCCCGACCCCTGGCTAGCCTTGCGGCCGGCCTAGCTCCCAATTGGGGAGCCGATCCAATTGCCAATTTATGGCAAATTGGCGTGTAAAATGTCCTCCAATTGGCTGCCCCCAATGCCTTGTATTTATAGGCAAATGGGTGGGTAAATAGGGTGACGTGGAGCAACATGCTCCACGTATTTTCTTCCTTTTTTAATAATATATTTATTATTATTTTTTTTTTGATTTTTCATTAATTTTATATTAATAATATTATTATTAAAATAATACTAATAACACTAAAACCCGGTCAAAATGAGTGATTACAGTTGCCCCTCTTTGCTTGTTCTTGTGAAACGAGGACAAAGCAAAGATCAAAAGCGCTCATTTTTTACTTATTTTCTTGTCTTTGGCTTCGGAATCACGTGTTCTTCTGGAACTTTCCGCTCTTCCTTAGCTGAATCTTCAAGCTGATAAGTTCTTCCTCTATAGAACTTCTTCACCTTCTGATCTTGGAACTATAGGTCCTCCCTATATAGAACCTTTCATTCTGAAGCCTCGAGTTATGAGTCCCTCATATATAGAACTTTTGACTCTGAGACGGTAAAGCTTTGAGTGCTTCATATATAGAACTCTTCACCTTCAACGTTGGTTTCTTCTATATAAAACCTTTTGCGCCACTGATGGATTCTTCCGACTGGGAGTTCTTCCTGTATAGAACTAATAGTCTTCAAACCCTGGAGCTGCTAGTCCTTCCTATATAGAACTTTTAGCTTCTGAAATCTCGGAGCTACAGGTTCTTCCTATATAGAACCTCTCACTCTAAGACAGTAAAGCTCAGAGCCCTTCCTGTATAGGACTCTTCGCCTTCAACACAACAAGTTTTCTCTATATAAAACTTTGTGTATCATGGGTGAATTCCTTTGGCTGGGAGTTCTTCCTATATAGAACTACTAGTCTTCACCCTGGAGCCGCCAGTTCTTCCTATATAGAACTTTTAGCTTCTGAAATCCTGGAGCTACAGGTTCTTCCTATATAGAACATTTCACTCTAAAACAGTAAAGCTCGGAGCCCTTCCTATATAGGACTCTTCGCCTTCAACACAACGGATTTTCCCTATATAAAACCTTATGTGTCATGGGTGAATTCCTTCAACTGGGAGTTCTTCCTATATAGGACTGCTAGTACCCTGGAGATGCAAGCCCTTCCTATATAAAACTTTCAGCTCTTGAAGTCTCGGAGCGGCGAATTCTTCCTACATAGAACCTCTTGCTACGAGAGCTTGAAAATATAGGCCCTTCCTATATAGAACCTTTATCTTCGAATTATCTTTTCTCTTTTTTTCTTTTCCCCCTTTTTCTGCTCTATTTTTTCTCTTTTTTTCCTTTTTTCTTCTCTTATTTTTTCTATCTCGTTTTTTTTACAAGGCTGTTGATATCTTTGGACTTACGCTACTTAAGACTGCCGCATCATGCCCAAAGGATTTACTAATGGCCCAAAGGACTTATCACCATGCTCGAAAGACTTACTGGTGGCTCGAATGACTTAACATTGTGCCCAAAGGACTTACCGATGACCCAAAAGATCTAACATCTGGGCCTCATGCCGCTATGGCTGCCGATATCTTTTTTCAATTTGGGGATTCATGCTGAAAATGGCTACCGATCTTTCTTCAAAATTGGGGACTCACGCCGAAAATGGCTGCCAATCTTTCTTCAAATTTGGGGCTCCCACCGAAAATGGTTGCCGATCTTCTAGGACTCACGCTGCTATAGCTGTCGAAATCTTTCTTTAATTTGGGGATTCACGCTTAAAATGGCTACTGATTTTTCTTCAAATTTGGGGGACTCACGCCGAGAATGGATGCCAATCTTTCTTCAAATTTGGGGTTCCCACCGAAAGTGGTTGCCGATCTTCTTCAATTTGGGGACTCACGCCGAAAATGGCTGCTAAACTTTTTTTAATTTGGGGCTCACGCCAAAAATGGCTGCCAATCTTTCTTCAAATTTAGGGACTCACGCCGAGAATGGCTGCCGATCTTTCTTCAAATTTGGGGACTCACACTGAAAATGGTTGGCGATCTTCTAGGACTCACGCTGCTATAGCTGTCGAAATCTTTCTTTAATTAATGAAATCCACTTCTTAATACTCTTTGATAATTCTTCAAGTGACTGTCCAAAACAAGCAAAAATTGACATGCCCCTATCTATATGATGCATGCAAGGTAATGATTTCTTTCTATTCTTTTTCTTTTTTCTCTCTTCTCATTTTCTTTTTATTTTCTTCTTTTTTCTGTTTCCTTCAATTTCTTCTTATTTTTTCTTTTTCTTTTTTCTTCTCCCTCTCTTTCTTTTTCTCTTTTTCTTTTTTCTTTCAGCCCTTTTTGTTCTAAAGTCTTACACCCTGAAAGGTCGCTCCTTAGATTTCTTCATCTCTTTACTTCTTCACCGTATGCTCTTAAATCCTCATTTGAACATGCTTTTAAACCTTTTGTGCGGAAGGCTTTATTGTCTTCAGGGTTATCACCCGTCTTCATAAATGATCCTCTGGTTCTTATATTATTCTTATAAGAACCATTGTCATCTTCTTCATTTGGCGTTGCTCCATTCAACCACGGGATCCACTGCTTTGAATTTTCTGACCCATCATATAGAGCCTTGATCTATTTATAGTCACCAGGGTGAGCCAAAATGCTTCCATCCCCTGAGCTCATCCTTGATCTTCTCGTAGCACTTCGATGGGAACTAACTCTCGATCTCTATGCTTTAAATCTCATCATCATTCATCTTTAAAGTAATGCAAAAGGCAATTTACTTGTGTATATTTCAAAAAATAATGATTGTTTGAAAAGAGATATGATCATTTCGAAAATCACAACTTGGAGGGGATACCAAACATTTTGAAAACATTGTTTGGAACAAATGGTAAACATCTTTTTCTTTTCTTCTTCTTTTTTAAGGACCAAACATTTTTTTTAAATAATGCTTGGAGAATGGTAAACAAAATTCGAAGTGTATTGCCAAACATTTTTTTTAAAAAAAACTAATGTTTGGGGGAAATGGTAAACATCAAAACTTTGGGAGAAATGTCAAACCTTTTAAAACATGTTTGCCCCTGAAATATCAAACACCATAGCGCATCTGCTTCAAGTTGCCAGAGATCAACTCTAATGAAACGCATATTTAGAAGATCTTGACCATTGTGGAGATATATTCCAATGTATAGTTTCTTTTGGTCTAATAGGCTTTTGAAATGAACAACCCTACCTAGTTTCTACCCCGTTTAAGGTGGCTCTCTTAATCTCACTATCTCATCATGCCCCATCCTTCCCTCATTTGGGTGTCGATCAAGCACTTCGAAGTTTGACGTTCCTTGAAGCAAAGTTAACCATTATAGGCGGAATGAAATCTGAAGACATTCTCATTCAACTTGGATATCTATGGATGACCAGAATGGTCTTTGGCGCTTGTAATGTAGGCCTTTGGTTTATGGTTAAGTGAAACGGTATTTCTGTACTTGTGTAACTTGGATATGCCCATTATTCCTTCCCGTTTTTGGATCACTCTAGATTGCCCATTTTCGGGGTTTTCACCATAGAGTTTATTTCCTTTCTTTTTACTGTAGGCTGCCTTACATTCTGGCTATATACCGATGTTTGTTTTCTGTTCAATAATGTTTGATCCTCCAATACCCCTCGAAACTGAGATTTCTTGAATGAAGGATTACAAATACATTTCTGGGAATTCTTGTGATTGGCATGCCCAGATGAAATGTTATTCTTTTTTTCTTCTTTTCTTTTTTTTTCTTTTTTCTTTTTCACTTTTTCTCTTGGATCGCTCTAGACTGCCCAGTTTTAGGTTTTCACCCTAGAGGTTACTTCCTTCAGTGTATTTTGGTTGGATATTGATGCCAGCAGGCTCAGGCAGACTACTTTTTTTCTTCATTTTCAGGATCACTCTAGACTGCCCATTTTTGGGTTTTCACCCTAGAGGTCATTTCTTTTTTTGAAATTAGCAATCTTCGGGCCGACTTGTCTTGACTTGGCTTCAATTCGAGCTTTTATACTAATTTTCAAAACTGATATTTACTTGAAATGTGGATTCCTTGTGTCTCTTGCTCATAGTTGAAGTCTCATTCTTGTAATGTTTAATCCGTGTGTGAAGCATAGACAGTATTCTTCATTTCTCTTTTTCTTTTTCCTTTTTCTCTTTTTTTTCTTTTTTCTTTCTTTTTTCTTTCTTTTTTCTTTTTTTTCTTTTCTTTTCTTTTCTTCTCTTTTTTCTTTTCTTTTTTTCTCTCTTTTTTTAGACTGCCCATTTTGGGTTTTTAGCATTGAATCTCTTTCTTCTTATTCGAGTCTATGAATGTATCCTCGAATCAACACGTATCTATACTGGTATTGATGCGATCTTCCGCTCGACATTAATTGCCTCTTTGCAGCTCTTCTGATATTTACTCGATCTGGATTGCTTCGGCCTTCCGATTGCCATTTCTCTTCTTTTCTTTGGTTTTTTATTTAGACATATCCTTGTTTTCAACCACTTTCTTCTGATGATTTTCTGATCTTCGTATCCAATATGTCTGGACTCATCTCTGTCTTCTGGTAAAGTAAAAGAATATCATTCATTGTCAAATTCACAAATGTCCTGAGAATGCCTTCAGGGGGTAGAGGTTTAGGGTCAACTTTCGTTTCAAGGATCTTAAACGACAAGTGCCTGAGAAGATAAATTCTTAAAATGGGAACTGCCCATTGTCTAAACACTCACTTTGTTCCTCTGTTGGCCTAAGTAAACTAGCAGATACTCACATTTACAGTATCCCCACAACATTCAATATCTTCTAAATATATACAACTTAGAGTTAATCTTTGGATCTGAAGCAAATGTATTGTTGCATTCAAAACTCGAGGACCTGATATAGAAATGATATATACGTATGTCCATTCAAAAATGCGTGTATATGCATATGGGAAAACTACCCTATAAAAATAAAATGTTTAAAGAATCGAGAATGTAAAAATGCTTTCTAAATGGAAATGTGATTTGTTATTCTGACAAACAATGAGTTTTTTTTGTTGAGAATTTCTTTGTGAAATTATGAGAAAACCGTAGGGACCTTTGAACTATCTCCAGGGTACTAACTCATTCCGGCCCTTTCAAGGTAGTGTAGGCTTGTGACAATTCTCTTGTTTTTCCTTGCTGGATAAATTCTTATCATGGCTCCCTCGTCAACCACCTTCTTGATTTCTTCTATTAACGACCCCAAATTTATTGGTGTCATGCCCCGGTGCCTTAGCGTAGAACTCACATATACCTTGACCAGATAAGGTCATATGTCCGAGATGGAATACTCCGAATATCTCTAAATATGTACTTGTTCGAGGTATTTTTCTCGGTGATTCGGATGAATCTGCATGTCTTCTTCTCTTATGATCACGAGAACCTTCGAAAGTGGTACCCATTTATCTCTTTCTTTCATTCTGCTCATAAGCAGGTCTGGTCTTTAAACTTAGGTCCCGGAGTACATGTTCGTTTCTCTCTTCGACTGTCATGAAGTCCACAAAGCTGGCTTTCATTTTCTCGAGCATCTTATTAAAGCAGAAATATGAAAGGTGGCATGAAACATGGAAGTCACTTTCCTCTTCATCTACGGGAGGCTGTACCTAGGTCGCTAAACACAACCACCTCAAAGCACGTTCCTTGAAGCTTTCATCAGGTTTCATCTTCGTACCCTGGAGATACTAACGACTTGGTGTTGGGTCCAAAGCATATCATATCACGGTAGGTCCTGCTAGACTGTCGAAGAAGTAGTGGATCGGCAATTTTTCAATGCAGCCCTCCATCTTTTTGCAGAATATGGTCGAGTGAATATTGGGGCATCTTGTTCCGTTATTATGGCAAATCTGGGAATCTTTGGAATCTGGAGGAACGACCAAACCAGGGTTCAAACAGAGTTTTCTTGCATCGAAGGCATCAAACTTCTTCTTTTTCTTTTTTCTCTCGAGCACATCCTTTAACTGCTCGAATATTGATTTTTGAGTGTCTTCAATTCTTTTATCCATGATAAAACCCTAATTGGTCTTTGAATTACTCCTCATAAAGTTTATGCAAGGTAATAATAATGCAAGGTAATGATAATGTCATGTAAAACATGTCAGGATTGTGCAAAGCAATGTAATGCAATCCTAAAATATAAACATAAATGCAATAAGGTATTGATTCCAAAAGTGATCCCCATAGAACGACGTTCATTGAGGCCAAAATGTTTCATTATATCAGATATCAGATATTTACAGTTACTGATAAGCTTTAGTGCCTACTTTCTTAACTTCATCCAATAGTCCGGTCAGCTTGCCTCTGTAGTCCAACACTTGATCCATGTTTTGACAAAGCCTGCCACCTTGTTGAGCCGCCTTACCTGCTCGAGTAATATCGATCTCCGGGTCTTCATCTATCCCCTACTTAGTCTTTCGTAGCTTGGAAATTGCCCTTTCCAACTGAAGAGTGTTGAATTGTCATTGCTCTATCGTAAACTTGTTTCTAAAACTCTTGTTAATGGCTAAGTTATTCTATAGCTCATCTTTGGAGACTGTCGTACCTAATCCCAATTTCCTCAAACTTACCTAATAACAGCCTGACTTGATTCTTGCCTGACTAGTTTCTCTTCTTCCAATATTCTGAGTCACCCTTCAACTGGACAACAACGTTTATTCTTTAAAGGTGACCCAATCTGATATTCTTAAATACTCAGTAAAGCTTCTGGTGATCATTCTGCAAATTCAATTTTATCTAAGTTATCTCTCTCTTATCTGAGCTGGCTGAACTCGAAAGAATATCCCTCTCCTAGGATGCCCTTATCTCCGATCTTCAAACTTAACTCGCTTGAGTGACCCACTTCGGTATTACTCGAACTTTGTCCTGGATATCGATTCCTCCTCAACTTTGCCTCTCGGGTGATTGTTAGCTCACTATAGAATTGGGGAACTCCGTCTTCGAAACCTAAAATCCCCATCTCGATAAGATCTTGAACTCATTCCTTAGGGCCCCGCAATTCTCAATACCGTGACCCAAATTTCCTAAACGGTAATTGCCTCTAGCACGTGTGTCGCAATCTCTCGGATAAGATGATCTCTTCGCTAGAGACTTCACCGAGGTAATAAGACTCTTGTCGATGAACATTAGGAGTAGTTCAGTGTACCTCGTAGGAATCGAGATAAACTTCTTTTCATTACTTGCTTTTCAAGTTTCTTCTGGATCGAGCTCTATTTTTTGAAAGCCCGACTCAAGCATACCTTCCGCCTGTTTATTGATGCAGATCACAAAAGGGGTCCAATTTGTCGTATTTGGCTGACTTGGAGGTAGAATTTTGACTATCTCGCTCACTATTCTGATCCTTAATCGGTTCTTCTTTCGGTTTGATTGATCGCTTACCTTTCGTCAAAGTATTCATCTGATTCATCACGTCTTCCCTCTGCTTCTTTCAACTCTTGCACTTTACTTTGCTCATTATCAGTACCGTGTCTCCTTACCGTGTCTGACCTGAAGTCTTCAGATGGTTCCTCTTCTATTGTCTCCGATCTTATTCTGGGACAAAACCCTGGATCCGTGCCCTCTAATATCTGACCAGACGACCCTTTGCCAATTATGAACAATTTTCTGAGATTTGAGGAACCACTTCGGGAATCAATACCCTATAAATGCGAGAATGCATGCAAATGCGATGTTGATTCTCGAACAGTCTTTGAAAAACTTTCAATAGAGAAAATGTATGTTTGCAAGAAATTAATAATGAATTATAGACAACAGTTGAATTTATTCTGGAGACCTTGACTTTGGGAAGCAAAACCCATGCTCCACGTCTCGACGTCGTCTTCAGGATGATGGATGACTCCGTCTTCTCCTCTTATTCTATTCTATGGACTCGTGACGTCATGATCTTTATTTTTGTGGCTTCTAAAAAGGACATCTGACAATATATTTTCTTCTGTAGATCTGGGTATGTCTAAACAGGGATGGATTCTATCGATCCTAGGGGAGTTTAAAACTTTTTAGGGTTTAAATTAAAATTTTCAAGGATTATTTGGTTTAAAAATTCCCCCTTTTATTATCAAAAAGTTTTAACTTACTTAAAAAATGAAACTTTTAGGTTTCTTTTTGTTATTATTATTATTATGAAAGTTTTATGAGGGAAGAAGTTTCAAAGCAAAATAATAATATTTTCAATTTTTTTCTTTTTTTAAATGGGTTAAATTAAAATCTGAGATTTTAAAAAAAATGGTCAAATGTGAAGATTTAAAATTGGGGTTCTGCGGCCCTGACAGAATCTTCTGCGTCGCACGTGCCTTACTATCGTACCGTCTTCTTTCGCGATTGGTCTTTGCTCGGCCTAACTTGATACTGTAATATTATCGTTTCTGGCAAAACATACTTTTTCTATTTTGAAAGCCTTTTAATGAACTGTTCTTGAATCAACACCATGTCATGATATGCAACATGAATGCAAATAAAGGTGTTGATTCCGCTGGTAATCACCCTTTCGAATGACTTTCATGGGAATTAAAGGGTCCAGATTACAAAAAAGGTCCATATTACAAAAGGAGTCCCTATTACAAAAAGAGTCTCTATTACAAAAAGTCTTAATTACAAAATAAAATTCTACATATAAGCCCTAGCTCTACCTCCTAGCTCATCGACAGCTCTGAGCAACTTGATAAACCTTGGTGCTTCTTCCATGTTCGGGGTTACGAAAGGTCGGAGAGTCGCGGCTTCGGTAGCTAAGTCATTTACACACCTTGTAGCTCGTTGTATGCCCATCTGTGTATACTTTGGCATTACACGCTTGCTCGGCAAATCATTACTTCGGATCTGTTGATTAATCTCTGACCGATGTCGCGCGACTGGATTGATGTCGTCCTTTCCTAAGACACCTTTTTTCCATGATGAAAGATTTTCTAATCGGGCAAACCACTTGAATCAACGCCTCTATGTAATGTGGATGCAATGATAATGCAACAAAAGTATGTGTAAAATGAAAATAAAAATAAAAATAAAATACAAAAAAAGAGTTAGTAACGGATAAAAATAATAAATACATAAATAAAAGGACAAATAAAATAAGGTAAACAAAAAAAACCCTATTTATCCCGTCTAAAACACCTAAGGTTATCCGCATGGCTCTAAAGGGGTGGGTTTCTATATGTTCTCTACATGCAGTGTTGGTGCTAGGAGGTACCCGAATTGTCCTTGCTGTCCTCTGCTAAGAGTAGCAAGGCCCTCGATCATCACCCATTATAGGCTCCTTTCAACCGGGTTCAATTCAGGGGGACCCATTCGCTTATGCCTGCACGAAGGAACGATATCCTTACGAAAGCATAAGGTACTCGAGCCCCGAAGGTACTTGCTAGGCCTACACGGGAAAACGATATCTCCACGAAAGCATTAGCGTTTTCGCCCACTTAAAAATGGGTTTATATGCCAAATTTTAAATGCGTTAAAATAAACGCGCAATTACAACCGAATATTAATTTAATAGTCACTTTAATCCGGAACTTCTAATATTATTAAAGCGGTAATTATTTGAAAAAGCTTGACTCTCTTTATTTTGTTAAAAACAATAAATAGTCCCCAGCGGAGTCGCCATCTGTAGCGATGTCTGTTTCGCTAAAAAAATGAGTTTTCGAAGTGTTTGTGGTTTTTCGGATATAGAAATATTTATTTCGTAGGGTTTTAAAAACCGCGTTTTATTTAGAAATTGGAGTCGTCACCGGCCACTTAGGTAGGCCGGACACCATAAAACCAGAGATTCAAAAACTTTGGGTTCGGGAGTCGATTACGGATGGGGAAGGATTAGCACCCCCACACCACCCAAAACTGGTACTTTAATAATTGCCGCTTTATTAATGTTAGATTTTCCGGATTAAAGTGACGATTAAGTTAAGATTCAGTTATAAGTGCGAGTGGATTGTAAAGGCTCTGTTATCCGAGAGTAAACGCCCAACCACTGTCACTACGCCTGATACTGGCCCCGTTTACGCTCGGATAAAAGGGCACCGCATTGACATTATATATTTCATTATGCAAACTTAGTGAGCAAAATATAAAATATGACAAATAATTTAAACACAATGCAAATAAATATTAACATAATAGAATATTAATCTAACATAAATAAAATACTAATCTAAAACATACATACATAAATATTAATCTTACTCATAAATAAAAACAAGTTATAAATAAAATGCTAACATTCATAAATATTAATTTAAAACACAAATAAATATTAATCTAACACGTAAATAAAAACGAATCTAACATAAATAAAATATTAATATAAAACATAAATTTAAAATATATTAAATACTAATCTAAAATATAAACATACAAACTAAAAAATAAGAATACAATTTTAAAATAACTAATACTTCATTAAATTATAAAAATTACAACACAAATAAAAATGGAAGAAAATATACCTAACTAGGAGCTCGAATGACGAACCCCGACTGAACCCCACTGAGATCTACCACGACCTCTCCAAAAATATTAACTAGATCGAATCTAAAATAGGACCCCGATCAAATGTTGGATCGAACCAACTAGGGCCGAAGGCACTGCCCTCGACCCCTAGCCAGCCTTGCGGCCGACCTAGCTCCCAATTGGGGAGCCGATCCAATTGCCAATTTATGGCAAATTGGCGTGTAAAATGTCCTCCAATTGGCTGCCCCCAATGCCTTGTATTTATAGGCAAATGGGTGGGTAAATAGGGTGACGTGGAACAACATGCTCCACGTATTTTCTTCCTTTTTTTAATAATATATTTATTATTATTATTATTTTGATTTTTCATTAATTTTATATTAATAATAATATTATTAAAATAATACTAATAACACTAAAACCCGGTCAAAAATGAGTGATTACAATGTACTAGTCCACAATGCTGACTAAATTCATTTTTAATTTATTATTTTTATTCCTTAATTTAGGCACTTAATTAAGAGAGTTATTTCTTAATTTAAAAAATTAATCTTTTGTATCCGGTCTCATTCTTGTATAAAAGGGGTAACCCTCTATCACTTTACAAAACAACGTGGAGATTTGAAATAAAAAATGTTGGTTATGAGCCATTTTCTTCTCAAAGTTGATTGATTTACTTGTGCCTTCGAAGTTTTCTTCAATACGATGGAGATTGTCTTTACACTCTGAGTTGCCTAATCAATTGCGGTTAGGAGGGTCGATTGGAGCCATTATTGTGAAGGTTGTGTAGTCAATTGCATGTAAGAAGATTTCATAGGATAATTATCTTGTTTTCTTCATCAAGATCATGTTTTCTTACTGATTTATTAAACTTTAAGTTTTAAGGTTTTATCTGATCATATTATGAAATTTTTTAGGTTAATTGTGATCTAGAGAGTTTATAGATTTTAAGATCTTTTTTGAATCCTAAATTTCGTATCATTGTGTTTGAAGCAAATTGAATTAAACAAGCATCTCATAATAAATTTACACGGTATATAATCTAGTTAGTTGATATAGTTTATAATTTAAATTAATTGTTTAATAGATTATATATAAATGATTATAAAATATTATTTATAAATTAAAACACTACGTGTTGGGATTATTTAGTGAATAATAAATAAGCTACGGAATCAAAGTCATAAAACTCGGTACTGAAGTCATGGGAAAAAGGCAAAAACAATGGGCGCCGCGTTTGATCGATGTGCCACTGACTGCCGCGTGGAGTTCAGAAAAATCGGTAATTCTAACCAATAAAAATGATCAATTTTATTATTTTTTTACTTGATATTTTATTAAGTGAATATTCACTTGATAAAAACTGTTTTTAAAATTAATTTACAGTAAATATAAGTAAAGATTCACTTAATAAAAATATGACATGAAAAAAATAATAAAATAAATAATTTTTATTAATTGATCTCAAAATTAACATGACGGAAATAATTCATGATATAATTTATCGTTCGTCTGATTACAATCTATTAAAGGTCCACATGACCCCACTCCTTCAAATCAAACAAACCCATCAAATATTATTATAAAATAGGCAGAGGAAGTTGGCCATAATTCTCCTTTTGGCTTATATCACAAATATGCATCTAAAATATATTAACATTTCTACATTTAAAAAATAATAATTTTTTATTTAAATATCTAAAATATTTTGTCAAAATAAATAATTAAAATATACTCTTTAGCTAAAACAAACATTTATTATATTTTTGTCTAAATATATATCTAAATAACTTTTTTGCCAATATAAATATTTTATGTATTTTTTAATTATGTCAATCTTTAAAAGCCTAAATGAATACATATTTATATATTAGGCAATTATTTTGATAAAAAAACATATTTTAGATATCAAAAAGTTTAGTTTAAATATTTATTCTGATAAAAATATTTTAAATATTTAAGTGAAAAAATAATATACTTGAAATATTTCTTTATAATATAAGTCATTCTCTTTTGAAGCAACGTATTGCTAACTTGCTACGTGTAAAGCTTTGAGAACATTGCTGACTCAGATAAGTGATTTTTTTTTCTTCCATGAAATGATAGTTAAGGAACTGGACCCCAGCTAACAAAACCTAAGAAAAGGTAGCCATTTGAAAATCTTTTTCCATATTAGAATCCCCTTTGGTCATGTATGCCAAAAAAGTCTTTAATTTGGAAATGGGTTTCAACTTTAAGCTCCGTCATTCAAAGCTTGCAATAATATTATTCTCATCATGCATGCACCTTTTTAGTAGCCTTATCTAATAATTTATTTTAAGTAGACTTTTTCAGATCTCATTTTATTTATATTTTTATTTGATTTTTTTGGTATAATTCAAATTTATATATAAGCTAAAATGTTACATATACTTAACCATCAATAGTTTAAATCAATTATGGTTGTTTCAATTTTGTTGTCTTTATAATCCTACATAACTCGACAAAATTAATATATACACGCACACACGCATACACACGCATGTGCATTTTTCATCGAACCGATCTTGCATTGGAACAACTATTGCTTATAAGGTTTCCTCTTATGATAAAAAATGATAAAGTATGCAATAAAGTAGTGTTCATGAGTCTTAGTTTAGACCTTATATTAGTTTTATAGAAACAACCAATAAAGAAAACTTTGGTTTGAGTCATAAACACTACTTAAGTGCAAATTTTGTCTCATCGATAAAGTCTAAGTAAATTTGTTATTTTCTAACTCTTAATGGTATTTGTTAACTTGGCCTTTAGTTTAGGGTTTAGGTTGTATGGTTTAGAATTTAAGGTTAGTGTTTAGAATTTAGTGCATAGGGTTTAAGGTTTAGGGTTTAATTTTTTAGGTTAGGGTTAAGAATTTAAGATTTGAGTTTTTATAGGGTAAATACGCAGGCTGTGTAAAATTAAGTGTAAATACACATGCTTGTGTAAAATTAATTTTACACAGCCTGTGTATCAAAGACAAAAAATAATTAATTAAAATATTTAAAATAATAGAGATCAAGGTCTGAAATGTTAGAAATAACAATTGCTTTAATAATTCCATTGAAAATATATTCGAAGAACGACTGTAATGTATCAATTTTTCAAAGTTAATTTATAATTTGACACCACTTATTTTAGTAAAATCAGGGATTTAGTGACATAAATATCACTAATTTATTTAAGTGGTGTATAATCGAGAGACGACCTTTTGTGGAAGAGAGATGATTCAAATTGAGACTTAATATGGAGAAACTGAGACTTAATTGAAGTAAAAATGAGGGGTTTTTTTTAATCAAAGAATAAGACTTGGAGATTTTAGTAAAGTATCGTACTAAATAATAAACCAATTAAAATAAATCAAATACGAATCCGTAAAAAATAAATCAAATCTCATAAATCACAATTAAAATAATAAACCAATTATTTTTATCAATGTAATTTGGTTTTCTAGTTGAATTGATTCTTTTATAGATTGTCATTATATTACCAATTTATTAAATAAGTCATCGATTTTTTATTGAATTAATTTAAGATTTTTATCACGAATAATTATTTATTACACGCGTTGTATAGTAAAGACTACAGAATATTTGTTGGTTTTAAGGGTTAATAATTTAGTTTAAAATTTAGGTTTTAGTTTATGGAGTTTGAAATTTAAGGCTTATATTATAAGTTTTAGGGTTTTTTGATGGGTTAATATTTGATGCACAAGTAATGAAAAACTTTTTTTTTCACAAGTATCACTAATTTAATTCTAAAAGTTAAAACTTAAATCCCTAACCCTAAAACCAGTGGCAAAACTCAACATTATTTATAGAGGGAGCCATTTAAAAATATTTAAATTTGTGGGGGCTAACAATGAATTATATAATTTTAGAGGGACTAAATTTACCAACTTATAATTTTTTTCAATTCTTAAATTTTTTGGGGAGGTCGTGGCCCCATCGGTCCCTCCCACATTCTACCATTGCCTTAAACCCTAAAAAATAAACCTTAATCGTAATCCCCAAACCCTAAACTTATAAATAGTGGTGGATCTAGAATTTTTTTGAGGGTGGGCAGAAGTCAAAATATTTTTTAGGGAGGGAACAAGTTATAAAAATCTAAAAATTTTAGGGTGGGCACAAGTCATAAAATTTAAGGACTGATTAATAAAAATAAGAAAATTGAATTCAAATGTGTGCATTTTGAAAAGTTCAGGGTGGACACATGCTCACCCAACCATACATATGGATCTGCCATTGCTTATAAATCCTAAATTAAATTCGCTTGTGAAAAACTAGTTTTCTGCTGTTATTGTATACAATAAAAAAGGTAAACTACTGGAATGGTCATTTATGTTTAGGATTTGTACACTTTTGGTCATCGATTTTCAAATTTGATCGTTATGGTCACTTACGTTTTCGTTGTGTAAAACTATGGTCACTCGAACGCTAATTTTCGTTAAGTGTCGTTAGATGGGTGACGTGACAGTTACAACATTTCGTATAATAGCACATTTAACCCTCTATATTTATACATTCAATCAATTTAGTCCTAATTTTATCTTTTGGTTTTGAATAATTGTTGTTGGGCTCTATTTCTTCAATCGATTTTGTTGCCAAGTGGTTTCTTGGGTGATGGTGGTGGAAGCAAATGGATAGAAAAATTGGACACAAAAATTAAAGTGGTTCGGCTTTCTAACCAAAGCCTACATCCACTACCTTAGCTTCCTCACTAAGTATTTCCAGCAATTCACTATGAATTCTTCCTTTTGAGGGCAAATGGCTAACCTTACAAATTCCCTTTAAGATCTTCTACCCAAAATTTCAATGACACTCACAAAAGAAAAATTACAAGTACCAAACTTTAAAATCCTCACAAGGACAAATGTTTGCACTCTAAATCACTCACCCAAAACCTAATACACTTGAGCAAATATTACAATTGAAGCTCACAAGTATAGTCTATAAAAGAATAGGAATTTTAAGCACTAAGACTCTTTTACAATCATAATAATGTTGGCAATTTAAGCATTAGTTGTTGCTGGTGCTTCAAGGGTCCTTTTATTCTCCCAGCTGAGTTCCTAGTCGTTGGAGACTATTGGGATTGGATTGGAGCCGTTGGCGACACATTTCTATGCTGAATTTTCACTTCTGAGCTCATTGGTATCGGAACATAAGTGGGCGTATCGGTACGCTTCCTCATATAGAAAGAGCTATTATGCTCGGGTAACGATGCTTTTTTGCGCTAAAAAATGTGTTCTTATTTGATTTTACTTTATTTTGGAAATGATGTCTTCTGCGTGAGAGTTTTGCAAAAAACCATGTTTTATTTAAAATGGAGTCACCACCGGCCACTCAAGGTGGACCAGACACCGTAAAAAATCCCAGAGATTTTAAAATGTCGTGTTCCGGAGTCGGTTACGGATGGGGAAGGATTAGCACCCCTACACCGCCCAAAATTGGTACTTTAATAATTACCGCTTTATTAATATTAGACTTTCCGGATTAAAGTGACGATTAAATTAAAATTTGGTTATAAGTGCGAGTAGATTTTAAAGGCCCCGTTATCCGAGAATAAACGTCCAACCACTATCACTACGCCTGATACTGGCCCCATTTACTCTCGGATAAAAGGGCACCGCATTGACAAAATATATATCTGTTATGCAAACTTAAAAAACATGGCAAATATAAATAAATACATCGTGATAAAAATATAAATAAATAATAACATAATAAAATATTAATATAACATAAATAAAATACTAATATAAAACATACATACATAACTATTAATTTAACACATAAATAAAAACAAATCTAACATAAATAAAATACTAATCTAAAACATACGTACATAAATATTAATCTAACTCATAAATAAAAACAAATCTAACATAAATAAAATATTAATATAAAACATAAATTTAAAACATAATAAATACTAATCTCAAACATAAATAACATACAAATTAAAAACACGATTTTAAATTAACTACTACTTCATTAAATCATAAAAATTACAACACAAATAAAAAGGAAAGAAAATATACCTAACTAGGAGCTCGAATGACGAACCTCGACGGAACCCCATCGAGATCTACCATGACATCTCCAAAACAATTAACTAGATCGGATCTAAAATAGGACTCCGATCGAACCGGTTAAGACCGAGGGGACTGCCCCCGATCCTTGGCTACCTGAGAGCATAGCTCTCTTATTTGGGCATGCCTTGGTCGATTCTTGCTGCTGCCGTGTGAATTCAATTGCCCCTATGCCTTTATATAGGCAATTGGGGGTTGCTTTGGGGTGACGTGGAGCTTTCCCCTCTATTCCTTTTTTTAATTATTATTATTTATTTATTTTATTTTATTAATTAATAATATTATTACTAAAAATACTAAAAACTCGGACAAAAATGAGTTATTACAGTTGCCCCTCTTTGCTCATTGCTATGTAACAGGAATAGAGCAAAGACAAGAATAACCATTTTTGTCCGATCTGGCTGAACTTCTCTCCTTTTGATGCCTGTCTTCTTTCTTTGGTAGATTTTCTTTCTCTTCGGCGCAGATCTTCTTTCTTGTCTTGATTGATCCACCTTGTCACTCTTGGGGAAGCAAAACCTAAAGAAAACTTGACCCAGCTGCAACACCAACGAAGGGGCAGGGTCTACAAAATTTGATCCGGCTGCAACACTGACGAAGCGACATGATCGGTGGATGAAAGTTCTGATGTTTGATCCAGCTACAACTCTGACGAAGATGCAAGATCAAAAGATTGAAAGCTCATTTTAATTTTCCTTTTTTTTCTTTTTTTTTCTTTTTTTGTTTTTCATTCTTTTTTCTTTTTCTTTTTTCCATTATTTTCTTTTTCATTCTTTTTTCTTTTTTCTTTTTTTACTTTTAAATTTTTCAATTTTTCAATTTTTCAATTTTTTCTTTTTCTTTTTTTTCTTCTTATTTTTTTCTTTTTTTAGCTGCAACATTAATAAAGAGAACTTGAAAGTCAGTAAACTTGGATCTAACCACACCATCAACGGAAGGGTAAGATCGAATTGTAACTTAGATTCTACCTCGCCCTCAACGAAGAACCAGAACATTAATTGGAACCCTACTGCACCATCAGCGGAGAAGCAGGATAGCAACAACTTGGACCTCAGCCACGCCATCAGCGGAGGACTGAATCGGATAATGACGGCCTAAAACCGGCTACACCATCAGCAGAGAGCAGGATCTGAGGACGACGGGAGCTTGGACCCGGCCACTCCATCAGCGGATGACTGGATTGGACAATGACGACTTGGAACCGGCTACACCATCAGCGGAGAGCAGGATCTGAGGACGACGGGTGCTTGGACCCAGCCACTCCATCCGCGGAGGATCAGATTGGACAACGACCTAGAACCGGCTACACCATCAGCAGAGAGTAGGATCTGAGGACGATGGGAGCTTGGACCCGGCCACTCCATCAACGGATGACCGGATTGGACAATGAAGACCTGAAACCGGCTACACCATCAACGGAGAGCAGGATCTGAGGACGACGGGAGCATGAACCCGGCCACTCCATCAACGGATGACTGGATTGGACAATGACGACCTAGAACCGGCTACACCATCAACGGAGATCAGGATATGAGGACGACAGAAGTTTGGACCCGACCACTCCATCAGCAGAGAACAGGATCTGAAAACGACGGGAGCTTGGACCTGGCCACTCTGTCAGCGGATGACCGGATTAGACAATGATGACCTAGAACTGGCTACATTATCAGCGGAGAGTAGGATCTGAGGACGACAGGAGTTTGGACCCGGCCACTCCATCAGCGAATGACCGGATTGGACAATGACGACCTGGAACCGGCTACACCATCAGCGGAGAGCAAGATCTGAGGATGACGGGAGCTCGGACCCGGCCACTCTATCAGCGGATGACCAAATTGGACAATGACGACCTAGAACCGGCTACACCATCAGCGGAGAACAGGATCTGAGGACGATAAGAGTTTGGACCTAGCCACTCCATCAGCGGATGACCGGATTAGATGATGAAGGTTGATAAATTTTCTTTTGATTTTTCATTTCATTTTTTTCGATTTTTGATTTTTGATTTTTTTTCTTTTTCTAATTTTTCTTCAATTTTTCTTTGAATTCATCTTTTTTTTTCAATTTTCAATTCTTTTTTGATGATTTTTCTTTTTTTTCTTGAATTGTACAAAGAAGTAAACTCAATAAAAAATTAGGCATGGCTGCACCCTCAGCGGAGAAACAAGACCTGAATAGAAATTCGATCTGCTTGAGAAAATGTTTGAATCTGTTGCACCATCAACGGAGAAACGAGATCTTCAGGATGTTTATACTGCTGCACCATAAGAGGTAAAGCAAAATCTGGAAATGTTGACCTATCAACAATGACGAAGGCAAGATCTAAAAAGGGCAACTTTTGCGACTCTACTGGCGGAGAGGTGTGACCTGAAAATGGAAAAAAAACATTAATCAGTAAATGTTCACAAAATTTATCATTGTTACCTTGTATTGATGTTTCAGCATCCTCTTTGTGTTTGGCCTTCTCTAAGACTAAGGTTAGCCGTCCTGCCATTTCCCTCATGTTGAGGATGTTCGGATTCTCATTTGAACCTGTTTGTAAGCAAAAATGCATGCATGATTTTATGCCTAAATATGCATGTGTCTATCTTAAATGCATGGTGATTTTGGTGTATGCACTTAATCTAAATGTATGACGTATGCAAAAATGGTTTAATGCAAGATGAATGCAATCTAAATGCATGAATGTGATATGATTTTTTTGGCCCTCAATGGGATGCCCTTGGCTCCTCACTGGTCCTGTCAGGATCTTGGTTTTTTCATGCGGCGGTTCCCCAACTTTGTCCTGGGTTCGATCAGCTTTCTGGGTGCATGCCCCAACATTTTGTTCGTTTTATGTTGTCGTCTGAAACTGCTCTTGTATCAAATTTGAAACTTCTATGTTCGCTCTTTTTTTTAGGGGTGTTGAATTGACTGGTATTTTGTCTTTCACAGTATTGCTACCACAGGGTATCCCGAGGACCAGTTTTAATATTTTAAAAATGAATGCATACAAAATGTGTCCCAAATCGATGCAATGCAAAATTAAGATTGTGATAGTGTTGTGCAATGATGCGGATGAAATCGATGCGATGAGAATAAAATAAAGATGAAACGAGTTATTACCAAAACAAATGATAAATAGAGTAATATATAAAAAATTGTACATAAACAAGAAATAAGGCACCAGAGCCTAAATAAGGTGACCACTAATCGGCCAGAGTTTCACATTGCTCTAAAGGGTTGGCTCCTACGGCTCACTATATGCATTTTTGGTGCTAAGATATACCCGGATTGTCATTGTTGTCCTCTACTAAGAATAGCAAGGCCCCTGATCATTACCCATTATAGGCTCCTTTCAACCGGGTTCAATTTAGGGGGACCTATTCGCTTATGTCTACACGAAAGAACGATATCCTTACGAAAGCATAATGTACTCGAGCCCCAAAGGTACTTGCTAGGCCTACACGGAGGAACGATATCCTCACAAAAGCATTAGCGTTTTCCCTCCACTTAAAAGGACATGTTTATATGCCAAATTTTAAGTGCGTTAAAATAAACGCACAATTATAACCGAATGTTAGTTTAATAGTCACCTTAATCCATAATTTCCGATATTAGTAAAGCGGTAATTATTTAAAAAGCTCGACTCTCATTTGTTTTTGAAAAAACAAAAGTTTCCCCAGTGAAGTCGCCATTTGTAGCGATGTTTTTCCGCGCTAAAAAAGGTGTTTTATTTGATTTTACTTTATTTTGAAAATGATGTCTTTCGCGTGGGAGTTTTGCAAAAAACCGTATTTTATTTAAAATGGAGTCGACACCGGCCACTCAAGGTGGACCGACCCGTAAAAAAACTAGAGATTTTAAAATGTCAGGTTCAGGAGTCGGTTACGGATGGGGAAGGATTTGCACCCCCCACACCGCCCAAAATTGGTACTTTAATAATTATAGCTTTATTAATATTAGACTTTTCGGATTAAAGTGACGATTAAATTTAAATTTGGTTATAAGTGGGAGTAGATTTTAAAGGCCCCGTTATCCTAGAATAAAAGTCCAACCACTATCACTACGCCTGATACTGGCCCCATTTACGCTCTGATAAAAGGGCAAATATATATCCGTTATGCAAACTTAAAAAACTTGGAAAATATAAATAAATACATTGCGATAAAAATATAAATAAATACTATCATAATAAAATACTAATATAACATAAATAAAATACTAATCTAAAACATACATACATAACTATTAATTTAACACATAAATAAAAACAAATCTAACATAAAAAAATACTAATCTAAAACATACATACATAAATATTAATCTAACTAATAAATAAAAACAAATCTAACATAAATAAAATATTAATATAAAATATAAATTTAAAACATAATAAATACTAATCTAAAACATAAATAATCATACAAATTAAAAACATGATTTTAATTTAACTACTACTTCATTAAATCATAAAAATTACAACACAAATAAAAAGGAAAGAAAATATACCTAACTAGGAGCTCGAATGACGAACCTCGACTGAACCTCACCGAGATCTACCACGACCTCTCCAAAAAAATTAACTAGATCGGATCCAAAATAGGACTCCGATCGAACCGGTTAAGACCGAGGGGACTGCCCCCGATCCTTGGCTACCCGAGAGCATAGCTCTCTTATTTGGGCATGCCTTGGCCGATTCTTGTTGCTGCCTTGTGAATTAAATTGTCCCCTCATGCCTTTATATAGGCAATTAGGGTTTGTTTTGGGGTGACGTGGAGCTTCCCCCTCCATTCCTTTTTTTAATTATTATTATTATTATTATTATTATTTATTTTATTTTTAATTAATAATATTATTACTAAAAATACTAAAAACCTGGACAAAAATGAGTGATTACAGCTCGCTTCAGCCTTCGCGTATCAATAGGACATATCGATACAACGTGTCGGTACACCTGCATAGAAATAGCCATTGAGGGTTTGAAAACATAAGGGATCGGTACGCGTAAGAGCGTATCTGTACGACCTCTTCCGTTTTGGTACGCATAAGCCTGTACCAGTACAGATTTTTGGTTCTGGAAAAATACTGTAGCTGAAACCCTAAGGGGTATCAGAACGCCTCTAGGGTATCGATACGGGCCTTATGAAATCACTGGTTTAGCTATTTGAAAACGTGTTAAGGCATTCCAAAACCATTTGAAAACATCACAAACATATTTTCAAGTTGTTTGGACTTAAAATTATTTTTGAAATATTTTTAATGTAGTCCAAAACTATTTTTCAATTATTATATCAAAACAAAAATCCTAACAATTGTAAGATTAGTCCTTAAGGTTTCATTACTTTTCAATTTTATCTTTAAACTTTAAGAATATAAAAAATAAATATTATGACCAATCAATTAATTAAAGTCTTATTTTAATTTTTTATTTTATTTTCATTATTTTTTCTCAACTTCTAGCCTTTGTTTTCTTCATTTCAATATTCAAAACTCATAAAACCATGAACACCAAGAACATGTTCATCGTTTTCTTTACAACTGAACTCATAAAGTCTTTAAAAACTAAAAAAACAATGAGTCTTTATCCATATTTTTCCAAAAAAAAAAACAAACCTAAGAATAAAGAACACTCGACCATTCATCTCTAACATCGCCTTCATCCCCATCTCACCTCAAAAGTGGGTCAAGTCCCAACATCGTTTGGGAACAAGAAAAATAAACATTAAACTGAACCGGTCCTTGAGTTGAAGTGATTTTTTGAGAAACTGGGTATACGATGCAATCTCCTTACCCAACATGTAAATCTCAATAAAGTCTATAAAAATGCCCAAAATAGAGAACCCTAATATCTGAAAATTTTTTAAAAACAAAAATTTATATAAAAAAATTAAATTCAAGAAAAGAATTACTAAAATTTAATTAACCCATTAAAGCAACGTCTCAGAAAAATACTAATTCTTTATCTTCATATTCAAGGTAAGATTAATTTTTAAAAATTTGAATAAGTTTATAACTTTCATTCACATGGGATAAGTTGTAGTTATTGCGCCGTTTGGGTAATACGGCGAATGAGAGGGGCTGATCATAAATTAAAGAGTGAGGATCAAAGATGAAAGAAAAGCGAACATTTGTGATAATTTTGTGATTTGTTTAGAATATAAGTGAAGGGGAAAGTACAAGAGAAAAATAAAAAGGAAGTTGTAAAAATAAAAAGGAAAAAAGAGAGTTTAACTACATAAAATAAAATTCTAACAATAATGAATTTAAAAGAAATGAAAAATAAATAATTAGAAGAAAACAAAAAAAAAGTTGCAGAGAAAGAATCTGAGAGAAAAGAGAAGAAATAAAATTTTCTTAAAATTTGTATAATTTGTTGCTAATTATATTAAGTAATAGGCTTTAGCCTAGTGGTTGAGAGCCTGTGTGTTATACACTTACACAGGTTTGATTCACCATAAAACCAAGTTTTATAATTTATTTTATTTCAACTCGATGGTAACACGTGTCATCATCTGGTTAGAAAAAAAATACTAAATTATTTCTAATATAAAATAGGACCAAATTGTAACAATTTCTAAATAATGAGGCTAAAATTAATGATTTGTTTTAAATTAGGACTAAATTGATCAAATATGTAAATATGGAGAGTTAAATGTACTATTATACAAAATTTTGTAACTGTACGTCACCCATCTAACGATACTTAATGAAAATTAGCGTTCGAGTGGCCATAAATTTATACAACAGAAACGTAAGTAACTATAACGGTCGAATTTGGAAATCAGTAACTAAAAGTATATAAACTCTAAACATAAGTGACTATTCCAGTAGTTTACCCAAATAAAAAGTACTATTTCCATCACTGCAAAACAACATTCGAGCATATATGTAATTTAATTTGGTTTAAAAGTAGCCCAAACCCAATATTCATTTTGGGTAATGGATTTGACCCAACATTTTCAAATGGATTTGTCCAAAATAACTATCAGAAGAAAGAATAGTGCGACCTTGGAGCCTATCAGTACAGAAACTAGGGTTTTCATGTTCTTTTAGTTACTTTTGTTGTCTTTAGAGCTGGTTCAGTCCGACACAGTCGATTTCAATCACTTTGTTCTCTGAAGAGAGAAAAAAATGTTGGACATCAATTTGTTCAGAGAGGAGAAGGGTCACAACCCTGAGATCATTCGTGAATCGTTACGGCGTCGTTACGCCAACGTCGGAGATGTCGACGCCATCATCGACCTTGACAAAGTTTATCGTCAATGTAATTACCCGATCCCATTCTATCATTTCGATTTGTTTTGATTTTTTGTTTTTTTAATGCTAAATTTCACGTACAGTGTTATATGAACTCGAAAATCTGCGAAAAGAGTTCAATAAGATCAACAAGCAAGTCGCTCAACTTAAAATTGTGAGTTTCTATCTTTTTTGTTCCTTTTTGTATTAATACTGAGACTCTCGTCATAATTTATATGTTGGAATTGGTGTGGAAAAGGCCAAGCAAGATGCCACAGAGATGATTGCAAAGACAGAGGAGGTTAAGCAGCAAATAGCCGAGAAAGATGTTGAGGTTAAGGATTCTTGGGCTGTTTTAAAATCCAAATTGGAGAAAATTGGTAACCTTGTGCACGATTCAGTTCCGGTCAGCGATGATGAGGTGACTTGCGCAGCAAATTTTTCCATTTCTTTGGTTTTTGATTGCTAATGCTTTAGTCAGTTTAATTTACTTAACTTGCCAATATACTGCAGGCCAATAATGCTGTGATTAGAACTTGGGGTGAGAAGCGTGTGGAACCTAAGCTAAAGAATCATGTAGAGCTCGTCGAGCTTCTTGGGATTGCGGATACAAAAAAGGGTAATTGCATTTTTCTGAGTATGCTTTGCTGTATGTAATGGAATGTATCGTTTATTGGTTTTAAGGTGTTTAGGGTCTCTCTTTAAGTTATATGAGTATATATAACCTTGGGCTGTATTTCTCGCGATTAACTTTGTGTTGTTTTATGCATAAATTCAGCTAGGAAATTGAATTGGTTTGTTTAACTTGGAAGTTTAATTGATGCTCCCTTGTCCTGTACTATAGGTGCTGATGTAGCAGGAGGTAGAGGTTACTACCTAAAGGGAGATGGGGTTCGTCTCAATCAAGCTTTGATAAATTTTGGGCTAGATTTTTTGGAGAAAAGGGGGTATACAGCATTGCAAACACCGTTCTTCATGAGGAAAGAGGTTATGGCCAAGTGTGCTCAGTTGGCACAATTTGATGAGGAACTTTACAAGGTAACATATGTAAATTGATTTGGAAATGGCTCTTCTTTCCATGTAGTGGGATGATTCCATGATTTGAGCTGTTTTTCAGAATTATGATAGTTTAATTTTTGTTATCGACTTTACATGCTATCAAGGAAGTATTCCTCTTGTAAATTAGGAAAAAGAGAAAAGAAAATGGTTGCTGTTCTTTAAGGTTAGGAATGTGCCAATCATTAGTCAGGCATGTTCCTTTAGCCAATTATTTCGTATTCTATAATAAGAATGCATGACTGGTTTTGTTGATGTTCATTAGGTGACTGGTGAGGGTGATGATAAATATCTTATTGCAACTGCTGAACAGCCACTTTGTTCTTACCACGTAGATGACTGGATCCAGCCCTCTGAGCTGCCTATAAGGTTCTAAGCATGAAAATGATGTGATGGCTATATTTCTTCTAATCAAGGGTTTCCTGTTGCTATTTGTTTATGAAAAATATTATTTTTGCAGATATGCTGGATATTCATCTTGTTTCCGCAAAGAAGCCGGTTCACATGGTCGTGATACTCTAGGAATTTTCCGGGTTCATCAGTTTGAGAAAGTGGAGCAGTTCTGCATTACCAGTCCAAATGATAATGAGTCCTGGGACATGCATGAGGAAATGATTAAAAACTCGGAGGATTTTTATCAGCTGGTATAACTTCTTTCTTATGCATTTAGTAACAGTTTCCAGTTTTTTTCACCTAATCACATTTGTATCTATTATTAGAACTCTTTGTTGATTTTATTTGGACCAATGAAACCTATCACGCTACCTTCATATTTATTTCCCATGCCATGTGGAAGGGTTAGTGGCGGGAATGGGATAATCTTTTTGGTTTTCTTTGTGAAACGAAATCACTTTTAAATAAAGAAATTCGAGTCTTTTCCCTTCAACTCAAAGCGGCCATGTAAAGTTTTCCTCACTTGATATAGTACTACCTTTGGTTGAACCTTATTTCCTTCGAAGTTTTGAGGCCAAAGAACCTTTACATGGATTAGTGCGACTTATGTTATGCAGCTAAAGCTTCCTTATCAAATTGTGGTGATTGTTTCTGGTGCTCTCAACGATGCCGCTGCCAAGAAGTATGACCTGGAAGCATGGTTTCCAGCATCTGAGACTTACAGAGAGCTGGTTTCATGCTCAAATTGTACAGATTATCAATCAAGGAGACTAGAGATTAGATATGGGCAGAAAAAGGTGGGTTATATTGGCTTTGTCTAGTTATATATCAAAACCAGAGTGCAAGTATTTAAGAAATATAAATGGATTCATCCTTTTTCTTCCTATTTCATAAGAGTTCAAATCAGTTTAGCATTAATCTAAAAAACTACTTCCATAACTCGGTATCTATCATCTCAAGTCTTGAGTTGCACTGTTTAAATTTTCATCCGTGCTTTGTAATTGCCTTCTGTTGTTTACCTCTTGCAGAACAATGAGCAGGCAAAACAATATGTTCACTTGTTGAACTCTACTCTCACGGCGACCGAAAGGACCTTGTGCTGCATCCTCGAGAATTACCAGAAGGAAGACGGTGTTGAAATACCAGAAGTTTTACGGCCATTCATGGGTGGGAAGTCCTTCATGCCTTTCAGGGCCAAACCTGCTGCTGAAGCTAAAGGGAAGAAAACAAAGGCCTAGAACTAGTTTTGTTTACTCTATATATACGATTCAATTGTTTTATCGTACTTTGCAAAACCAAATCCCTACAATGATACTGTGACAAACATTAAAGCCTTGATGTTTCAAAGTTGTTGAACTTTTTACAATCTTGTCGTGGAACTGTAACTGTAATCGATTGCCATAAGTTTGTTTTAGTTTTCGTTCCGATGCGCAATATAATCGCTTTTTCCTCTTTTGTGATTATGATGGAAGTTCGCACCATATTCTGTGAATCAAAATGTAGACACAAGAAGGAAACGACACAAATGGAGATAATTTAAACCATGCCTTACTATTTGAGGTATTTGGTTTAGACGACTAGCAGTTGTTGAAGAAGTAAATATTTGATCATATAACAGTAACGATTCACAACATTCAGACACCACGAGCAGACAACAGACATCTCAAGTGTTTTTTATCACCCTGGAAATAAACCCAAACCATGTTTTTGAGAGCCACATTTCTTTTGAGATCAAAGATAGGATAAGAACCTCACAAACTAGTTTCCACACAATCTAAAATTCTAAAAGAATATATATATATATATACATCTATGTCAACTTCACCGTTATCTATTCTTTTGGTTTTCTGTTTAAATCCATTCATTCTTTCATGGTAGAACGTAATAATAACATCCACCCTACAGTTTAACCCTCAAGTGTCTGTCTATCCCTCAGGAAGAGAAAAAAGGAAATGGAAGCTAACCAGCGCATCGCTAGGATCGCAGCCCATCTCCAGCTTTCAAATCCCCAGGTTCTCTTCTGTGTTGTCTCCTTATAGGTACAAGTTTTAATTAGTAAGCTGGCTTTCTTGTTGTTTAATTGTATTGTGTTGGTTGTTTATGGCAGATGGAGGTAAGTTCTGCTTTGAGGCGAGCTGAGTGCAGAGCTAAAGGAGGGTCACCAGGGTTCAAAGTTGCTATCCTAGGAGCTGCTGGAGGCATCGGCCAGCCGCTTGCAATGTTAATGAAGATGAATCCGCTTGTCTCGGTTCTTCACCTTTATGATGTTGTGAACTCCCCTGGTGTCACAGCTGATCTCAGTCACATGGACACCGGTGCAGTGGTAAAATTTTTAAGATTTCATAGGCTATACTTTAAACGAAGAGAGAATTATTATATCCATTTGAAATGTCGATACAAGTAATAATATTTTGGATTTTTAGGTACGTGGTTTCCTGGGGCAACCGCAGCTCGAAAGTGCATTGACTGGCATGGACCTTGTTATCATACCTGCTGGTGTTCCAAGGAAGCCTGGAATGACAAGAGATGACCTTTTCAACATCAATGCTGGAATTGTCAAGACACTTTGCGAAGGAGTTGCAAAGTGCTGCCCAAATGCAATTGTTAATCTGATCAGCAATCCGGTGAATTCTACTGTTCCAATTGCAGCAGAGGTCTTTAAGAAGGCTGGTACTTATGATCCGAAGAGACTTCTGGGTGTTACAACTCTAGATGTTGTCAGAGCTAACACTTTTGTGGTATGCATAACCATATAATGTTAGATTATGTAATAATCAATGTCTTTAGCCACCATTTTGTTACATTCCTGTATTTTTCTAATAGAGCACCAAGAAATTTGCAGCATTTCTGGTTCTCGCTCCTTATATATGCAATTTTTCTCATGTTTCGTACAGGCGGAAGTCCTGGGACTTGATCCTAGAGAAGTTAATGTCCCGGTTGTTGGAGGTCATGCAGGAGTGACAATATTGCCTCTTTTGTCACAGGTCTTCAATAATATCTATAAATTTAACATGTTTTTCAGGTCTGATAATCTATCAGCAGTTCAATTTACTGGATTTAAATCTTTGCAGGTCAAACCTCCATGCAGTTTCACCCCCGGAGAAACTGAATACCTAACAAATCGCATTCAAAACGGTGGGACAGAAGTTGTTGAGGTATAATAATGTTCTTTTTCTTTCTAACAGAGATAGCAGAATCAACAAATGCAATACGTAGTAGAAGTTAGAACATCCTTTGCCATTTCTTAGCTTGGTACCCTCAATTGTTTCGGAGAAAAGTTAAACGGGGTTTAAATTCAAACCTAGGACTAACTCCCCACTGTTAATACTTCAGTTGACTACTGTTAGATTCGTATGGACCTAACTGTATGTTTGGAAGTTACTTGTTAAATGCATAGGAGCTAGTAACTAAGAGCAAATATTATAGTTGTTATGGGCGAATTCATTTAAAGAAGATACATATTGTCATTACGGGTTATATACCGACATGTATCTTGGCTCGAATTTTAAGTTTCATCTTTTCACTTATGCAGGCGAAAGCAGGAGCTGGATCTGCTACTCTGTCAATGGTTGGCCATTCTATCTTCAGTTCGTTTTGTACCTGATTTTTCTTATTTTCTTTTACAATTTTAATGGATTAATTGAACTAAAGGGAAAATTTTACATGCTTATAGGCATATGCAGCTGTCAAGTTTGCAGATGCATGCCTCCGAGGCTTGAGAGGAGATGCCGGAATCGTGGAATGTGCCTTTGTAGCTTCCCAGGTAAGCTCTCGAACCAGTATTTCATGCCAACACTCCCTTCTTGGTTCTGCAATTTCACAATTTTCTTTAACAATCTCAATCGCAGGTGACCGAACTTCCTTTCTTTGCAACCAAGGTACGACTTGGTCGTACCAGAGCTGAGGAAGTCTTTCAACTAGGGCCTCTAAACGAATATGAGAGGTATATATTATGTTATAAACATAATTACTTTGTCATTACTTTAGGTAGAAATAGTAGCAGATTACTCGAATCGATTCCTGTTTGACTGTTAACAGGGTTGGTTTGGAGAAAGCAAAGAAAGAGTTAGTCGGAAGCATTCAAAAGGGTGTTGCATTCATCAACAAATGAATTTGGTGCTCTGCTCAGAGGGTCATTTAAGCTTCTTAAATCTGTCAAAAGGGCTTTGTATATGTTCTGATATTTCAAATAATCTCCATCGATCGAGACCTAAATACCAAATGATGTGTTCATTTTCTGGTTAATGTAGTCAATCTTATGTTTCCAGAATAGAGTCATTTCAGATCTGCAGTACCACAAATTCTCCAAGAAACCATCCATAATCAACTACTTGAGAGAAAAAAAATATTTAATCAAAGAGATAATGGTAGTGACAACCATCTTTAAACGTATAAACGAGGACTTACATCTCTCAAACTATCAGCTTTTCTGGGGGTAAAAGAAAAAAGGTATTAATCAATTCTTCTTTCTTTACAGATTTGTTAAAAATTTACAAGGTGAAGGGATTTGTAGGAGGGTGAACAACAGGAGTGGTTGACATGGTCATGTTCCCGGCCAGTACATTTTGTGCGATTGTATCCTCGATAGCAACAGGGTCGACCTGCATGATTCTCTCCGGTATAACTTTCTCACCGTCAACCTTCGCGAGTACCTCAAAGTGCATTCTCACCGTCTCAGGCTTTGTTCTCCACTCAGGAAAGCCCTCCAAATTAAACCCATCTCCTTCTTTCAACTTCTTCTCCATCCCGAAACCGATCTTCACAAAGGTTTGAGCCGATACATCAGCCTTGAGTAACTTAAAGTAACCTTTCTTGTTTGCCTTTGGGCCCAACACAGATGATAGCAGTCTCTCGAAACCGACCAAATTGGCATTGGAACCATTGACGGAAGCAAGAGGCCACATTGTAGCAAAGTGCTTCGGAGTTAGAACTGTTGAGGCTTCTCCTTGTAGATCAATAGTGGAGAGTGCATCCATGGCCTTAGTTTTGGAGATTGAAGATAGTTCCACAAGACCAGGTGCAAGTCGTTTAAGCTTCAACTTAATATTTGAAGATGTAGATGGCGGGACAGTAAGGGAAGTTGGGCCAACAATGCGAAGAGACAGGATAGGTGCATCTTGATTGCGAGAAGCATGACGAAGATGCTCTGCAAGAGCCACAAGGCCGGATGCAAATCCATTATTAGTTCTGTTGAGAGGTAGCGGAAGATGGATGGGATGGCGCAGGCTAACTGATCTAGCACCCTTGACGGTCACCGTGGCACCATCAGCTAAAATTACCTTCTTCAGGACACCGGCATCCACATCGTGCTGCAGGATCGAACCATCAATAAGATGAATAAATAGAATTCAAAGGATTGTATAAGATTATCAATAAGATGAATAAATAGAATTCAAAGTATGAAATCCAATTGAGGTGCCTTACATATGAATACAAGGATTCCAAAGTACTAAATTCCCAAATCAAAACTTCAAAGAGCAATTCTTTTGTTATAAGAAAAAGGGGGAAAAAAAAAAAAAAAAACTCACCGGCAAGGAAATTCGCATATCTTTGGCATCCTGAATCCAGAGTTCCATGGGTCCGGCCAGCTGAAACGGGGCCAAAACGGGTAACCCATCGTCCGAAATCCTCTTCTGCTCCACCAACCCATTTTCAACTCCAGGTCTAGCCGGGTCTTCCACCCTAAAAATGGGCAGATCAACGTATTCCCAACGATTTACATCCTCCAAAAGCTTAAAAGGAATCAGTTTATTATCGATTTCAACGTTGAATTCATACGCCACCGAATGGCCCACAAGGACATCCCTCAGATCGAACCCGGAAATCTTAAAATCATCGGCTTGGAATCCCAATCCCTTCACAACTGCTTCTTTCAAATCCTAAAAAACCCAAAATAAATCCGTCAAATTCATATTGAATCCCCCAAAAAAACCAATGAATGTGAAAAAATAATTAAAAAAACTTACAGAGATGGCCTTAGGATAGGGAGACGAAACCAAGGCGTAGGAAGATGATACAATCGTAAATAAAACGAAAGCCAAAGGTAGAACGCAAGATTTAGAAGTGTCGACCCTCATCTTCGTCCGACCACCGCAAAACAACTCCGTAAAGGCAGAGAGAGAACCGAATTCGGAGGTGAAGGGTGGAAGGGTTTGGTTATTTGATAATATTTTATTCTCTTTTGGATTAAATATTATATTATATAATGCTTTGTAGATGATTCGAGAAGGATTGGGGAGATGACGTGGCGTTAAACAGCCAATTAGAAGCGAGGGAATGATGTAAACACCAATGTGATTGGTTTGGATTCGTCAGCGTGGGCCCCACTTCCGTGTTCAGCGGGTAGACGAAATATGGAAAAGAGTAAGGGCACTGAACTACGTCGTTTTACCGGTTAGATAAAATTATAAGGAAAACTACCTATTTAGTACCCCACCTATGCCCATGTTACTATTTTAGCACCCCAGCTAATTTATTTTGACAAAATGGCACCTAACGTTATGTTTTTATTCTGTTTTGGTATTCGACTTTCTAAAATCAACGAAAATGATGATATGGCTTGGTATAATCACAATTTTAGTTTAAAACACTTATATATTTTTAACAATTTAGTCCAAAATCTATTAATTAAATAGGGTAAACTACACGGGAGACCACCGATCTTTGGGGTTGGTGTCGAAATGACCACCGATCTTTCAATTTTGTCAAAATGACCACTCAACTATTGATATGGTTCCAATATAGCCACCAGCCGTTAAAACCTAACGGAGAGGCTGACGTGACAGTTAACAGAAACTTATATAATTACACATTTAGTCCTCGCAATTTTCACATTTAATCAATTTAATCCTAGATTCAATTTAATAAAATAAATTAATTATTCAATTAGGTGGTGTCACCACCTTATTGGAGGACTTTATCTATTTTTATTTAATTAAATCATCACCTTATTGGAGAGAAAAATCAAAACATTGCAAAATGTAGTTGGGAGGAATCAAACCCACATTCCCTTGGGTGTAAGAGGAAAGCCTCCGCCATTGGGCTAGGCACATATTTATGACATAAAACACAAAATTTAATATATGAGTTATATGATTGTTAACGCAATGAAAAAAATAAATGTGATTTTAGGGGATTCGAACATCTAACCCAAAAATTATAAACCCTAAACCCTAAAATTTTATAAACCCTAAAACCTAAAAAATTTATGAACCCTAAACCCTAAAAATTTTATAAATCATAAACCCTAAAAACTATAGTTAGTGCATGATTTAAAAAATATCTAAACCCTAAAAAATATAGTTAGTGCACAATTTAAAAAATTTATAAACCCTAAACCCTAAAAGTTTATAAAACCTAAAATCTAAAACCCTAAACCCTAAAAATTATACACTCTAGAACCTAAAATTTTTATAAACCCTAAACCCTAAAATATGTAAACTCTAAACCCTAAAAATTATAGTTAATGCATGATTTAAAAAATCTCTAAACTCTAAACCCTAAAAATTATAGTTAGTACATGATTTAAAAGATTTATAAGCCCTAAACCCTAAAAATTTATAAACCATAAACCATCAAACCTAAAAAATTATAAACCCTAAACCCTAAAAATATGTAAACTCTAAACCCTAACTTATTATAGTTAGCGCATGATTTAACTTTTTATAGACCTAAACCATGTACCCTAAAAATTATAGTTAGTGCACGATTTAAAAAATCTCTAAACCCTAAATCCTAAACCTAAAAATTATAGTTAGTGCGTGATTTAAAAAATTATAAACCCTAAACCCTAAAAATTTTATGAACCATAAATCCTAAACCCTAAAAAATATAGTTAGTGCACGATTTATGATTTTTAACTTAATTAATAAATTTTAGGGTTTATGGTTTATAATTTTTTTAAATCGTGCACTAGCTATATTTTTTAGGGTTTAGGGTTTAGAGATTTTTTAAACCATGTACTAACTATAGTTTTTAGGGTTTATAAAAATTTTAGGGTTTAGGGTTCATAAATTTTTTAGGTTTTAGGGTCTACAAAATTTTTAGGGTTTAAGGTTTATAAAATTTTGGGTTAGATGTTTTTATGCATCATAAGTGTGTCATGTTCGAATCCCCTAAAATCACATTTAATTATTTTTTCATGGCATTAACAATCATATAACTCATATATTAAATTTTGTGTTTCATGTCATAAATATGTGCTTAGTCCAGTGGCAGAGGCTTCCCCCTACACCCAAGGGATTGTGGGTTCAGTTCCCCTTAACTACATTTGTGCAATACTTTGATTTTTCTCTCCAATAAGGTGGTGACACGTGTTACCACCTTATTGGAGGAGGAAAATAAATTAATTTAATTTAATAAAAATTGATAAAGTTCTCCAATAAGGTGGTGTCACCACCTAATTGAATAATTAATTTATTTTATTATATTGAAATTAGGACTAAATTGATTAAATGTGAAAATCGCGAGGACTAAATGTGTAATATACAAGTTTCTGTTAACTGCCACGTCAGCCTCTCCGTTAGGTTTTAACGACTGGTGGCTATATTGGAACCATATCAATAGTTGAGTGGTCATTTTAACAAAATTGAAAGATCGGTGGTCATTTCGACACCAACCCCAAAGATCGGTGGTCTCCCGTGTAATTTACCCAATTAAATATCATCTTAACTTTTATGGGTAAAATTGCAATTCATACATTTTATTTTTCTTTCCATCGATCAGAGTTTATCCCTCTCTTCTTCTTTTTTTTTCCTGCTTTACTTTCCATTTCTCTTCCCAGTACAAAGTAAGACTTTTCGTGTCACTCCTTGTTATTTCTCATCTCTCAATATTTTCGTAAGTCATTCCTCCATTTTTATTTCTCTCAAACTCATAAATTGTTTGATTCACTTCGTGGTTCTATTCCAAGGTAGAAAGGATATTGAAGTTGTTGTGAGGCGGCGGAGCAACTAGGAGCAGCCGAGACTCGGCTGTGGCGAAATGGACATGAACTTTCGTCGCCAGCCGCATGCAGTGGGGTTTGGGTTTTGAAAATAGGGGAAGAAGAAAAGAAAAAGGGGAAATTTTCCATTTTAATCCAAACATTTTAGATGATGATTAAATTGATAGAAATGTATACATTTTGAGACTAAAACTGTTATTATCCCAATTAAAAATGAGTCACGTAATCATTTTCGTTAAATTTTAATGGTAGAGGTACCAAAACAAAACAAAAAACGTAATGTTAAGTATTATTTTATCAAAAATATTAGTTGGAGTACTAAAACAATAATGCGAACATAAGTGGGTACTAAATATGCAATTTTCCCTTATTATAATAGGTAAAGTTAAAAAAGTTTCATTAAATTATCTCAAAATATTTATTTTGATTACCTACCTTTCAAATGTTATAAAAATATTATTAAATTTATGATTTTACTCTAAAATAATCATTGTGTCGCAGTTAAATAATTAAATGACAATTAAAAAAATTTGTATAATAGTGTGTTTAGTCTATTTTATTTAAATATTCAATCAATTTTACTTTTAATATTTTAATAATATTTAATATTATTCATCATTAATCAAATGTCAAACTTGATTTAGTTGTTATGTACACTCATTTAGCCTCATAAGTCCTATATTAAAATTCATCTTTTAATTTTATTTTTTTAGTTTTTACAAATAAAAAATAACACAAATATATATATATAAATTGTTTAACTTTAAAACGTATTAGAGTTCCACCACTTAATTTATTTTTACGTTGAATTACTTGCAAACGTATTAGAGTTGGAGTTGTTTTTTTAATCGTCTAATCAATTAACTTAGGTCTTGGGCTCCTCTGGCTCACAACGACTTATTAATAATATATAATAATAAAATATTTAATATAATATTTGTATTTTTAAACGTTTAATATGTATATATTATCATTCCCGGTATTATTTTGATACTAGTAATTAATATTGTCAATGAGTGTCCAAGCAACAATAAAAAATCGACATGTAGATTTTTATTTTCCAAGTCATCAGTTTATATGGGTAGTATATTCTTAGAGTTATAATTTGATACACAAGTTGTGTAAAAAAATTTACACAACATTTTATATTTAAGCTATAAAATCTAAAACACAACTCTCTAACTCTAGCGCTCTAAAACCTAAACTTTAAACTTTAAATCTTAAACTCTAAATTCTAATCATAAACCTTAAATTTTACACTCTACACACTAAACTCTTAAACCCTAAATTCTAACATAAATTCCTAATCACTAAAATTAAAAGGCTTGTGGAACTTTACACAAGCTTGCGTATCAAAGTATTTTCCATATTGTTATATGTAAAATGCAAATAAAATAAAAATAATCCGAATAAAAAAATTAAAGTTAAATATTAATTACATTATAGAAAATAAAATATTAGAAGTATGTTTGCATTAATTGTATTATACATAATTACATATGTACAACTTATTTTTTGATATATATGTTGTGTAAACAAAAATTTATAAAGTCTTGTCTATTTGAACTCTAAATTCTAAATGTCTAATAGTAAAATCTAATCATTAAACATTAAATTCTAAATTTTTAATCTTAAAACAGAAGACGTGCAAAAAATTTAACCTAACTTATATATCAATTTTTTTTTCTAATTAGATTATGAAAATAAAAATATTTTTTATGAAAATGAAAATATTTTTTTTATGAAAATATCACTTGAGTTTAGTACACCTCATACTCCGAAATGATTCATAAGCATCATAAGTGTAATCGCCTTGCTTGTTAGTGTTTGCAAAATAGGTAGAAAAGAAAAAAGCATGTTTAGAAACTAATATTATGTGGCTTAATATTTATAAGATGCATGATGATGTTTATGAATATGGCGTGTCTCGTAGGGGCTTTAGGACCGATTAGGGTCTTTTAGATATTCATGTAATTATCGATGACGGTTTGATTTATATGTTGTGATGTTTGGATGCTAGCGACATGCAATTGACGTGTTCGAATGGAAATCATACGTAAGGGATTAATATCGAAAATTATTCAATTAAATGATCATAAAATCGGTAATTGATATGACCGTTGATGAAGACACGTGGCGGTAATCGGTGAGGGTGCGTGGGAAGAACTGAAGAGGTTTCTCAGCTTTGATCTGGACCGTTGGATCAGATCTGATCCAACGGCCAGATCTTTGGATGCATAGAGAGAAGAAAAAATAGATTAGGGTTAAGGTTTTTTTGGTCTGTTGGGCCTAATGGGCCATGTAATTGTTTTTTTGGGTTGTATTTTGTAATGGACTAGACTTTAACTTAAATTGGGCTGCTAATTTTATTATGATCGGTTTTTGATTTTTGATTTTTAAATAACAATGATAATAATAATAATAGTATAATAATGATACTATTAAATAAAAACCGGATAAAAATAAGTGATTACATAATAAAACGTTAAATCCCTAATTACTTTTAGAATGTTAAACAAAAACCCTAAATTTTTAGCAACATTAAAGAAATATACTTGAACAATGGATTTGTCGTTCTGATTTAGAATACATACCGTATTTAACGCTTAGGCTTTCATTAGCTCGTAGCACATGATTTTCCATTCTGGTATGATTTTGAATACCCTTAAGCAGTCGGTCACTCTTCAAATTAGAACATAATATACTTTAACTATCGGTCCTTCTTCAAACCCTAAGAATCAAACACTCTTCCCAAAGGTTAGAAACCCTAAACTCAAAGAGATTCCTGATTTTCTCTTCTCAAAATATTTAAGAGGTCAATTTCAAAAGTTTAAGAATGTAATTAAATTATTTTTGGAAAAAGAAAGTCTCTTTAACGATAAGTGTAACAACCTAATTTTCAGGTTGGTTATTCGGATTTTAAATTTGGGTTGAGTATTTTAATTCAAGTATGAAATTAAAAGAATGGAATAATGGAAGAGTAATTTTGAAGAAAGTGAAAACCGTTTTATGTGAAGATTGAAGGTTGGGACCTACGATGAATTTCACCATTTTTACTTGAAAGATGATATTTTAAAATAAAGTGGTGAGAAAAGAGAAGAAAAAGAATCAGATTTTATTTCTTTCTCCCTCTCTATTTTTCTCTTTTTTCCTCTTCAAAACTTTCAATTTTGATCTGTCGAAATCTGATATTCCATTTTTGACACCACCACTGTCATTGTGTTCGTCTCGTTCAGACGAGTTGACCGATGGTCATGACGTTGCTATTAGAGTTGTCATGGAGGGGGTGAATGGAATAAAGATTTGAGTTGTTAAAATAGAGTAGTTCGAGTGCCCAACACTAGAAACCAAGGCCACGAATGAACTCACAGGCTTCAGGCAGTAGGTCTCGAGCTTGTCACCGCCATTCAGCCATCAGAGAACGCCACACACACAGCCGCCTGCGCATGGGTTTGCCTCGCCAGCCAAGTAACAGGCCACCAGCCAGTTGGGCCAATTCTATTGGATCAACCAACCCAAATGCCAGCCCAAACACCAGCCAAAATTGCACCATTGACCATTGCAGTCACCGTTGATCGATGTTGACTCTTTTCGGGGACCTTATCCGAGGGTTTTTCGATATCACGAGTCCGTTTTCGCAATCCGTTTTGCCAAGTTTGAACTCGATAAGCTATTTTTACGCATTTAATTCCCTAGATTGGTTTGATTGTGTGATTTGCTTATGTAGTAATTTTTTATTTGAGGATTATGCAGAATCGAAGGTTGGATTAAATGGAGCGTTTTAAGGAGCTTGAATAAGGAATTATCGATTGTCACTTGAGTTTAGTACACCTCATACTCATAAATATTTCATGAGCATCTAAGTGTAATTGCCTTGCTTGTTAGTGTTTGGAAAATAGGTAGAAGAGAAATAAGCATGTTTAGAGACTAATATTATGTGGCTTGATATTTATAAGATGCATGATGATATTTATGAATATGGCATGTCTCATAGGGGCTTTAGGGACCGAGTAGGGTGTAATCACTCATTTTTGACCGGGTTTTAGTGTTATTAGTGTTATTATAATAGTAAAATTATATATATAAAAAAAGTAAAAAAAATAATCAAAAAAAATAATTAATAATAATTAAAAAAATCAAAAAAAGGAGGGAAATTTGCGTGGAGCAGGGTGCTCCACGTCACCCATTTTCCATCACATTTGCCTATAAATAGGCACCCCAATTGAAGAGAAAGACACGCCAATTGAAGAGAAATTTTGGCAATTGCAATTGCTCTTGCAATTGCAACAATTGGAATCGGCAAAGGGCAGGCCAATTCGGCTAGCCCAGGACCGGGGTAATATCCTCGGTCCTAACCGGTTCGATCGGGGTCCTATTTTAGGTCCGATCTAGTTAATATTTTTGGAGGGGTCGCGGAAGATCTCGGTGGGGTGCAGTCAGGGTTCGTTATTCGAGCTCCTAGTTAGGTATATTTTCTTCCTTTTTTATTAGTGTTGTAATTTTTATAAATTAATAAAGTATTAGTTATTTTAAAATTGTAGTCTTTTTTTATGTTTATGTTTTAGATTAATATTTAATATGTTTTAAATTTGTGTTTTATATTAATATTTTATTTATGTTAGATATGCTTTTATGAGTCAGATTAATATTTATGTATGTATGTTTTAGGATAGTATTTTATGAATTTGTTTTTATGTTAGATTAATATTTATGAATATTAGTATTTTGTTTATGCTAGATATGTTTTTTATTTATGAGTTAGATTAATATGTTTATATGCATGTTTTAGTCTAGTATATCATTTATGTTAGATTAGTATTCTGTTATGTCAATATTTATTGCATTTAAATATTTTGCCATGTTTTATATTTTTACCACTAAGATTGCATATGATATATAAATTGTTAATGCGGTGTCCTTTTATCCGAGCGTAAACGGGGCCAGTATCAGGCGTAGTGATAGTGGTTGGGCGTTTACTCTCGGATAACGAGACCCTTAAAATTAATTCGCAATTATGACTGAATTTTAAAATAATCGTCACTTTAATCCGGAAAATCCAATATTAATAAAGTGGTAATTATTAAAGTACCAATTTTGGGCGGTGTGGGGGTGCTAATCCTTCCCCATCCGTAACCGACTCCCGAACCCTGTCTTTTTAAATCTCTGGTTTTATGGTGTCCGGCCTACCTAAGTGGCCGGTGGCGACTCCATTTTTATAAGATTTTTGTAAACCCCACGGAATAAATATTTTATATCCAAACACCTTTAAAAAAAAAACCTTTAAAAAATCATCGTTTTTATTTAGCGGGACCTTCGCTACATAGGGTCTTTTGGATATTCGTATAATTATCGATGACTGTTTGATCTATATGTTGTGATGTTTGGGTGCTAGCGGCATGCAATTGATGTGTTCAAATGGAAATCATACTTAAGGGATTAATATCGAAAATTATTCGATTAAATGGTCATAAAGTCAGTAATTGATATGAAACGATTAAATGCATTACTAGTGTTAGTAAATGAATCCTAATGACTTTCATAAGCTTTAGAGATCGAATAAAGCCTCGTAATATTGTATTTCGCTAAGATAGTATGAATATGTGAGTAGGGTATCAGTACAAGCTTCAACTGTACCAGTACACTATTCAATATCATATCGGTACAGGTCGACTCGTACCGGTACTCATAATTTATGAAAATTCTAATAAGCAATGTCAGTATCGGTATGCGTGGGAGTACCGGTACTCGAGGATACCATAATGATATTCGTGTTTGTGTATCGGTACCCACTAAGCTAATTAATTTATAATGCTAATTAAAAATAGAAATTGATGTGTATAGTCAATACCTTGGTTAATGCCTTAATTAATGGATAACATGGATTAATGAAGATAATTAATGAGAATAATTATGTATTCCTCCATAATGTATTAACAACTCGGTAATGTAAAATTAATGATGCGTTGACGAGTAGAAACGATAGAGAGATTCTTGGGATCACGTTGCTGGTATGCCAGGTAGGCATTTGACTGGTTGAGTCGATGATTGATGTGATCCAAATACCTAGAGAAAGATAGTGTTGTAACATCACGGTTGGAAATATCGGATGTACGTTTCTGATGCTTCGTGTCTCTAGGCTTCATCCAAAGTGATGCCAAATGTACGATCCTAATGCCTTGTGTCCCCAAGCCTCATTCAAAGATACTCGGGGTAATTCGAAGTATAGAGTTTTCGTTCCCGATGTTTTATGTCCCCGGGCCTCACTCTGAGTGTATGTTCCCAATGATTTGTGTCATCGGGTCTCACTCCAGGTTTGTGGTTTTACTTTGTATGTTTTGCCTCGATGATCTGATGTGATCTCGAGTATGGTTGGGCCTTGTGTGCCATGTATGATGATTGTTATGGTGTTACCATGTTTTTAGGCGACTAGCAGTAGCGCCACATGATTATTCTTGCCTTATTTCTCGTACTAGCTTGCATGCTTAAATTTTTTATTAGCATGAAGTATAGTAGAGTAGATGTGTACCACTAAGCTTTGTACGATTAGCGCTCGAAATCGTTATTTTCGTGCGTAGGTTGATTAATTGATCACGTGATCGAGGAGCACTACAATACGAGATTTCAGCAAGCGGTGATCACCAAATTACAATAATTATATTTAGTGGGTTATGTATTCATATGACCAAGTGGAGTCTTTAAATATTTTAAATATTCGAACCTTTTATTTATAAGTTGCTTTGAATCAAAGTCTCTTGCGTTGTAAATTAAATATTAATTGACTTTATAATATGAATGATTTACAATGGTAACAATTTTTTAATTATGGAGTAAGTTATAGCTTTGAATTTTAGCGGGTCGGGTATGTGTCCCAATGTGATACTTCAAATTTTCAAGTCGGATCGGGGTGTTACAATAAGACGTCGTTTTGTCTAAATATTTAATTTATTTTAATTAATCTATCCATTACATGTAAAAATATTATTTATTTATTATCCATATCATTACATGTAAAAATATTATTTATTATCCATGTCAGCGCTCAGTTATGGGATTAATGGTGGAGTGTTTGGATTGAAGCTAAACTCTAGGTTTAGTGTTATAATAATATCGTTTTATAGTTAAGTGGTAGTTTCGATACACATGTTAAAGTTTAATGGTATTTTATGTAGTTTACCCAACTAAACACTAACATTTTTATTTCGGAGTTTTCAACTTCATTTGAAATGAATAAAAATCTTTTGTCTCTTTTTAGTGTCATATTTATGCTGCAATACTAAAAAATTATGTTTAAGGTGAAAGTTTATGATTAGGGTTTAGGGTGTAGGTTATATTTTTAAGGTATGTGGTTTAATATTTATAATTTAGGGTTATGACTTAAGATTTAATTTTTTTAGTGTTGGGACTTAAAAAGGACACTAAAAAGAGCAAAGAATTTTTGTTCATTCAAAATAGGAAAACACTTTGATACAAAATTTTATGTAAATTGAAATTTACATAAGTTTATGGTTTAGAGTTAAGGTTTAATGTTTAAAATTAAGGGTTCAGTCGTAAAATTTAAAATTTAGAATCTATTGTTAGAGTTTGATGTTTAGATATTAGGATTTCAGTTTAAAAAATTAGATTTAAAATCTTTTAAAAAAATTAGACAACTTATATATTAAAGCATGACCCTTCAAAATATATGCCAATATTCAATTTTGTCCCGATTTCCGAAGGCAACTTCACAATCATCATTAATGTTTACAAATTTGGGATTTTTCCCGCACCACAAACATGGCAATGGGTTAGATTCAAGCAAAACATCACAACTTTAGTCCATTAATGTTTTTCAAACTATTACAAAGCCAGATAGTGACATACAGTTATTACAATAAGAAAGAGGCTCAGGATTCCACTAAAACACTCCAACAAAATACTAGTTTCTCCACTCACCCTAAAAAAACCATGTTTCAATCTGTAAAAGAAAGGGAAAAAAAAACACAAAGGAGATGCTGTAAAGCAACAGTAGAGGACCATGCAAAAAAGTTTGACTGAAAACAACCCCTCTTGCAAAAATCAACCTCTCACCAACTAACATTACAGATTGTCTTCAATGATGGAGCATTAAAATCCCTTTGTTTTTCAGACTGTCTGAAACTATGAGTTCCAAGATATTATTCCTTAGTTTTTTAAAACCTTATATTATTATATGTATAAGAGTATACGGTGGTTGAAAGGAGATTGTTCACATGAGCCACTCGAAAGCTGCACGAAGCTTATTCACAAGATCTTTTCCTGTCATACAGAATTCTACATCCATCTGCCAAAGAAAAAAAAAAGGAGATTATTGAAGAACAGTACATGAATTTCAGACAAATTTTGAGTACCTGAGCGACAATGGTTATGTCGAGAGCACAACTCCCAAATGTCATGACATGGCTATTGATGACTGTTAGGTGACATTTCTCGATTTCAGACATGATTTTCTCGGCCAGTCCTTTTCTTTTCTCACAGTGGATTCTTATAAGAACACTCTTTTCGCAAAACCGTGCTTCAATTTCCGGCAATGGCTCATCGAAGGGACCACTCAAGTTTTGGTCCGAGCAGAAGTCAGCAATATCGGCGGAGACTTGGGATTTCTTCACAAAAACAACCGACTCCATTGATTTCTTTCTGGTCTGCTCCTCGAGTGTCTTCACTTTCTCCTGCAGTTGTTTCAGGTACTTTATAGCATCTCCAAGCACCGACGCCTTGTCCATCTGCCAATAACATTGCAATATTGTATAAAACACATATACGTCATGATTCTGTTATATTAGAAATGTAAAGGGTTCATAATTACAAGATTTGAAGGTGCGCGACAGAGTCCATATTTTGTACCTTTTTTAAGCCAGGAACAATGGAAGACAAAGCAATGAACCTTTGGCTGAGCTTTTCTCGGCGTTTCCTTTCGGCCATGATATGATCATGCGTATGGGACATTCTCTTAGATCCATGGCAACCTTTGAGCAAATAATTTTGGTTTCCAAAGGGGTTTTGCGGAAACAAGGGCTCCATGTTCTTAGAACAAGCAGCTTCATCTTTAGGCTTCAAAATCCCCACTGGATTTATGTGGTTGGAACCGGCAAAAAAAGCAGCTTCGAGGCTCGACACATCAGCTTTGCATGAATTCCAGCAGTTGGTTTTAAGCATTTTTTTAGGTCTATCTATGGCGGCAGCCGGATAGCTATTAGAGAAAACTTCGTCCCCAAAAGCAGACGATGCTGGGAGGAAGCTGAGCTCGTCAAGAGAGTTGACATGCCACTGATTGAACAAGCTATGATTGTCCATTTTCTGTGGGTTCCAGATATGTTAACATTAAAGATGTACAACAAATGAACATGTAAGAACAAGAGGGTTCAAAAGAGACTTACAGATCCAGGTAACTCTGCAATTGATGAAATGTGCGGTAAAGCAGGAACTGGGATGAGCCAACTTTCTGTTATATAAGTCCACCACCAATGCCTCCCCAGTCGTATCACGGGTTGTTGATGTGAAATACACTAGACGACACCACAACAGCTTTATTGCTGACAAAAGAGGCTTGCTTATGAACAATCTCCTCATCTTCTACTTTTGTTGTTTTGCAGACTTTTTAATGAGTCGTTGAAAAATTGGTTCAATGCCGGTAGATATTAGCACGGGTCGTGTTTTTACCCATCCAAACCCGACCAGAAAATAAATATCTTAAATCTGCACCCGATCCGATCTTATTCTTTAAAAAATACGACCGACCCGAAAATAAATATCCTAAATCCGACCCGACCTATATATAAAAAATAATTTTAGGGACCTAATTGTAAAAAAATAATTTTAGGCGAATTAATTGTAAAAATTATAATTTGAATGACTAAATTATAAATAAAAATTTAATTTTACGGACCTAGTTATAAAAATATAATATAAAAGGGGTATTATTATAATTATCCCTAAAAAATTTAGGAGAAATTTACATAAATAATCCCCGGGTCGGGTCGGATATTTTCTACCCTAAGCCCGCACTCGACCCGACCTGAACCCGATTTTTTTTTAATTTAACCTATTTGGTCGGGTTCAGTCGGAACCTGTCAAATTCGGGTTCCGTGCCCACCCCTAAATGTTGGGGCTGGAAATTCTAAGTGACCCCATGGAGCAAGTAAAATTCAATTCCAAAAAATCAAATTATTCGATTAGACTTGATGCGAAAGAATGACTTGAATCTTAATTTTTTAAACTCGATTCGACTTGAAAAAAGTCATATGCAGTTTGAGCTATAAAAAGAATTTTTGAATAACTCGAAATTTTAGTAATTATTGAATCAGTTTTTAAGTTCGAGTCGAACCCTTAAACTTTGCCTAATATATGTATCACATATGAAAAAAACATAAAACACTATATATATTGTATATAGTTATAAAAAATTATTTAAATTGGAGCCAATTAGTAACATACGTTATGAATGTTTACAATTAGATTTGATCAAAAACTCGAACAACTCGACTCGAATTTTATAAATTCAACTGAAATAAAAAAATCAAATAAAATTTAAATTATAGAATAAAAATTATCAACTCAATTAATTCAAAAATTTTAATTTAACTCGACCTAATTCAACTCAATCAAATGTTAACCCTAACCCAGATTTGTGTTGTGGTCGCCATCACCCAAGCAAACTCCGTTAATTGTATAATCAAATTAAGGGGTGCACAGGGAACATAAAATGAGGGAAAAAATGTTTGATAAGCCGATGCACATATGAGAGTGAGTAAATATGTGTTTAACTGTGATTTGTCCAGCAAGGACTGTTCTTTCTATTCAAAAACACAAAAACTTTGGGTTGACTTGCTTGTGATATCAGCCAATAGGGTCACGATAGCTGTCCGAGAGTGCTGCACTGGATAAAGATACTTGCCCATCACACCTGCCTTTAAAGATGTCGGTGAATGAGCGGCCCATGATGTGATATACAGGAAGCTTCTAGATTTTGCATTGTTTTACACTGTTATATGTATATTTACATTTTTAGTTTCGTTTGCTGTTAAAGGTATTTAGAGATTAAATTTTAAAAAATAGGGGATATTAAAATATATTTAAGGATTTATAATAAATTTTGCACTGTAGTAGAAAGACGCCACCTGCAGGAAAAATATGCCATCTTTTAGTAGCGTCCTTCGTTTTATTAATAAATTTTTTTCTTGAAAAATTTTATTTACAAGTGGTGTTTTCTCTTTTTTAATAATTTTTTCTTCAAAATTATCATGTACGTGAACATTTTAAATTAAAAAAGTTATAAAAAAATTCATGATGCCACCTGCAAGTGACGTCTTAACTTTCACGGTTCAATTTATCGTAATTTTTAAAATAAAACGCAAAAACCTTATTTTCTTAAAATTAATTTTAATATGCAACATTCCTCCAATTTTCCCTACGTTTTTATTCCTATGGCTGATAAATCTATATCAACTACATAGATTTGTTATATGAGTTATACTTCCAATTTAATTTGTATTGTTTATAATATTAGAATTTAAATTCTTTTTGATTTTATCAAATCAACTGGTTATTAATAGGGTTAAACGTTCGATCGAGTCGAATAAAATAATATTAAGTTATTCAAGTTTGCAAGTCATATTTTATGATTCAAACTTTATTTGAATTTTTTTGAATCAAGTCGAGATTATGAAATTCGAGTCGAGTCGAAACAAGTTTTCGAGTTTCTGTACAAATTTAATTTTACATATATATATATATATATATATTTCTATATGCATATACGTAGCGGTGCACACATATATTTTTATACACACATACTTAGGGCTGGGCAATGTACAAATTGATTTTAACTTTAACGACTTTCTATATGCATATACGATATACATGTATATTTCTTCATACTTTCACATATGATATACAAAATATGTCATGCATAATTGGCAGATTCAACTTGAATATGAAAATTGATCAATCAATTATTAAAAGATTCGAGTTATTCGAATTTTCATTTAATAACTCAAATTCTATTTAAAATTTTATTTGAAATTTCTTAAGTCAAAGTTAAAACCATTTATAGTAAAACGATTTTTTTTCCCTTTTAATTCTAAGCGTGGTGTGGCTTTATAACCATCCATGACGTGGTTTAGATTTATAGTTTTTCTTTTACTTTTGAATTAGATGCATTAAAAAACTAATTTTTGATACATGTATAAATAAATTATACAAGCACCTAAATTTTATGTACTAACCCTTAATTGTTTAAAAATTAAAATAAATCATAACCTTAAAATTTAAAGTTTTAAAGCAAAATTTCTAAAATTTAAACCGTACAAATTAAATTCGTAACTCTTAAAATAAAAAAAGATTGTGTAGTCTGCCGACTATATAGTACGTGTATCAAAAAATTTCTCCTAATATACTGATAATAGGGAGTCTCATAGTCTCGTCTTAGATGGGATTTTAATGTGATATGATGTTATGTAGTAAAATTTGTGTATACGACGTGTGAATAACATGTGTCCTTACTATTGATAAGACCTTCAAATTTGACTAAGGTTGTGTTTTTGGTTGTTGACATTCTCAACGACCGTTTGTTCTTCATTTTCTTACCAAACGATTTCTGTTTTGGTCGTCAACAGACGTTTGCCTATTATTTTTAGCCCTCAAACTGTCGTTTTATAAAACTTGAATTTTCCAGCTTTTTAGCACGGCCGTTTGGCCCCTAACGCTAGTTTCCAACCTCAATGGCAAAGGAAGCTTAAGGCTCCGTTTGTCATCGAGGGGGTGAACACCCATTCGGGCAAAAATTAGATTTTTCTAGCTGTGGTTAAACGGCCTTTTGAGGCCTAAAATCAGTGGGGAACACCCGTTCAGCGCCAAATCTTAACGTGTTTATAATTGTTTCTCCATTTGGCACTCTAACGCTCGTTGAAGAAGCATCGGCAAACGAAGCCTAAGTCTGTTGTGTAAACAAGATAATAATTAAGACAAATAGGCTTTTCTGAATATTTCAAAGTTAATCATGATTAGATTTGATTAATTTTTGTTTAGATTGTTAAAATAAATAGATGAATACGTTTGATTTAGAAAACAGTGAAGTATGAATATTACAGACGGAGAGGTTTTATCATTTATGTACGAATACTACAGTTTTGTGAAACTAAAGGGTAAAGTCCAGCTACGTCAGGCCCAGGGATCACAACGAGCCGAATCTGGATCGAATTCAGCTGGACCCATATCCAGACCAATTTTTAAATCTTAAATTCAGACACGTCCCGGATTCGCGGGTCTAGAAAATTAGAATCCAGATTTAGATCTCACGGATTCGGGTCTAAAACATGTCTGTTAAAAAAATGACCATTCAACCTATTTTTTAACGTAATAAAACTGTCATTGACTAATTTCACATCATATCTCTAATGGAGGAAAGATTAATTTCAATACAACTAGTAACAGAATAAAAACGATAAACTAAAGTCTCAAAAAACTCCAACACAATTACACAAATGTCTTTTGAATAACACAAACATTAAAAAATGTAGATCATGAAACATTCTATTGTCGCAAGTCGAGTACCTCACTTCTACCTCTTTAAAGTGTTAGTCATCATCAATACTTAAATCATCAATATCCTAAAACAAACAAGAAACAACCAACCAAAGAAAAAATTGTTTAATAAAAATAATATTTGTGAAATTTAAATATTAATATTAAGGTTATGTAATATAATAACTTTCTTATATGCCATGTCAATGATATTCACCACTTCCGTATTATCATCACAATCTTCATTAATAGTGGAACAAGCATGTGTTCCTTCAAAAGTGTCTTTGTCATAAATAAATAAAAATTACATTAGAGAATAATGTAAAATATAAAATTAAAGCAAAGGAAGGGAAACAATATTTTAAAACCAAATGAGGGTTTTTCTATAAACGGGTCCAGGTCCGGATCTTAGTATCAGATCTGAACCTAGATTCGTACTTTAATCAGATGATCCAAATCTGACCTAGACTCGCCAGATCTAAAATTTTAATATCCAAATCCTATAAAATGGATATGGATTTATGAATTTGAGTAGGGTACAGGATCCATTGCCATCCCTAGTCAGGCCTGTCAAAACGCGTTTACATGTTTTCTTTTCACGAGCTTGCTGATTGAGCTGCCATTGCAATGTTCCCTTATTTGGGACAATGGATGGATTTAATTATTTTACTCGATTCTAATTTACATTTGTACAGTTCAAATCTTTGATATTTATATTGTGTATAAAAACAAGTTTTGTAAGATTATTTTTTTGCTATCTCCCCCCCCCCCTCCCCTTGTTCTGGTCATAATGTACAAATGGTTTGTGTTAACGAGTGGGACTGGGATGTGTATATCCTCTTAATAAATAACACAACACAAGCTAACCATAGTTGCTCTAACTGGAAACACTTTGTAATGGAGGCCAGGCAATTTCATCGTCTGTGTAGCCACGAATGACGATTTCTGTACAATTCTTTCGGCAACCATGGTTATATGGGTTACGGAACTATCCTTCAGGGCCACAAAGATACCCGTAGCGAATGGCGTTTGATACTTCGTTAGTGGTGATATTCCGAGCTATCTACATTAGAAAATAAAGACTAAGAATACAAGTCAAATCACCTTAAATAGAAAGGGGATCAATTTGCTTTTACTCTTAATCGAAATCAATTTTGCCATTTCTCCATTCCTTAACCAGCCTTGCATCTTTAAATAGTTCAGAGAAACAAAAAAAGTAGGAAAATGGACTCTTCATTTACCTGGAAGGCCTGTATTATGGTCAAAGTTGTAGCAGCAACCAAAACCACAGCATCCAAAACGAGAAATGCAACAATACCCGGATGATGATTAATCACAAGATGAATCCATGTTTTACTTGCAGACGATGCAGGTATTGCTGTCCAAATCCCTAATTACACAAACAGAGCTATTAAATAAGTAGAATATAAACTAATTTGATCTAAGTCAGAAAAGGTGAGGAAATGTGGAGGCTTATTTATCTTTAATCCACATACTTTGAACTGCAACGAATGCATCAATGAATGAAGTCAAAGTTACCATGCAAATGCAAACAAAGAAATCCCGTTTGTTTCTCTGCAAATGCACAGCAAGTAAAGCAGATAAGAGGGGGGCAAAGGGAAAATTAAAAATAAGTCAGATTGATGTAGCAGTAGCATCTTGTTTAAATTATTCAGTAGGTGACAGCGAAAAAAGGGAACTAAAGTTGTTAGTTTCTAACAAATAATTGAAGATGCTAAAGATGGAAAGGATTGCAGCATTAATGTGAAAGCTGGGCAACTGGATTAGAATGTGGCCTATTCAAGAGTCAACAGAAGGAACATGATTTTTCACACTCCAGGAACGAAAAACAAGAACGATTTACCAGTCTATTTCTAGAGTTTCTGAACATAGTAATTGCATCCAAGATATTGATCTCAAACAGATCCCTTCTATCTAGATGGCATTCATTATATGGTTATCTTCCACATTTAGCTCAAGACCAATTTCTTACCTTCCCAACGCAGTTAGATATCCATGGGCAATGGTGGTCGAACTGTTCAGCTGGGAAGCACGGGTACGGCAGTTACACGCCGTTTCAAGTACCCGAAACGTTTCTGGGATGGGTACGGCTTGGGTAAGTACCGGAGAAGCTCCACGTCGACGGGGTACGGTTGAAAACTATCGGGGACGGTTAGAACAGTTCTGGGGACGTTTCGGGGACGGCATGTGACCTTCATGGGTGTCCCCAAGGTTGTTTTGCAGTTGAACCTCACGCACTTCGACATAGACTCCGGCGGCAATCTCGCCGGCGGATGTGGAGCGGCCAACTTAAAAAAAAACTCAGAAGGGTTGGCGTGAAGAAGATGAACAGGGGAAAAACGTTTTTAATTTATTATATTAAATGATTTGTTCTATAAGTCGTGGACCCAATAAAATGAATCTCTATAATTTTTGTGGGGCCTAATAAAATATTACTCATATATTAATTTTTGTTTAGTATTTTATTTTTATTGGTTCTTTTAATTATTATTATTATTTTAAATAGTTAATTATTATTATATTATTATATATATAATTTTATTTTAAATTTATCGTACCCTTGTCGTATTTGTATTCTATATTTTTAAAAAATTTCGTTCTTTATCCCCGTATTTATTCCTGTATCCGTATCAGTGCAATATAGCTTACAAGCAAGAAGCTAAGGATAACTCACAGATATTAAAAGACGACCAAATTGTCCAAAGGCAACCTCGCCCATATCAGGGTATGATATAATTCATTCAATTTAGTCATTTAATTTTAGTAATCTTCTAATCTAATTATTAAAAAGTACTTTAAAAATCATTAAATTTAAATAACTATAATTATAATTATTGTTTAATACAATTATAATTTTAGTCCTTATTATAAATTTTAATAATTTTTTATTATATATATATTAAAATTTATTTTATATTTATCATACCCGCTATAATTTTAGAAATTGCCGTTTCTTGTCCCTGTACTCGTCTCCGAATCCGTATCCGTGCAACTTAGCTCTTCAGCACAGTGCTTACAGATAGGGCAGTGCTTAGAACGAACAGGTCTTATTATCTGACAACAGAGAAAATTCATTCAAAACAGCATTGCAAGATGAGGAATATTCATGTAGATATGCAATAGATGGTTAAAAGAAAAGGTTCATCAGGAAACCTTGCAGGTAGGGCAAAGCTGATCCCAATTCCCAGTCCATGCTGACAAGTTGTTCAGATCAATATTCAGCAACAGATCCTATCAATTGGGAATATAATAAGGGTTCAATTCATGTAAAATAATAGCAAAACTGAAGAGCTCAAAATCCTTTTTAACAATTTCTCACATCCTTTTGAATGGATTTTAAAAAGGCAAGTTTGTTCTGTTACAGGCCACAATCCTATGGTTAATTGATCAAGCTAGAAAGAACTCCCCAAGTCACACCTAACATAAGAAGAAATGAAACATGAAGGAAAGAAAGTTGTGTTGCAAAATTAATTCATGATTCTAACAATCGAGTAGTTGCCATGCTTTTATTATGTAAAATATGAATGTTATACTTTCAAGTCATGGCAGGCTAATTATACAACCAAACTACACACACACACACAAAAAAAAAAAAAAATTCTGCATCTCCAAATCTAGACCTTTTATAAAGCCTGGCCCTGCCCTCAAACTCTTGATTTATTGCATAATAATGGCTAAGCTAGAGAACTTTCAGTCCCTACCTCCGCCTTCTAATCGGCTACTAGTGATTCAAAAGACACCATAACAGACTATCCATTTAAGGCACGTGTAAGCCTCAAATTCACTGTGGGGGCTAGAAACAAATTATAAACAGAACTACAGAAGACTTGTGAATATTACATTATGGCATGTGGGATCTGCTAACCGTGAAAACATTTTAGGAAAAAAATGATACAATGTGCAATAGGATCAAGCTCACTTAAAGACTACTGCTATCTGTGCCTAACCGATATAGCACTCTCCACAGAGCTCAAGAGTTTTTATCATTCCTATCCACCGTTGAACTTTAAAGTTTATAACCAATTACACAGAAACTCCCATACCTCTGTATCTTCATACACGTCCAATCTTCTAGAGTTTTTTATATAACCTGGATCTTTGCTGCAGAGAATTGTGAAAGAAAATCAAGAAAAAATATAAAAAAGAATTTAAACAAGAGTCAAAATTTGTTTAAAATCATAATGGTTTCATTTATAGGTCACAAATTATGAATATAATAAAATGTTTACCGAGTAGTTTACTTATATAGATTCAAATTTGTCAAATGTTCCAATTTTGTTCAAACATCGAAAAGCACCATACAAGAAAAGTCACGTCTAAACTTCTATTCAACAATGCAATGCGCTATAAGAACATATAATTGAAAGGGAAACATAATGATAACTCATAAGATTAGATTACCAAATGTTTGTTCAATAATATTTCATGCACCATGCTTCAAAAAATTATATCGAACTGCCTATATATGAAAGTAGAATACCAGAAAATTAAAACAAGTACGTAAAGTCACCTCAATGAACATAAAGCCAGAGCATAACAATTACCTACTACACCTGTAGAACATAACCAATGAAGCAATACCTAGAGAAACACCAATCCATCCCCAAAGTCCAATAGTGGCAGTTACCTTAGGAAGACTTGGAGCTACATGCAACATAGAGGGATTATTCATGATCAATGGCAAAAAATGAACATGTCCATTACTGAAAATATCATAGTCTAATCACTAGCAAGAACTGAGTTGATGAAGAGGATAATTAGAACTATGACAATGCAAAATAATATAGGAGCATAACCAACTTCCCCCATCTTCCCACTGCGAATTCTGTCCACGAATCGTTTGCTATTGGGTCTATCTGCTTTAGACTGAACAAAATCAAAACAACACAAGAAAATTAAACAGCCAGAAAATCTACAAGATAACAATGGTTAAGAGAATGTAACAATAGGGGATATCACACAGAATGGTTTGAGAATTTGATACAAATACTGTGTAAACTGTAAACCATCCCTGCGAACTTGTTTCTAATCAGACGTCAAATTAAACCGATAATACAACTCTAGAGCATGAAAAGCAATATACTAGAAAACTAACAATACCATTCTATATGAAAACATTCACATTTTATAGGGAGTCATGGTGCTTTACAGAGCAAAATTATCTATTGTACATAATAGATATGCTATTATCATCCTTAATATTTGAAGCCAAACAATCAAAACTCAAGCTCCACTGCACCCGCACACACCCTAGAAAGGCAACACCTTATAATAACGGGTCCCCAAAAATCAACACTAACAAGAATCCAGACACAATACTACTGGTGGATCCCAAAGGCTCATTTCCTCTTAGAGACCACATCCACAACTCCGGGGGTTCAAAGTTTACTTTAGGTAAACAAAAGTAAGAAACATAACTACACAGTTAAGTACAAGGAGAAGAATCTGCCGATGACCTTTATCAGATGCAAGCTTAAGAGGGTTGTTTCCAGCTTTATCTTTTACTGCTAATTCCTTCTTTGTGCCCGCATGCACAAGTACCACGCATGCCTCAACATTTCCTCTCAGTGCAGACCAGTGCAATGGAGTGCAACCTGGCAGCAATGAACATACAAAATCATCTAAAACTTAGCAGTAAGTTTTAAAGCAGTTAGAGAACAATCTCTAGCTTAACACACTAAATAAATTGTAATAATGTTCACAGAGTTCATTTAGAAAAGAGAAGATTCCCACCACCATTAAAACTTTAAATCATAAAGATAATTCCATGAGGATTCATCAAATTATCTAGAGCACTTGCATGTGAGGCAGTGCAAACATTAATTGTCAAATAGTACCATCTATGTCTTGTCTCCCAGGAAATGCATCTTGAAATAGAAGCAATTTAATTGTATCCTGAAATCCCTTATATGCAGCCCTGTTTAACACATCATATGGATGGAAATTGTAATTAACAAGAATCAACTACACTTTTGAAAATCCTAGATATAGATAATAATGTAAGAACTTAACCAGTCAAGTTCAAGTTCGTTCAAGTTCAACCTGTATAACATTTGGCTCTAATGATGAATGAAAAATCTGCCAAATAGTTCATGAGAGAGGACCTCAAAGGACCACGCCTCAATGAATCTCAACCTAGGCATTGCCCAAATCAAACAGTATCACCTCAAACATGTAGAGAGTAATGTAGAAACCTAACCAATTACCAGTTTCATTGAACTCCTATAGCTTTTGGAACTAATGATGAATGACAAAACCACCAAATCAAAGGTTCGTTTGAAAGCACCTCAAAGAACCATACCACAATGGACCTCAACCTAGGCATCATCCAAAGAAATAGTATCACCTCTCCTTGGGATAAAAAGGGTTGGAGCTTAGGACTGAATGCAGGTTGCATCCTGCTTGGGTATATTACTTGGATCAACTACGTACCCAAAAATCACATGTGAAAGCTTTCAATCCCCAAATATGCTACAACAACCAAATTTAGGCCACTTCTGATATTGCACCAAATCACTATACCTTCTTAGCACTAGCCTGCTTGTATAGTAGGAGTAAACCCCGTTTTACAAACAATGACACCTGATTGCCATACCCTCTTAGTACTAGCCTGTATACTAGGGGGATTGCCCCATTCAAAAAAGTGATCTTGGTTCACCCAAGGGAAACTATAACCATTTTCCATTCATTAAATAATAAAGAACAAAAGAGCTAAAAAGAAAAACATGCTACAAGACCATATCAAATGAATAGTACTCTAATTATTTGGCTCCATCCAAAAAATAATTAATATGTTTATATTAGAGTTTGGACCTAAATGATCTCAAGTTCTAAACCAATATTCTGAAGTATGCATTTGACCTATTTCATAAAACATACCAATGAAGTGGCGACCTTCCACAATTATCAGGTGCATCATATTCTGCGTGATATTTTGCAACAATATGATTTAAGAAAGCTGTTTGCCCATATTGAGCAGCATTATGAACTGCCTGCATTAAAATAAGGTTCTGAGATAAAGTAAATACTATCGCATGCATGAAGATGAAAGTAGATTTATTTAAGTATAAATCATGCCCCTAGTGGACTATTTAAGTCTAGTGGATTCGTAATCCGGATGAAAACGAAGGCTTTTAGAGCCCCGTAAAGAGATATAGACAGCGAAGACTCAACAGATAACGAAAAGAAAAAAGCAAAAATAATTACTCGATAACCATTGAGATCAGCTGCTTCGACCCGAGCTCCATTTTGCAAGAGCACATCTGCCCCTGCAATCGAACCCCTAACTGCAGCCCAATGCAAAGCTGTCTGCTGGTTGTTGCTTTATAATCACTAATTTTGTACGGGTTATTATTTATATTCGTATATTATTTTTTATTATTTTATTTTTAAATATTTATTATTATTAGTTCTATTATTAATATTAATATATATGTATAATAATAGCCCATGAAAATTAAAAAAACAGTCCAATATAATAGTCCATATTATTACAACAAATTTTTTTTTCTAACCCAATAATAATAATACATTGGCCCGTTTGGCCCAAAATCAACCTAAAAACCCTAAAATCTATCTAACCCTAATAATAATTTGATCTATCTACCTATGTTTTTTGCAGCCGCCCATAGATCTGAGTCGTTAGATCAGATCTAATATAACGGTCCAGATCACACCTGAGGAGTCTCACCAGCTGCTCTCACTCGCGCGTGGAGTTCACGAAGGTGACTATTCGGCTTCACACGCACCAGCTTGCTCATCTTCCCCTTCCACGTGGCGCCAGCGTCGGGCATCATGTCGTCATCACCGGCAATCCCAATCACCAAACCTGCAAAAAAGGACGAAGATATTAATATTTTCAGATCTTTTAGATCAAAAGCATGGGCACCAATAATCAACAACAATAGATATTAGGTTTCCTTTAATTTTTATTGCATGTAATCGGATGTATAAATCCGAATCAAAATCAATTGTAAGAGGAGATTATCATCAATAAAAAAACCCCTCAAGTTTCAAAAGAAAAAAATATGATCTTTTCTTTTTTCTCAATTCGAGCCAGAAATAAATAACAAAAATAATAAAAAGGAAGTTTAGGGGTTAGACCTGAGGGGTCTCGGGGCTGTCGTTGTCTCGAACGGCCGAGGGGTGCGCCGATGAACGACACCACTTCGTCTTCCCTCTCCAGTTTCTAAACCTAGGTTTTCTTTTTTCGATTTTGGCCAGGTTTTAACAAAAAGGGATGAGGATTCATGAAAAAACGGTGTTTTAAAAAAATAATAAAATATCTAGGTTTTTCCATATTCATGAAAAACGGTGTTTTTAAAAAAATAATAATAACAAAAAGGGAAGAGGATTCATGAAAAAACGGGGCGGAGGTGATGAACACCAGCCAAGGTATCCATCCAATTTCAGAGAATTTTAAATTTTTTTGGGATTTTGGTTTCAAATGAAATAAAAAAATAAAGTTACTTTTATAGTGGCTGGTTAAAACAAAACGGGTTAATTTATTTTTTAAATCTCTCCGCCCCTAAAATCTTTGCTCTACATTCCCCTTAGTTTTCATTTCTTTCATTTCAGTCACTAATTTCAAATGGGTCTTGTTTCTTTCTAATTTTGTCCCTGATTTTTTTTTGTTTCATTTCGGTCCGAGTTAGAGTGATATAATTGCCCTTTTAATCCTTATTTTGTTGGCTTAATTATTTATAGGTCCCTATATTTCTTTTTCTAAATATGTGACATGTATTTTAATTATGATATGTATATTACTTTGTTATAATCTATATGTATATATATATGTGTGTGTGTAATGTGTAATACATATTTGTATATTGTATACTTTTAATTTGTTATATGTATATATATATATATTATATGCTTAATATGTGTATTATTATATATTTACATATATTACATGATTACACTTGTACCTATATACTATATCTATTTTTACATATGATATGTATTATATTATTATAATGTTTTTTGTATTATTTATATCATATATTATATTAAGTATATATGATATAATATTTTTATTTATGTATGTATTTTATATGTAACATGAATATTATATATTTTTATGTGTTAATTTTATATGTTTTATATGTTAATGTATATATATTGTAGTGTATATTTTATTTATGTCTATACATAATTAATCGTAATTATGTTTATTTGTCAGCATTTTTTTATTTTGTACATGTATATTTTATTTCATTAGTTTTTTCAAAACCGAGTTCTCATTCCGGTATTTTAGTAGGAGTGTCATCTCGGTCTCCGGTGTCATCTCCTTTGGTACCATGAACCGGGACATTTTTAAACCGTCATTTCAAATTTTTTAAATTAAATTGAATTTTAATTATTTTTAATAAATACGATACAAACCCTATAGATACCAATTTTTGGTGTAGTGGGGGTGCTAACCCTTCCCTGTACGTAACCAACTCCGAACTCGAATCTCGTGTTTTATTTTCGGTGTCCGGTCTACCTTATCCAAGTGACCAGTGGCGAATCCCTTAATTTTATTCCAAAATACAATCTTTTTTTAAATTTCCCCCTTTAAACATTTTTCCAAATTTCTTTAAAATCAAAAAAGGAAACACATGAAATTTTTTAGTCGCTACAACTTGGCGACTCTGCTGGGGACACATTTTTTCACAAAAAAGAGTCAGTTCTTAGTCAGATTTGTATCGTATTTAGTAAAAATAATTAAAATTCAATTTAATTTTAAAAAAAAATAATCTCCATACATTAGTTTTAAAACCCTTAAGTGGGAGTGATTACTTCACTTCGTGGGTTTTAACCTCCGTATTGTGTTGTAATTCACTTTTGGAATCAAGTCCTTATATTTCGTGGGGTTTTCACCCCTGTATGGTATAAGGGTCGTATTCCCTCGAATCGTTGTCCGAGCGACAGTTCGAGTACTGTTCTTTATAACCAAACCTCATATAGTGAACCATAGAGCTCACCAGCCATGTCATTATACTGTCAGTTTAGTAATAACCCTTTTTAGGCTTTGTTTGATTTATTCATTTTCTTGTTTTTATTTTATTTGCTTTAATTATTGTTGTCATTATAATTTAATTTATTCGACTATACTGTCATACTAACTTGTTTGTTTCTTTTTTCTTTTTTTTGGTGTTTTTGTTTTTTCCTTTTATTCCTATTTTCTTTACATTTATTTTTGCATCACATTATAACATAGTGTTGATTCAAGAACGGTCTAATTTAGAGGACATTCGAGATAGGAGAGAAGTCTGTGATGTCGAGAGCAATAATGCTACAATATCGAGTTGATCCAAACGAAAGCCCGTCGAGAAATGAGAAATTGACGAGGGAACGCGTGTTGGAGGCAAAGACGACACATCTTTGATGTGGAGGCGAATCCTTATTAAGGCCAGTAAGGGGCATGATCCTAAAAAGTTTGAGAATTTTACATTTAGCCTTTTTGAAAATTTTAAAAAAATTTAATCTACCCTCAGAATTTTTTTAAAAATTTATTATTGTATTCCAAAATTTTAAATAATTTCGATTAAATCACTTTCTAAATTTTTTTAAAATGGGTCTTGATAAGTTTCGATTCTTTTTCAAAAATTTTAGTTAAATTCTTACATTTTTTATGAAAATTTTGAATTAAACCCTTCAAAAATTTTGAAAATTTTAATTTAAGCCTCCAAAACTTTCATAAATTTTAAATAGACCCATTCAAAATGGATTGTCAAGATTCTTCCCTTTGAGAAGGGATTTTTGTCTACACTCTACAGTGGATCTTTCAAACAGCATAAGAGAAGAACCAACGAGGTCGCCTATCGGATCAGAGACAATGATGAGACAAAGAATACGAGCTTTGCCTCATGAAGTCAAGATCTCAAGAAAAGAAACTAACCGTTATCTATAATTCATTTTGAGCTTCTTGCAATCAGACATCTTCTCCGTTAAACGGAAGTCTCTCTAAAGACTATTCGTGAATCAACACATTATTTGCATTCATTCCTGCATTAGGACATATTTATGTTGCTTCATACATTTCATGACATAGCTATTCATATTTCGATATTATTCAGTCTTTAATTTTTTTCCAGTAAAGCATTCATGTACAGTCATTACATCATTTTTTGTTGTTGCCACTTGGGAGGGGTACTCGCTTTAGAAAGCAGAACTTCTCATCAGTACAATTGAGAGCTGCTTGCAATCGATGCCGCCAACTGTTCTAGAACCCTATTAGTTGTCGGTTGATCAAGCCTTCGATTCTCAAGAGAAGAAAGAGAAATCAAAAGACCTACATTTTAGTCCAATTTCTTTTACTAACAGTGATTGGTTTTCCAAGTTGACACAAGTCTGACAGAAATATTGGTGTAACGTGCTTAAACACGGTAAAGTTTAAGATAATGGATAATTCAAATATCCATAAAAAATCCATTCTTACGAATGGTAAAAGGAAAATAAATCCTTTGAAAAATCCAATGTCATGATTGGTATAAACTGATTGTACCCAGGGGAATGGTATAGCTAGCCCGGAGCAAACGGCTAGCGGTAAAGGCAACTCAAAACCGTTGATCCCTGTGCATTTGGGACAAATGCAAAAGAAATATATGAGCTAAGCTGAAGATTTTTTTTAAAAATCAAATGTCACAGTGTAATTTTTTTTGTCATAATGAAAAATTCATTTTGTTACTTGGAAAACATTTTTTTGCATTCTTTGATTTTTATACATTTCATTCATTGCTATAGAATAGTTTTTGTCTGCCCACACATACTGGTACATATCATTTTTATCAGGAACTTAATTGCAAAAGTAACTTTAATTCCAAGCAACTTATGTTTAGAGGAAAGTGAATACTGCAAGGACACTGCAAGTGTGAACATCTTCTGTTATATGAGAGGAAAAAATCGAGTGTTCAGATAATGGGCAGATCCCATTGAATGAATTCTCCTCTCAGGCATTTGTCGTTTAAGGTCATTGAATCGAGTGTTGACCCTAAACTTCTACCCCTGAAGACTATTTTGATATCCATGTATGGGATGACGAATGGCATTTCTTCACTTCCCTTCACAAATAAAAAAATATCCATTTGTTGTCCCCCATTGAGCCTGATCATTTTTTCGTTAGAACCCAAACCAAGGATCACCCCCACACTGGCAAAAAGGACGAGGATTTTTGTTCGCAACTTAAAGTCGCCCAGTTTTGACCACATTACAAAGATAGTGCTTCATGAATAAGCGCAAGAAATGAGAATTGAAGTACTGGATACGAAGACCAGATAAACATCAGAATAAGCCGGTAAGAGAAATTTTGCTCAAAAGGACTGGCTACACCAAATTAAAAGTTTGCCAATAAGAAACTTGAAACAATGAAGATTGAAAGCACCAAGCCAGAAAGTGCAACAAATGATAATAAAAGACTTGAAGATTTGATCACATTTGAATAAAAAGCGCATCAACATTCAGTCAAAGATACAAGCTACACGAGAAGAGGAAATGAACTTTAGGGTGAAAACCCAGAAATAGGAAGTCTAGAGCGATCCAATGAATATATTACTCTATGTGAGTATACCCCAATTCAAGCGATACATGAATAAGGTCTTAATTGGAAATTTATACGAAATTTTGGTGGATTGATCACCTTTGAAATACACGTCAATACCGAACCAAGACGCAAATCGGTCTAAAGCTACACATTCCAAAGCTGCACGAGAAGATGAAATGTACTCTAGGGTGAAAACCCAGAAATGGAAAGTCTAGAGTGATCCAAGAAACAAATCAAAGAAGTTTTCATTTGAGCACATTCAGATCAACAAGTACAGAAAAGATATTTCACCAAGAAGAAATTATCCTTGGTTTCCTCACCCTTAAACACTTATTCGGGCCTTTATATTATTTCTTTCATATCCATGAGCCATAACCTACATTACAAGCCTACAAAGACCATTCAGATCATATATGGATATCTGAGTTGGATAATTTTGTCTTCAGATCACATCTTGCCTATAAGGGTTAACCTTTCTTCAGGGAACGTCAAACTTCGAGTGCCTGATCAACACCTAAATGAGAGAAGGATGAGGCATGATGAATTAGTGAGGTCAAGAGAGCCACTTAAATGGGATAGAAATTAGGTATGAGAAATATTATTCTCAGAAGCCTAATAGCCTAGAAAGGACTTCACATGAGCGCGTGTCACTACAACCCTCGTTGTCCTTTAAACATAAGTTTCACTTGGGTTGACCTTTGTCAATTCGAAACAAATGCAATCTTGCACTTAATATTCGGATATCTAATTTTGATCTCATTTTTACAAATTCATTTTTCCAAAATTAATTATTTTCTCTAGCTCTTCTTCATAAGTTTTTAAATTGAAAAGAGCTTAAAGCATTTTTTGCCCTAAATTTTGAAAATAGGGTTGACTTTACATAATATTTTGACATAAGATTCATTTTCATAGTTTTTGCATTTTTTTACCTTAACAGTTGAAAAAGGGGCAAAACTCTACATCATGGATTCAAGAACGATAACAATTAGTGGGATGCCATTTGTCCACATGACAATATCATTTGTACATTAAAGTTCAAATCAATATGGACCAGAGAGGTACAAAGCTTAAAATTTTTTTGGCTATTGAGCGAGTTGAAAATTAGTGAACAACAAAATTTTGGGGCAAATTTTGTTGGGGCAAGAAGACGGCCAATCTATTTAGTGGCAGAGATATTTCAGAATCATGAATTCACAGACATTTAGTTGATCAAGATGTGAAGAACAATCCGAAGTGGAAACTTGAAAAAGCTTTGGAAATGCAAAGATTATGAAAATTTGAACTCAACTTTAAGAGGGGTTATATTAGCCGCAGAAAGAGCTTTAAAACAAGAAACCTTGAGCTTACTCGAAGATGAGCTCATCCCAAGTGGTCATCAATTTGCATCATTCATGCACCATGAGCAATTAGACATTCTTAAGTTAGGGGGATGCTAACTCATATCATTAATTTGCTTTGTCCATGTTGACAGAAATCATTAGAAACTTCCATGAATTACTTTAAGATTATTACTAGAGCCTTCAGTGCATCGCTTTAATATAGTTCAAGCATCTGTAAGACCTCTAGTGCAGGGTGGTTCGAGCAACCAGTAAGACCTTCAGTGCACGACTTTAATACCGTTCGAGCATCTGTAAGACCTCCAGTGCAGGGTGATTCGAGCAACCAGTAAGACCTTCAGTGCATGATGTTATGATCTTCAGGCCATCAGTAAGACCTCCAGTGCTTGGTGATTTGGGGAAATTAGTATCGTCTGAACATCAGTAAGACCCTCAGTGTGGTGATTCGGGCAATTATTAATACTTTCAGTGCATAACTCCAAGATTCTCGAGCCATCAGTAGGACCTTCAGTGCATAGTGATTCGGGATCGAAACAGGGAAGTGGGACAAAATTAGTGTTTTTTTGTCTTTGCTCTATTCTTGTGTTACAAGAATGAGCAAAGAGGGGCAGTTGTAATCATTAATTTTGTCTGAGTTATTATTTATATTCGTATATTATTACCTTTTTTATTATTTTATTTTTGGGTATTTATTATTATTATTAGTTTTATTATTAATATTAATATGTATAAAAAATTATATAAAAACAAATATATATGTATAATAATATCCCATTAAAATTAAAAAACAATCCAATATAATAGTCCATATTATTACAACAAAAAATTTCTAATCCAATAATAATAATACATTGGCCCATTTGGCCCAAAACCAACCTAAAACCCCTAAAATCTATCTAAACCTAATAATAATCTAATCTATATGCCTATGCTTTTTGCAGCCGCCCACAGATCTGAGCCATTGGATCAGATATGATCCAACGGTCCATATCACACCCGATGAGTCTCACCAGCTGCTCTCACTTGCGCGTAGAGTTCACAGAGGTGACTGTTCGGCTTCCCAAGTGCCCACGCACCAACTTGCTCATCTTCCCCTTCCACGTGGCGCCATCGTCGGGCATCATGCCGTCATCACCGGCTATCCCAACCACCAAACTTGCAAAAAAGACGGAGATATTAATATTTTCAGATCTTTCAGATCAAATGCATGGGCACCAATAATCAACAACAGTAGATATTAGGTTTTTTTTAATTTTTTATTGCATGTAATCAGATGTATACATTCGAACCAAAATCAATTGTAAGAGGAGATTATCATCAATAATAAAAAAAAAAACAAAAAAACCCCTCAAGTTTCAGAGGAAAAAATATGATCTTTTCTTTTTTCTCAATTCGAGCCATAAATAAATAACAAAAATAATAAAAAGGAAGTTTAGGGGTTATACCTGAGGGGACTCGGGGCCGTCGTTGTCTCGAACGGCCGAGGGGGTGCGCCGATGAACGGCACCACTTCGTCTTCCCTCTCTAGTTTCTAAACCTAGGTTTTCTTTTTTCGATTTTGGCCAGGTTTTAACAAAAAGAGAAGAGGATTCATGAAAAAAACGGTGTTTTTAAAAAATAATAATAAAATATATGGGTTTTTCCAGATTTCGGTGCCGGTGTATTGTGGAGCACGACAGTGCGCTGCCGAAATCTGGACAACCACAGCGGCACGGGGCGGAGGTGGTGAACATCGGCCAAGGTATCCATCTAATTTCAGAGGATTTTATTTTTTTTTTGGGATTTTGGTTTCAAATGAAATAAAAAAAATAAAGTTACTTTTATAGTGGCTGGTTAAAACAAAATGGGTTAATTTATTTTTTAAATCTCTCTGCCCCTAAAATCTTTGCTCCGCATTCTCCTTAGTTTTCCTTTCTTTCATTTCAGTCACTAATTTCAAATGGGTCTTTTTTCTTTCTAATTTCGTCCCTGAATTTTGTTTTTGTTTCATTTCGGTCCGAGTTATAGTGGTATAATTGCCCTTTTAATCCTTCTTTTGTTGGCTTAATTATTTATAGGTCCCTATATTTCTTTTTCTGAATATGTGGCATGTATTTTAATTATGATATGTATATTACTTTGTTATAATCTATATGTATATATATGTATAATATATATATATATATTAGTATATTGTATACTTTTAATTTGTTATATGTATATATATTATATGCTTAATATGGGTATTATCATATATTTTACATATATTACATGATTACACTTGTACCTATATACTATATTTATTTTTACATATGATATGTATTATATTATTATAATGTTTTTGTATTATTTATATCATATATTATATTAAGTATATATGTTATAATGTTTTTATTTATGCATGTATTTTATATGTAACATGTATATTATATATTTTTATGTGTTAATTTTATATGTTATATATGTTAATGTATATATTGTAGTGTATATTTTATTTATGTCTATACGTAATTAATCGTATTTATGTTTATTTGTCATCATTTTTTATCTTGTACATGTATATTTTATTTCATTAGTTTTTTTTAAACCAAGTTCTCATTCCGGTATTATAGTGGGAGTGTCATCCCGGTCTCCGGGTGTCATATCCTTTGGTACCATGAACCAAGACATTTTTAAAACGTCATTTAATTTTTTTTAAATTAAATTAAATTTTAATTATTTTTAATAAATACGATACAAACCCTATAGATACCAATTTTGGGCGTAGCGGGGTGCTAACCCTTCCCTGTACGTAACCGACTCCGAATGTCTCGTTTTATTTTCGGTGTCCAGTCTACCTTATCCAAGTGACCGGTGGTGACTCCCTTAATTTTATTCCAAAATACAAAGTTTTTTTTTTAATTTTCCCCTTTAAACATTTTCCCAAATTTCTTTAAAAACAAAAAAAGGAAACACATGAAAGTTTTTAGTCGCTACACAGTTGCATTCACATTTCCACCTTGCTTCAGTTACACTTAACAAACAAAACGTTATTTAGGTCTCCAGAAAAACCCACCAGAAAGTTTTTTTTTATTAAAAAAACCCCGAATTTACCTCGATAATGTACTGAGCAATATCCGAGAAGCCGTTAAGAGCAGCCCACTGAAGGGCGTAATAGCTGTTACCGTCAGGTGTTGCAAGTGAGGCACCATCTTCTTCCACGAATTTTCTCAGTTTCTCAAAATCTCCATAAGTAGAGGCGGAGAAGACGTCGATTATAGGGATTTGTTGAGTAGAGTTTTGTTGTTGGGTTGTTTTCGGTTCTGATTCTGATGATATCACCTCTATCTCTGAAGATGCCATGTTCGAGAAATCTGAACGTGTTTTAATTCAAATACACTTCCTTTATGAATTTAATGAGAAAATCTAATGAATAACAAAACCATAATTTTATTTTATGAAGTTTAAGTGTTTAACTTGCGAATATTAAAAAAGATACTAATATAATGTGTCGATTTTTAAAAGTATATATTTTTTTCTAACATATTATCAAAATTTATATTTTTAATAAACAAAATAAAAATTCGTTACCCTAACCGAACTGAACCGAATTTTTTGGTTAACCGGTTGAATGGTTACGATTTAGGGTCGAGAATTGAGTGACCCGAACTTACCGGTTAACGAAATAATTTGCTAAGCCACTGCCTTTACCCCTGCATCACCCAGGTCCGATTCCCACCAATTGCAAGTTTGCTTGATTTCCATTTTCTCCTCTAAATAGGTGGTGACACGTGTCATCACCTGATTGGAAGAGAAAAATAAATTAATAAAATTAAATATAAACTATTAAAGTCCTTCAATAAGGTGTTGACACGTATCATCACCTAATTAAATAATTATTTTATTTTATTAATTTAAAATTAAGACTAAATTGAAAGAATGTGTAAATAGCAGGGATTAAATGTGTAATTTTATAACAGTTCGTTAACTGCCACGTCACCCATCTATTAATTTTTTAACGGCGGTAGCCAAAATAGATCAATTTAATAAGTTTAGTGGTCTGATTGATGAGTTCAATAATTTGGTGGTCAAATTAGGTACACTTAAATAGTTCAGTGGTCACTGGTGTAGTTTACCCATTTACTATTTATATATGGATAGATATATTTATGCTCTCGGAACTTGAAACTCCCAAACTCCCAAACATTCCGTTTCACTGATTGAGCGTCCACTGTCCACCACAAAACAACAATAATAATAAAGCAATCATGGCAGCAACAACCAGAGCTTCTTCCTTCATGCTCTTCAAAACGCCCTTCGCTTTGAAACGCGGCAGCAACGCTCTGTGCTTCAACAATGGCAGACGAATGTCGAAAAGATTATTTTCTTGCAATGCCATTTATAACCCTCGGGTTCAGATCAAGCAAGAAGGCCAACCCGAAACCCTCGACTACAGAGTCTTCTTCGAAGATACTTTCGGCAAGAAGGTATTTTCTCACTTTTTCTTCCTTTGCTCCAAAAAATCTTTGAAATTTAATTTAATAAGTTGTATTTGTAGAATATAATGTTTTTAATGGTAACTAAGATTTGGTGTTGCCTTAGATTTTTTCCTTGGCATGATATCCCATTGCAATTGGGAGATGGTGTTTTTAACTTCATTGTTGAGATACCCAAAGAATCAAGTGCAAAATGGAGGTTGCTACTGATGAGCTATACACTCCCATTAAGCAGGATACAAAGAAGGGCAAGCTTCGATATTACCCGTAAGATTTTCTGGTTTTAATTATGTCTTCTAGCTTCTTACTCATAATTTAAATTTCGGTTGTGATCAGTTTTTTCTTACATAAACGGATGCTATTGCGGATAATGTGGGTATATGGTCATGGTTTTTTTTAAACTCGCACAACTTATTGTAAAACATAAGGGGAATTGCGGCCGTGATCCACCGCTATTGGTGTGATTCCGCTTCACACCTCTATATAGCGGCCACTATTTGCAAACCGCTATTTAAATTCTTGTTCTTGCTAGTATGAGTTTTCATTGTCTAGTCTAGCGTGTTTCTTAGAGGCTTCATTTCTGAATAATTCCATTCATTGTCCCTCAGCTATAATATAAACTGGAATTATGGATTGCTTCCACAAACATGGGAAGACCCGTCTTTTGCGAACTCTGAAGTTGAAGGAGCATTTGGTGATAATGATCCTGGTAATTCGAGTATATTCAAAATTTATAACAACATTCTCTTCTTCTTTTGTTGTGAAAAAGATGCTTTTCAAATCTTGATGTTTCTGTTTCATTGGATCCGTAGTTGATGTTGTTGAGATTGGTGATGCCCGGGGAAAGGTTGGTGAAATTCTCGAGGTTAAGCCCTTGGCTGCTTTAACCATGATCGATGAAGGGGAACTTGACTGGAAAATAGTTGCCATCTCATTAGATGATCCAAGGGCATCTCTTGTGAATGACGTCGAGAAGCATTTCCCGGTACTTCTCTCCATACTTCTGCAGGGTTTTGTTATAAATATAGACTTATTCGGTAATTATAAGTTAGATTCTGGATATTGCAGATGCCAGTTGAACTTGTTTTGGAATTGAATTGTTTAAGCCCAGTTATCTCATTTACAATTGCAAAAACTTCTTGACCATCCATCTGGTGATATTTTCAGGGGAATCTGACCGCAATTAGAAATTGGTTTAGAGACTACAAGGCCCCTGATGGAAAACCAGCTAACAAGTTTGGCCTTGGCAACAAGGCAGCAAGCAGGGTGTGTATTCGTTTTGTTTTGTTTTCCCTACTCGAGTGCCTCTGAGCTTCTTCCGGTTTCTTCTCTCTTACATCATGATGCATGATGACAGGAATATGCTCTTAAGGTCATTACGGAGACCAACGAGTCTTGGGCTAAACTTGTCAAAAGATCGATTCCCGCCGGAGAACTTTCACTCGTATAACTACTACTCGAGGCAATGCTTTCAATTTCAAACGATCTTGGTGATCATATGACTTTGATACCAATGCATTTCTATCTGATTATTTGAATAAATTAGAATTCCTTTTTTCCTTTAACCGGGACTGGATTTCACTTTCACATGATTGTTCTGTTGTGGATAAGTTCTAGCACTAGGCTTCAACTGATGAGAAGTTTGAACCAACAAAGCCAAAGGGCAATGTAATCGTTTAATGTTTGTGATATCAGGGAATAAAATGTAAAAAGCTAAAATCTCTATACAACTATAGGTTCAAGTAAAGGAGTTGTATTTGATCCATCAACATCGGTAACTTGCCCTTCACCATCTTCGTTGAACCTATCCACACTGTGAAGAAATGTTCCTGCCATTACAACATATGTTGTACTTAATATTCAGCCATGCAAGTTTCTTCGTCACATGAATTAATACCATTTCAAGTTCACAACTTTTCCAAGTGAGAATACCTATAAACCATATCCCAGCTGCTGGAAACAGAATTGATGTTAGAATAAGAGAAGTTTCCCTCCAATTGTTGACAGTGTCCTGCAAAAACCATGTTAGAATAAAATAGAGAAACCAAATTGTTGGCAGGTGAAAGGGATTAATCCATAACATTGAGTCCTTTTTTCAGTTATTCTTTGGATGATAGATATGAGGATCAATACAGAAGTTCCAGAATAAACTTTAGTTTGATTCTTTTTTTAAGCCTCTTTGTGGTCTTCAGATGGCGGATGGGAGTTTGTGGTATGAATCAAAGGACATTCAGAATGTTGAAAGACAAACCTGGAGGACCCCCACAAGCGGCGAAGAGGGCACATCGCTGAATATGTGAATCGAAACGGTAGAGATAGCCATAGATAATGGCCTCAAACTTGGCTTCACAGTGTGTAGGCATATGTAATTTACAGGACCCTGAAAGAGGAAAGAGTTCAGTAACTTTGTACCAAGGAAGTCTTTAGTTCTACCTTCATAACATGCCATTTTTGTAGTAATAACATAAGTGGCAAAGCATTTTAATGTCTCAGCAAACAAAACTTCTCAGTTAGTTTACAAATGTAATACACCATTTAATTCCCACTTATCTTAAAACCTTGGTTAAACTAACGCGGATAAATGAATAGAGAGCTAACTGCATGATATAACCTCTGTCACCCTTAGGTTTCCGAATCAAGTATTCAACTTAGTAGACAGACACTGAATCAATTACTAGCAGCAAGTAAATGGCATGAAGGTTCACCCAAATAAGAATGAAATGCCAGAATAGCAAATATCTAGTACGTGTGAACGGCCGGTTTTGCTTTAGGGAATGAGATTACCTGAGTGGCAAAGACCAGTAATTCACCAACTGAGAACAAAGCTAAGAAAGCATACATGCTCTTAAACTAAAAGGCAGTGAAACAAAAGATTGCCCCAGCAAATGTTGTTAAAGAGAGAAGCTGCAAAAGAAAAAAAGTTGAGGGAATGAAGAACAATCATGCTAACAGCACCGGAGAGAAAGCATGTAATTTACTACTATATATGCATGGAAACCTACTTTGAAAGCATTGGGGATTGTGGAAATCATGAAATCCAGAATGTAGCCTCCTGCTAGTGTGCCCAATATCCCACAGACAATGGTTATTCCTCCAAATATCAGGTCTGCATCACTCTGCAAGAAGACCCTATCTTGAATTTTATCGTATCACCGAGTTATTTTGTCTGCTTCTTAGTCCCATTCGGAATTTGTAGATTTATCCAAAATGATAATGGATATCTCAGACATTAATTTATGAAGTAGATCAATGGTCACATTGGCTGTAAAAACTTACCATATTATAAATACTGTAACCAGCCTTAGGCCCCCAATAAGAATAAGCACCTAGAACAAAGTTGTATGCACAATAACCTGAAAAATGGCTGTTTTCAAGTTCGCTTGTGTACCAAAATGAACTTCTTTGAAGATACGTAATTCGACGAGTAAACAACTCATTGAACCGGAAAAACAGAAATTTCATTAAAAAAAATAGAATAGAAGTTCTGCATGATAGTTTTTCAGAGATGCAATAACATAACTTAAAAGCGATGTGGACATACCTAAAACATTGACAACGTAAACTTTGTCAAAAAAGAGTGCTTTCATGTCTTCGATGAATCTTGAAAACTGATTCAAATCAATGGATGCACATTTCATCCTGTCCAGATAAAGATTCAAAGATGTGAAAAAATTTCAGATGAGTTTTCAAACTGAAACCTTCGTTGTGAACTTATATGAATAATGCTGTCAATTGTATTAATAGTCGGGGAAAGAACAGAAGAACTCTATGTGTGAGGTAAAGATACAATGAAGCATAGATATTAACCCGACCGAAGCATAAATATATGGTTGTCCAGTTACCATTAAATTTCTGCTATACAACATAAAGGCCTATTAATAAACAGTTGTAAGATCATGTATTATGAACTTCAAGACAATGGTTCTCACATTGAAAACATATTGCTGAATTCTTCCTTCATGGGTTTTGCACTTTCTTTAACATTTGAAGCATCCGTATCTTCATCAGGAATAAGAAAAACGTTAAGTTCATACAACTAATAAGAGCTCTTACAAGTAACAAACTTAGTTCGGAGGGCAGATCATGAAACTAGGTTTATAATTGTTCAACTTCTGTTGAAACCTAAAATGTGCACTTAACAAGAAAATTGTGACTGAAAATAGAAACAACAAGCGACTTATTGAATCATATTGTACATAAGGTGAACTATTTGGGCAATGACTTAACCTTGAACCTAATATTCGGAGGAACATTACTTCTCAAGCAAATCTTTGCCAAACCACCAAATTTCAATAGGTGATCGGTTCATCTTAGATTTTGGCTATTGCATGACCAGGTAATGGAATGTATGATGGAAGTAAGACATTCTAAAGGCTTTATATTTTGATAATTGGTTTGTTCTTATCTGGTAAATAACATAATACAGTTTTCAAGAGGCAAGTGCAACAAGAATCTCTATTATGCAGCACCTTGAACTTCTGGTACGACCATATCTTCCGAGATCAATGCTCTCTTAGATTCATCACCTGTACCATATAATCATAATAAAGTAACTGGAAGAAGGTCTATAGGAATAATCAGAGTAGCTAGGGATCTGGAGTTCACACCTTTCAAATGCAAAGGTTTCATAACAAAACCCAGAATAGCAAATGGAAGCATCAAAACAGCTTCCACCCAGAAGAGTTCCAACCTGTTCCAAAAGAAAGCTTGTTGTTCGTTGGTTATCTCGAATTTAATCTATGAACTAGGAAGGAAATAATGAGATTGTTTTGAAAAAAAGAGAAACAAGTTATTAACTATCAAAGAGCTAGAAAAGAACACTTACTAATCCACCATATACATAGCCAAGTGCATATCCAGTCGGTATACACATGTAAAATATTGCCAGCCAAGCTGTTTTCTGGTACAAAGGAAGGAGAAGGATAAGATTAAAGGGATCTTATCAACATTTTTTTCTGGTAAAAGATATAAAATAGATACAAATTGCATTTTCTATAATCAAAGCAGGATGACTGATGGAAAACTAAACAATAAGATTGAGCAAGATGACAAATTTGGATATGCTTTATTTAATTAAACAATAAGATTGAGCTCTGACACTTTTAAATCATGCAGATTTTCACAATCCCAAAATAAATTAATCCTTCATGATCTTTTCAAATTAATAACTTAACAACATCAAGTAAAAAGTCGTCTGAGACCAGTAACCAACATTGCAAATGCAGTAGTCAAAAAAGAAGAAAATATTGAACAACTGTAAGAAGTATTTAACTTACTTTAATATGAACCATCATAAGTTCAGATGAAAATAAAATAGACAAAACATAATGCACATACACATGTATATATATTTCTAGCTGAAATGGAGAATATCTCAAAACCAGTAGAGGGCAGGCAGGTATGTCCCCTATTTGTCTCTATATTTTATACAAGAAACCATCATAAATCAGGAATCAAATTAAGTGCAGATAAACTTAATATCCCTACAGTTATAACCTGAGAAATAGGGGCATTGTCATCGATGAAAGGAGCTGCAAGACTGATAAATGAAGCTTCACCAACACCAACTAGCCTAAAAAGAGCTAACATTAGTGCAATGATCTTATTACTTATTATCTCAATGCTAACATAATCAAAACTTTAAAAATAAATGAAGATTATAAGGAATACAAAGTCCACTTACATGGGCAGACAGTGATGGACCAGAAATTGAATGAAAAACCACAACCAGTTGTAGCCAAAGTCCATACAGACAAGCCAACTCCAACAAGTCTAAATGGATTGACACTGCAAAAATTTTATAAATACAGACAATCTGTTGTCACATGATCATCACAAACAAAACATATTTAAACCTGAAACTTGTTATAATCTCAAATAACTTATATGGAAAACTGTAGTTCTCGAAGATCATATTCATCATGATTAGACCATATCCGACTACAATAAATCTGAGCACATAACAGTTAAACCTACCATGGAATCAACATTTATATGCAAAGTTGCTTGAAAAAAAGTAATTAGTTCCAGCCTTTACAAACAAAGATTTAAGGAATTCTCATTTTGCACAAGCACATGTACATATTGAAAAAACATTAAATCAAGAATGAGGCACTTGTGTTCAACATTAACAGATAAACAACAAAAGTATAGTCAAACCAAAAGATTGAAACTTAAAAACATATGATACTTATAAGTGGATGTTTGCCCCATATTTATACAACTTAGGCATATATGTCCTTCTTTAATGAGTTTCTATATTATTGAAGCTCCTTACCTCTTTGCTAATGATGCAAAAATGGGAGAAGCCACAAGAAGTCCAACCAAAAATGCAGATGATAGAACTCCATCTTCAAAATTGTTCAAGTTGAATTCACCCCTATGGATAACAATGAACTGGAATAAGCCAAAGAGTTCAACGGTCTCAAAATGAAACTGGCAATGTATTTACATTTCAATCATGCATTTAGAGGTTCAAGGAGGCGAAAGTTCTGAAGTAAAAAGTGGTTATCGTGTGGTGTATTAGACAATGGATAATAAGATATCAAACACAGATTAGTTGGTATTGCAGTTCTTTTCCAAGTATATATGTTTACATTGAGCCAACACGAATTCACTCTTCCCATCTAATGCTAAAAAAATCACATACTATGAATTCCCTTATTTTTGTTTGCAACAAACTAGTCTCTCAAAAGATTCCCCTATCCCAATCTAGGGAAAAATGAAACAAATTAATGATATATAAAAAGTTATTTACAACTGTTTCCCCATCCACCCATACAATCTAACAAGGAAAAATAATTAGGATCTCCAATTCTTACTGTATTCCACTACCAGAAGTGCATGTACCACTCGATGTGCAAGTTCCAAGACTCCCATTGACACCATTGCTTGCTATTGCTCCTCGATCCACATAATTTAACAAGTTGATAACACAAAAGATAACTAGCAACCTGCAAAAACAAACAAACAAACCATAATGTCCAATGCACCACTATTATTTACATGCATCATTTGCAAAATCTGCTTATCGATCCTAACTTTTGCATAATCACAGCCATGATATATATAACTATATGACTTAAAAAGAAGCTCAATATTCCACTCAACATGTGTGATCATCCCTAACAACATATAGCATATTACATTATCAAGTCCAGTAGTCTATGACAACCAAAAAAGAGCATCCTTTCCTAGTCATGACAATGACAATAACATAAACGGTATATTTGCATAAAGTTTTTCTCCAAACAAAGCATCCAAAACTAATGATAACAAGGAAAAAATCTTTTGGGGGGAGAGAAAACAAGGAAAATAATAATAATAAGATACCTTTTGGGGGTAAACCAGGAAGGGTGTCTAGCTGATAACGGCACTAAATTCCTTGCCACGTCTGTTTACAGGAATGTCAGGAAAGCCTTGGTTATGCAGAAGAAGCTTGTGATTCTCCTTCTTGTTGCTTCATAACTTATAATAGCATATAGTCTGATATTTGGTATTCATGAATTATCTACCAGCTCTAACTGTCCTTTGAAGGGTAGTTAATAACAAAACAAAGAGGTAGGTGAAACAGTTTACGTTAGCTCTTACGTATTAAAGTTTATAAACATTTTCTAAGAACTTCATATCAAAAGTGGTCCCGTAGCTCAGTTGGTTAGAGCGTTGGTCTTATGAGCCGAAGGTCGCGAGTTCGAGCCTCGCCGGGACCATCCTTGTTCAGCTACTTTTATATTAACCAATCTGTACCATAAACAATACATTTCACTTCAAAAGCCATAAACAGAGAAAGAGAATCACATGGATGAGTAAAAAAATGGTATTCTTTCTACACATTTGAATGTTAAACCTAAGAAACATAGGTGAATCCCTCAGATCTATTTTTCGACTCTCTCCTCCGACTTCTACACACTCATCTCCAGTACAAAAATATATTTTAGAGGCAGCAAGGTTCACTTTACAAACACCCAACTCCCATTGATCTCCAAGAGACCAACCAGTCTTATGTTATTCACATTCTCACATATTGGCATATCCAATGCACGCAGAGGAAGAAGCTTGTCATCGCCCTCGGTGGAATACTTGAGCAACTTCATATGATTCTCTTCACATTTCATCATCCTGTTTCGAAGCTACTATGGATTAGTTGCACCAGTATATCAACCCATGTATCCGGGACACCTGGTAGACACCAGTGCATGCAGTCCTGGCCCCAGATCGACACGGCATCCTTCTGTCCTAACCAAATTGCTGGATGGGCATCTGCTCTGAACTCGCTCAAATGAGTCAGATCAAGCACCTGAATGTCTGTGCCCTGCACTGCTTTTCTGATTAGATGGTTGAGTGTTCTTGCTTCTTTATTCACTCCATTGTTGCCAGGATCGAACCACAAGTCAAGCTGTCCAGGCATTAGTATCAAATCCAATGTAAATATATCAGTGCACATTCCAAAAATAGATTTAAAATTCAAAATGACTTTTCCTTAGATCGATGGTAGATTCTGTTTTAAACCAAACTAATTTTGGATGAATAGCTATGCAAGGGATGCCAATGAAATTCAAAATGACTGAAGTTGCCAATATCATGTGGCTAAACTAAATGGAATATTAACCAAGGCCGAACTTAACATTGCGGTTGAAGAATGGATATCAACTGATACCTGGTCTTCTTCAAGGGGTCTGTCAGACAAGCAACTACCATTTTTATTCCACTCGCCGCCATAAAAATGTCTCGGAGATTGCAATCTCCAGAACTTGAGGGTGTTCTTAGGAACCTCCTTTTGAATGTGGTGAACCATATTTTCAAGAACCACTTGAAAGCCATCCAATAATCCCAGGGGGGGATTTATTGGTAGCCCATGCCGGTAAAAGACAAGGGGTGTCTCTTTCGGGAATTTATCGTAGCCCCACCTAATCAAAGATCAAATCAAATGTTAGCCAAGGATGTTCTCGAAGAGGAATGGCCCAGGATAACTACATCGCACATGCATATGCATACGAACGAAAGGAAGTGTGTTATGTGTGTATTAAGATACTCTACATTTCAACAAAAACAGTTCACAATTATATATTAAGCCCGTGTTACATCAGAAAACAATAACAAAAAGAGATTTGGTAATTGACCAACATCTACTATAATTTAGCAAAAAGAAAAGAAAATTACCAATGGCCAGTGTTGAAAACAAGAACATCATAGAAGCCAGTGATGCTGCCCCATTCATCTGCAACAATATCAACATCCACTCGGTATACTCCTTTTAGCTCATCTTGAGCAGAAACCGCAGATTGTTTTGGCTTCCACCTTTTTCAGTAAAGCACAAGCATGTGAAATATAAAACTAAAACGGACCAATGAAACAACATAAGAATCCACACCGGAAAATAGTTATAAGGCATAGTACTGGAAAGAAAATTTGCAAACATGCAAGTCAGAAACCAGTTTACTGATCAAAACACCATTTCAAAGTGGTCAGTAGTTTAATAAGTACATCAATATCAACTCCAACACACATTCGAATTCAGATCTATTGGGTTCCAAGGTCATCCTAAATCTCTTGATATTAAAGTTTACAAGACAAAAATGAGCTATTCCAACCAAAAATTCATCACAGTCACGACAACTACAATCCAAACCCGTATTCAAAAAAGATGCCAGAGAATTAAAAATGTAAGCCATCGATTCTCATAGCAGATAAATCACCACTTGCAGTTTAATCCATGATGGTCTAGAATAGTATAGCATCATTAAAATGGGAAAACATAATTTCAAGAACCACTAGATCAAAAATTTAAGAATAAGAACACTGAGAGTCACTGTAATGAAACCCTGGAAGAACCAAAATTCAGATTTTGTTGTAAATAAGAGCAAGGTAAAACTAAATAACATAAAGAATAAGCAAAAAGTTTCATTGCTTTTCTTTTACCAGTTTTCTCCGATAAATCTGGCCTACTCATTGCTTAACACAGTTTCATCAAGCAACTTTTTTCCTATCTAATTTTGTGAAATGTCAAGCACTACAAGATAAAGAATAAGACATAAATTTATCCCAATGGCATATTCAATCAATTTGTAAAATGAAAAAAAAAACTTACTTATAATAGGCAAGCAAAACAGCCCTATGATAGGCAACGGTGACATTGTATTTAGGAAAATAAGCCCCTCTCCAAGCACCCTTTCTCTTCCACTTTTTAGCACCTCCATCAGCCACTCTAAGAATGCACAAAAAAGAGACCAAAAAGTTTTCACTCAAAGAATCCCCAACAAACCCAATATTCCTATTCCTCATCAAACCCAAGAACCTCCAGGGATCAATTCTCTCCAAGTTGCAATCTTTGGGTACCCATTCCCAGGAATTGATGATTCCCATGTTGTCCCTCTTGTTCTTAAGACAATTCCAGGCGTTTCTATGAAATGGGCAGGTGTCGTCATAGAAAGGCTTGGCTTTGGTGGAGTTTAACACCCAATGGCCATCAAAGAGGTTACAAGTGGAAGAAGAGGATGAAGGAAGGAAGTTTCTAATGGGTAGTGAAGAGGAGCCATTGTTGGTATAAAGAGGGAGGAAAGTGGAGTAAAGGAAGAGGAAAACGAGGGAAAGAAATATAATTGATGGGAAGATTGAAGAATAGAGCTTAGTAGGCATTTCAGAAGAATCAACAAACAATAGATCTTTCCACTTTGCAATCGAAGTAATGTTCTTCCCTCATGTTCATCTGTCCTGGTTGCATTTTCTCTTGGATCCGCAAGACTGCGAGTACAATTTTTTTTTATCTATTTGGTACCTCATCTATACTCGGTTTTTGTTTTGGTCATTCAACTATTATTTGTGATAAAGTTATACTTAGACGCTCCCAACAGTACAATTTTGATTTAACATTGTCCACAACAGGCTGCCAAAGTTGAATCGAGTTTTTAGACGCTCCCAACAGTAGCCCAATATATTTACAAGGGAACTTAACACTGTGACAATGAAATAAAGCATCCACAAGCGAATTCTCCACATGAATAGCCAGCAGCCTTGACTTACTAAGGTTTAACTTGAGCCCTGAAGCAATCTCAAATCCTCTTAGAACTCGAACAACATTCCTAATCACTCGCTCCACAAAATAAGATTAGGTCGTCGGCGAATTGGAGATGGGACACTTTGATATAATTGTTTCCGATAGCGATGCCATTGAAGAAACCTCTAAAAACTGACTTGGATAATAGAACATTGATTGCTTCTTCAATTATGTTAAATAATAAATTGGGCATAGGGCAACCTTGACGTAGACCACGACGAATAGAGAAGGCCTTAGAGGGAGATCCATTTACCATTACAGAGATTGAAGCTGTAGATATACACTTAAAAATCCATTGACACCTCGCATAATAAACATTAGTAACCTCCAATCGACAGTAGCATAGACTTTTTTAAAAATCAACCTTGAAGACGACACTAGCTAAACCCCTTCTCCTTGTATGATATATTATTTTATTTGCTATAAGCGAGCAATTCAGAATTTGTCTCCCTGAGCTAAACGCAAATTGAGTCGGACCGATTACTTTCACTAGGACAGAACCAAGTCTAATAGCCAAAACTTTCGCCAACAACTTGTACACACACCCAACCAGACTAATTGGTCTATACTCATCAATAGAGTCCAATTTTTTGCATTTTGGAATAAGAACTGTAAACGACTTATTAAAGTCAGTATCGCATAACTCTCCCCTGTAGAAACTTGAGAAAAAAACGAAGAATCTCCTCTTTGAGTGATGGCCAGAATTTTCGCAAGAATCCTATGTTGAACCCATCCGGCCAAGGAGCTCTTGATCCATCTAGAGAAGATAAAGCGAACCCTATTTCCTCGATAGAGAAAGGTTTTTCCAACCTGGCAGCCTCATAAGCAGACAAACTATTAAACTCAGTCAAAATTCTTGACAGCAAAAGTGTTTGACTCATTATAAATGAGCTTGAAATGCTTTTCAATAGCCTCTTTGATCTCCGATGGCCTACTGAACTGCACCTCCCCAATTTTAAGAGTAGAGAGAAAATTAACACGTCTTCTACTAGAAGCAATGGAATGAAAAAAACTGGTGTTTTGATCTCTACACTCAATCCATTTTAATGGAGTCTTTTGAAGCCACTCTCTTTCTTCCCTTCTAATGTGTTCCATAGACGAGCTCTTAAGGATAACAGAGTAAGCATTAGATTTGTTACTCCCAGACGATATAGAAAGCTCCAAATCAAAGCATCTCTTCTTAAGGTCCTGGATTGATTCCCCCTCTGCAGCTTTCAAATTCGACACCCAAATCTTAGAAGATTCTTTGCAACGATTGAGAATACCCCTATACCCACCACTATTTGCATCAATACAAACTTGCTGGATTTTTTCCACATATTTATTATCATCCTCCAGATAAGAAAACCACTTGAAAGGCTTCAGTCCCCAATCGCAAACAGGAATAGATAAGCAGATGGGGTTATGATCAGACAGACTTTTAGGAAAAATCATCTGCACCAAGTCATTCCAAATATCCATAAGCTCCGACGATAGTAAAAAACGATCAAGCCAACTGAAACAAAAGCTGATCCTGGGAACTTTCTACATCACCATCAACCTAATTCCTCACCTGATCCTGGTCTAACCAGCACCGATCGTCCTCGAATTTCATCGTAGAAACTCCCACCCAGAAGCAGATTCCGTTAACAGATATTACAACAGAACGAAGAACATCCGAAACGAATCCAACACCCAGTAGATTTTTTATAACATCAAAGTGATTCTTATTAATAGTATCCTCATCAACTTTGATAATAGAACCCCACTTGCTAGCAATAGAAACAAAAGGTGGTTCAAACCATGCATCTAAAGGAAAGCCTTCCAGATTGACCCAAATCTTCAGTTTCTTCTTACTAATGAAGGCTTCTGGGAAATCAATATCCGAAAACCAAGACTACAACATGGATTCTTTTAATTCCCAAAAAATAAGGGTTGCTCTTCTTTCTCAAAAAGAATAAGAACAAAAAATCCAGACCATGTGCCAACTTTAACTTTAAACCCTTCAGAGCGCATGACATGTTGAATAAAATTGGTGTCATGCATACCTTTGATTTGGCCCATAAGACACCGATTCAACCAAGCCTTGTCCTCTAGAGAAACATCGACAGTGACCGTTTGTTCCACAACTTTAGGGTTTGAACAAGGAGTTCACCCCTCACATAACTAGAAGGAATTGGAGTGTGCAAAGTAAAAACAACTTCCAGTTGTGGATCAAGGTTTTACAATAGAGCATCCTTATAAGATGTACGTACCTTGAATCCTGATGACTGAAATCTACCAGTAACCTTCTGAACAAATTTGCAACTTTCAGACTCGCTGCTCTTAGCTTCCCGCTTTGTAGAACCATTCTCAAGAAACACACCTTAATTGAACAACAATCCGTTCTTCTGTTGTTCCCTAACTCCACAGCCTTAGTGGCTTCCTCCAAGCTTCCAAAACGAATGAAACCAAAAGTGCTCTTCACTTTGGATCTGCTAGGGTTGTTGTAAGCAATATAGACATCCAGGACTTTTCCATAACCAGAAAAAGCTTCACAAAGAACAGATGGATGCATGCGTTTACTCACAAAGTTGACAAAAATCGAGACACTGCTCCGACGATCCTTATCAGTTCTAAGACTCTTATCATTCCTTGACTGCGGACGATGGTGAGCAAAAAAACCCATGGCTGACGGCAGACACCCGATAACTGACGACAGAAGTCTTTCGCTCCTCTGAACTGACGCTTTATCTCCTCCTTTTACTCAAGACATGGATGTTCATCTTTATTATTTTGATGAAAATTATCGCCATGCACATTTGATGAAAGTTCATGTTTAATATTGATATTTAACTTTTTTCTTGTGAACCGCGGGTGTCGCTCATCAATCCGTTTAACAGTATAATCATGGACTAATCCAATCAAGCTGATAGGAAAAAGGTGGCTAATATGATTCCGCTGCTGCTTAGCAAATGATAAGGAAAAAATGGCCCATGTTCCCACAGCTCTCTCAACTACTTGGCATCCCCTATGATCTACATGATCATAAAGAGGAGTTGCACCTCCCACTTAACTCTCATGTCTCCGGAGGAGTTATATTATTGGGTTTTTTTTACTACCTAGGATATAGGACCAACCAATTAAAATTATACATATCATTAAATTTTTATATATCATTTTCCATAATTCAAGTCATCTTTAATTTTTAACCCTAAACATTAAACATAAAATAGTAAAAAGTAAAAAAAAAAATGCCCCCATCTTCTCTGCATCTCTCAACTCCCCATTGTTTTTCCAGTCGTGTCTGTATCAATTCTCTATCTTTTTCAACGAGCTTTAAAATTGGATCTATCAAAAGTTTCAACAAACGTCAAGTAAGTATTATTTATTTATATACTTTCAAGTCATATTTAATTTTTACTTACAACGTCCCCTCTTCTTCTTAACTTAACATAGAAACAAAGAAGAGGAAAGGAGGGTAAAAATGGAAAAGAAAGAGAAGGAAGAGATGAAGAAAAAGACAATATTTCGTGTATGGAAATAATGTTTCCATGAGAATGATTATATTTATTTGATAGATTGCAAGTGAAAAGCTCAAGCTCAAGCTCAAGCGGGGAATGAAGGATGTGCATCAGCGGTGCAGAAAGGGTGATGAAGCAATCTGGCATACAAGCTTATGAAACCCTATGATTAACCTGGTTTATAATATTTTCGTGTATGTTTTATCAGTGGTGTGTATCAAACTAACATTTTTATTTATCCTTATCTTCGACACAATTGTTATAGAATTAAATTAATTATTGCACATATTCTCATCCAGGATCCTATCCCTATATATATCACATAATATTTTGACAAGTGACACTTCAACCGAATAATGACACTTCAGTTTCAATTTTACTAAAATGATTGTGGCCCATATTTAAAAAACAAAGTTTAATTTTAAATTATAAGGTAAACAACAAATTAAAACTATTTCCACCAGATTAGACCAGGTAAACTTGACACGCTAAAAAACTGAATCGATTTATTCGATACGAGATATGATATGGACCCGAATATGATGATTTAAATTTGATCTGAACTCGAAACAAATCTAATTGAGCTAAAATCGACCCAAATTTTTGTTGAACCGAAAACAACTTATACCCAATATGACCCGCAATGAAATCAATTCGAACTAAAATCAACCCGAATTTAATTTGCTCAAACATTTATGTCTTATTTTTCTTTTGTATTATATTACTAATTAACAACCACATTTAGTAATGGTTTAATATCATCTTTTCTCCTTTAAAAGACCATATTTATATATTGACTCAAATTGAAAATCGACCGATTCATTATTAACCTGACCCAACAAAGTAAGTGATCTCATATTGATCCAAACTGTAAATCGATGGATCTGATATTGATCCGGCTCGAATATTGAATTGATCTAATATTGACCCGACCTGAAACAACATAAACCAGAATTAAATCTTAATAAGGCACGATCTGAATTGAACTTAAAATGAAAGCAACTTGAATAGAAAATCAACCCGACCCGAACACAATCCGAACCCCAACCAGACAACCCGATTGTGCCTCTACACGGGATAATGTAAAATTCTAATTTCACATCAATAAATAAAATCCTAATTTTAAATGTAAAAGATTATTTTATATTATGAAATAATATAAAAAATATCTAATTTCACATCAGTTTAAAAATATAATTTAATTCCTATGAGATAATGTAATGTAATCTAATTTTAAGCATAGGATAATTAAAAAAATAAAAATCATTCCTATCGAATAATATAAAAATCTCAAGCTAAAAAGATTATCTCTAGGTTCGTACCAAATAATTAATTTAGTCTCTCCGCAAAAACGCACCTAATTTAGTCATTAAACTTATGAATTGCATTAATTTAGTTATTTGACTAACAATGTTCGTCAATAAGCTGACGTAGTCGCTAACGATACTGGCATAATAACCCACATATATGTGTTGAAATGACATAAGGGCAACATTTGCTTTTCTTAAGAAGTTCGAGGATAAATTTTGAGTTTTTCGAAAGTTATAGGGTTGAATTATTATCTATGTAATATTAAAATTAAAAATTAAAAATTAAAAATTAAAAATATAATTACAACATTTCAAAAAGTAAATAACAATAATAAAATACTGAAAATAGAAATAATATTAAAAAAGTTCAAGAAAAAGGAAGATATTTCTCGGGTATTATTTTGTTGAATCCATTTAGTATTTCTAATGTGTGTTTTTGTTATGTTGTAATAGCTTTATACATCGTCAATGTTTATAACATCTTTGATCTATAAATGTATTATTTTGTTTTAATTTTTTTTGTTATTGTGGTCTTACGTCAGGACTTAGTCGTAGTCTTTTTCTTGTATTGATAACTACTTGAGTGGTTTGATTTTTTTGTGTGTGTATTGACAACTATTTGAACGAACAATTATGTTACTGATCTGTATCACTGGTCGAGCTGATTAAGTGCGGCTGTTCTGCCTATTGAGTGAGGCCACAAACGGTAGCCATGTTCTTCTGGTATCTGCATCACTGTTTCGAATCTCCATGTAGGGTACTTGAAGCAATTCTTCGAAAAGAAGCTGGTTATCTAAACATTGATCGCTAGATGAAATTCGAAAACCTGTTTTCTTTTCATATATGTTGCACATGGAAATTTTAAATTCCATTAAAGGAGTACTCTTTCAACATTTACTAGCATAAAGCCAAAACCAGTTAAAGGCCAATCATCAATTCAGTCAATTGATAAAGAGGTCAACTAACATTAGAGATGAAATTAGAAACTTCAAATGTATCTTCACGAGAATCATCATGAAGCAACAATCTAATCAAACTGTCTTATATTATCAGTCAAAAATCGTCAGTCTTGTAGGCTTTATTCTATTCGAACTATTTTGCGGTTCATAAACCTAAGCCTGCATATCTCGTCGAAGAAATCATCTGTGCTGCTATGGTTGCTCTTCATTTGAAGAATCCTTATTACCATCGTCTTCAAGTTTTTCCCGTACTTCAAAAGGGACTCCAGAGTGCTCATTTTCTGTTCAGCGTTTAGTGGTGATCTTACTTGGACCACAACTTCCTCTAGGCATGGAATCACAAAGCTTTGTTCTATCTGTAAACACAAATTTTCATTCATAAGTAACACATTCAATTCTGTCTGAAAGTATATGATTAGGCCACAGAGTCAGACAATAATACTGCTTTGGCTTACATTTTTCAGGCTGTTTTTCTGGCAAAGAGCAGCAAACATGGCTCCATGAATATCAAACTTCTGCAGCTTGGGATGGCTATTAAAAAACTCAACAAAGTCGACTTCTGGAAAGGGCAAAAGGGACTCCAAATCCCCCGTGAATTCAACCTTCATGAAGAGATGCTTCACCTCACTAGACCACTCTAGCATTTTGCTTATTGCATCCCAACACCACTGGACACCCCTCATTGATAAGGATTCAAGGGCCGAAAGCTTCCCAAAGTCTACCATGTATACTCTGCCTAAATGCATCACAAAGCAAAACCGTAAGTAAAATTTGAGTTCTTTGCTCCTAGTTCCTACACGAAAATGGAAACGCATGCTAGACGTATATGAGAAATAGTTACCAGCATTGTTTGCAATTGAAAGCTTCCTCAGGCATGTTGTCTCGCGAACACGAATCCAACTACAACCTTGCACCTCAAGGAGTTCGATTTTTGGACAAGTGAGAGAAAGGGAGCAATTCCCCAAGCCATAAAAGTCCAGCTTACACTGCTCTAAATACGGCAACTCAACTGAAAATGATCTAACCCCTTCACAACCAAGCAGAACTAAGTTAGTCAAGTTAGGGCAAGCCCTTAGTGCAGCAGATAATGCGGGATCCTCCAACCTTGCTCCAACAATTTCAAGGCTTTCTAGGTTTTTAAAAACATCCCACTTGGGTGGATTAGCCATTAGCACACCCCAAAGCTTCAAAGACTCCAAATTCTTGGCTGCACTGATGCAGTCCAATTTGGAAGGACTATCAATACAAGCCTGATAATCAGTAATATTATCCATTCTGAGCTCAAGATACTTGAGCGATGAATGCACCAGTGATAGCCATGAAGCAAGGCCTGAACTGGTGAATGGACTGTAAACAACAAGCTCCTCTAAACACGCAATTGCCGAAAGCATTTTCCAGACAACCTCATCCGGGCTATCATCGCCGGAGTAACCATCGAAGGAGTTGCGAGGAAAGTAGAGACTCTTGAGGTAAGGTAATGACTCCTTCCATCTCTTGGATACACAATTACAAACTGCAACATCCCGAGCATTGTTGAAGTGTGACAAAATGTACTGGACAATGGCATCAGGAAGAGAATCCATTCACTGAGAAATATCATCAAACACGTAACGGTCAATAATTACTGCAGAAACTAACATGATAAACAAATCCAAGGATACTCCATAACGAACTGAATACTCAATAAAACGAATTCGTAGGCATTAATTAATTTTGACGTGAAACAGTTATTTGATGGCTGCAAACATAAACATTCAACTAAAAAAAAGTAGAGTACAAATAATGGAACACTCCGAAAAAACAAATTTCATAAGAAACAATTAAAGTTTGGGTAACAGCTAAACCATGCTCATGCCATATTACCGAGATTTGATATTATATTATATATAAAATCTTCAAGAAAATGAGCCCAAAGTCATCATGCAAAAATGAAGTTAAATTTTCTCGTGATATCACCCAGAAACCAAGAAAAAAAAATTAGCATTGGATATAAATATACTCAAAAGCATAAAACACGAAGAACCCAGATAAGATATGAACATTTCAAGATAAACCCACAATGAAATCCAATTAAACGAGATGTAAGTCATGAATTTGGACCAAAAAAGCTTCAAAACTTACAATCAAATTTAAACATTCCAGACATAGGAAATCAGCAAAGAGATAAGAGAAATGGGAAGAAAGGATGGAGCCTTACAGAGACGGAAAACAAGACAATGAAGAAACAGATCTGAGAGAAGATCTACTTTGAAATTTGAAGAGAGACGAAGAGAGAAAAGGAAATATAAAAAGTAGAGAGAGACAGAGTGGCGCGCCTGAAATGAGGCTCAAGTGTTTTTTTCAATTTTTAAAAACTTTGAGAGAGGGATTTTTCTGTTTCGTTTTTTTTTTCACTGCATGGGTTTTCAAAATTTTGAATTTTTTGACCGTTCAACGGCCCATTTATAAATGGTGTGTTTGGTTTTAACGTGGTTGAATTATTTTTGGATTATTGTAATTTTATAAAATTAATTTTGTGTAAAATTAATTTTAAAATAACGTTATTTATGTTTAAGAATTTTTTTTAAAAATTACGATTGTATAAAAATTAGTTTAAAAATTATGACCAATCACAAAAGACTTTTACCTTGTTTTTTTAAAAATCACGATTAGTGTTTATAATTAATTTTAAATTTTTGCTTCCAAAAATGTTGCACGTGGATCAAGACATGTTTTTTGGTTCAATCAAAATTTTTAACCTCCCACTAAATATCCAAGCATGCACTAAAATGGTTTTGATCTGTATCAAAGAAAAATCTTTTATGATAAAAAAAAATAAAAAATCTTTTACACTTTTATTCAAAAAATTTAATCTATTCAAAAAAAATCTTTTACACTTAAATTTAATTATAAAATATTTAAATTATCTTTTTAAATTAATTAATTTTTTTATCAAAATAAATGTCTAAGGTAATAGTATATTAATGTTGAGTAATTCACTTCTACTTGTAAAATTGAATAATTTATATCTATTAATGTTAAGGTTAAATGAAGCTTATATTATTAATGAGATAATTACTTGTTAGGTTCAAAATTGTGTGAGAAACAGAAGTAAAAAGGATGGAAAGAAAATTATATATCGATTATGGATATTATTTTAAAATGGATGTTCGTAAAATTTTATCAGTAAATAGGAAAAATAGTGAGTAATTTCAAATATTATTTATATCAGAAGATAAATCTTATATTTAATTCAAAAGCTTAACAGAATTATGATTTCAGTAGAAAAACATTTAATGTTTAGATTAAGAGGCCTTATTTTTTTTTTTTTTTTGAACATAAAGACTTCATTTTAAAGAAACAAGTAGAATCAATCGATACCGGTTAACCGGACAAGAGTCAACTCTGATATTTCTCGCCACCCAATCAGTCACGGAATTACAAGAACGAGAAAAAACAAAAGAAAGGAAGATCATCAAGGACTTGTTCGACAGCAGCAGTACACCAAAGAAAAAAAAATCCCAAAACCAGACCCTCAATCAATCCTTTGTTATCAGATTCAAAGATCACTTGACGAAGATTCAGTTTTTTGCGAGTTTTATGCCTAAACGCAAAGCTTCAGCTTCCGCCGTATCAACCGAAGAAGAATGGAAGATTTTAGAATCTTCTCCTATAATCAATCCGAACTCATCACGTAAAACGGCTGCTGCACCTGTTAGACCTATTTTTGGGTCGAAAGACGCATCACAGTTCACCTTTATCCACCCTGCCGCCGGTGGAATCCAAGAATTTTCAACCTGAACGTTGGAAGAAGTGCCAATCTTCAGATTATCGTAGAGCCAAATTCAGCATAAAAACTTTCAGCTTTTAACCAAGCTTCAATAGGATTCGAATCAAGACCAGAAAAAAAACCAGTGATTTCTATCCTTCCAGATCTGCCATAGGAGACAAGCAACAAGAGAAAGGCCTTCCTTGTGAGATGATTTCTCACACAGCTCAGAAAAGGAAAGCCACCAACGACAGAAACCCGAGAAGCCAAAAACCGATGGACAATAACTGAAGTTCGATGCCCTTCAAGTTGCCAATGCAAAAGGACAGAAGAACAGGGTATGTTCAATAGTCTCCATATCACCAAAACACCGAGGACAAGGGGGAAAACAAGTTTAGAATGCAAATTTCCAAACGTGGCAAGAGCATTGTTGCAGCTTCTCCAAAGAAAGGATTTAATTTTTGGAGGGATTCGAAGCTTTCAGATAGAACTCCATAGAGAATTTCCACACTTGGGATCATTACTTGATGAAGGGCGATTTTCACAATTTTTTCCTTTCATCAAGTAATAGTAACTCGATTTGACAGAGAATTGTCTATTCTTGTTACCGAACTAGACTAAATTATCATTCACTTGTGGTCCTCCAATGGGAATTTTGAGAATGTTTTCCTTATCGCTCTCACAGAACAACTCGTCAAGTTTCCTTTGATCCCATACTCGTTCCTCCATCATAATAAGATTGGATACCAGTGTTTCCTTGCAATCCGGAGGTCGAACAGAAGTAACTTTAAAGTTAGGAGAATCTGGAATCCAAGGATTAGACCACATGTCGGTATCTTTTCCGTTTCTCACATTCCAAAACATGCCTTCTTTAATGGTTATGAATTATTTTGAAACTGGGGTTATGCCTTACAAGTTGGAGATATTATACTACTTCCCCATGTTCTATCACCTTGTTGAGTCCTAAAAATACTTATGGGTTTCTGTTCTTAGTGGGTGGAACGTGTTATGAGTTGTGTGTCTTCCCCAACTTTTGATCTTATTATTAATGGGGGAAAATAGAGACCCATGTCCTTATCTGTTCCTTTTTATGTCTACTATCCTTTGAGAGAAGATATCCTATTATTAATCATTTGTCTTGTTTATGGATGGAAAAAGTGTGAAAGGAATTATATCCGCCTTCTATCTCACAACGAGGCAAACAGTAAACTGCTTCAGTATTATGGATGGAGGGAGTAAGTACCTTGGTCTCCCTTCTATTTGGGGTAGAAGCAAAAGAAAAGCGTTGAGATTTCTTTTGGAAAGAATTAAAGGGAAACTTCAAAGTTGAAAGAGTAAACTTTTGTCACAAGCTGGGAAAGAAGTCTTCTACCATCTTATCTCATGCAATGTTTCCTTCTCCTTGTATCTTTTTGTGATGAGATCAATTCTCTTATGTGTGGTTTTTGAGGCCCCATGTCAAATCACTTTCTTTGTAAAGCGTACATTGTTAAAGAATTAATAATTTATTTGAACAGATATTAACTTGTAATTATCAAAAGCTATGTATAGATATATACCATTACTTATATACACCAATTTTTAAAATTATGGCGTGATGATTCTTTTTTGAAAATAAAATATTTTAAAACATTTTTGCTATTTTTTAATTCAAGGATAATAATTTTCCTAAAAATATTGATTAATCAATAAATATGTTTTTCAAGCCGCTTCAGCCTAGAATGACTTCGATAACCCAGAATTCGACAGCATACATCGAACTTTTTTTATTATTGTTCGATTCACTCGTTCAACAACGTTGTTTTGTTGTGATGTGTTACGAACTGTTAAGTGTCTCACGATTTCTTCTGACTTGCACAACTCATTAAATTTTCCAAAACAGAATTCTAACCTATTATCAGTGCGATGGCATTTAATTTATCTTCTCGTTTGTTTCTCGATCATCATTTTTCAGTCCTTGAATATGGATCGAACATCATTCTTTTGTTTCAAGAAGAATGACCAGACTTTTTTTGAAAAAGTAGTCAATAATTTCCAATAATCCCTACAAATCAGAATGAATATAATCTAGAGTACTTTTGTTTTGTGAATTCCCCGTATGAACCGAACTCACCTTTGTTTCTGAAAAACGCAATGCTCACAAGATTCCAATTTAAAAATTCTTTGTCCATCTAGGAGTCTTCTTCTGCTTAATTTTTTATGTTGTTTTCACTCATATACCTCATGCGCATATGTCAAAGTTCCGTAGTATCTTCATCTAATAAAGAAGGATAAGCAATTTTTACATCACCAACAATTGTTGAACCCTGCAAAACATATAGTATAGAGGTATTTTTATGTCCTTTCATCACAATGAGGATACCATTGCTGATCTTCATGACTCCACCTTCAACGGTATACATGAACTCTTTTGAGTAGAGGGTACTCAACGAAATCATGATCCTCTTTAGGTCTGGTACATGTCGTACATCAGTTAAGGTTATGATGACCCTATCGAACACCTTGACTTTGATTGTGTCAATTCCTACAATATTGCACGATGTGTTATTCCCTGTCAAAATTATTCTTGTAGAAATAGTTTCATATTCTGTAAACCAATTTTAATTGGGACACATGTGAAAGGTGCATCCAGATTCGATGATCAATTTCTCGTGGCAGCAACCTAAAGTTAAACATCATTATAGTTCTCTATTATATCTATTTTACCAAAATTTTCTGGATTCAAATTCACAGTATTCCTTTTGATCTTATTCCGTAGTATGTAACACTTAGATTTAATATGGCATTTAAAAAAAAATTACATGTTTTACCTTGATCATATGATTTTGGATCTGTCTCTGGTTTTACCGCCAGAATTACTATCACCTTTTCTTCTATGGTTCGAGCTAGTCGATCCATGCACTATTACTGTAACCTGATCTCTAATACTAGTTTGTTATAATTTCGAGACGATAATGACAAAAAACAAAGGATTGCAAAAGCAGAAAGAAAGTAAACACAAGAATTTACGTGGAAAATCTAAAATGAAAAAACCACATGCAGAGAAGAAAAAAAATTCACTATATAGAAAAAAGAAATTACAAATGAATGAATAAACCCTTAATCTCTTGTATCTATTTGGATAAGAAACTTGTTTCTTAAAGAAAACTTGCATAGAAAGAAGTTATACTTAAATTGGGTTTCCTACCCCAAACTAGAATTTTAGTCACAACTCTAACAAATAGAAAAAAATTGATTAATGATATTAAAGTGAGGTGGTCTCATCCAACCCTAATTTAATCACAGCTCGTTAGATTTAGTTTTTGTTTAGATTATTAAACGTATAAAAATTCAACGAGTTTAGTCTATGTTTAGACCATTAAACATATAAACAAGAGACTCATAGTTTTTTTTTTTTAAGTAAAACTAAAAGCGATAAAGTAAATCATATAACCTTTGCCTTATGGTAAGATTGATTAAATTAATTTAGGATGGCATTTGGGTGGGGTGGGGTGGGGTGAGTTATTTCTTTCTCATCCAATTCTGATTTGATCTCATTTTGATTTAATTTTCGCTTAAACTGTTAAACAAATAGACGAATGACGTTTATAATACACACTTAAGGAAAAAAAAAGAGAGACAAATAATATAACATTTGTCCTATGAAAGGTTGATCAGGGACATCCCCAAAATTTAAAAATTTTATAACAATTTTTTTAATTTAAAAAAAAATTAATTTGGCCTCCTCAAATTTTTAAAAATTCATATTAAAAATTATGTTTTTTAATATTGATAATTAAATTTTTAAATTGACCGCTTCAATTTTTTGGTCTAATGTTAATTTAAGCCCTTATAAATTTAAATATTAGATAAATTAAACATTGCCCCTCAATTTTGAGTTAAAATACTTTATAAATCTTTATATTTTTAAAATTAAATAATTTGGCCCCTCCAGACATGACATTCTATCATGGCTGTGGAAATGGAGTGGTTTGATCATGATCCAACGGATTTAGTCTCAACTTAGACTATTAAATAGATGGGTGGGAGACATTCATAATTGACGCATAAAAAGAAAAGGAACACTATAACGCATGATATATAAACTTTGCCTTGTTATAAGGTCCACTAAATTGGTTCAAGATGGTGAAAAAGCTAATTAATGGCAGTAAGTATAAAGTAATATAAAAATCCGTATTATCAATTAATCATAATCAATCTTTATAATGCATGACAAAATTGATAATACGAATATATCAAGCATATATGCCTATATCACAAGGTTAGATGAACTGAAGGGAAAATCCAACCAAATTTGACAGTGCAGAACAGCTGAAACATAAAAGAATCCTCATATATGTAGTTTTAAATGATAATGGTTATAAACCAATTCATGTTTTCATTATTCCAGTTTCCGTCCCAACCCGGAAAAGCCTTTCTCAGCCCTCTAAATATCCAAAACTGGAGTATCTTTGGTAACAAAACTGTGTATATTTTTACCTTTGAAGCAAAACATTTCCATTATCTGTTGTTCCCATCTTGTCTTGTCTTAAGGCTGTCGGTTGCCTCGTCTTCGAGGCAATCTGAGCTGTACTTTCCGATGAGAAGGGTCAATTCTTTTTCGAACCCTTCCTCGATCTTGATCAGCTCCTCCCAGTAACTCTGTGTGATTGCCAACCTTCTCTTTTGATGTGTTTTCATCAGCTTCTCCCTCTCTGCCTCGAATTCCTCCATCTTTTTCTCCTGTATTTCTATGGACCTTGAATTTTCCTCCATCTCAGTAACACTGAATGTTCAAATGTTGTTAAAAACACTTATCGGACCATGATTATAGAATAAAGTCAACAACTTTCAGTTTCAACAAAATGAGAATGTAATTTATAAAAAGCAAGTGGTTCTTTTTCCTTCTAAATGGTAATGTTACCCACACTCACTTAGGGTGAGAGTCCAGTAGTCGTCTCGTACAGGTATAGACAATTTAAGTTTTTCATATATTTAGAGGATCATATCCTTGTATAATGTACCTATAATGTCCAAGTACGTGTTGGACATGCATATCAAGCTCCGAAACTTAAAAGGAAAATAAAGTGCCAGATAAGGTAGCTAAATGGTACAGATATGTATTGATCAGCAGAAAACAAAAATTGTAAATGCCTTCCAAGGTGGACAGAATGTATAGAAATTTTATCTCAAAAAACTAAAAATTTTCATTATTGCATGAAGTAGGTCAGATATGAGTTCTCAAACAGAATATCTTGAAGCATAACTCTTACCCGTGCTCATTTGAATTATTTTCCGGATTTGCATTTGACTGCTTAACTCTCTCCCTTGCTGCCCTCTGCAGCTTCTCAAAATCATCTTCCTTCGACTTTATGGCTTCATAAATAATGTTAATTTTATCCTTAAAATATTGCTCTTTGGCACCCAACTGAAAATTAATGCATTGTGATTACCCCGTTAGAAGATGCAATGTCAAATTAAATATACCAAGTAAAACATGGAGAAGAATCAATGTAAAAAACGAGCATGCCCTGAACTGACTTCTTAAATTTACCAAGTCACAAAAGAAGCACAATGACAATAGCAATAGCATGCATCGAGTGTGATGACCATTTTACCAAGTGGTGAAACATGGAGAAGGTAGTCCCAGAACATCCTTCGTGTCCTTACTTGTTGACCATGTTTGGTAATCAAAGGAGACGAATAAAAAAGTTAAGAATGCCTACCTCTTCCTTGTTCTGCTCATGCTGCAATCTAGTTTGCTTCCTCACAACATTATATTCTTCTGTTGTTTGTCGGAGCTTCTCACTCAGTCGGCCTAGAGACTCCGCAAGGACTTGTGAGTGCTGCTGTTCTTGAGCAACCTTCTTTTTAAGTAGGTTAAGCTGTTGACTATCATCATTTATCTTCTTTATTTGGCTCTCAACCATCTCTTGGTATGATCTCGTCTCAAATTTCAGCCCGGACTTACCTGCTTGATCACAAGATTATTGAAAATGACAATGAAAGAAAACAACATTCCCTATACAGATGAATTATGCACCTTCCACCATCAACCATCCGTAAGACTTACATTTTATTACAAACTACAGAAGCAAAACATCAGCCGATCAGCAAATTCAAATGGATGGTTATCTACTATTCTTAGCAAAAGAATAGTGTGGTTTAAGGCATCGTCACTTTATCCCAAATCAGACTAAATAGTCATGTGCTGGATTAAAAGTTACTTTTGAGTTTTACTCCTTCAACCTTACTCAACTGGGGCAGGGACTATCAAAGTTATTAAAAGTTTGGAATGAAAATGAAGCCACAAGAATAAAGAATTGTAGATTAACTCTTCCAAGTTTTACAATGGCACCAAAAGTAGGAAACTATCAATTAACAGATTAACAAAATAATATTTCCATATTCTTTTGCCATTTTTCTTTTTAGGAAACGGTTTATTAGATCATAATTAATCGCCTTGTAGTAGCTCTCACAAACCACCTTCACTGTCTCACTACGGCAAATGCGGATGCAGAGTTATTTTTCATTTCTTTATCTAGAACATGCAAGCACACATGTACACACATTGACACAATATTTTGAGGCTAAGAAGAGAGTGATAGACCTTTAGAGTGTCGGTTAAATAAATCCAAGTCTTCTTTCAGGGCAATGTAGCCATAAAGTTGGCGCTTCCCACCAGGACAGAATGGAACCGGTGAACAATCCCAAGCATCCCTATCCCTCCCTTGCTCTTTAAAATGCTTATGCAGACGTGCAGCCTCCAGATAGCCTGCTGCTGAGCTCTCAAAGATCAAAACACTCATTCCCCGGTGCCCATGTGGACCATATGAGTGTCTTGCTTTTATGGCTGCATACGAGCTGAAGTAATTACGAAGCTCTTGATTTCCCATTCCAGTCCACTGATGAAATGATGATGGTTAGTACAAAGAAATCAGGAAAATATTAGGACAAGAATTTTACCAAACGAGAAAAGTAACGTAGCATCTTCTTGGGATTTTTTTTTTTTTTTTAACAATGTAATTTACAGGGAAAAAATACCAAAAACCAAAGATGATGGCCATAAAATACCTTGCCGTTTTCATCCTGTTCATATCTTGTATTCATAATGATAACCATTGGAGGCCAAACAATCTCACGATCTGCCACTCTATCATTCAGCCCTTCCCATTTGCCAAATGCATCATTGTCTGGTTTAATAAAAGCTCCTCTCCTCCGCATCTCCTCAACCAAAACTTCAGCAAATACATGATGCATCTTAGCTCTCCGTGTTGTTTTAGTCATTGCATGAGTCATTATGGCTTGCACGCCTCTATACCAGTTGATGGCTCCTGGCCCTCCTTGACACACTGGACAATGCCACTGCCGAACTGGTGAAAGAATCTCCTCCACTGTCAGTTTCTCTATGCTTTCAAAAAACGAATTGAACCACTTGCTGTTCTTGCGCGCTTCGTGGCTCTTGTCATCTTCATCTGAATCAGAAACATAATCATCAATATCATCACTATCATACACAACATCTTTGTCATCATTATAATATCCATTATCTCCATTTTCATCACCCAAATTATCACCAACTTCATGGTCCGTTTTAATTTGACCATCCTGAGAGCTGTTAGTCAAAGCGAAACCAGCTTGATCAGGATCATTCCTTCCATGCTCTGAAGTTGGAGATATTATACTACTTCCCCATGTTCTATCACCTTGTTGAGTCCAAGAAACAGCATTCTGAGTTGGCCAGGCTTTTTCAGTAGCCTTTTCTGAACCACCGTTACTTTGCATCCTAAGTTTCTGAATCACATTGGGATGTCCCCATACGTTGGGAGTAGAATCTTGATAAAACCCAAAATTGGCAGCAACTTTATTATCGGATTCCACAGAGTTCTCCTTATCTCCATCTTCTGCAGAAGCAAGCTTCATAACTGCCACATTCTGACTTAGTCGATTAACTTGGCAACTAGAAACTTTGTACACGCTCAGCAAGTTGGGAAATGGATCAGTAGCATCTGCCATTAAGATCTCTCAAAAAAACTTCTTTTCACAGAAACTTGTCCTTATATGAAACCTAGTCCTAGATCACTGTTTCAATGAAAATATTGGTTAATTCCCATATTTCAACATAATTCAAAAGCATACATTATAACCGAATTTAAATGCCGGCAAAGGAAGCCTGCCAGTCGATCAACAATAAATGTCACACATAAAACAACTCGATGAAGACTTAAGGACGAGTAGACACCAACTATGTGCTTATCAATAAAACATCCCGATTGTAAGAATTCCTCAAAAAATTTCTTCCTTTTATGATTTATCCCGTCATGGCAAAAGGCAAGGATTCCATGAAGCACTTTAACAATAGTACAACCAACGTGGAATCCAAATAGGCCAACTGTACAACAAAAACTGAATAACTCTCTTACTAAGATTAAAATTTAAACCTAGGTCAATAAATTTTTCTGTAGCTGATCATAAGCAAGGGCAAGAAACAAATTAACCACAGCAAATCAACTACGGGTTTTAAGCATTCTTCCCAAAAAGCACAAAACTTGAAAGAAAAAAAATGAATCACCAATCTTTTCAAAGTGTAGGATTTCATTGTAAACCTTGTTTCTTCTTCTTATTTGAAGAGAATATAACAATGTGAATAACGGGAACCCAAAAGCAAGTGATGAACAAACACCCCATAAAAAAGCAAACCAATACCAAAATCATAACGTAAAGTAAAGTTTTCCATTTTGTTTTATACTTTTATTCCTCTCTGTCTTTGGAACTCACAGGGAAGGATACTGGATACATAAACATTTAGCATCAAACAGGTAAGAACAAAAAGGAAAAATACTAACTTCAAAAGAGATTTTTGATGAAACTGGACAGAACACTAATGTCATGCATGGCTGGAGAGACCAAAATAAAAACTTTGAAAAAAAGAAGGAAAAAAAATCTTTTTATAACTATACTTTTTAAGAAGAAACAAGAAAGAAAGAAAGGGTCTTTACCTGATAATCAGAAGATCCACGAGAGAGGAGATGCCCACAGAGAAAAAGGCAGAGTGGTGTACACAAGTGAAAGAGTCGGAGAGCTTTTAAAATACAAGGGTCCAAGGAGGAGATTTGTGGCGCACGCGCAGGGTTGAGAACGGTGATGTGTTAATTAATTAATTTTACACAATATCAAACTCCTCCGCACCAACTCCATTGTTTAAAAAAACACTTTGCTAATTTTAATAAGGATAAAATACGTAAATCAATATTAAATTTTAATCTCAAACTTATTATGATTATTAAAATTTTAAAACGTTCAATTTACTTACTAAAGTTTAGGCATTGAACGTTTTTTATTACTTTTTAACGGCGTCTATTTATCGGCAAATGAAAGAACTTCTCCCAGATCTAAATGGTAGAAAATTTCATCGGCACGAGAGAAGCAACATACTAAGGAACGAGCTTCATTCGACGACGGAGAGAAGAGATCGATGAGAGAGAAACCAGAAAATTTTTGGCCGATTAGTAAACTTTTAAACACTTTTCGACAAAATAAAAGAGATTGAGTTTAATTCAGTTGATATTGTGTATAATAAACAAAAGAATGTGAAATCGAGTATACTTAAGCACTTAATATATTGATTTTTAGGTGAATAGAGAATTGAATAGTATAGACGTGATATCAAAATATATGCTAAAAAAACTAACAATATTAATATATTTGGATAGAGATTTGAATAGTATGAGGGGTTATCTTGTGCTTGGTCTATTTAGTGCCACGAGTTGTATTAGAATCTGTTGCCTGGAGGCTGTTTGATTGATTAATGGTTCGGAGGGTAATACGCTGGCCTCAGCACTTGTGCATCACATTTTCGAGCTAATTCATCGCCCTTGGGAGGTCCGTTGCGTTCATATTTCACTCAAGGGAAACGGAGTATCATGATTGTTCTTTGAGCACCGGCTGAGGTTTTCACTTTGTTACAAGAGGTTGGCGTTAGTATCTAAGGTGGTTTTGAGTTGAGCTTTTATATTTGTGGTTTTTGTTGTCGAGACTGGCTTGTAGATTTGTTTAAATAATATTATATTATCATTGTATTTTTTTCAATTAAGATTAGAGAATTTTTAATGAGGCACATGATTATAGTTCTCTTTTTATTAAAAAATAATATTAATATAGATGTACATAATTTGATCTATTCCGTCGGATTCTTTAAAAGATTTTATACTCCAAATTTATAAAATTAGCCAAAAAAGTTGTTCAAAAATTAATTTATAAAATATTAAATTTTAATTAATTAACATAAAATTTTAATTTTATGAAAGAAATACTTGAAAATATAAAAAGAAAATAAACTAAGATTCATTTTTATAAAATATATAGTTTATTAATTTATAATATCATGTCGATTAATTTAACATTGTGAACTATCAAAATAAAATGATAAAAACTATTTTCTTAAACTAAGTTTTGTTTATATATTATTCAAAATTAAACTAGAATAGTAAAACTCAATAAAAAAACAAATTTTAATGTTAAATTTCAATGAAACAATAGCAAAGGGGCAACATTTAATATCGATTAAAATATAGTGGTATCTGAGCTCCACTAATTAATTGAGGGATAAAAAATATTTATATTGTCTTATTTTATATAAGTTCGAATCTCGACATTCGTTTGAAAATAGACAATTTTTCTATTTAATAAAAAATATAGTGGTAATTTTACCCGTCTTAAAATTACAATGGCAAATATCAATCAAACTCGAGTATAGTGGAATATTCTCCTAAAGTATGGTGGCAAATTTTCCATTAACTCAAAAAGAAATTATAAATTTAAAAACAGGGCTTATATATATAATAGCCCCGCTAATTAGATCTAAAAATCAAGTGATACCTGGTTTAATCATGAATTAAATGAGTCTTTATATGAAAATCACCATTAAGTGAACCATTATTTGAAAAATTATGGATCAAACGAGTTCTTATTTTGAAAATTTGCAAGGGAAATTTAACGTTTAAAACGATTGAGGAGTATTAGGGGGACAATCGCCCTCCTAAAAATTTTAAATTTATATATATATATATTTTTAAAAATTATATTTTATATTGATAATCTTATTTCGTACCCCTAAATTTTCAAAATTTATTATAATTTTAATAAGTATAAAAGTTGGTACCCCTTAACATAAAATTATGCATCCGTCCTAAACCGTAAACTACGCTCAATCTTTACTAAATCTTCACCACCAAACTTTGTGTATGAATTATATATATTTATAACACCAATCCGTAATTGAAAACAACGTAATTCCGTGTATTTATTGAGAGAAATATCAACTAATAAATTGAAGCATACAAAACTCACGTAATAAAGATTGATTGCAACTCATATGATGGAAAGGGACAACAGACTGCATGCAATATTATTTCATTCATACAAGAAAAATAATGCGATAGACAGAATTTAAATAGCTTTCTATGATCAGTATAACGGCCGTTATATAGCGGTTTTGGTATTGTCTGAAATCGCAATATTCGCATGTCTGTAATATCATATATTATGTGCACAACCGCAATAAATGTAACGCGGCTACAACCGTAATTTAAATGGCTAGTAAAAGATGAGAGGGCATTAGTCTATGTATGAATGACGTTATGGCCAAAGGATTAGTCATCCATCCTGGCCTCCTGCAAATTGTTTTCTCACCCATCCACAGTTTACCCACGTCTCTGAGTTTCCCATCTCTTTCGGTTTTTGATCGATTCGGTTTAAAAAATACATTGCTTAAATAAGAATATTCAAGAAGAAAACAATATAATTGAATTAACTTGAATCGATCAGTTCGATCGATTATGAGTTAACTCGTAAAAAAATTATTGAATCAGAAGTAAACAGTGAAAGCAAGTTGACTTGTACAATTTCAATGGTGAAGGTAAACACGTTCTACCATTTCAACATAAGTATGTAAAGTTTTCATTTATATTTTATAGAACAAATTAACTTAATATGGTAATATTGATTTTGCAATTTGGTACGAATGCTGAAAAATATTTTAAAGACTAGAATGATTAAATTGCTAAAAATTGAGGGATTAAAAAGGTCATTCTATTAATTAAAAATATGCTAATCTTTTTTTAATTACTAGTATATTATTTGAACCCAACAAGTGTCTCAATGAAAAAACGGATGATATTCATCTTAGGAGACACGGGTTCAAATCGCTTCGTCTACAATGTGTATGCTCATTGTTAAAGGGTTAAGAATATGTATGAACAAATACTACCTTATAATCACCTTTCGACTATTCAAAAAACAATTTACTAGTATATTATTTGATTACTCCTTTTATAAACAAAAATCATCTAAAATAATATTTACGACATGTTTTCACTTAAAATATGTGTTTCCCTTTAATTTGTATATACTTTTTAAAAAAGTCTTATTATTGTACTTTCGCCAAGCGCCTCCGAAACACACAACCTCTAAGGAAGATACATGCACCTCCACACTACACTTTGGTATCAAGGCCTCCGAAAGTCACCCAAAGCATCACATGGTGACCACCTCTCCCCAAAGGCTCACCTCTGAAATCTACAAAGACTCTGGAATTTACTAGCCTTCGGGATCTGCAAACCTCCAGGATCCGCAAGCCTCATCTACAGAACCTCTAGAGCTCCTAGTATCCGCACCACTCCTCAGCATGCGAGGCACTAGGGGTGATAATGAGCCTAACTGGCTCGCAAGCTACTCAGCTTGAGACCTTAAAAAGCCAACCCGACCCAAGCTCAGCTCGAAAAGCTTATGAACAGGCTCGAAATAATTATATATAATATCATATATATAATGCATATACTTTTCAATGTTGTTAACTTGTTATCATGGTTAAATACTTTAAATCATCTTCTCCTTATGGACTTGTTTAATTTAGAAAATATAACGACCTTGATATCAGAATCTGAGGGTCGATTTAACCCGAAATGTGGGGTTTGCATTTGGGCCGAGAGTTTGGGCTTTTGGATGCTCATGAGAGCCTTTGTGGGCTGGTATTTTGTTCTTGGGCTTAAGTCTTGGGTTTGGTCTTGAGATGAGGAGATGAATGATGGTTAAAGGGGTAATTTTACCTTACTTTTGAAGAACAGGGAAAAGGCTTTTAATTTACTCTGCAGAAAAGGGGATGGTGATATCACCATTGTTCCCCATTGTCTTCTTCCCTTAGCCATCCTCTATTTCCTAACTCCCACACTCAAGCAAAGGTTGAAACTTTGTAGTTTTGAGTTGGATTTTCGGAGTTTGAGTCAAGGGTGTTGGAATCTATATTCAAGGATTTACATTTTGAGGTAAGAATCATCAAGTTTGGTGGGAGGTGAGTTTTGGGTAGGGATTGAAGAAGAAGAACAAGAATGGGGGGTTTGACTTTATTCCTTGTTGTTAAATCATCTCTTTAGTCTCTTTTAATTTTCCAGCAATGTTGTAACTCCTTTTACAATATTTCCTTTTAGTTAAAAAATGGGAAATTCTTCCAAGGAGCTTAGGAAGAAGAAGGCTTGAGGAGTTTGAGTTGGAGCTTTTTTTCAGTTAAGAAACCAAGGTTATTACATTACTAACTCATATGCCTTTATGGGCATCATAGATTCGATTGCTTGTTGCTTGGTTTGATGTTAGTACATTACTAACTCATATGCCTCATTCGTTGATACTCGATGAGAGATTTTGAGTAAGGGTGCTTGATCCGAGGCTATGCGATACCGGGTTTCACATCGAGTGTACGTTCCTAAGGCTATGTGACACCGTGACTCACTCTAGGTTTGTGGTTTGTATATATAATGCTTTGTGAGTATATGTACTTGTTGATTGCTATGTGTTTATGTGGTTATGGTAGCGTTATTGTACTATATGCCATGATATCATATCATGTCGCATGCTCTTATTTATGATTTGCATGAAGCATGGTTGAGTGGAAGTGTATCCACTAAGCTTTGTTAGCTCAGTTTTCGGAATCGTTGTTTATGTTCGTAGGTTAATAGGTGATCGTTGCATCGAAGGTGCACCATCGGAAGTAGGATTTCAGCATCGACTTTTGTCAGAGTACAATTCTTAGATGTAATGGGCTATGTATTCGTAGAACCCTATGTTTTGATTTGTAACTCTCATTTTGGATTTATGTTGTATAAGTCGAATGTTTTACATACTCGTTTTAAATGGGAGCTCTCATGTAAACGCTTTAAATACTTATTTGGTTTAAATATTTTGGACTCAATGGATTTTATGGAAATGAATATGGGTTCAACTAAACTAGGTCAAATTTTTATGGTTGTGGGTTTGGGCTTGAGGCCCAAATGTGACATCCAGGTTGAGGGTGTTACAAAAAATGTATTATGGTTACTTACAGACTTCAAAAATAAATATTATCTTTTCCTAAACAGGTTTTCATATGTTATTTTTCAAAACTTCAAAAAAATACTTAAAAGCAATTTGAGGAAAGTAACAAACCAAGCTCAAACTATCTAATTCGAGCTCGAGCTCAAGCCTAAAATTTCAAGCTCGTCGAGCTTCAAGGCCGAGTATAACCCAGTAATACTATTTTTGAGCCAAGCCGAGCATGGTCAGGCTCAAGCATGGCTCGTTATCACCCATACGAGGCACTATTGCCCCTGAAGCTCATAGTTTTTAGACCACTCACCATACCCAGCCACTATGTTTCGATACGACAACCCCCAAGTGTGCTTTCCCCGCCAACTGAGCCTATCACCTGACAACTGAGCTACCATCTGCCAGTGTATCAATAGCCATCATAAGACCGGGTACGGTCTCATCAGACATCCTTCCGTCTACAATAACAAGGGGATATAAATACCCCCGAGACCAAAGATAAAAGGGATAACTCTTCTTCATCAACCATGCTCCATTTTCTCTAACATGACTTCAATCACCCTCTCTACACTGTTCGCAACTCTCATCCCCAAGCCTACCAAGGGTGAACCGTCTATTTCTGTAGTCAACCACTATCCTTCATGGCTTTTTCCCGTCCCATGATGGGTAAACCACTAAGTCTTATCCCTAAATCGTTATTCGACCGTCATCTTCATCTCATTGTCTGGTGTCACCCAAAATCGGCATCAACAATTAGTGCGGTGAATGTAGAGATCCTCCCGATCGAAAGAACCAGCCACGGAAATCTTCTCATTCTAAACTATTTTGACCGCAAAAAAGATGGGCTAGCAACATCTCCCCACCAATATCCAGAGATGACGTCATGGTACCGATATGATAGCATTATCTCACCATACGTGATGGAGATGATAAGCCAAAGGCGTGTAAAGGTATGTTGTTCAAAGAAAGCTCGGTACCACCTGAAACCAAGAGATGGCCATAGCTTAGAAAGTTATGCCTTTTATAGGGTTCCACAAAGAAAACCCTTTGGTGTGACTGTTGGCACAAGCAAGCGGAAACATCTTGCATACACTTACCACCTTACCACACGTATGCAAGATGTAAAAGAAGAAAGACTGCCGACAGAAGGGGAAGCACCAAAAGAAGCCACAAGGACCAGCCTAGCGACTAGAAGTCTCGCAAATGGCTAGGCATGGTTAAGAGGAAAAACGAAGATACCCAAACAGTTAAATAAAAAGAAATTGGCACACAACAGTAGTCTCTCCTCAAACACTTCTCACAAATGTCTTCGCTAGAAAAAAAAATGCACTCTTTTAAACCTTCAAGTATCGAGGAAACCCACATTATTCGAACACCCTGAAACTTGGTACAATCCTAAATGCTAGAACTACTTACAAATGCTTGATCGAACATATGAATTGCTTGAATATGCCAGTCCTCGTCGATTTCTACAAAGGGTACGTAAATGACCCTGCACTATCTTATGTCTGGTTCAACAAAAACATAAAGGCACTCCATATGGACCATCTTCGTCCCCGCATACTCTGACATATTTTTGACCACCTTACGACTGTTTCTCCAAGGGTCATAATCAAACCCCTGCCTGTGACTAATTTCTACAAAGACATGATATACCACCGTCCTTTCAATGCCCAAAGTATTGTGACTCTACAATGACAGAGAAGCTCGTGTTTTATGCTAAGTAGGGCATGCAATGACTATTAACACATGTACACTCCCCTGATGTTGTCCCATAGTCGAGTCATTTACTTTTCCGATGATTTCCTAGAGACAAGCCATTTATTCACTCCCCTAACGTTGTCCCAAGGTCGAGTCATTTACTCATCCGATGATTTTCTAGAGTTTAGCCACTAATTCACTCCTCTGACGTTGTCACAAATTTGAGTCATTTACTCATCCGATGATTTCTTGGATTCAAGCCATTTATTCAATCCTCTGATGTTGTCCTGGGGTCGAGTCATTTATTCCACCAATGATTTTTAAGAGTCAAGCCATTTATTCACTCTTTTGACGTTGTCCCAGGTTGAGTCATTTACTCCTCCGATGATTTCCAAGAATTGAGCCATTTATTCACTCCTCTGACGTTGTCCCAAGGTTGAGTCATTTACTCTTCTGATGATTTCCTAAAGTCGAGCCATTTATTCACTCCCTTGACATTGGCCCAGGGTCGAGTCATTTACTCTTCCGATGATTTCCTGGAGTCGAGCCATTTATTCACTCCCCTGATATTGTCCCAGAGTCGAGTCATTTACTCCTCCGATGATTTCCCAGAGTCGAGCCATTTATTTATGCCACTGACTTTTTTCTAGGGTCGAGTCATTTACTCCTTCGATGATTTTCCAGAGTCGAGACATTTATTCACTCTTTGACGTTGTCTCAGGGTCGAGTCATTTACTCATCCGATGATTTCTCAGACTCGAGACATTTATTCACTCTTCTGACGTTGTCCTAGGGTCGAGTCATTTGCTACTCCGATAATTTCCCAGATTCAAGTCATTTGTTTATTCACTCCCTTAACATTGTCCTATGGTTGAGCTCTCCGCTTGATGTACATTATTTCTCTACTTGACTGCGACTCTCAGCCCAAATCAACAAGGACAACTCGCCATGGTTCCTTCAATCAATGCCATCGAAAGCCCTATGTATGGCACAACACCCTCGTTTCAAAACCAATGAACAAGAGAAGTCTTGCAACAAAGTCTCAACTCGTGCCATTTTATGGCACTCTTTCGACTAAGGGGGACTGATGTTGTACCTCCATCAAGCGTCTCCGGAACACACAACCTTTGAGGAAGATACATTTACCTCCGCACTACACTCTGGCATCAAGGCCTCCAGAAGTCACCCAAAGCAGCACCTTGTAGCGATGTCCCTTTTTGTTTCATCGCTAAAAAAACGAGGATTTTTGAAGGTGTGTTTTTTGAAAGGTGTTTGTGACTCTTTTGGATATAAAATATTTATTCCGTGGGGTTTACAAAAACCTCACAAAAATGGAGTCGCCACCGGCCACTTAGGTAGGCCGGACACCATAAAACTAGAGATTCTAAAAGACAGGGTTCGGGAGTCGGTTACGGATGGGGAAGGATTAGCACCCCCACGCCGCCCAAAAATTGGTACTTTAATAATTATCACTTTATTAATATTGGATTTTCCGGATTAGAGTGACGATTATTTTAAATTTCGGTCATAATTGCGAATATATTTTAAGGGTCCCGTTACCCGAGAATACACGCCCAACCACTATCACTACGCTTGATATTGGCCCCGTTTACGCTCGGATAAAAGGACTCCGCATTAACAAGTTATATCTTGATATGCAATCTTAGTGGCAAGAACGTAAAACATGGCAAAATATTTAAACATAATAAATATTGACATACCAGAATACTAATTTAACATGAATGATATTTTAGACTAAAACATGTATATGTATATACATATCATTCTAAATAATAGATAAAAACAACTATCATGTGTCAAAATAACAAGGCAGGAATAAGTACATATAGACGAACAAATATTTCAAAAAAGACATGCATACTGGTAATAAAACATATTTCAACATATACGGGTCAACATATCGTATAAAAAGGGTAAATATACTAACATGTAGCCCCTAAAAAATAAGAAAGTACACACATATAAAATAAAATATACCATGTACCAATCAATTAAAACATAACATGCTTAATATGAATAACCGGATAAAAGACGCATGACCATTATAATCTTAATACACATATATATGTAAACATAGAATACGAGTCATATACGAGTGACATAAAATAAAATAAAATAATAGAATACATCAACATATACGATTATAATACGAACATTAGTATTTACAAAGAATACCAGACTGAAATGAAAGAAAAATAAAAGTCAGTGGCAGAAATTAAAGAAAAATAATATGTAATTTGGGGACGAAATTGCGAAACAAACAAAACCTAAAAGGACCAGAATTGTAATTAGACCAAAGGGCAGACCCAAAGTGAAAAATCCAAAAACGCGGGATGGTTAAGGACGTAATTTTACCATTCAGAAACTGATTCGGTGTAATTTAGGGACGAAATTGTAACCTTTTGAAACATCAGGGGGACTGGGATTGTGATTATACCATGCGGCAAGACAAAAATGAAAATGTTGAAAACGCGGTGGGATTAAGTGTGTAATTTACCCATTTCAAAAATAATAATAACTATAAAAAGCCTATTTTTAGACCGAGACCTATTTTCCCCTTCTTTGTTTCATTTTTCGGTTTTCATAACCCAAACCGTTCTTCATTTTCTCTCAAATATCCCCATGAAACCCAGAATCCGGCGGTCGGCCGCCGTGTTCTCCGCCGCCGGCCGCCGCTAACCGGCGTCGGCGAGCCTCCAAAAGACACCAAAATAACCCTCTTTCCATCCTCGACACGAATCCTAGGCTGGATTCAGAGGATACACCTCTATTCGCCCTAGATCTAAGAAATACGAACCAAAAAATATTTTTTTTAGACCAAAACGAAACCACAAGGGGTCTTCCCCTCCCTTTAATTCACCAGATCTGGCTTGTAGAAGCCGAAAGGCTTGTCACAGAGTAAAGGAAGACCTACAAACAACGCCGGTAAGACTACTCTCCTTCCTTGTTTCTGTTTTTTATTTCGTATATGCATGTAAAAAAATAAGTAAGAAAAGTACCACTGGACTTGCTTTGCTTCTTTTTTTGTATTTCTGAAAAAGCTTATTACAATACGCTCTCTGTTTTTTGTTACCACTCTCTCCGTTTTTTTTTTTTGCTTCTCGTTACAAAAGTTCATATATATTATTGCCTCTGTTTTTTGGTTGCAAGTTGCATCTTCCTTTTTTCAGATCAGAACTGACACTTTGCTTGTTGTCTTTGGCATAATCTGAACGCGGGGACTGAATATCGGCGCGGTGGCGGTATGGACGTTCTGCCAGCGGCCAGACGCGTTTTCGGCCGTTAGATCAGATCTGATCTAACGGTCGAGATGGCTTGAAGGACGAACGGCTTGGATGAAGCCTCGATTTGATGAGACGGCTTCAGATCTCGCCACGTGGAGCTCCGCAGTCGAGGAGTCAGACCGCGTGGATCTTACGTGCGCGTGAGATATTAAAGCGTCCGCGCGTGGCACTCGAACGGTCCATACGTGTGGAGCACGCGCCTGGCAGATATTTTTGACTTCCATTGCATCGTGGCTGTTGGATCAGATCCTGATCCAACGGCCCACAGTTACCTGCACATTGTAATTAAATGGGGTTCAGATTTGGGCCAAACGGGCTTTGTAATTGGACTGTAAATTTTATTTGGGTTTAATATATTTAATTTTTTTATTTTATCAGCCCAATAATATTATTAATAATAATAATATAATTATAACAACAATATATATACATGATACAAACCTATACTTATACAAGTATAACATATTGGCATACGTACTTATCATTCTGCCCATAATTATCATGACTTCTATATATATTAATCATATACGCTCCTACTCTAAATATATACGCAACACACATTCATCTAATAAGTATACATACATAGATTATAATATACATGCACACACTTTATATATATTAGTAACACTCATGCAAACAATAAACATGTAATATAATAAACATGCATGCAACATTAATATGTATTTACAGGTAAAAAATGAGTGATTACAGTTGCCCCTCTTTGCTTGTTCTCATGGAATGGGAAACAAAGCAAAGATTCATAAGCACTCATTTTTATCAGACTTCCCTGTTTGTAGCTTTGGAAAAACGAGTTCTTTTTGGACATCTCCGCTCTTCCTTGGCTGAATCTTCAGGCTCGTAAGTTCTTCCTATATAGAGCTTCGTCACCTTCCTATCTTGGAGCTACAGGCTCTTCCTATGTAGAACCCTTCGCTCTGACATCCCGAATTATGAGTCCTTTCTTTCACTTTGAGACAATAAAGCTTGGAGTCCTTCCTATATAGAACTCTTTGCTTTCAACGCTGGTTTCTTCTATATAAAACTTTTTGCGCCACTGATGGATTTTTCCGACTGGGAGTTCTTTTTGAGATTTTAGTTTTAGGGTTCTCTCTCTATGGAACCTTTCACTGGGGCTTGAAAATGCAGGTTCTTTTTTTTTGCGAGGATGTTGCCTTTTTTGGACCTACGCTACTAAGACTGCCACATCATGCCCGAGGGACTTACTGATGACCCGAAGGATTTAACACCATGCTCGAAAGACTTACTGATGACCCGAAGGATTTAACACCGTGCCCGAAGGACTTACCGATGACCCGAAGGATTTAATATTTGGATCTGACGCCGACATGGCTGTTGTTTTATGGGGACTCACGCCGATATGCTTTGCCACATCATGCCCGAAGGACTTACCGATGACCAAGGATTTAACACCATGCTCGAAAGACTTACCGATGACCCAAAGGATTTAACATCGTGCCCGAAGGACTTACCGATGACCCAAGGATTTAATATTTGGATCCGACGCCGACATGGTGTTTTATGGGGACTCACGCCGATATGCCGCCACATCATGCCCGAAGGACTTACCGATGACCCAAGGATTTAACACCATGCTCGAAAGACTTACCGATGACCAAGGATTTAACATCGTGCCCGAAGGACTTACCGATGACCCAAGGATTTAATATTTGGATCCGACGCCGACATGGTTGTTTTATGGGGACTCACGCCGATATGCCGCCACATCATGCCCGAAGGACTTACCGATGACCAAGGATTTAACACCATGCTCGAAAGACTTATCGATGACCCCAAGGATTTAACATCGTGCCCGAAGGACTTACCGATGACCAAGGATTTAATATTTGATCCGATGCCGACATGGGCTGTTTTATGGGGACTCACGCCGATATCTTCGCCACATCATGCCCGAAGGACTTACCGATGACCCAAGGATTTAACACCATGCTCGAAAGACTTACCGATGACCAAGGATTTAACATCGTGCCCGAAGGACTTACCGATGACCCAAGGATTTAATATTTGGATCCGACGCCGACATGGCTATTTTATGGGGACTCACGCCGATATCTTCGCCACATCATGCCCGAAGGACTTACCGATGACCAAGGATTTAACACCATGCTCGAAAGACTTACCGATGACCCGAAGGATTTAACATCGTGCCCGAAGGACTTACCGATGACCCAAGGATTTAATATTTGGATCTAACGCCGACATGGCTATTTTATGGGGACTCACGCCGATATCTTCGCCACATCATGCCCGAAGGACTTATCGATGACCCGAAGGATTTAACACCATGCTCGAAAGACTTACTGATGACCCGAAGGATTTAACATCGTGCCCGAAGGACTTACCGATGACCCGAAGGATTTAATATTTGGATCTGACGCCGACATGGCTGTTTTATGGGGACTCACGCTGATATGCTGCCACATCATGCCCAAATGACTTACTGATGACCCGAAGGATTTAACACCATGCTCGAAAGACTTACTGATGACCCGAAGGATTTAACATCGTGCCCGAAGGACTTACCGATGACCCGAAGGATTTAATATATGGATTTGACGCCGACATGGCTGTTGTTTTATGGACTTTGATAAATTCTTCGATAATTCTTCAAATACCTGTTTAGGAACAAGCAAAATTGACATGCCCCTATCTATATGATGCATGCAACCCCTATCTATATGATGCATGCAATGTTATGATTTCTTTCTTTTCGTTTCTCTTTTTTCTTTGTTAATCTTATGTCCTGAAAAGTCATTCTTCTGATTTCTCTATTTCCTTTCCTTTTGCGGTATGCTCAATTTTGATCTTTATTTCTGTCAAATTTTGCTCAATGGGCACCTGCTCTTGTTCGTTTGCACGATCACCCGCCTTTCTTCTTCGGATTTCTGCCTGCTTCACTGACAAATATTATATCATGCGTGTGCAGAGATTCTTACTATTCTTTCTGTTCTGTATTGCCCCATTCGATTGTACTCGGCTATCTTCCAGTTCTTTTGACCCAATATTCTGAGTATTTGTTAATTTCGTCATCGGGGTGAGCGAAATGCTTCTTAACCTCAATCTTCTTGTTGTCTCTTGACGGACGCCATTCCTCGATTTATGTGCTTTAGTTCTTTGGAGACTCACTGTTTACTTTTTACCGTCCTCTCACTTTGTATGCTCATTCTTGTCCTGTTTCGTCCTTCATTTTCTTGAACCAAACAAGGCATTGTGGCTGGAATTCGCTTCTTGTTCTTGAGCTGTCTGACACTTATACCTCTGTTATGCATTGTGAGGTCCTTTCTGGTTAGGGGCTTCAATAGTATCCACCTCTTTGTGTTCTGGATCTTACCCCTGAAGTAATACATGGAAATTTTTGTTGCTTTAACTTGTCAATTTGCTGATTGGTGTTCCACTGAAGGGTATCATTCAGATTAACATACAAGATTTTGAAAACACAACATAGGAGCTCTGGATATCATGTGCAAGAGTGGCTTAGATTCAACCACTTTATAATTCAAAGATGTGAGGTCTTCCCTGGTGACTCGGTTCATCCTCATGATTACCGCGTCGCTGCAAAGTGATACTCTTTCTCGATTCTCATTATCTACTCTGCCCCCAGAAGGGTAGGCTTGTATAACCACTCGAGCGCAAAAATATTACTCTAGGAATAAAGTTCTGGGTGGTGCGAGTATTAATTTTTCCCATGATATCGCCTATTTTCTTTCTTTTCTTTTTCCTTCTTTTTTGCTTTTTTATTTTTTGTTTTTATCGTTATTTGAGGAAATCAATTCGTCACAGTCCTTTGTCCTGAGGACAATGATGGAGCAAACAACACTGCCCCAAGTTACTCGGCATAGTCACGATTTGAAAATATTACCATCACTCATGAAGCTAAGGTTTCTTGAATTGGATGATATATCTCCACCCTATCGCTTCAGCGGAGTGCCTCAAAATTTCCATACTCTTATCCGAACATAGGAGTACTTTTTATTATTATTTTCTCATTTTCATTTCTTTTTTCTTTCTTCTCTTTTTCTCTTCCTTTTTTGTTTTGTTTCTTCTTTACTACCTAGAAGATTATGCCTAGAGTTTCAATTTCAAGCAACTCTACATGGTTAACATTTAGGGCTTTTTCGTCCTTGAATATCATCAAAAGAGTAATAATCTCGCTTTGTTGACCAGAGTCCGGTGGGGAAGATCACACATCATCGTTATCACGACATCTATCTAATGTCACCTCTTGCAATTGATATCTAGTGTCCTACAACGACGAGAAAATATCTATGTGCTTTCAAAAACATTATATGTTAAGCGAAATGCGTCCTTTATTGAAAACAAAAACCAACAAACATGCCCCATCATAAAAGATCTTTACCACATGGGGGCCACATAGAGTTGATCCCTTGTACTACTTCAGGAAGGTACTTTAATGTAGAGACCTCTCTGGCTTCTTCAGCACTATGTAGACTTACTTCTGATCCTTGGTCTTCCACTGCTTGATCAGTTCTTGTGTTAGGGTTCCATCATTGACCAGCTTCTTGATTTCCTCCAGTAAAGGTCTACATTTTCTGGTGGAATGCCCCGGTGCCCCCATATGGAATTCGCATGTGCCACTCGAGTCAAAGCTATGGGCATACAGATTAGGTGCACTCTTCATCGGCCTAGGAACAAGATAGTGACCCTCTACCAGATGAGGCCAAATGTCTAAGATAGATATTCCAAACACTTCCAAATTTGCACTCGTCCGAGGGATTTTCCTTGATGACCCCGATTTGTCAGTCTGTCTTCTTCTTTTACGGCCACGCGAACCCTGGAGATGACATTCATTTACGTCTCCATCCTTATCTATCTTATCTTCGATTCGGTCTTCAGACTTAGACCCCAATTTTCCTTCTTTGATTGCATATTCTATTCTCTCTCCAATCGTCATGAAATCTTCGAATCTGTTTCTCGATTTCTCCAACATCACATCGAAGAAGAGAGAGGGAAGCGTTGCATGAAATAGGGGAGTCAACTCTTCTTCTGCTATAGGAGGTTGGACTTGGGTAGCCAGACATCGCCACCTTAATGCATATTCCCTGAAGCTTTCATTTGGCCTTATTTTCTCATTCTGAAGAAACTGTCGACATGGTGCTAAATCCAAAGCATATTTGTATTGATCCAAGAAGGCATTAGCGAGGTCACCCCATGACCTAACTTGGTTTCTGTTCAAACGGTTATACCACACTGCTGCTGGTCCCGTCAGGCTATCATGGAAATAGTGGATCAACAATTCTTCGTTCTTCATGAATCCTTCTATTTTTCTACAAAACATGGTTAAGTGAATCTTCGGGCAGCTGGTTCCGTCATATTGCGCAAATGCGGGAACTTTGAAATCTGGAGGAATGACCACATCAGGGACTAGGCAGAGTTCCCTCGTATTGAAGATATTTATCTTCTCTTTCTTCTTAAGCTCTTTCTCGATTTTTCCTTCTAACTGGTCAAGCCTCGACTCTTCAATTCGTTCCATTTTACGATTAATTCTGCCATCGAACCCCATGTATTAAATGATGAAGTGCCATGTGATGATAAAACAATGCAAAAATGTAATGCAAATGCAATGCATGAATGCAATAAAGCATTGATTCCATAAGTGATTTGTCCTTATAGAACATCTTTCATTCAGACCAAAAGGTTTCATTACATCCGATATTAGGGTTTTACAAATATCGTTGAGCCCTGGCACCTAATGTCTTGACCTCATTCAACAGTCTTGTCAGCTTTCCTTCGCGGTCCAATGCCGGATCCATATTCTGGCTTATTGGTGCTGCTGCATCGGCTAAATCTGCTACCTGTTGAGCTGCTTGTCGGGCTTGAGTCGTAACCATCTTCATGTCCCGGTCTTTCTCCCGTATTGTTTGCTCGGCCTTTTGTAGCTTGACGGTCATTGCCCCAGCACGGATCTCACTGGTATGTAAAGCAGTCTCGAGCCTCACTATCTGTTCTTTGAGTGCTGCGTTTTCCATTTGGAAAGCTTGTGATTCATTCCTTTCCTGGTGCAGACTTGTTTTCAGGATATCTTCCATGGCCAGACTGCTTTCCAACTCATTTTGGATAAAGTCGCGTTGGCATTCAGCTTCTTCCAGCTTCTTTGATAATGATCTGATTTTATTCTTACTATTCTTGCATTTTTGCTTCCAGCATTCTGAACCGTTCTTTAGCTGAATCATACCATTGACCCACTCTTCCGCGGTGTCACCCAGACCGAAACTCTTAAATTCAAAGTGCAGCTTCTGATACTCGTCTTGCACATTCTTTGATTTCATGCTAAGATTGTGCCTCTCATGCTCGAGCTGGTCGCTCTTCTGTGCAAGTTCATCTTCTGAGACACCTTTATTCTTGGCTCCTAACTTTATCCCGCTTGAGTGACCTACTTCTGTGTTACCTGAACCTTGGGCTGGGTATCGTTCCTTCTTCGACTTTGCCCCTCGGGCAACGGCTGGTTGGCTGAAGAATTGGATTTGTCCGTCGTCGAAATCCAAAATTCCCATTCTGATAAGATCTCAAACTCTGTCCTTCAGGGCCCTACAATTTTCAGTGTGATGACTCGAATCGCCTATGTGGTAGCTGCACCGGACACGACTGTTGTAATCTTTCGGATAAGGAGGTTTTCTTGGCACAGACTTCATTGGTATGATAAGGTTCCTTTCGACAAGCAACGGAAGTAACTCGGTGTATCTCATGGGTATAGGATAATGTCTTCTGATGTCATTAGATTCTCGAACTTCCCCTGGTTTTGCCTCTGTTCCCTGGGTATCTTCCCCAGATATACTATTTGTCTGCTTCTTGAGATTGATCACAAAGGGATTCGATTTGTCATATTTAACGATGTTGTCTATTTTGACATTCTGACCATTTTGTTCCACATTCTGCTCCCCGACCGAATCTTTTCTGAGTTCGACATGCTGCTTGCCTTTCATCATGACATTCATCTCGTACATCTGCTTCTTTAGTTCTTGTATTTGTTTATCACTAGGATTGACACTGCTTACCGAATCTGTTCCGGTGTCCTTGAATGGTTCTTCTTCGGCTGTCCCCGGTCTAGTCTCGGGATGGAGTTTTGGAATTGGACCCCCTTCCTTCAAGTCAAGGAACCTTTGGTCCATCATGAACAATCTTCTATTATGGGAGAAATCACTCGGAAATCAATGCTCCTGTGTAATGCGAATGCAATGGTATGTAAAAACAAAGCAAAAGAACACAAGTCAGTACCGGACAAAAATGATAAGTACATAATAAAAGGGCAAATTAAATGCGATAAACAAACAAGACAATCCTATTTACATTCCATCTAAGACATCTAGGTTATCCGCATGGCTCTAACAAGGTGGGTTTCTATGTGTTCTCTATATGCAGTTTTGGTTCTAGGAGGTACCCGAATTGTCCTCGCTGTCCTCTACTAAGAGTAGCAAGGCCCCCGGTCATCACCCATTATAGGCTTCTTTCAACCGGGTTCAATTCAGGGAGACCCATTCGCTTATGCCCGTACGAAGGAACGATATCCTTACGAAATCATAAGGTACTCGAGCCCCGAAGGTACTTGCTAGGCCCATACGGGAGAACGATATCTCCACGAAAGCATTAGCGTTTTCCCCCCACTTAAAGAGACGGGTTTATATGCCATATTTTAAATGCGTTAAAATAAACGCGCAATTATGACCGAATGTTAATTTAATAGTCACTTTAATCCGGAACTGCTAATATTAGTAAAGCGGTAATTATTTTAAAAGCTTGACTCTCATTTGTTTTTGAAAAACAAAAAATTGTCCCCAGCAGAGTCGCCATCTGTAGCGATGTCCCATTTTGTTTCATCGCTAAAAAAAACGAGGATTTTTTAAGGTGTGTTTTTTGAAAGGTGTTTGTGACTCTTTTGGATATAAAATATTTATTCCGTGGGGTTTACAAAAACCTCACAAAAATGGAGTCGCCACCGACCACTTAGGTAGGCCGGACACCATAAAACCAGAGATTCAAAAAGACAGGGTTCGGGAGTCGGTTACGGATGGGGAAGGATTAGCACCCCCACGCCGCCCAAAAATTGGTACTTTAATAATTACCGCTTTATTAATATTGGATTTTCCGGATTAGAGTGACGATTATTTTAAATTTCGGTCATAATTGCGAATATATTTTAAGGGTCCCGTTACCCGAGAATACACGCCCAACCACTATCACTACGCTTGATACTGGCCCCGTTTACGCTCGGATAAAAGGACTCCGCATTAACAAGTTATATCTTGATATGCAATCTTAGTGGCAAGAACGTAAAACATGGAAAAATATTTAAACATAATAAATATTGACATACCAGAATACTAATTTAACATGAATGATATTTTAGACTAAAACATGTATATGTATATACATATCATTCTAAATAATAGATAAAAACAACTATCATGTGTCAAAATAACAAGCGAGGGAATAAGTACATATAGGCGAACAAATATTTCAAAAAAGACATGCATACTGGTAATAAAACATATTTCAACATATACGGGTCAACATATCGTATAAAAAGGGTAAATATACTAACATGTAGCCCCTAAAAAAATAAGAAAGTACACACATATAAAATAAAATATACCATGTACGAATCAATTAAAACATAACATGCTTAATATGAATAACTAGGGTAAAAAAGGCGCATGACCATTATAATCTTAATACACATATATATGTAAAAATAGAATACGAGTCATATACGAGTGACATAAAATAAAATAAAATAATAGAATACATCAACATATACGATTATAATACGAACATTAGTATTTACAAAGAATACCGGACTGAAATGAAAGAAAAACAAAAGTCAGTGGCAGAAATTAAAGAACAATAATATGTAATTTGGGACGAAATTGCGAAACAAACAAAACCTAAAAGGACCAGAATTGTAATTAGACCAAGGGGCAGACCCAAAGTGAAAAATCCAAAAACGCGGGATGGTTAAGGACGTAATTTTACCATTCAGAAACTGATTCGGTGTAATTTAGGGACGAAATTGTAACCTTTTGAAACATCAGGGGGACTGGGATTGTGATTATACCATGCGGCAAGACAAAAATGAAAATGTTGAAAACTCGGTGGGATTAAGTGTGTAATTTACCCATTTCAAAAATAATAATAACTATAAAAAGCCTATTTTTAGACCGAGACCCATTTTCCCTTTCTTTGTTTCATTTTTCGGTTTTCATAACCCAAACCGTTCTTTATTTTCTTTCAAATATCCCCATGAAACCCAGAATCCGGCGGCCGGCCGCCGTGTTCTCCGCCGTCGGCCGCCGCTAACCGGCGCCGGCGAGCCTCCAAAAGACACCAAAATAACCCCCTTTCCATCCTCGACGCGAATCCTAGGCTGGATTCAGAGGATACACCTCTATTCGCCCTAGATCTAAGAAATACGAACCAAAAAATATTTTTTTTTAGACCAAAACGAAACCACAAGGGGTCTTCCCCTCCCTTTAATTCACCAGATCTGGCTTGTAGAAGCCGAAAGGCTTGCCACAGAGTAAGGGAAGACCCACAAACAACGCCGGTAAGACTACTCTCCTTCCTTGTTTCTGTTTTTTATTTCGTATATGCATGTAAAAAAAATAAGTAAGAAAAGTACCACTGGACTTGCTTTGCTTCTTTTTTTGTATTTCTGAAAAAGCTTATTACAATAAGCTCTCTATTTTTTGTTACCACTCTCTCCGTTTTTTTTTTGCTCCTCGTTACAAAAGTTCATATATATTATTGCCTCTGTTTTTTGGTTGCAAGTTGCATCTTCCTTTTTTCAGATCAGAACTGACACTTTGCTTGTTGTTTTTGGCATAATCTGAACGCGGGGACTGAATATCGGCGCGGTGGCGGTATGGACGTTCTGCCAGCGGCCAGACGCGTTTTCGGCCGTTAGATCAGATCTGATCTAACGGTCGATATGGCTTGAAGGACGAACGGCTTGGATGAAGCCTCGATTTGATGAGACGGCTTCAGATCTCGCCACGTGGAGCTCCGCAGTCGAGGAGTCAGACCGCGTGGATCTTACGCGCGCGTGGGATATTAAAGCGTCCGCGCGTGGACCACACGCGCGCGTGGCACTCGAACGGTCCATACGTGTGGAGCACGCGCCTGGCAGATATTTTTGACTTCCATTGCATCGTGGCCGTTGGATCAGATCTTGATCCAACTGCCCACAGTTACCTGCACATTGTAATTAAATGGGGTTCAGATTTGGGCCAAACGGGCTTTGTAATTGGACTTGGACTGTAAATTTTATTTGGGTTTAATATATTTAATTTTTTTATTTTATCAGCCCAATAATATTAATAATAATAATAATAATATAATTATAACAGCAATATATATACATGATACAAACCTATACTTATACAAGTATAACATATTGGCATACGTACTTATAATCCTGCCCATAATTATCATGACTTCTATATATATTAATCATATATGCTCCTACTCTAAATATATACGCAACACACATTCATCTAATAAGTATACATACATAGATTATAATATACATGCACACACTTTATATATATTAGTAACACTCATGCAAACAATAAACATGTAATATAATAAACATGCATGCAACATTAATATGTATTTACAGGTAAAAAATGAGTGATTACACACCTGATGATATCCTCTCCCCCAAAGGTTCACCCCCAAAATCTACAAAGACTTTGGAATCTACTAGCCTTCAGGATCTGCAAACCTCTGGGATCTGCAAGCCTCTACTACAGAACCTCTGGAGCTTCTAGTCTCTGCACCACTCCTCAGCATGCGAGGCACTATGACCTCTGGAGCTCATATTCTTTCGACACTCCCTATACTCAGCCATTGTGCTTCGATATGATAGCCACCAAGTGTGCCATCCTCGCAGCTGAGCCTATCACCGAGCTACCATCTGCTAGCCCATCAATAGCCATCACTGGGTCTGGCACAGCCTCATTAGAAATTATTGTGTCTACAACAACAAGGGGATATAAATACCCCTAACACCAAATATAAAAGGGACAACTCTTCTTCGTTGACCACACTCTCTCTCTCTCTTCCCTCACATGACTACGATCACCCTCTCTACATTGTTCGCGGCTTTCGGCCCCAAGCCTACACGGGGCGAACTGCCCGTTTCAACAGTCAACCACCGTCTTTTGTGGCTCTCCGCATGTGCCACGACGGGTGAATCACCAAGCCTTGTCCCCAAACTTTCCTTCGACCGTCGTCTCCACCTCCTTATCAAGTGTCGCCAAAATCAACATCAACACTTATATATTCCAAGTTTTAAAAAATATACTATTTCATTCAAAATTTTCAAAAAACCATATTTATAATTTTTATTATATAAAAGAAAATGATTAAAAAATTAAATATGAATATTAAATTTGTAATATATTTAAATTTATACATATAATTAACACGAACATCGTATGGGAATGTAAATTGATATATATATATGCCCTAGTTGACCATAAACATTCCGAATGAGTAACTATTAATCAATTTAATGCAATTTTTTGTTGTATTTTTTAATTTATCGTATTATTCATAAAACGATCTTGTTAATTTTAGCATTTTTAATTTTAGAACATGTTAAAATTATTTCTTATAGTCTTCATAATTTATATATATAATATTATTTTAATATATTTTAAATTTGGACTATGATCCGTTGACACATGATAAAATTCAATAGTTTTACACTTTTTTTGAATCACTAGACTAGTGAAAATCAATGGATAAGATTAACAGTATGTAATTAAAAGTTTTTTATATAAAAAAATAATAACTAAACTATCTCTAATTTAAAAATTTTAATCACAAACTATTAAAATTAGTTAATCTAACTATCTAAAAAATATGTAAAATAAACTCTCTCTTTTTGTTTAACCATCGATATCTAATTCATTGGCTAGCTAATTCGAATCAGGTACTACAAAGATCTATTATAAGGCAGCCCTTCTAATCCAATTATTCTATTCACGACGTCAAGATTCAAACATGTAACCTTGCTTAAAACATCTAATAGCTCATCCCACCAGTGGCGGATCCAGAAATCTTTTTTAGAGTGGGCACAAGTCATAAAAATTTGAAAATTTCAAGGTAGACACAAATCATAAAATTTAAAGACTAATTTAAAATATTAAAAAAATTAAAACTATATATGTGAACTTTGAAAAGTTCAAGGTGAGTTCGTGTCCACCTAATTATACATGTGACTGCATCCCACTGTATTAGATCATATATACACAAGTGAACCCGCTAAGAGAACTAATTTTATAAATACGTTGACCCCACATCACTAATATCACTTTCAGGCTCCTTGGCATAGGAATAAAAAAAAACGTGATTATAATGCGTGCGTTAGCCAGCCACTTGTATCATCTGGCGTATAATGCTTTCAACAATATCTTTAAGCGAAAATTACATTATAAGTCACTCAACTATTAGTATGATTATAAATAGGCCGTTTAATTTAAAAAACTTACAAACGAATCATTCAATTAATCGTTTGTTACAAAATCACTGGACTGTTAAAAATAAAATGAACGTTGAAAGACGTCATTAGAAAACGTTTTTTTAATGATTTTTCTTATTGGATAAATTACACATGCCATCCAATTATTAATAAGATTACAAACGAGTCATCCAATTATTAGTATGATTACAAATATGTCACTTAATTTTAATAAGTCACTCATTTAATCTGAAAAGAAAATAAGAAAAGAAAACCTATTCTAAGTTTCAGGCTTCTCGAAGATTAGGGGATTCATTTGTCAATTCAAACATCAGAGAGGTTGTCGTTGGTGAGATGAAGAACATATCTCGAGACGTGAAACATCTAATGGTAGACGTCGTAGATGATTTCATGGCTTTCGAGAGAGGTTCTCAATAATCTAATTTGATGAAATGTATGAGGAGTTCGAAGTGAATCTTATGGTAACATTTTTTGTTCATCAACCATTGTATACGACAACTGACAATGGTTGGCACAGTACATGACACTTGACCTGATTATTATGATCAATTAATTGAGTGACTTGATCGTTATAATCAATCAATGTAATTGAGTGACTTATTTTAATTCTTCGAAATATAATGTTTTAAATGTATAAAACATTTTACATCAGAAAGTCGTCAAATGCTCAATGGTCCAGTGACTTGTTTGTAAGAATCAATCAATTGAATAACTCATTTGTAGCTTTTTAAAATTGGATGATACATCTGTAATACTTCTAATAATTAAGTGACATATGGTGTAATTTACCCTTCTTAAATCCATTTGAACATTTGTGAGTGTTCTATAAAAAAATATTTTATTGGACGGTGGAGAGTGAAGCTGAAAACACTACAAAGAATCCAATTTACAGATCACGTTTAACGGGTGCTCAAATTTTAAATTAATCAAATCAAAGGCAAAACCATATATAATAAAATAATTAAATTACTTTTATATATTTACTTGAATGAGATTTTAAAATTTGAAAAAAAATACTAACATAGAGTAAATTAAAAGAATAAAGACTAAATTCACAATTTAAGAGAACAGTTATTAATAACATAATTTTAAGGTTAGGACCACTATTTAGACATGTTTAAGGGTTGTATTATTCATCCAAATTCGAAGATCCGCCTGAAATACGGATGATGTGGGTAAAAAAAATATGCTGAAAATATACGTGAATAAAAAATTAAGTCTGCTTAAAATATAGGTCGGACTTAAGTTTTAACATTTAAACCTCGTTCCTCTCTCTAAGTATCTAATATATTGTGTTATTTTATTTTATTATATAGTTTAGATCACAAAAAATATATTTATAAGAATATAATATCACAATGTAAATGTTGAGAATATATTAAGTGGTTCGTATATAAAAGAAAATTAAGTAAAATTATTAAATATTAAATTTAAAGTAGAATACATAATTTTTAAAAATAAAAATATAGACATGCCAAAAATGGGCGTAGGTTAACCGTTTACAAATATGGGCAAACTTAGACAAAACTTTACATATTTCGGACCGAACTTGAGCAAAATAAGAAGTATGTTAATTTCATGCATAAGTCCAACTCGACTCACAAGCACTTCTACGTCTCTTGACTTTTTGATACGTATTTTTTAAATTTAGAACAAAATGGTTTTATTTACGACATATCAACTAGGGGGTAAACGAGCCGAGTCGAGCTCGAGTAGTACTGAGCTCGACTCGGCTCGGCTCGTTAAGATTTCGAGTCGAGTTCGAGCTCGAGTAATTTTTAACGAGTCTAAAAAATCTGAGCTCGGCTCGTTAAGAACTCGAGTCGAGTTCGAGCTTGATTCTAGCCCAATCGAGTCAAGTGTTGATCGATCTTTGAACATGTCGGATTCGAGTAGCTCGCCATCTGTCACGTCTCATTTAAAGCCCTATCAAGAAAAAACCTTGATACACAAATTGTGTAAACTCAAGCTTGTTAATTTTAGGGTTTAGGGTGTTAGTTTAGGGTTTAGAGGTTTATGTTGTTGGTTTTAGAATTTAAGATTTAGATTTTAGGGTTTAAGACTTATGTTTAGGGTTTTAAGTTTAGGAATTTAGATTTTAAATTATAAAAAATAAAAAATTTAGTATATTATATTTTCGAGTAGCTCGCAAGCTTTTCGAGTCGGGTATCAAGTAGCTCGGCTCGGCTCGTTAAGAACTCGAGCTCGAGTCGAGTTTTGACCGAGTCGAGCTCGAATAGCTCACGATCTGTCTCGTCTCATTTACAACCCTAATATCAACTAATGTTTTTTTTTTTAAATATCCTCCGGAAAGAACTTAATGATTAAGGTAAAAGTCTTTACCAATCTCACCTAAGGTCGTAGTTATATAAGTTAATATTCTAATTTATTCAAATCTTATTTAATTATTTTATTACACTAATTTGATTGTTTATTGTTCGCGTGAGCAAGTACATTATAATTTATAATGTACGAGTTACAATATGATTAGGATCCCAATTTGGAAAGGAATTAGAATAGACTTTTTTGTACTAATTTATAATAATTGATTAGGTATGTACAGGGAAGCCAATTAATGTTACCCAATGACACGGCCAACTCCACAACATATCAATTCAATACTTACTAAAGAAACATAGTTTTAATTATAGGGTAAACTACACCAGTAGTCACCAAATTATTGTAGTTTTCTTATTTTGGTTATCGAACTATTTTTTGGCAAAAGCGTCACTAACATTATATATTTTTTCTATTTTAGTCACTAATCGTTAAACAAAGATTGTGAAACTCCATGGTATAATAATAATTTTAGTCCCAAATACATATATTTCATCAACTTGATCCTCGTTTTTTAAAGTTAACTTATTTTCTTTATAGTTTGGTCCTCTCATTCACTTTCCTTTGAAAGCAACCACCTTCTTCACTATTTAAGAGAAAAGATAGTTGAAAATAGGTGATAATTATCAAAATAATAAGAGAACAAATTGGTCGAGAATTATTTGGGACAATGCCTCTGCATATTGAGCTTGGAGATTGACCGCTTATTTTTTAAATAAAATAGACAAATTATTAGAGATATGACTGTTAAAATAAGATATTTGATTTCAAATCTTTTGAAAAAAAATATTGACCGAGGATATTGGATTATCTTTTTTGAAGATTTTTTAATAATAACCTTGAATTTCTCTAACCATGACAGTTGAGATTTTAAAATTTAGTTGCAGTATTTTCCTTTTAAATTCAAAATTGATATATGGTTCTAATAATCAAGGTTTAGGGGTTTAGAAATACCACAAACCCAATAACTCGCCTAGTCTGTATCATCCTACTGGTCTTCTCCACCATACTAGCCGCCGCATTGTTGTTGTATTTGTCCATGGTGGCCATAATATCAGCAGAAAACGAATACCCTGAAATCGAAATCAGAACTAGTTTACAAAGCACGACTCATTTTTGCTTTAGATTTGACATTAAGAGTAAAAATACATGTCATATTTTTGTGGGAAAGATGATAGAAGGATCTCACCGGAGAAGTTGACGGCAAAGATGGACAGTCACATGGTTTCTAAGGGAAGAAGATGATTGTTTTTCAAATGGAGAGAAAATGAGAGGACCAAATTATAAAAAGTAAAAAAAAAACTCTAAAAAATAAGGATCAAGTTAATGAAATGTATATGTTTTGGGACTGAAATTGTTATTATACCATAAAATGTCACTATCTTCATTAAACTTAACGGCCAGTGATTAAAATAAAAAAATATGTAACGTTAATGATGGTTTTACCAAAAAAAATAGTTTGGCGACTAAAATAGAAAAAGAACAATAGTTTGGTGACTAGTGGTGTAGTTTACCCTTAATTATATATGGTTACCTTTCGCTAGTAATGACAGTGTTGTCATAATTAAAATCATATCCAAATTTATTTAAAACATTAATTAGTCAAATAAATATAGTTACGTTTTTTTATAATATGCATGTTCGTCTTATAATCTATGTTTAGGGTGTGAGGCTGCCCCTTCCAACAATATCGTCTCTAAGATTTGAACTAACGTATTCTTTTTGAGAGTGTAATGTGTCTTACCAATACATCCAACACTTGTTGGTACAGTTACGTTTTTTTAAGCGTTGGCATATGTAATTCATATTCAAATACATATAAAAATTAACTCAAAAAATAATTAATCAAATAAACAAACCAAAATATAATGAGAAAAACTTTGATACACAAGCCATGTAAACTTTAGTTTACCCGTGCCTTTTAATTTTAGGGGTTAAGGTTTTAGTTTAGAATTTAAAGTTTAGGGGTTTATGTTGTAAGGTTTAGAATTTAATATTAGTGTTTAGAATTTAGTGTATAGGGTTTAAGGTTTAGGGTTTATTTTTTAGGGTTAGGATTAAGAATTTAGGTTTTGATTTTTTATAGTGTAAATACACAGACTTGTGTAAAATTAATTTTACACAGCCTGTGTATCAAAGTTTTACCCAAATATAATTAGTGAAAATATAATAGTATGGGTTCACTGTTCGGTTAAAACTGAATTAATCGACCGAACCGGAATTTAGTTCGCTTAATCGGTCGATTAATTAGGTGTTCGGTTGGTTAACAATTAAAGTTTCTTTTTTTAAAAATTCGGTTAACAGTTAATTCAATTCGAAATCAGTTAATTAACAGAAATAATCTTATTAACAAAAAAATATTAAATATATTATATATGTTTTAAGTTCAAATTCATTAAGATGTTAAAATAACTAATTATTTTTAACCCCAAACATATTAAGATTTCAAGAACCAATCAATTTTTAAACAAAAAAAATTAAATTAATCTAATCTAACTAAAAATACAAATCTTAAAACTTAAAACAAATTTTGATTAATTTGAAAACTGACTGGATTAACCGAATTTTAATTTACTCAATTAATAATTTTTAAACAAATTTTGAGTCGATTAACTATTAAAGAAAAAATATTTCGATTAATTATGTTTTGATTAATTTGGTTCAATCAGTGGTCAAATCAACAGTTTGAACATTTCTTTTTTTTTTTATTCAATTAAACACACATTAATATCTGAACTTGACAATTTTTTATTTTTAATCTATGTCATCGAAGTAATTAAAATTAAGCTCAAAAATCATTATAGTCCCCCAAAAAATAAGTTGAATTGAGGGAAAAAATTATTAAATTCAAAGACTAAAAATTATTTAACCTCTTAATATAAAGGATTGTGTGTATGCTTACAGGTTTTTATTTGATATATTGATGTGAGATTTTTTTTAACTCTACAATTGAAGTTAAGAAGTCATCTTATGTTTTTTTATCAAATGCGTATGATTTTATTCGGAACAAAAATTATACAAAAAATAGTACAGTATGCTTCGTTAAAAATCTCCCTAAACTTTAGTTAAAAGAAAAGAATACACCCGGAGAATATATAAGAAACAAAAGCACCATACAACATTAGAAGAAAAAAAACAAACACAACAAGCACAACCTAACTAGGTCAAGCCACACACCAAATGAAAAAGCAATCCTCACACAAGACAACCGAAAGTAACCCATGTGCCCAACACCATGCGATTCACACCTGCAGCACCTAACTCCACTCAGTTCCCAACCTCCTGATCCAGTGATACAAATCACACGACCCAACATGGTCTCGACATTGAATTTGCCAGTCAATGCTAGCACACAACCACCATCAATTCATCACTTGTAGCCAAGACACTTTCCACCATAAAAGCATAGTCACGGCACCATCTCGATTGCACTAACATCTCTAACGCATAGACAATAGCACACAATTCAGCTTCATTGGGGTCTATCTCACCCAGAGATCCCAAATTTACAAATTTATCCAGCCATTCACAATATAACAAGAAGCGATCGATCCAACTACACTTGTTTCTCAATCCCTCCATCCATGTTGAATGACTTCATTAATATCTCCCCTAGGCTTTTCGACAATAGGCCCCAACCAAATCACCCCAAAACACGATTCCACATATAATGTCCCCATCAAGCTAATGTCCCTCCCACTTCAACCCGTTGTTGTACCTCTTCCTCACGCATAACCATTCCCACCATCTCATGTGACATCCAATTATGTTCACAACCCTGCACATCACACAACCATTCCTCTAATTATTCTCCTCCTATAATTGATTTTCCTTCCATCGGTACACTTCTTCCTCACCCAATCCATGACCAACAACCTTCGAACCCAATTCCTTGTACATTACATCCGGCATCCTCATCCTCCTTCCCTGTTGACCGACTTGTGGACTCAATTTCATGTAATTCATCATCCGATTCAACCTTCACACATACCTGTTGTTCTCGGCATCGATTTAACTTCCATGACCCAAATTGGAAAACAATGGCCATCCACATTGCAATCTAAAATATCATCTATATTTGGAAACTGATTTGTCTCAACTAAAACACGCCCTCTTTCAAAACTCGCCAGTTCTAGTGTGTTCGCCTCAAGTCTAATAAATGATCCCCACATTGACGCCACATTTTCAAAAGATTTTCGTGACCATGCGTGAATCGCTAACCCACTCACTGACAACCAAACCCGGCGATTTCCCCTTCCCATTTCTGGTGACCGCTCCCGTACCTCAGAAAACCATTGATGCATCTCCTCCCTCTTTAGAATATTATCTCGAATTTCTTTATTATCAAACATGAGAAGCATCCTCGAGCCTCCAATTCACATCAACGATAACCCTTTCATACCAGCAGAATGCACAACTCGTGCCAATTCCGCAATCGACTTCGGTACCCTACACCATCCCACCGCACACTGGTTGAGAATCTCCGCTTCTGTTTCATCAATCACCCCTGTAATCGATCTTCTACGTTGTTTCGAAATCTCAATTTGCTTGTTCTCAAGTTTCCGGTCCCTCTTGATTCCGTCTGATGTGACATTTTTATGTCTCTTTTCCGTCCCCAGTATGTAATACGTGTCTCTCGTTGTGTCATATTTGCTCGTATTCTTGATCCATAGATCCATACCTCGTTTAATCTTTCAATTGCTCTCTACGCATCTCTTTCCGTACTCATACGAACAAACCCAAATTTTGAACCTTTTCTTGATTTCTTGTTTGAAATAAATACATAAACCACTTTCTCATGCCGATCAAACACCTGCCAAAGTCTTTTCAGTACAAATCTGTCGAAAAAGTTTGTCACAAATATTGTCCAGCAACCTTGCGGACCTCTGCCTTTGTGTCATGTCTTATTTATCTATATTTTTCAATTACTAATTAAATTTAAGGACATTTGACAACTTAATTGTTGTGAAATTAAAAAAAAACACGACCGCAAGTTTATCAAATAAATATCCATAAACCATTTAAATTTCACTCTCAGAAATATTATTTTTCAAAGTGGTATGGTATCGTATAATATCTAGAGCAAATAATAAAAAGAAAATAAATTCTGCATTTTTAGACAACATATCCAATTGCAAAGTGTTCCTCTTTTTCTCTCGTAAAAAGGGAAAAGGCACACAACAGAAACAATGAGTGGAACCCACAGCAAAATACGTTTATTTGGATCCCACAATCATTTTCGGACAGATGGTGGTCTAAAAATTGGAGAATAAATATACAGTTATGTTTCCAAAAAACAAAACAAAATTATTTTATTTGAATTGATGGTAGATGATGATTCCCATGTAAGTCTCCTCTTCGAAATTTAAAGTTCTTGCCAACATCTCTTGCGTTTATATATTTATAATATATGAATTTTAGTTCACAGTTCAATTACAATCTGATATTTAATTTTTTTATTTTTTATTTTTTTATACTGTATTCACAGATTGGGGTTATATATCTGGAACTAAATATTCAGACAGGGTTTTGAAAATGGGGAAACATGGACCTTGTCTTCACTGTGGGATTCACAGTGAGCTTTCTCTTCTTGTTTTATTTTATTTTATTTTATTTTCCCTGTATTTTTATTACATCATCGTGCTGTTGTTGTTGATGCTATTATTGTAATCTCACTTCACTAAATCACTCCTGTGATTTTGTATTTAAATTGATTTGTTATTATTAGTCAACTAGTATTTTTAATCAGTAAAATATGAGCTGAGTCATTTCCCCCCTTTGTCCATAAAGTTATCCAAGGCATTCCCTATTTAGTCTCAAGTCAGATTACCTGAATTATTCGAGTTTAGATTATGTTAGTTAATACTAGATCGATTCGGTATACGTTATTATTTAACAGATTTTGTCGGGTTTCACCGGTCAAACTGAACTTTACCTTAAATAAAAGGTATTTTGTCATTAAAATTTAACTCGGTCGATCCACGGACAACTCTAAATTATCGAGATATGCATATGAGATCATTTTTCCTGATTTTTCTTTTTCTAACTGATTAAATTAGGCACACCACTGTGGCGGAATGGACCACCTGAGAAACCAGTGTTGTGCAATGCTTGTGGTTCAAGGTACAGATCGGGGAAACCCCTGGAGAACTATAGGCCCAAGGCTCACAACATTGGTCCGAAGAAGAAACGAAAAGCAGTGGTTGAATCAAGCAGCAATTCATCATCTGGCTACTATGCAAGTTCAGAGTCATCACCATCACATTATCCCAACTGTGTCACTGTAAAACAAGAGATTCCAGATGATAATCCAGGTCAATCATATTTTGGTTCAAGCACTAATATCTAATTCATTGACTAATTAATCCAGATTAGGTATCGCAAAGATATATATGAGGATGACTCTCCCAATCCTGTTACTCCATTCACAATGTTAGTATTCAGACCTTTGATTTGGGATCTAACACTTCTTCTTGCTAAATTAGCTGATTGTTGGTTAGACACAAGGATATTTTAAGTTAGAAAATGAGTAAAATGATACTTCAGTACAATTAAAAATGTGTTAAACTTACCAACAACTAGTTGGTCTAGTAGGATGAGACACTAAATCCTTTAGGCAAGGTAAGGGGTTCGAATCTTGACGCCGTAAATGGAGAAAATTGGATTAAGAGAATTGCTCTTATAATGGGTCTTTGCAGTACTCGACCCATATTAGTTAGCCAAAGGGTTAGATACCAATAATTAAAAAAATGTTAAACTTTTAGGAGACAAATTTAATTAAATAGTACAAAATTAATTTAAAATATGACGTGACATCTTTTACGTGATAATACATGTTACTCAGTTGAACCCAACAAGTGGTCCAGTGGAAAAATGGATGATCTTCATCCTAGAAGATCCGGGTTCAATCGCTCTGTCTACAAGGTATGTGTGCATTGTCAAAGGTTTTAGAATGTGTAAGAACAAATATTATCTTGAAATCACATTTAGACTATTCAAAAAAAGACACGTTACTCAGTTTGTTGTAGCTCAACTTGAACCAATGTATTTGAGCAAGCATATTTAGCAGGTTAGTCAAGCTGCTCATCTTTATTCCCTCATTTTCCATAGACCATGGGCTTTATACCCGCTCAGAACACCCTTTTCTTCTCCTATAGTCTCCTTTCCCTCCCTTCTAGGTAAGATTAGGATTAAATAGAATTTGTAAAAAAAAAAAACTAGAACCAATGTATTTAATCGTGAATAGTGTATGCAATCAAATTGGGTTGAATGCAATGACTCTAGTTTTTAATATATTGATGTGATTAAATGGTATTATTTGTTCATATTTTTTCTTAATATTTTGACAGGACACACATATTGTACACACATGTGCTTGAACCCAAGTCTCATAGAATGAACATCATCCTCTTTTCGGTAGAGCCACTCATTGGTTGAATGCAATGGCTCTAGTTTTTTTAATACACTGATGTAATTAAATGGTAGTATATGTTCATACTTTTTCTTAACTATTTGACAGGACACACACATTGCACAAACATGTACTCGAGCTCATGTTTCACAAAATGAATATCATCATCTTTTCCACTGGAGCACTCATTGGATTGAATACAATGACCCTAGTTAAATCATAATAGATCGGATGGACATAATATCTCACTTAAAAATGTCAAGTCAGATTTACACAAACATAACATCATTTAATTTAGTTCCATCGTTAAATTACTATTTTTTATGACATTTAGGGACCTATGGGCTCATTATAAAAGTTCGAGGATCAAAATGCATTCCACACCATAGTGTCTTAATTTGTATGTGTATTCTTTATATTCATTTTACGATCTATATTCAAGATTCGTGGTTAGTCATTTCAATAATATTATTTAAAATATTCTTTTATTTAGAGTACAATATGCTTTTTACTGCACTCGTGTAGATGTATATTTTATACTATATAAGTGATTGATTTTGCAGTTGAAACTTGGAGAAGTTCATGGAGAATTCATTCAAGAAAGAGGTCAAGAGTTGTTTACGGGGGTCTTACAACAATCCAAAAACTTCAAAGAGACCTTCACAATACCCTGAGAGATGAATTCAATGGCAGTGAACCTGGAGGAGCAGAAGATGTGCTGATTTATAACATTAACACCAACAAGCTGCAAATTCCTCCCACAGAAATTGGTCTTGGAGCCATTCTTCTCAAGTTCCCTCTTCCTTCTCCGGCTCACCAAAACCAGCAGCAAAGTCGGGTTTCTCCCCCGACTCAAGCTCCAACAGCTTCTTCCTAACTTCAAAACTCCAACTTTAAACTAATCATTTCATAAATTCACTTTTCAAATTATGGATCATGATAAGCCGTTTTTGGCATCAATGTTAACAAACTTAATTGAGTTTAATGTTACTTACATTCTTCACGTCTTATTGTTCAACTGAAAGGGGGCTCAAATTTCTCTACATGTCCGTATAGCATGGAGCATATTTCGATTTTGTACTTATTTTTTATATATAAATAACAGTCACTAGTTTTATTAGAATTATTATCTCATATACAGGCAGTGAAAACTTTAGTTTCCACAAGTGGGTTACCTAGGATTTATAGTTTTAATTTAGGGTTTAGAGCTTTAAATTGTATGGTATAGAATTTAGGGATTATGATTGAAATTTAGGATTTAATGTTTAGAGATTTCAATTTTAGATTTTAGCCTTGAATTAGGCAGACTTGTGTAAAAAAACTTTACACCACATGTGTATGAAATAATTGTCCGTTTTATTGAATAGAGATGAAATACTTTTAAATTACAAAAAGTGTCTATGAACAAGTATAGATTAATCGAAACATTTCTCTTAAAACCATTATAGTGTACAAGTTAATAAATAGGAATCATCTGTACCTTTTGGTGCCCTTATATATGCCTCAATACTAAAAATTTTGGTTTAAGGTTTAGAATTGGGGTTTAGAGTCATATTTTAGGGTTTAGAGTTTAATTTTTATATTTCAAAATTTATGATTTTGGGTTTAGTTTTTTAGTGTTGAGGTATACATTGCGACACAAAAAGGGCATAGGATTTTTGTTCCAAGTTAACAACTTAAAGATAAAACATAACCAAATCAGGAAAAAATTAAAAAAATCCAATCAACCAACTTGGACAAATGATAGATAAAAAAAACAGTGGTGGATCCACCTTATGTTCTGGGGCCTACTCTAGAATCTGATTTTTTTTCTAATTAGTTATTTATTTTATTGATTGCATACCCATAAAATTTTATTTGTGCTCACCCTGAAATTTTAGGAAGGTCTTGTTTGGTAAATAGCGATTTGAGCCAAAATGAGAGGTTTGAGCTAAAATTAGAGGTTTAACCGGTCAAATCCGCTAATTTGGATGTTTGGTAAATAGCGAATTAGAATATCGGATTGGGGTGAAACTTCTAATTTTGAAAAAGCTACTAATAGGAGCTTTTTGAAACTAGAGGTTTTGACATAAGAGTTATAAAGACCTTTTTACCCTTAACAATTATCAAAAAATTCCAAATAACCTAAATTTAACCTTTTCGATTTTAATTCTTCATCCTCACGTATTTATATTGTAACATTTGTAAACTAATACTTTTTATTTTTTTATTCTAACACATTTATATTTGTATTTAAATTTAATAATTAATTAAATTGTATTAAAATTAATTGTATAAATAATAAATTACTATATAAATCCTTCAAATATGTAACACCCTAAATTCGGATGTCACATTTGGACCTTAAGCCCAACCTGTTTTCATAAAAATTCTCAACTCGGTTTAGCTCAAACAAGGTATTTTCCAAAATCATTTAAATCTAATAGTTGAAAACATATATAAACAATTTAAGTCATTACAAAGGAGCTCCACTTTAATTTAAAGCATTTAAACATTCAACTTGATTAATATGATTTCAAAAATAAGAATTACAAACTCCACCACACGAGGTCCTATGAATACATAGCCCATCAAACACTAGTACCGTACTCTGAAAATCACCCATGTTGGAATCACATACTGATAGTGCTCTTCGATCTCACGATCCAACGATCAACCTATGAACGAAAATAACGATTCCGAGAGCTGAGCTTACAAAGCTTAGTGGTACACATCTACTCTATTATATTTCATGCTAATCATAAACATAAGCATGCAAGCTAGTACGAGCAATAAGGAGAGATAAAAGCTAGTACGAGCAATAAGGAGAGATAAATAATACGTGGCGCTACCACTAGTTGCCTAAACACATGCTCTCATTATAGCAATAATCATACATGACACACAAGGCCCAAACATACTCGGGATCTTACCATATCATCTGAGCAAAAGCATACTAAGTCATACCACAAACTTGGAGTGAGACTCGGTGCCACAGAACTTCGGGAACATACACTCTGAGTGAGGCCCGGTGCCACACAGCTTTAGAAATGTACATCTATGCTCAGAATCTCTCGTAGAGCATCTTTAAATGAGACCCGGAGTCACACAGCTTCAAGAACATACATTCGGTATCTCTAACCATGGTATTGCAACACTCTTTCTTTGGGTATCCAAATCCCAACAATCGAAGGTAACTCAACCAATCAAGTGTCCAAACATCACACAACATGAACACGATTACCACACAACACACAACATTTACATGATTACCAAACTCTATGGTTTTTATCAATTATCAAGCCACCCATTTCAGTATACCAACTTGTTAATACATTATGAAAATGTACATTAATCATCATCATTAATTATTTCTATTAATCCATATTATCTCATTAACATCCCGTCAATTTCCATCTTTTTATTAACAATATAGATTATTCCGTTTAGTGGGTACCAGTACTCAAATACGAGTATCTATATGGTACCCTTGGGTACTGGTACTCACACGCGTACCGATACAGATATTGCTTACTAGAAATCTTAAATTTCTACAAGTATAGGTACATGTCGACCCGTACCGATATGGCCCCCAATCATGTACCGATACGGCCAATGCTCGTATTGATACCCTATTCACGAGTTTATACCATTCCCTCGAATTGCGTTATTACCACGCTTTATTCGATCTCTAAAGTTTATAGAAGTGATTAGGGTTTATTTGCTAACGCATTTAATCAATTAATATTAATTACCGGCTTCATAATCATTTAATCGAGTATTTATCCTTTAAGTATAATTCCTATCAAATCACATCAACCTATTCGAACAAGCATACAAGGCATCACGATTATCAGTCAATTAAACAATCATCAAGTAATTATACGAGCATCTCAAATGACCCTACACGGTCTCTAAAGCCTGCACGAGTCTCATCATATTCACAACATCATCATGCCTTATACAAATATCAAGTCTCATACTATCGGTCTCCAAATATGCATATTTATCGTCTACATATTTTGCAGATACTAACATGCAAAGCAATCACATTTATGATGCTCATGAAGCAATAGAAGTTCGAGGTGTACTAACCTTAAGTGATTATTGATAAATCCTTACTCAAGCTCCTCAAAACGCTTCTCTTAATCTAGTATTCGAGCCCGAATAATCTTCATAAATATAATAATACCACAATTATTACTTAACTTCATTCACTAACTAATCCACAAGATCAAACGCATAGAAATAGCTTACTGGTTCGAAATTAGCGAAATAGACTGCACCAACAGACTTAGAACGTCGAGAAACCCCTGGGTATATCCCCCAAAAAGTCAACAGCTCGGTCAACGACTCAATCAACTCGGTTGACAAGCAGCTCCACTAGCGGCTAGACTTGGCTTAACAGACCGGCTTTGCCAATAGCTGGAGCCCAATTGTTATAACAGCCTGCTCGGCCAACGTTACCTACACGCAAGTGGTAGCATGTGAAGCAACTTTCGGTGGCTGGACGGTGACAGCAAATGCCCTAATTGACTATCTTGACACTAGTGGACATGTTGGTAGCCTCGGTTTTTCGATTCGAGCACTCAAACTACCACAACTCAATAACCCAAATTTTCTTTTCTCTTACCCCCTCCGACGACAGCTCCAATGGCGACATCGTTGGTACCGACAAACTTGTCTCGACGAGATGAACACAATGATAGTGGACGTGTCGACAATAGATGGTTAAATCTCGGTAGATCAGAGTTTCAAAACTCCCCATCAACTTTTCTCTCCTTTCATCTTCTCTCTCTCACTATCCACTTTTCACTTTTTCCTTTTTCTTCCCACCTTATCTCTTTTCTCCCCTATTTAAAACTCAAACTCCCTATCTTCCAAAATAATGGGCTCAACTTAAATATCCTTAACAAAGACTTCCAAAATAAAAGCCCATCACTCAGGTTCGAGACTTAATTCGCTAACCCGAAGATTAGGTCGTTACAAAATATGCTTAGTAACGTCATATTAAAAATATATTTTTCATAATCTCATTAATTTTAATAGATGCAAAACATTGATAACTAATAAACTATTTAAACAAGTATCAAATATAATCATGTCTTTATATGTCATTTTTCTTGTTTAAATAATCAAATAGATATCGGCTATCAGTTAATTGTACCAAATACTTTTATACAATTAGCTAATACAATCCACTAGTCAAATAAGCTAATGCAATCAGCTATCCGCTATCAGCTAATGCAATCAGCTATCCACTATCCGCTAATTGCCAAACAGGGCCAAAATTTTATTTGTGCATATCCTAAAATTTTATTTGCCTTCTTCAAAAAAAAAAAGAAATTTTATATGTCTCCGCTCACATATAAATTACAAGCCATGTTTGGTGAACAGCGTTTTAAGCCAAGTTTAGAGGTTTGAGCTAAAATTAGAGGTTTAACCGGTCAAATCCGTTAATTTGGATGTTTGATGAATAGGAGATTGTGGTGAAACATCTAATTTTGAAAAAAAAAATGATAATTGAAGCTTTTTGTAATTATAGGTTTTGACATAAGAGTTGTATAGACTCTTTTACCCATAAAAATTATAAAAAAATCTCCAAATAACCTAAATTTAACATTTTCTATTTTAATTTACGTGGTGACATTTGTAAGCTAATATATTTTCTTCTTTTTATTCTCACACATTTATATTTGTATTTAAATATCTCACATATACTTTTCAAGTAAAACATACTCTCATATATAATATAAATAATTATTTTTTCTTCAAATATATGATATTAATACATATTATTCAAATATCATTTAAATTTAATAATTAATTAAATTGTATTAAAAATAATTATATAAATAATAAATTAATATATAGATCCTTCAAATATGCTTAGTAATGTTATATTAAAAAGTTGATTTCATAATATAATTAATATTAATAGATACAAAATACTAATAACTAATAAGTTATCCAAACAAGTATCCAATATAATTATGTTCTTATATGCTATTTTGCTTGTTTAAATAATCAAACAACTATCAACTATCAATTAATTTTAACAAACACTTGTATACAATCAGATAATACACTTCGCTAGTCAAATCAGCTAATGCAATCAGCTATTAGCTAATATAATCCGCTATCAATTAAGTGCCAAACAAGGCCATAATAAAAACTGACTAAAGATGTCAATATGTAGTAACTTATTCTTTCTTAGGATTCCACAAAGAATTTATTTAATCTCAATTTATTTACAACCGTGTATAAAAGCCCAAAAAATGTAGTAACCAATTACAAGGAAGAGAGAAGCTCACTAAAAATAAAAATTCTTTTGGTTCCGCTACTTCTATTTCTATTGTTTATGTTTTTTTCCTCGAACACAAAATTCTCAGTTTTCAAAATTCAAGACTCTCAATTCTCTCAAGACTGAAGGTATGTAATTTTTACTTTTAAATTCTTTATTTATTTAATATATAAAATTATATATCAATTATTATTTAAATTATGTTCTACAAGATTTTAATAGTTCAAGACTTTTTGTTCTTTCTTTTACAACTATAGCAATACAAATAGGGATATAATAATTAAGTATTTAGTGAATTTATGTTTTTCTTTTTCTTTTCTAACTTTGGGTTTTGAGTTAGAGATTAAATTAATTGAGAGTAGAAGTAGAAATATGACTATGAATTAATGATTCTTTATACTAATTTCGTTGAATCAATTTAACAAAGACATTCATTTTTGTCCTTACTTTTTATTGATTAAATATAAATTGGTAATAGACACAAACTGAGTTATTTTGAATTTGTTGTAGCCTTATCGGTATTATATATCACATTGATTTGTAAATTGTAATTTGAAGATTTCTGATTCATTCATGTGTTTTTATGACTAGTGTTAATGATATGCTTTTCTCCCTTTTGTTACGTAGGATTGTACTCAATCTCCACGACATGGGGAAGAAAATGTTTGCATAAAATTGTCCACGTCATGAAGATGTTATGTAGGTTCGTCTCTGCAAGTTGTAACAAAAGACATTGTTTTCTACTTTTTAAACAAACTTTAAATTATATTTGTATTAACCACAGTGGCGGATCCACCATATAGTCAGGGTGGGCAAGTTATTTACACTGTTATTTTATGATTAACTAATGTTTGCATTGATAACTTACACCGTTGTAAATAAGTGTTGTTAACTTATTTACTCTTATTCGCTTATGTTCACGAACACATAAATGAACATGTTCGCGAATGTTAAACGAAAATGTTCACGAATGCTAAACGAACATGTTCACAAACGCTAAATGAACATGTTCACGAAAGCAATCGAGCCCAGACACACTAAATAATAAATGAACCAAATTTGAACATGAGCTAATATATTTGTGTCCACCCTATATTTCTAGATCCACCACTGACAAACATCAATGTCGGCGATGAAGGATAAACACCACCAACACAAACATAAAAAACGCATAAAATAATAATGGCTCATTGACAAACGGAAATTAACATGACTCAACTGCGATCTATTTTTAGTGATTGCAAATGTCTATCAATATTTAGCTCGAGGGTCTAAAGTAGATATAGATCAAGAAGATAAAATAATAAACTGATTAAATAACGTGAACTGAGTTAAACAAATTGTTTTTTTGAAGCAATTGAAAACAAAATTATTAATTTTATGAGGTAAATTTAATTAAATGGTGTGACTAACGCACACGCCCTTTAGCTTAAGGTATGCCTTTGAAATAATTGCCTTTAATCAATGGACTAACCCTTAGGTTCAAGTTAAAGGAGTTTTTCACTCAAACTTGTGCATTTTCATCTCTAATTGAAAACAAAGAAGGCCTATGCGACGGCTTTCAATCTGGTTTAATGATCTGTGTGAATTATTGAAAAGAAGTTTTTTCAAGTATAAATGTCACTATAAAGCCTTTTTAACCATCTTTATCTGGTCTATTGACTGATTACTTTGTATCAGGTTTTTTAGATGTTTAATATGAAGACGATTATTCTAATCTAACTTTTTCCATTAATAAAGTCAAAATTCAAACTTCTGACCTTGCTTAAGAGACATAACGCCTTATTCCGCTAGATTAACCGGTTGTTGGTTTATAGACTTTAATTATTTGATAATCTCTACAACTCATGTGAGTGAGCCACCGCTCTAATTATTTTTGATAATGAACTTACACTCGCATGAGCTAATAGGGTCTCTTTGGATTGGGATACTCGTCTTTTCAGTTCTATAACATTAAAAATTCCTTCTATATTCGAGTGATGAAAAATTCAATGTCACTTATATAAAGTATCGAGTTTGATTCTTATAAAAAGGAAAAAAAATGGAAGAATTTTGTTTCTTGTTTAAAAGTTTGATCCTATTTGATTTCGGATATAACGAGATTCATCCAACTATCGATTATTTATCAATGATTGTTGGATCGAGTGATAAAAAATTCGAATACCATTATAAAAAATGAATAAATGGATACGAAATCAAATATATTTCTTTTGCTCCAAAAAAATTGGTGGATCCTTCGCTTTCTTAAACAAAAGGAAACAAAGAAACATGCAAATTAAAGAGTATATAATCTTGGATAATATATTTTATAAACATTATGATGCATGTTTATTTAGTAATGCAGTATTTTAGTGTTTTTAAATTTTATTATTGGTATGAATTCGTGTTTAAAATTTGAAAGTATTTGATAATTTATAATAAAGAAATGTGAATATTTGATTAAATAAAATGGAACGAAAAGTATTAATTTAATCAATTGACAAATATTATTTCATCAAATCAAATTTTAATTTATTTTTTAATCAAGTTAAGTAAATTCATTGAAATTAAAATAAATATTTAATTGTATTTAAGTATAATAAGAAATTTATAAAATTTTACATTAAAAACCATTTAAACTAAAGAGTGAACTTAAAAATAATTGACACATCAATTATGCAGTTTTATTGATAAAAAAAAAGTTAAACAAGGCTCTATTAGAGGTTTTAAAACATAAAAAAATCAGTAAATTTAAAACGAAAAGAAAAGTGTTACACTACACCGGTCAGACCAAATATTTTTTTAAGGAGTTGAAAAGTTGTTAAAATAAAAACTAGATGAAATCTTTAAAATCGATAATCACCTTTTACGCCTATTTCAAAAGACGATAATTCGCTATAAATTATATTGACAAACAATCCAAAAGAGTTAAAAAAAAAAAGTATAATAACCAGTTTCTAATCGTTCAAAACTAACATCTAAACCTTAATAAAACATCAGCTCAATTATATGATGAATAACTTTCTAATCATTGGCTTGATTAAGACCATACAAAGGGTAAAATTGATTAAGTTAACTCGAATTGTTTATTTAAATTTAGAAAAATGAATTTTTCTTTTGGATTTTACTCGCCCCTAAAAGAAAGGTAAAGTATAATGATTATATGCCCGATAAAAATAAGTCGTTAAGCCTGATATTAGGGTAAATTATCTCTCCCAAATCCCCATCCTCTCATAGGAAGCGGGCTCAAATGTATTGGGCCCTCAGTCGAGAATGCATTTATTTGTTTTTGACCAAAGAGATGCATTTATTTTAAGGTAGTTGTGGAAGATATTTCATAATAATTAAAATTAATAAAAACTCAAAAAGATTGTTTTTAGTGAAAAAAAATTAAACAGTTTTGTCTAAAATGTATATTATATTTAAAATAATTTTTTTTAAAAAAATACCATAAATACATTAATGCACAATTTGGTTGAGAGTTATCACATTGGCTTTCTCAATCCAAGAAGCTGTCAGCTTTATAGCAGCTGAGCCCTCCGCCGCTTACTTAAATTCCTCAGCCTTTGTCTTTCTGTTTTGACTCACCATTATACAGACATATATATATATATATATATACGTATATATTCGTCTTCCTCCTTGAAGACATTGTTTTTGTTGATTATTACAGTTGGAACTTGGTACATTAAACAATGGGTTTTGCTTTCTTATTTCTACTGCTACTGTTATCTTCATATTCCATTGGGGTTTCTCAAGGCCAGCTCTTAGTGGGGTTCTATGCAAACACATGCCCGGATGCCGAGTCCATTGTCTCTAGTGTTGTCCGAAATGCTGCCCAATCTAGCTCCAACATCCCTCCTGTCTTGCTCAGGCTCCATTTCCATGACTGCTTTGTAGAGGTCTTTCTCCCCCCTCCACTCTCTTTTCTTCATTTTTCATTAACTTTGTGTTGAAACTTGAAATCAGTGGGAGCTGATGTCTAATATCGGAACTGTCCAGGGCTGTGACGGTTCAATTCTGATAGAAAACGGTCCAAATGCTGAGAGACATGCGTTTGGTCACCAGGGAGTTGGGGGATTTGAAGTGATAGAGCAAGCCAAAGCTCAGGTGGAAGCTACATGTCCAGGGGTTGTTTCCTGTGCTGATATAGTGGCCTTAGCAGCTCGAGATGCTATAGTTTTGGTACAAAATACATACTTCCATACACTTGGTTCCATTGATATTTTGTATGTATATCTTCTTTGTTCTCTAATCTTTGTTAATTGGTTCTGTGTATATATGTATGGCATATAGGCAAATGGACCATCATATGATGTTCCAACAGGCCGTGGAGATGGAAGGGTTTCGGATGTTTCTCTGGCAGCTAATATGCCAGATGTGAGTGACTCAATCCAACAACTCAAGGATAAGTTTCTTCAGAAAGGCCTCTCGGAGAAAGACCTTGTGCTTCTCAGCTGTAAATTACCCTTCTCTCCCTCTCTCTCATGCATGTTTGATGACATCATTGTTGCAGTAGGAACTCAACTAATAAATCATGACTTAGTCATACATACGTGTATATATAGGGATGGATTGATGTATGTTAGGGGAACGTAGCATTACTGGAAATTTTAAATTTCAGTATGTTTTAAAATATTTTATATCGAAAATTTAATTTTGTATCATAGAATTTTAAAATTTTTGTATACTTTTATTAAGTATAAAAGTTTGCACCCATAACATAAAATATTGTTATTTACCGGAGACCATGCTAGACAGATTAGCTGGAGTTTTCAAGTTTCCTTTCCGGGATAGATGCATGAACAATAGTCTTACTTAGCACTCTGTTGAATGTGCCAAATAATAAATAGATTGTCTTCCACCGCTCGTGAGCATCTAATGCTATTTTTGTTTTTTCTGGTTTGGGGTTTTGCCAATGAAAATGCATGCAGCGGCACATACAATTGGGACAACAGCTTGTTTTTTCATGACCAAAAGGCTTTACAACTTCTCCCCTGGTGGGGGTTCAGACCCTGCAATAAACCCTGATTTCTTGCCACAGCTGAAATCCATTTGCCCTCAGAATGGAGACGTTAACGTGAGACTGGCGATGGATCGAGGCAGCGAGGGAACGTTCGATAAACAGATATTGGACAACGTTAGGAATGGGTTCGCGGTGTTGGAATCCGATGCCAGGCTATACGACGATGACAGCACCAGGATTGTGGTGGACTCCTATTTTGGATTCCTCAGTCCAATTTTCGGACCATCATTTGAAGCAGATTTTGTTGACTCCGTTGTGAAGATGGGCCAAATCGGGGTGAAAACAGGGTCTAGAGGAGAAATCAGGCGTGTTTGTACAGCTTTTAATTGAATCAAAATCATTCTGCAGATAGGTTTGTCTTTGTGTTAATTTCCCTAGGAATAAAATGCATTAATTGTAGATTGGGCCATTTTACTTCATATCCAATGTGCTTTACAGTTAATTTCTGTGTTGGAAAAGGGATGAGTATTGCGAAGATTCACATGTTGTAATTGTGGGTTCCAAATTCCAATGTAGCCAAGCGTAATGGCTTCAATCAGAGCACAGTTTTCTTTAAAACTTCCGAGAAGATAATGCCATTTTTAATATATCCCAAGCTTTTGTCTTATTCCCTCGGCTTAAATGAAAATTCCTGGCAGGGTGCATGCCTATAGGAACTTTTGCCTGATATTCATTGTCCCATTACAAGCACACAGCAGGGCAATGAAATGAAAGCAGTATATGGAGCGGAATAAGCAGGTACTAAAGGATTACAGCAAAACATTCACAAAATCCTTCCTCCAAGTTTCTAATGCTAAAAGTCAGCTGGTAAATCGGCAGATGCTAGCCAGTTGCAGTTGCAGTTGCAGTTGCAGACATTCTTGTAATAGCAAAAACCCCCGAATCTGAAAATTCTTGAAAGATTTTATCGCCACACATGCACCATTAAGCAAACTAAATACCAACCATACATGTGGCTAGCAAAACTAGGTACCAACTGCGAACACTTGATTATTCTAAAACCAATGGATCTATAGTTCGATTTGCTTGTGTAATGCACCTAAAGTTTGTCATATGTTAAGTTTATAGGATTGAGACGCATGTAACGAACGTTACTATAATATCAAGTAATAAACAGTAGAAGAAATATAGAAAGGAGGTAAGAAGAAAAAGAAGAAGATAGGTTTCACTAAGAAACACTGAACCTGAATAGAGAGAAAAATAGCCGCGGCCAACGTTTACAATTTTCATCTCTTTCCTTATAGTCTCTTAGTCTATTTATACTATTTCACAACAATCCCTCAATTTCCGATTCATAACAACGCGTAACTCATATTTCTGCAAATTGTCTTTTTGCCTACCTACATGTTCGCTATAAACTTGTCCATTGCAATTACTGATGGAAATAAAAAGAAAAATGAGCACAAAGGGAGAGAAAACAGCTACTTTAATAAAAGAAAATGTCACAAATAAATCAAACCCGTAGATTCCGATTAACTTACCGCATTTTTCATGTCATCATAATTTGTGTAGTCCACAACACCCACTACAAGAAGAAAAACTATAGCTGCACAAATTTGGGACGTTTGAAAAATAAAAATTAAATTCAAAAACAGATATATACGGGTGTACATAAAATTGGTAAGTGAACCTAATTATATCTCGTACCATCACCATCCAGATAAACTTCAGCAAAGTGTCACGGGGCTAGATTTTGACTCTAGCGGATCCGTGCGGCCTTAGACGCCTTCGACGCAAATCAGTCGATTCTTACGCCTAAGTCAGCCTTCAACCAGCCTTGTGAGTACTCCTGCTCGACAACGGCTCCGACAAGCACTCCAGGTTTCGATGGATCTTGTCACGGGCATCACTTGTGTCGCGAGGCTAGACCTTTGCCAGACGAATTGTGCGGACCTTAGTCGTTTTCTCGGTTGAAACGTCTGCTAAGTCACCCTGAAATCCCTTGTCACGGCCTTAGGTGAAGCTCTTTCGACAAACACCTAACTTTGTCAGGATTCTCGCTCTGGAAGATCAAACACTTCCCGAAGTCCTCGAACGAAAGATCGTTCTAAGCGGAAACTAATCAAAGAACAACGGAAAGAGATTGGCAACTAGAACAACGAAGAACACTCAAGAACAATAAAGAACACTCAAAGAGTTTTTAGAGTAAATGCTTCTTGTATTACTCAAAGTGAAGTGAAGAAGTAGTGAAGTGAACTATGAAGTGTGAAGTAGTGATTTACAAGTGAGGAGAGAGCCTCTATTTATAGTTGAACTCTCCTACATCCAACGGCTCAGTTTAAATTACATCGACGGTCGAGATTGATCTTATCTAATCAAATCTCAATTTCAAATCTCTAATTATCACAAACATTATCTACAAATTATATTTCAAATAAATAGATGATGCTTTGACCAAGTTACCCTCTTGAATCCTCCATGGATTTGGCTAAGTCCTGTGGGCTTGCGGGCTTTCTAGCATTCTCCAAGTGCCGGGCCAAGTGTGATGGTCTTGGCAAGCCCGTTCCACCGCGCAAACCCTCTTTGGCTGATTCTTGCGCCAATGCCTCGGTCTCAAAGGTTTGGTCCACGCCTTCCTCCAAGTGCTGGGCCAAGTCTAATGGTCTTGGCAAGCCTGTTACACCGTGCAAACCTTCTTTGGCTGATTCTTGCGCCAATGCCTTGGTCCCAAAGGTATGGTCCATGACATTCTCCGAGTGCTGGGCCACATTTGGCAAGCCTGTTGCATTGCGCACAACCTCCCTATCTGATGCTCGCGCCAATGTCTCAATCTGAAAAGTTTGGTCCGTGACATTCTCCCTCACTTGACTTAGCGACGCCCTCGTCGCTGCACTCGAACGATCCTGGGCAGGGTCAACTTGATTACTCGTCGATGCCTCGGCTTCATGCAATTCACCCATATGGACTGCTCGCCTCGACTCAAACTGTCGTTGAACATCGCGTGCTAACACGCCTCTAGATACATCTCTCTTGTAGGAGCACTCTCCCACAAACTCTGATTTACCTCGACTCAAACCCACTTGGTCCTGCGGCAAAGACTTGGAAGTTGTCACAACATTGAACACAGACTGAACTCTCAGATTCGTCGACAACTCTGACTTGCCCCTTTGAACTCTGAAAGGTCTCTTCCAATCTTTATTTCCCCCGCACTGAAGACTAGGTCTTACTTGACCTACGCTCATCAACAATGGTAAGTCAAAACCAAAAACACTAGGAATGTGTTTGAGATGTACCTTCTCCTCGATCACATTTACTCTAAAATAGGTCAGCCCTTCTTTCTCCTTCAAGTCTGGCCCCTTCTACATTGAACTTTCTTCATCGAAGTTCTTTGCATGCATCGACACTTTCGCCACAAAGCCTGTTGCGATACTCTGCATCGACTCTTCTTCCCTGAAGTCCGTTGCTTCTGGTTGCATCCGCCCTTCTGACTTGAAGTTTGGTGCTCTCTTGCATCGATCCTTCTTCCTTGAAGTTTGGTGCTTTCTCTTGCGTCGACACTTCCTACCTGAAGTTCGTCGCTTTTTTCCCACCTTGCCCATTGGTGGTGTCTCCACGGTTACAATGTCCCTTAACGGCTTGGCCCCCTTCGACTCTCTAATGGTCTCAAAAGCGATGTTATTTCCCTCGAACATTCTCGACAAGCTCCTCGATAGCCTTCTCGGACATGGCCACCCCTTTCTGCTTTCAGTCCCCATTGGCCTTGGCAGAACTCGACATTATCGGATCAAGCGATGCAGCCTCGCTCTCTTCGGGCTCACCCAACTCCTTGGATGGCTTGACTCGATCCAGACACTCTCATAATTTGTGAGGCCCCTTACACTGGTAGCACTCTAGTTGCTTTATCTTGCGTCGGCACTTCTTCCTCGAAGTCCTTCGCTTCTTTCCCACCTTGCCCATAGGTGGCATCTTAACGGTTGCTATGTCCCTCAACGGCTCAGCCCCCTTCGACACTCTACTGGTCTCAAAAGCAATGTTCTTCACTCGAACATTCTCGGCAAGCTCTTTCCCAGCCTTCTCGGACATCTTCAACCCATTCTGCTCATGGTCTCCGCTTACCTTGGCAGAACTAGACAACTCTGAACCAAGTTTCACAGGCTCTTTACTCTTGGCCTTGTCTTGTCCCTCGGACCACTTGGCTCGAAACGGGCATCTCCGTAACTTATGAGGTCCCTTGCATTGGTAGCACCTTAATCGCCTCGTCTTTACCCTCGGCTTGACAGCTTCCACACTTGCTATCGCACCAAGTCTCATCACTGGCTGGACTACTTTGGCACTCGTAGTCGAACCACGGCTCTCACTTCGCTTGGCGGCATTGACACTCACAATCGCCCCAAGTCTCGCTACTTCACCCTTTGACTCGTCTGTTGTCTTCACCATGGCAGCTAGGCGGTTCTTCTCGGGACATCCTCTTATCAAATGAGGACCATCACAGAAGTAGCACTTCAACTTCTTGCTCCCCTTCTTTTCTGGCATGGACTTAGCCTCACCATTCCCCTTGTCTCTCAAACCGGGCTTGGTTGACTCAACATTCGCCTGCTTGCATCCTGCAGGCTCGGTCAGAGGTTCGGCAACAATAAAAGCCTCTAAAAGTCTCTGGGCATCTCTCTGCTCTACTGTGAGCTTCGCCCCCGGCCTAAATCCCTCTAATAAGGTCTTGAGCGCATCACATTCACTCATTGCTGTCTTTCAACTGAGTAGCTCCCTCTTGAGCTCATCCACTTCTTTCCGCAAAGCTTTCGTCTCAGCTTCACTAGCATTACTCCCTCGAACAGTCACCAACTTGTTGAGAACTTCTCGTGTCTCATCCTTGAACCGGTCATCTATGGACTCTACTTCGTCAAGACGGGACTCGAAAACATATTGGGTCTGCTTGGCCTCCTCTTCGAATTTCTCAAGTCTAAGAACCCTCTTTCCCAACGACTCCAATTCCACCTCCATTGCCTCCACTGTATCTTGAAGGGAATTATCTTGTTGGTTCAACTTCTTGTACAAAGAGTTGAGAAAGTCTTGGATATCCTTCGCGGTTTTCTCCTTAGAAGAATCATCCGCTTTTTGCAAATCCCCCATCTTGGCTTCACAAGCACAACTCTCTCGAACTACCTCCAACTCGCTGAGGATGCGTTGCGTCTCGTCATTGAACTTGCCCTCCATAGACTCTAACTTTTCAAGACGTGACTCCACAACACTTTGGGTCTTTTTGGCCTCCTCTCTTAGAGTTTCCATTGTAGCCTCTAAGGAATTGCCACGCTCAGATATCTTCACATCCAAGCCATTAAGAGCCTATTGAACCTCCTCCTGGATCCCTTCCAGAGACTCTAACATCTCAATATCCAACGAACCCAGCTTCTCAAGGTTTACTGACTCTAGCTGTTCAAATACCATATTGGCCTCATTCTCGAAGTCCAAGAGTTTATCGACCCCATCCTCCACGACTGTTATGAATTCAAGATTCGACTGTACCTTATTTTCAAGACGGTTGCTCCTCTCGTCAAATTCATTCAGAGTCTTTCTTACATCGTCCATTATCAGTGTCTTCTTCTTTGGTGTCATCTCAATCACCACTTTGCCACGAACTAGTCTGATCCCTAATCACTTCGACTAACTCGAACGCAAACCACCACCATGCTTGACTGCAACTACAAGCTGGAATCCACCACACTTGACTGCACCTACAAGCTGGAATCCACCACACTTGACTGCACTTGCAAGCTGGCTTGAACACAAGTCACCACCACGCTTGACTGCAACTGCGAGCTGGCTCGAACGCAAGTCTCTTCCTTGATCGCTCTGATACCACTTATCATGGTGCTGCTCTGATACCACTTGTCACGGGGCTAGATTTTGACTCTAGCGGATCCGTGCGGCCTTAGACGCCTTCGACGCAAATCAGTCGATTCCTACGCCTAAATCAGCCTTCAACCAGCCTTGTGAGTACTCCTGCTCGACAACGGCTCCGACAAGCCCTCCAGGTTTTGATGGATCTTGTCACGGACACCACTTGTGTCGCGGGGCTAGATCTTTGCCAGACGAATCGTGCGGACCTTATTCGCTTTCTCGGTTGAAACGTCTACTAAGTCACCCTGAAATCCCTTGTCACGGCCTTAGGTGAAGCTCTCTCGATAAACACCTAACTCTGCCAGGATTCTCGCTCTGGAAGATCAAACACTTCCCGAAGCCCTCGAACGAAAGATCGTTCTAAGCGGAAACTAATCAAAGAACAACGGAAAGAGATTGGCAACTAGAACAACGAAGAACACTCAAGAACAATAAAGAACACTCAAAGAGTTTTTAGAGTAAATGCTTTTTGTATTACTCGAAGTGAAGTGAAGAAGTAGTGAAGTGAACTATGAAGTGTGAAGTAGTGACTTACAAGTGAGGAGAGAGTCTCTATTTATAGTTGAACTCCCCTACATCCAACGGCTCAGTTTAAATTACATCGACGGTCGAGATTGATCTTATCTAATCAAATCTCAATTTCAAATCTCTAATTATCACAAACATTATCTACAAATTATATTTCAAATAAATAGATGATGCTTTGACCAAGTTACCCTCCTGAATCCTCCATGGATTTGGCTAAGTCCTGTGGGCTTGCGGGCTTTCTAGCATTCTCCAAGTGCCGGGCCAAGTGTGATGGTCTTGGCAAGCCCGATCCACCGCGCAAACCTTCTTTGCCTGATTCTTGCGCCAATGCCTCGGTCCCAAAGGTTTGGTCCACGCCTTCCTCCAAGTGCTGGGCCAAGTCTAATGGTCTTGGCAAGCCTGTTACACCGCGCAAACCTTCTTTGGCTGATTCTTGCGCCAATGCCTTGGTCCCAAAGGTATGGTCCACGACATTCTTCGAGTGCTGGGCCACATTTGGCAAGCCTGTTGCATTGCGCACAACCTCTCTATCTGATGCTCGCGCCAATGTCTCGATCTGAAAAGTTTGGTCCGTGACAAAAGCATACATCTCCAGCCTCTCAGATGTGATCCTAACATAATCCCATGTTTTAACTTTTCAAGTACATATGAGAGGAACCTTAATTTAGAAGTTGGAATAACCTCACCTTCAGACAGGGGCGGAAGCTTGTGGGGACTAAAGGGCCATGATCTTTCAAAATTTAGAAAAATTAGAATGACTCTTAATTTAAAAAAAACTAATTTGAATAATTTCTTGTATTTTTTAAAGGCTTAAATAAAAAATAGGTACCCAAAGTATATCTTTTTTTAACTTTAGGTGCCTAAAGTATTTTTTTATAAAAATAAGTGCTCAAAGTTTTAAAAGTTATAATTTTAAGTGTCTGACAGTTAATGGGTGTTAAATTTTTTTAACTAATCAATGCTTGACACGTGACATATTTGGGGTACCTAAAATTATAACTTTTGAAACTTTGGGCACCTATTTTTACAAAAATATACTTTAGGCACTTAAAATTCAAAAAAAAAGAAGCATGCTTTGGGTACTTGTTTTTCATTCAAGCCTTTTTTAAAAGCTCTTGTTAAATCTCTGAAATTATTAAAAAATTTAGTTAAACCCTTATTTTCTTTTCAAATTTTAGTTTGAGCCTCCAATTTTTTAAAAATTTAAATTGCCCCCAGACTATTATCTCAAGTTCCGTCACTGCCTTTAAATCTTTCTAAGACGCAAAAGAAGGCGGTCCGGGCATAACTAATCACGGTGAATGAAAATAATGTCAATACGGTATAAAGAGAAAGTACAACAGCCAGACAATTAAAAGACATAAAAATTGAGACAACAATATGAACCTTAAAAAATGTATATAAGTTTCACCTCTAAACTTATATACATTTTTAAAAAATTTAAATTGCCCCCAGACTATTACCTCATGTCCGAGCACAACTAATCACGGTGAATGAAAATAATGTCAATACGGTACAAAGAGAAAGTACAACTGACAGACAATTAAAAGACATAAAAACTAAGACAACAATATGAACCTTAAAAAATATATATAAGTTTCACCTCTAAACTTATATACATCTTTTAAAAAAAATCAAACATATATTTTTTTTGTCAAAAGTGTCACATAATTCACTCTAATTTGTTGAATTTTTTAACGAACATTAAAAAATAGAGTGATTTAGATAATATTTTAAAGTTAAAGGTCAAAACAATCAAAAAACAATCATGAGACAACTCGATATAGTTCATGGGAAGATTCTAATTTAAACCTAAATTTTTTTTAAAAAATTATCTTAAGAGGATAAAGATATTTTAAGTTTATTACATTCAAGGGCTAACGTGTCATGGACAGTGGAATCGTGGCTCTCATGAAAATATTAAAAAAAATATAAAAAAATCAATAAATAATATTGAGTTCATCATTAATTACATTACCCTAATTTTTCCTCTCGTTTTAAACCTCTCTTATTGGTCCAAATCAGTAAATTAGATTGAATGTCAACGGTGACGGTCCAAATATCAATCTTCAGTCCTTTTCATCTCTTTTTTTTTTTTTATCTTTTATAAAAATAAAAATTGATGATTGATAAAATAAACAACGAAGGGACGGTCGGATGGTGATTGACAGTGATCCTGTGTGGTCCGGGTAGATTCAAGCTCTTGAATACGTGCAAGATGGCCGGTCTTTTCCATTCCTAGTCTCTGCACACGAATTTCATTCTCTGCATCTTTTCACTAACAGAAATGTTTTGTCTGTTTTTATAAAAATAAATAAATGGGTTGTGCAATATTTTCTAGAATTGAATTTATAGTCGTCTTTCTAATTAATTATCTCACTAATCTATCCTACTTTGAACATTGGAATTGATTCTCTAATATTGATTAAACAGGTGTCCTTTTTAAAATGTAAACTTGTATTGTTGGTAGTAGAACTGCAAAATCAAGGCGTTAGCACTGACATATAACTAATTAAAATAATCAGAAAATAAATTTGAACCGTGTCGTGGTGAACACCATTGCCTTAGAAACAGATTCGCCCCAACATGTGTAGTTGATGCTACAGGCGGATTATCTCCCGATGTTAGCACAAACTCTTCGAATATTTGTACACCCAAACTTCGAAGTAGACATTGGCGGTATTACTCTTCTTGATCTTAAGAATGAAACGAAACTCAAGAAAATAGAGAGAATTTTTGAAGATGTTTTGTGTTTTTCGGATGATTAAAATGAGCTGAGGAAGCTCTTATTTATAGTTGAAAAATAGGGTTAAAATCGTAAAAACACGTTCAAGATAAGACAGATTTAAACCCTGTAATTATGTCATTTAAAACACGTTTAAAAAAAGCCTTGAAACAGCTGCAACATCAGCTGCAGTGATGGACGAATCTGGACGTGAAACAGTCCAGGTTCAAACACGTTGAAAAAAAATGAACGGACAGCTTGTAAAATGGGTTAACGTAATTAGCAGTCCATGTTTATCTATAGTTGGTAAACCTTATCAATCTGCTAATTATTCACATAATAATCCGTTTATAATCCCATAAAACAATACCGTAATTATTCTCTTAATTAATGTATTAATGTTTAGAATTTCAAACCAATCAAACGTATTATAAATACAGTGTTCTCAGAGAAAATAAATTTTCCAGTATTTAGCATTTTACAAAATAATTCTTCCAAATTTTCTATAAAAAAATAGAACGCGCGCAAATGTGTCTTCGAAGCGAACGCGAATCGAGTCAGCCGAACGGCGGCAGCGCGCGTGCGAGAGCTTAGTCCACCACTTTTCAACAAAGAAGGCCATAAGGTTCCTGTATAAAACCAAGCCTACTATGTTTTCCCACCTAATGTGGGATGAGCATTCTCCAACATGTATTACGGAAAATTTTAGACCATATTTTATTTAGATTTTTTTTCAAAATATTGTACTTCCTTAATTATTTGTAGATTTATTGTACTTTTTTACAGTAATTTCGAACTTGAATTGCTTGCCGTCCGAGTATAAAATAGTGTTTTATTTTTAAAAATTAAAAAAATTAAAATTATGGTGAAAGAAAACTGAATATGAACAATAATTTTGACTATTCAAGCTGATTTCAGCTAAGGTACTGTTCACTTTGGGAATGCTTTTTAGGAAGTTTTAATTTTTTAATTTAAAAAATTAAAACATTGTTTATATTCAAATTGTAAGTAATCTGAATCTAAAATTACTATAAATATACAATAAATCAGCAAATAATTAAAGAAATACAACATTTTTAAAAGAAAATTTAAGTACAATATTGTCCAAAATTTTCCCTTGTATTACTGTGTTTACTCTTTATCTATTCAATAAAAAATACCGTATGTCATTATTATTTGAAAAAATAATAGTAAGGAATCCGCGCGTAACAGTACCTCACTTTCACCGACAGAGACGCTGCGCTTGCTTCTTTGCTTAAAACATTGCCATGTTACTCACTGTACTTTCCCCTCAAATTCGCCGATCTACCTTCTCGCATCTGTTCAGGGCCTAATACTAATCCCCAGTTTCCTAGCCATGGATCTCGCGTATCGAATTTCCATCTTTATTCTATTATCAACCGCATTAACAACCATCAACGCATCAATCCACATTTACCAAAATCAGCTCTTCATTGAAGTCGGAAATGCATATCTTCTTCCAGGCGGCAGTGAAGGCCTTGCCGCCTCTCTTTCCTCTCACAACTCGTCTCGAATGGCCAATCTTTCACCCGGTAATGTTGACGAAACATTTCCTTTATTTTTTTTAAATTCACATTTTTAAGTGAAGAACATGGCGTTGTTTCGTTTATATGGATTAGATCCGTTAGAGACTAGTTTCTCTTTAGGTGTATCGATGGAAGATTTAATTTGAAAAATAAGAAATGTGAATTTTCGTTCACTTTTTATTGACGAAACATTTCCCCCGCTACTCTGTTTTCGATGGCCGCTCTTTTTATTTTAAGTTCAATTTATTCGTGGTTTGGTTTCAGCGAAGAATATGACGTTTTATTTATACGGATTAGATTTGTTAGAAAGAAGTTAATGCTTAAGGTGTATTTATGATGATCGATGGAAGATTAATTCTGAAAATTCAAGAAATGTAATTTTCATTTTTTTTACTATTTATTAAATGCATATTCAAGTGAAAATGATTATTTGAGCAGATCCAAGTCAACGTTACCAAGAATGCAAATTGATCTGGTACAAGAAATGAAATATAGAGTTAAATCATCACTTGCGTGATATGTAGTTCAAAAAGGGTAGTCCTTTCCGGTTTGTTTAGTGGGAACAAAGTGTGATTTATTAGAACAAAGTGTGAAATGAAACATAGTTGTTGTGTTTGAAGAAATTCATGATTTTAAATAAATAAATAAATAAATTATGGAGTTTATGAATTGTTTGTTTTAATCAATAATTTTGAACTTTATGTTGACGGTATTGTTAGTTACTTAGACTCACTGAATTGGATTGTTAGTGTTTCCTAATTGAGATTGTGTGAACCTATTTGAAAACTAGTAAGGTTCCGAATTTCGATAGCAAATAATATGAGTTTTCTATGCTATGAGTATGTTGTTTTTTCAGGATCTTATTTGGCCATGGATTAATACAGTTATGTTATGTCTATTCATAATCAAACCAGTTTCTTGGTGCTGAATTAAGCATTTTTACCTCCATTTTTCTTTGTTCATTCACTTCCAAAATTTTATGCATTAAATGCACTCTTTTTTTATTATATAGATTTGAGAATATCACATTCCAGAGGACTCAGGCTGCTGCAGATGGACACTCCGACAAGGAACAAAGTACTGGGTTGATACAAGCGGTGATTTTTGAGGCTGCTGATAGAAATAATATAGGTGGTTCGGCTTATGGTGGACAGAGATCGATATGTTGTACCCCTGATCTTGCTAAGCTGGAAGGGTGCAAGCAAGGTGAAGTCATTTGGATACCTTCTGCAACAGATAGTAAATGGCCTATTGTTTTGAACATACATTTTAGTGGTAACTATTTATCAATTAGTATGGACCAAGCTGAGGTTCCCATAAGGAAAACAGGGATGTATAATTTGTTTTTCATAGCATGTGATCCAATGCTCAAGGGAACAACAATGAGGGGGAGGACAGTGTGGAAGAACCCTGATGGTTATTTACCTGGGAGAATGGCACCATTGATGAAGTTTTATGTTTACATGACGATTGCCTATTTGTTTCTTAGTACCATTTGGTTCTCGCAATACATGAGGTTTTGGAAAGATATCCTGCTACTTCAGCATTGCATCACTGCCGTAATTGGTCTGGGATTGTTCGAAATGATATTATGGTATTTTGAGTATTCTAATTTTAACAGTACGGGCATGAGGCCTGTTGTAATTACAAGTTGGGTTGTGACAATTGGAGCAATAAGAAAACACTGGCTCGACTCCTCGTACTTTCTGTTTCGATGGGTTATGGTGTTGTACGCCCAACTTTAGGTGGCCTTACATCAAAGGTACTTCTTATTGGAGCGACTTATTTTTTGGCATCTGAATTGCTGGATGTTACCGAGTATGTAGGGAGCATCAATGACATATCAGGAAGAGCAAGACTCTTCCTAGTCCTTCCCAATGCATTCCTCGATGCGTTTTTGATATTGTGGATTTTTACATCTCTTCCAAAAACACTAGAGCAGTTACAGGTATTTTGTTCTTTTCTTTTTCGTTATGCTTTAGTGATTGGCGATTTTAAGTTTCTCCGTAACTGAGCTCATTCTTTATAATGATTTCCCCCCTCTTTGCTCTTTCATACATTACAATTTTCAATGACTGACATTAGTTTTTTTTTTTGGATAAAATGTGTGAATATTATTTATCCAAGAAGCAGTAAAACTACTACAATCAAACATAACCTATGGAGGGCATCAAACTATACTCCAAAAATCCCCCACTCTGTACAAAGCTTAGCATTAGTGTTATCCTCTCTGTCTATACATCTACCCTTTAGTTTGATACAAACAGTAGTTTTTATAGAATTAACAACATCATCTGCACTTCTGAAGGTCCCTCTAAAATGTCGGTGATTTCTTTCTTTCCAGATGAAATATATGTAACTGCTCCAAGCTATCTTTAGAATTAGAACTATTAAAGACTTCCCTTTTAGCCTTGTACTCGCCCAGCAAAGCTCCTCGTCCCAGCATCCAACTGTTCTATTCAGCAAACACATCCTTAAAATTCTACTCCATATTCTCCTGTAGAATTGACATTCAAAAAATAAATGCTCCCGAGTTTCCAAGGAATCCTAACAGAACAAGCAATCTCCAGTTTGTGTGATGCCCAAGTGCATCAGTCGTGCTCTGGTAGGGAGCCTGTCAAGTATGGCCATCCATGCTATGATCGAATGTTTAGGCACATGAGAAGAGTACCAGATCAATCTTTGCCACTGCACCTTATTTCCAGCCCCTCTAATTTTCTCCCATAGCCAAGAGATCGTCACGTTTGCCCAGTTGTCAATTCCAGCAAACATATACCTATACTCATCTCGCAGCTTTAACAGTTTCTTAATTATCCAACTGTAATGCGGTTTGCTCTCAATATTCCAGAACCCCACCTCTTTAAACACATATTCTCCCAACCAAGCAACCCAAAGAGAGCCTTGATTAGCTAGAATATTCCGAATGAGAGCCCACAAACAAACTTTACTCCAGCTTTTTAGATTTTTGAGACCCAAACCTCCCTCTGATTTCAGAGCACAAACTTGGCTCCACTTCACTCTAGCACCTTTCGCTGAGCTATCACTTCCTTTCCAAAAAAATCTCATACAAAGCTGCTCAACCTTACAAATGACAGTTTTAGGTAGGACTAATTGCCTGCACCAATAATTGGTCATGCTATAAAGTACAGCTCAATGAGTTGCAATCTGCCTCCATAACTCAAATTCCTGCTCGACCAGTGAGCCAACATGTCTCGGATCTTAGATAATAAGGCATGGCAATCTTTTTCAGAAAGCTTTTTGGTTACTAAAGGAACACCTAAGTATCTCATTGGCAAGACACCAAACTTAAAGCCAGTAATAGACTGAATAAAATCAATGTCCCTATCATCAATGCCACCACAAAAAGCTCAGTTTTAGCCACATTAATCTTTAAGCCAGACATCTTATAAAACTCGTCCAAAACACTTAACACACCAACAAAAGAATCTGCATCACCTCTGCAAAAAATCAGAATATCATCTGCAAAACACAAGTGAGTTAAGGAAACCCTCTTGCATTTAGGATGGTATTTATAAATTCCATTTGCAGCAGCCATATTAAGCAAGCAGGATAGAATATTCATCACCATGACAAAAATGTAAGGCGAAAGAGGATCACCCTGTCTCACTCCTCTAGCTCCTTTAAAAAACCCCACCAAACTGCCATTAAAAGATACTGAAAATCTTGACGTCATGATGCAAGCCTGAATCCAACTAATGAACCTAGGTGGCAACCCCATAGCAGTCATAATCTGAAGAATAAATTCCCAATGTAGGGAATCAAAAGCCTTCTGTAAATCCACTTTCAGCACACACCTAGGAGAGATATGCTTTCTTGTATAGCCCTTGACCAACTCTTGAGCAAGAAGAGTATTATCAATAATGCTTCTCCCCTTGACAAAAGCAGACTGACATTAGTTTTTCATCCAGGTAAAGAGAATATCTGCAAAGTTGGACCTCTATAGGAAATTCTCAAATGCACTAGCTGTGGCAGTGATTGCTTCAGTTGGATGGATAACTTTTGAGGTATATTTCGTCTAGATTCTGGTTTCTTTATTGGTTGATGTTTCATGTTAGTTATATTGTCGCAGATAAATGACAAATATTTGTGTTTCAAGTGGAACGATTACAAGCAGTGGCGGATCTAGAAATATTTTTGAGGGTGGGCACAAGTAAAAAAATCTCAAAATTTCAGGATAAAAATTTTAAAAAATTAAGGACTAATTCTTAAAAATTTTAAAAATCAAAGTCAAATGTGTGAACTTCAAAAAGTTTAGGGTTGGCACAAGCCCACCCACCCTTCCACGTACATCCGCCACTGATTACAAGAAAGACAATTATTTATTGTTACATAAAATCGGTCTCTAGACCTCGGTAATATATTACAAGAAAGACAAATATTTGTGTTACAATTATTTATTTGGTACTGCAGGTATGCTTCAAAGCAACAGATCCATTCAACGAGAGGTGGCAAAGTGCTTGGATCATCACGGCTTTCTGGGACATTCTTTCATTTGCACTACTGTGTGTTATTTGCTACCTTTGGGCTCCATCTCAGAGCTCCCAAAGGTGCGTATTACTCTTTTGAAGTTTTACCGAGTCAATCAAATAACTTTAACCGTTATTTTCATTTCTTTTGCAATTTGAAAATTTTCTTAGATCGTATCTCACCCGAGGTTTAGACAAGCTGGAGATAGCTCATTTAACCACGAGGGGTACCTTTATAGTTTAGAAGCTTTCGTTAAAATAAACGAGGAATTTTTTTCCCTGTATATAAGTTGTCATGACAATACTCTTTTGAGTGTTGATACAATTATTTGGAAGCTTTAGTTTCATCCGTATCCTCTTCACGTTTTTAATGCTAACTCACCCGATACTGCTAAATTTGCTCAGATACGCATACTCCGAAGATGTCGGGGAGGAATACGATGATGAGGAAGCTCAATCTCTAACAAGGGGGCAGTCCGACGGGGACGTCAGTTTAGTCAAGCAAGAGAGGAATAACGGAAATGCCGGTGTCTCTGATCACGAAGACGACATGGAAGAGGATAAGAGGGAGTAGAATCTTCATGTCCAACATGATGTTAATCATCGACCTTATTCTGCAGTGTCGAAACCACCTTGAACGAGCCTGTTGGAAGATAGCATGTTATACTCGGAGCAACAATTCTTCGAATAGACTTGCAAAGGGAACCAATCTTGTTGCAAATTGCTTACTATTTCTAGATTTGTTTATCTTCTGCCCATATTAATTTTTCTGATTACATGATATGATATAGGGGAATAGGCAATTTCCACAAACCTTGGGGTTTTGATATGCTTTTGAAGGTTCCATGAATTGGATTTTTGTATTTTTTGTTTATTTTTAATAATTAAAACTACCATGTAATTCTATAATGCAAATCAAAGGTAACTTTTGCCATCATTATGCTTTTAACGTAATAAATTTATATTTTATAGAACTCAATAAGTGATTTTAGTGATAAAATGTGACGTGTTTTACTTAGTCGATACAAATTCGAGTAATTAATATGGGTTGATTGAATTTATTCAAATTTAAAATCAGACAAAATATTATATTATATTTGAATATAATTGTCAAAAAATAAATAAATGCACATTTATAAGGAAAAAGGAGCATCTATTATATTCCAATTATTTAGTACAAAAGGTTTAACAACTAACTTTTCTCTCTTTTTATACAAAACTCTATTTGCTCTCTCCCTTATTTTTAACACATTTTTGTGCATTATAGTTTTAAGAAAAATATCTCATTTAGTCTATTATTATTTTGGGTAAAATTTAGATACATATATTGTATAAAATTTATACTATAAAATTTAAATATTAATTTCTCATTTAGTTGGGTTGTAATTGACGTATTATATTATTTAATACGTCTCTATTACGAAACTTACTTTTATACGTGTATTTGGTAGATGTGAAATTTAATACGGCGTATTATTTTATACGCAAGTTGAGTGATATTTATTACAGGTGGATGTAGTGTTTATTTAACACGCAAGTTTTACGCAAGCTTTGTTAATTATACCCTCATACTATTTTTTAAGCCTTTATACTATTGTAAATATACTAACCCTAAACAATGATCCCAACCCCAAACTCTAAACAATGAACCCTAAACCCTAAATACCATCCCTAACTCTAAACCCTAAACCATAAACCTCAAACCATATACCATAAACCACAAACTCAAAACCTAAACTCTAAGCCCTAAATCTTAAATCATAAACCCCTAAACCACAAAACATCAAACCATAAACCTTAAACACTTCAACCCCTAAATCATGAACCATGAACCTCAAACCCTAAACCCTAAACTACAAACTCCCAACACTAAACCCTCGACCCTAAATCATGAACCTTAAACATTAAACATTAAACACTAAACTACACCACAAACCTTAAAACCAAACTCTAAACCCTAAACCCCTAAATCATGAATCTAAAACCCCAAACCTCAAACCATACATCACAAAATCCAAATCCTAAAGCTTGAACTCTAAACCCTAAACTTTAAATCATGAACCATAAACTCTAAAAATAATACAATAATAAATGTCAAAACAAGGGAAAATATAAAAGCTAAAATTTTAAGGGTAGAAGGGTACATTCATACATAACACTTATATTTTAACTTTATCATAAATTTCACAATCAAACACCTTGATATAATAACAATCATCTTTCATCCATCTTTTTAATATAAAAGTGTTATTTAATACATCACACCTCTTTTACATCCACTGTACCAAACGAGGCGTAAGTTTATAAACATAAACCCTAAAAAATAAACTCTAAATTCTAGACCCTAACTCTAAATTCTAAACTCTAAAACATAAATTCATAAACTCTAAACTAAACCCCTAAAATAGAAGATTTTTTCTCTGTTTAATAAAACTAATACCTATTATCCGTAAAAAAAATAAATTTTTTAACAATTAGTTTTGGATTATTATCTCATACGCAGGCGGTGAAAACTTTTTGTTTCTACAAGTGCTTTAATTTTAGGGTTTAAGGTTTTACCTTAGAGTTTAGAATTTAGGGTCCATAGTTAGAATTTAAGGTTTAGGGTTAGGGTTTACATTTTAGGATAATACGGTTAAGAATTTAGATTTTAACCTATAAACCCTAAACTCAAAATTCTATCAACAACTCATAAATTCAAAACTACTACACTTAAACCCCTAAACCCTAAATGGAGTCCTTAAACCCTAAAACTAAGGCATTTGTGAAAATAAAATTTCCATAAGCGCTTGTGCTTGAAATAATCACCCGTTAGCTTTACGACTATGGTGGACGACTAATAGCTATTTGTAAATTAATATATTTCCTTCGAATAATTATTTGATACAATAGCTCCACAAGTGCCTTAGTTTTAAGGTTTATGGATTTAGTTTAGGGTGTAGAGTTTAGGGGTTTAGGTTTTAGTTTATAATTTAGGGATTGTGAATAGAATTTAGGGTTTAAGGTTAAAATTTAGGGTTTATAGGTTAAAACCTAAATCCTCAACATATTACCCCAAAACCTAAACCTTAACCTCTAACCTCTAAATCCTAACTCCAATCCCTAAATTTTAACCATTACCCATAAATTCTAAACCCCTACAACTAAACCCATAAACCCTACACCCTAAAATGAGTCATTAAACCCTAAAACTAAGGCGCTTGTAGAAATTAAAAGTTTTCACTGCCAGCGTATTGGATATAAATCCATTTCTTAATCCCTTTAGAAGAGGAGTTTCGACCTAAAAAAAAGTCAAAGGGGCTAAACTCGAACTACAACAACTTTAGGGGAGCAAAATGTGATAATAATAATAATAATAACGTTATGCAATTAACAATTAAGTACCTTAAAACAAAACTTTTTTTCAATAAAAATATATTTCTTTCAATTTTTCTAAATTCTTACACCTTTTTGAGCTGGGATTGAGGAACGATAAATACATTTTGATTGATTTCTCGAACTGAAGCAGTAATTAGAGTCCCAAAGGTCAGAGCGAAACCAATTGATTAATTCCAAAAGTATTATATCAATCAATGGCTAGCAATATCGGGGGAGGTGAAACTGAAGAGCAATTGCAGAAGATGGAGAAATTGAACAAAACCCTAAAAGAAGGAGAGAGAATTCTGGCGCCTACTAGAAGACCCGACGGCACTCTCCGCAAACCCATTCGTATTCGGGCCGGGTATGTTCCTCAAGAGGAAGTCGCCGTTTACCAGTCTAAAGGTGCCCTGGTATGTCCAAAGCTTATGTATGGAATGTATGCATTTCCGTGCTTGTAATTGTCTTCTGTTGGCTTGTTTTAGTGATTAGAATTTGAGGAAGAGGAAAGGGATGGCATCAAATTTTGGATTTTTTTTGTACGTCTTGCTTGTGTTTATGTATGGGTGGATGGACGGATGGGGATGATACATGATATTTGGTGCTTTGAGAATGTGGGATTTTTTGCTTATGGAGTTATGGGTGACTTTTGGAGCTAAAAATTTCATGTTGAAGTACTCAGTTGTCCTTAATGTGTTGTTGAACGAGATTATACATTGCTATATTCCGTTAGTACTGTGACTGTGTCATTCAGCTAAAGTTCAGTCGAGACTTTGTTTGGAGTACTGGATTCAGAGTTTTATTTCATGGAAATATCTCCTTGCAAATTGTTGTTGTTGTCGTTGTCGTTTTTCTTTCTATTATAATATAATGAGGTCGATCTTTGTTTTAATCGATGGTGCAGTGGAAAAAGGAGATGGCAGCATCACAAGTAGTGCCCCCAGGTTATGATCCACCTGCAGATGCAAAACCGAAGACTAAGTCAGCAAAGAGAAATGAACGAAAGAAGGAGAAACGGCTACAAGTATGAAGCTTGTTGCTGTGATCTTTCACGAACCTCTATTTCATGGTTTTTTCAATTTTGGCTCATTGCATTTCTTGCTTGGTTAATTAAACTTTCTCATAAGGAAATGTTTCATTTATTTTCCTTTCTGTGAAACTATAGTTGGCCTAGATTTGCATGTTAGCCTTATGTTTATCACAAAATTTTGTCTCCTTTGTCATTTTCGCCTATGCTTGAACCGTGGCTCATTTCAAGCCTCCAAGCAGATGGTTGTTTTCTTTTCTTGCTTAGTTTTTGCGCCATTGCAGAGGGGCTAAATGATATAGTTTGTTAGTGAGATACAAGTATCTAGTCTTGTTATTGTCCTAGACATTAACACTTAGCATTTCATTGACCAATTTATTTATGTCAGGCTGCTCTTGAAAAGGGCAAGAATTCAGAAGGCATGGAAGATGATGAGATTAAAAGAGAGGATGTACCAACGGAAGATTTAGATGTTGAATCAGAGTCTGTTAAATCATTGACATCTCAGATGACTGATCTTGCGTTTTCCCCAAATCCTGTATCGGGCTTTGCTCCCTCAAACTCGGTGGAGGCCTCAGATGTTGGGCAACCAGTTCTAGATCTCGATAAAAAGATCCGAGCACTTAAAAAGAAGGTATGGCTCATTAACATCTAAAAGAATTTGTCTAGCATTATAGTACATAATAGCAAACTCTTGAAATAAGAAAAGTTCACATTTTCATTACATTTTAAAAACCTTCATCTAAAATCAAATCCATCCTTTACCTTAAAAAATAGATCTGTCCTTTAAGTTCAACAGACAGAAGACTCATCACTATCAAATGTGATCATTGAGTAATCATCTGTGATGGGAGGAGAACAAATTGGAAATTGAAGTTTTGAAATAAATAAAGAGAACGGGAAAAGGAATATATATATATATGATATTTGCACTTATTCAAATTGATAAATTCTTTTCTGTTTACTAAATTGACCTCATACGCATTTACATATCGAATCTTTGTGCATTTAGGTGGAATGACCACATGGTCTCATTGGCTTTACTTCTGCATATGGTGCAGAATTCTAAAAAAAAGTTGTAAAAGTGAAAAATAAGAACTAGTCCCTGCTGCTTTGTTACTGTAATTCTTGCTTAAGTTTCTTCAAATTATGTGTACAGTCTATGCTCTCTTTTCACTTCTCTTGAGTATAATGGAAGTCACTGCTATCAGTTTACTTTTGGGTGCACATCCTTAACTTGTTCTCTTGCTATAAGTCTCCGTATTTGAATTAAACTCCTGCCCATTCTGTCTTTCCATTTTGGATCAGTTGTGATCTCTGAAGAGGCTTTAAATAAGTCTGGTTTTTATGCAAGGATTTATGGATGTTTGCACGCATCTAAAGAGAGGCTTGTTTGCTAAAAAAAGAAGAAAAAAACATACAATTATTAGTTTGGTAACTGGTTCATCATATATGCTTGTTTATGCAAGTTTCAACTTTATATTGTTCCTAAACATGTACTTCGAATGACTTGGGCATGCAATTACTTCTTTATTTCAGTACTGGCACTGTATTGGGACACTGCAAGTTAATTGTGCCCCTCCTGTTACTTGGAGGGCGGCATGATGCTCTTATGCTTTTTAAGGGATAACTTGTTCTAAATCTGTCACGCTTTCGATAACTAACTCAAGTTTTATGTTTACTATTTAACCTGAATATTGGTTTTCTTGCGTAGATTCGACTAGCAGAAGGTCAACAACAGAAAACTCCGCAGCAAGACATGAAGCCAGAACAGTTGGATAAGTTGGCAAAACTGGAAGGCTGGCGTGAGGAGCTAAAGCTTTTGGAGGTTAAAAAGGCTGAATTGGCAGCATTGTGAGTTTGTGTTTCCATTGTTGTGGTTCATTTACAATTTAAGGGGATGCAACAACTTCATTTTGGAACAGAGGTTTATCTATCAAGGTTTCGTTCTAAGAGTTGCATGTGAATTTTGCATATGACCATGTTTGATTAGTACTCTTGTTTCCATGTCATGCACATCAATGATTTGATGCCAATACGTTTCCTCTCTAGCTTTACTAGTTTTATTAGCTTAACACTAGACGAAGAAAATGTGCATCCAAATTTTCAGCTTTCATATTATTCAACTCATTTAGATTCATTAATGATCCATTCCATCATTGCCTCGTGCAATGGCAAAACAAATAATCCGGAACACTTCATTGCCATAAAAAGCAGCAAAGTTGCAGGCCATAACCAGATTAGAATACCGTCCACAAAGGATTTTTGGAAAGCAGAGAGCATAACAGGCAATTTGTGTGTGCTTATTTCAGTGTTTTCTCGTTTGATAAACATGGCAATCCCAAATCAACCATAACATAGATAAGAATTGAAGAAAGGAGGGTGGAGGGTGTTGCAATTTCAAATGGACCTATTACTATAACACAAGTGTTTACAGAGACAAGCATTAGAGGCAAATATATTAAAATATATCAAAATTTAGTGCAACAGTTGCAGAATAAAACAAGTCAATTAAACACTCGTACTACAATAACCCAAAATCAGGACAAAACTACAAAACCTGCACCGATGCTCTGCTGCAGTTGCGTTCTACTTTGTGATAACAATTAACACAGTCATCCATAACAACAAAGATGGCAACCAATACGTAAAATTTGAACGATTGTATTCAATCTGTAATTATTGGTCTAGGCACATTCAACATCCGATTCATCTAGGCCTTCCTTGTAAAGTTCAAAGTCCTCAGGGCTCCATCTACATATCAAGTTTAATCGGAAAGTAGCCATTTTGATACCCAACAAGCGCTGCAAACAAATAAAAAAAAGTCATCAAAAACTTGAGTTCCAGAAGACAAAACCATCATCAAAAGAGTGCAATGCAACTAACAGAAAATGACCAACTAATACTAAATACTAATCCAATATTCCTTCACTGACAATATTATATTATTACTGGGAAAATTGAAGGTATGAAACACAAACAGACCAGTATCCGGGCAGACTCAGGTGACAAAGGCTTTCCCTCCTCACAGACAACAAAGTCTGAAACAAGTTCCACAACACCTGTACACCACAGATCAAGTTAGTATGCAGACTCAATCAAAATAGATGCAATACACGTATAATGGAAAAAACATAAGAGACAAATAACTGACCTTTGTTCAACCGAACAGGCATGCCTTGCTTGCGCAGAAAGGGCTCCATCTCATGTGTGAACTGATCCAGAGGACCTTCCGAAAGTTCCACCTGGAAGCGATAGAAGGCAAGCACAAACCCAAAGGTTTAATAATCAAGTATTATAAACAATGTAATGCACAACAACACGAGCTCATCTTTCTCAGACCTTTTCAGTTGCAATGCTTCCTGTCCTTGCAAAGTCGTTTTCTTCAAATTTATTAAACAAGCTGCACAAAATTCATAAGTAACGAAACCAAAAAACATATAAAAGGGAAGCTGAATCCGAATCATAATATCCTAAACAGTTACCTTTCAACCTCTTCTCTTGGCATGTTAGTAAGAAAAAGTCCAGCATCCCCACGCAGAAGCTTTAAAACAATTCAACAATGCTGGTAATTATAACAAAGAAAAGCAGCAAAAATCCTTAACATCAACAACAAAGATACACACGCACTATCGCAATGTACCTTAGAGACTTTGTAAAGACCTGGTCTAATCTCATCAGAAGCAGAACGGCCTAATGCAACTTGCATAACTTTATTTGATCCAAGGAAAAATCTGAAGCAAAACCCACAAAAACTTTATCAGAAATGATCAACAAAAAGGGGGAAAATGGGTTCTGGAATTTAAAATTTTGACCTGCTGCTGGACTTGAGCTGCTCTCTAAACTCCTTGAATTTAAGATTTCTCATATTCTCGAAGGAGAAAACATAGATAGAATTGTAACTTTCCGCAGCTTCCCTTATGGATTTCACAATTGATTCTTTATGTTCCTTGCCCTTCTTCTTTGTCTTGGATAGTGAAACTGCAAATACCATGAAATTTATACATTTTCAAAACATTATAACCACAAAATAAGGGTATATTTTAATGATGAAAGATTTAAAGAAGACAAACCTATCTTGTTACGCTTAGACTTTGGCATCTTCGACGATTACGGTTGTTCTTGTCGGAAAAGGAATATCAACAGGCGACGGTTCTGCTTTGCTCCAACTCGTAAAACCCTTTCTCTATGTTCCCTTGGTTCTGTATATTTAGGGTTTTGAGCATTATATTATATGCTATGCGGCCTTCTTCTTCTTCTTGTGAGGTTAGATTTGGGTTCTATGGTTATCCTACCATCTCAGCCCAAATCCATTGGCCCTTTTAATTGATATCCAAACTTATTTCTTTGCGGACCCTCTCCATTATATTCTATTATTTTAAGGGTAATTATTATATGCACAAACATTTGTGAAAATTATTATTTACACAAGTATTTTAGTTTTAGGGTTTAAGAATTTTAGTATATTAGTTTTGAAATTAGAATTTGTTAATAGAATTTTTGATTTAAGGTTAAAATTTAGGGTTTATAGGTTAAAACCTAATTCCTTAACCATATTACTCTAAAACCTAAATTCTAACCATAAACCCTAAATTTTAAAGCCCTAACTAAAATACCTAAATTATAAGCCCTAAACTAAAACCCTAAAGCCTAAATTAAAGCACTTATGAAAACAAAAAAATTTCACTGCTTGTGTATGAGGTAATAATCTTTATTTTAAATATAAAAAATATTCTATGCAATGGCGATAGAAACTTAATTTCCACAAGCGTGTTTAATTTAGAGTTTAGAATTTAGATTTTAGGGGTTTGAGTTTAGGATTTTAGTTTTTAGAGTGAAATTAACCATGCGTGTGGAAAAAATTCATACACAATTATCATTATATTAAATTAAATTAATAACCCTTTAAATACATCATTATATCAAATTAAATTAAATTAACATACACGAATATTATTTTTTTGGTATAACTACTAGTATATGATCTATTGGTCGATTAATTTATACTAATAAGTTTTGAGACCAGCTTATTATAGGACTTCCAGACTGGAAGTGATGCTTGTTTTCCTTTGTTCCAGTCAAGCAAAGCTAACATGAAATTCATGTTTTACATTGTAACAACCCGATCTCGTCCCGGATCTGGAGCATCACATTCGGGTCACCCAAAACTAATCCATCAAAAATTTTCATTTAAAACCACAAGTTAGCAATTCTCAAAATGATCCGGTTTCCATAAAATCCACATAGATAAAGAGATTAAAAGGGTTTACAAAATATGAATTCCAAATAATACACCGTTTGACCAAATAACAGTAAATCAAAATAAAATACAGAATCGACTGTGGTAAGATCCTATGAATACAATCAGTCCAAACTAAACATCAAGTACTGTACTTTGAAACTGGCTTGGTGCTGGGAAATCCTCCTCGATGTGCTCCTCCAAAAGCAACTTGTCAACCTACGCACGGAAAAACCACAATTCCGCACGCTGAGCTAACAAAACTCAGTGGTACATTTCTACTCTACTGCAATTCATGAATATCATAAAACAAGCATGCATGATAATATAATTAAGAGTGCACAGAAAGGCTGCTCAATATCTAAGGATTATCGTCTAGCCTACCCTAGCTAGAGTCTATAACCATGTCTCAAAATACCAATATTATGCAAGAAGACCACCAAGCCATCCCAGCCTTACCATACGCGAGGTCCTACCGACCACTGAGTTACGTCCTATACCTTGATCACATAGCCCAAAGGTTAACTAGCCCATACTCGAGATCACACAGCATATCGAGTTACTCGAGCTCACACAGCCCGTCGAGTTACAACCCTACCCTAGTCACATAGCCCAAGGGTAAAATAGCCAACATTTATCATACATACAACAACGTAAATAACATACATTCCCTAATGGCCAACGAAGCACTACTAATTTCCCGTGCTCACACAGTCGTCGGGTTACCCGTGATCACATAGCCGTCAGGTTAGGATCATATCCGAATCTCTATAGCCACATATACGTCCTAGACATACTTGGATCACAATAGCCAAAAATAGTCTTTTTTCTGAGATCACACATCCGAACAGGTTACTCGATATCATATAGCCCTTGGAGTTACTCGAGCTCACAAAGTCCCCGAGTTATATTTCCATATCCTGATCACATAGCCCAATAATAGGTTTCTAACCGCATCCAGATCACATAGCCCATGGATACGTCGGATGTACTCGATCACATAGCCCGAAGTACCCATCCCTTTATTTAAGTGCCCTTGCACTGACTTTAGGACATTCGGATTCCTAACCATGACACATACGTTATCACATGCTCTCCCGAGCATTAATATATCTCACCGAGAGATAAGAGGCATCCAGCCAACCATTACCAATGCCCATGGCATGACTCGTTTGATACAATAATTAACATACGTCTTTAGGATTCATTTATGCCTTTCTCGCTAGATTTTCTTATTGTTCGAGGTAACCAGCCTATATGGGCATCCCTTCAGCACACAACAAGGACCCCAAGCTACCACGTAGCATTAACCGATCCACCAAGGATCCCTATGGATTGCTAATCCAAGCAATTTACCCAACTATTACCAAGCTATTGGCTATTAATCCACGTATGGGTACTAACCTTGATTTCTTAATTTTAGGGTTTGTTTTACACCTCTAGGGACCCACCAGACCCTTTACCACGAATTATAAAATCCCCGATTGCGAACTCAACTTTCTTGGGCAGATTGCCCAGCGAGTATCGATACTCTAAGGTGAGTATCGGTACTGCCCTCTAGGAATCGATACTCCCCCATGAGTACCGATACGTTGAACATGTTCGAAAGAAATAGACTCCAAGCTGTACTGATACGCTACGTACTGTACCGGTACGCCTCATTGGTACCAGGATTGCCCTGTACCGATCCAAGGATTACCCTGTACCGATCCACCCCCGTACCGATACTCCTCATACGCGTATCGGTACGCTAAGCCTCTCATAGGCAATACAATAGTGCGTACCGATACGCCCTTTGCGTACCGGTACGCGATAGCGTTACTGGAATCCTTAATATGCAAGGAGTACCGATACGTGGGAAGGCGTACAGGTTCGCCCCTCACAATCTGTCTCCCTTATAACAAATGCATACTGATACGCTACCACCCCGTATCGGCATGCGAGCTCAGATTTCAAATCTGAAGCTTGGGGTTTCCTCAATCCTACCTTTAACCTACATGGTTAAGTCGCAAAATATCCCTACAGATTATTGGAGGTTTATAAGGTGGTTTTCTACCAATTTTACCCATTATCAACACCCAAATTGTGATTTACCATTAAATGGGGTTTAAAGCTCAAGAACTCTAACTATGCAACCCACAAACATAAAACCAAGCAAGGCAATCATCTTATGAGGCTCATAAAATGTAGGAGTCAGAAATATACTGACCTCAAGCAAGCAAAACCCGAAATGTAGCTCCCACCAAGCTCTTACCACCTCTCTTCTTGGTCCTAGCTTCCAAACTCAACCTCCACCAAATCCAATGATGCTTAGCTCGAAATAAAGATTTTCCGATGCTGATAAACTCTTCCTTGATGACCAATCCGAGATTCACACTCCACAACAACAAGATTTTATCTTTTCTTTGTGTTTGGGAAGAGAGTTTGAAGAGGAAAGAGATAAGGAGAGAGATGGGGACAAGGATGACTTCATCCTCCCTACACTATACAGAAAATTAAAGAGGCATCAGCCCTCTTGTCCCTCATTTATGATTTTACCACTATACCCTTCCTCACACTCATCCTAAGCCAAACCCAATACCCTTAAACAAGCCCAAAAACACATGGAAGCCCATGAAGCCCGACAACAAGGCCCAACATAACCCGAATATTCAACCCGACATATTGGTCCAAGACCCGAGTCAACGCCTATTGTTGACTCCAGAAATCCAGGTCGTTACATACTTGTTCTTCAATTACTGTAGGTGTCATGTGCAAACACTTCATTCCTTTTCTTTTGTGTGTGTAAATTAGAAATGATAATGTAATAATATATGTACAAGTTACAGTGATCTCCTTCGAATAATGCTTGTTGGAACACCGTAACAAATTGGTGCCGCTCCGTTCAGGAAGGGGAGGGTGCAACTATCTTTGCACATACCAACAAATGATCCTATTGTTGTTTCACTATATCTTTGGTCTGCTAGATCTGTTCTCTCTCAACCAAGCATTGAGCACGGCCTTCCCCAACCGGTCAATGTCCTTGTCTGTTACTTCCCACAAGTTGGCAATAGTAACCGGAGAACCGCCTTGTATATAGGATAGCGAAACCCCTCGTGGAACGTAGCATCCGTTAAGCCTCAGCAAGCCACTGCTGCAGCCCATTAATACTGTGGCAGCACACTTCTCCAGTCCCTGAATCTCATCTTTGGAAAGATATTGCTCTCTTGTACCAACCAGAAGCACACAAATGCATTTCTAAAATTGATGCAAAGGTAACAAAAGAAGTGCACATAACTAGCACATACTACTTCCGTGGCCGAAATATAATAAAGGTCGTGACTTTTCAAGGCTGTTGCAAGTTCGTCAGCTGTAGGCACAATTCCAGCTTTTCCCTATATCTATATGGTTCATTAAGAAAGAAATTATTTACTGAACCTATTTCCATGTCTTTAAAATGAGCTGATACAAGGTAACACATAAAAATGGTTTTTCTATCATTGTATGATAAATGCTTTTCCCTTTGGCCAATCCCATTAGTAATGAGAAGAGAGACGAGTAAATTACCTCGATATTTAGATCCCTAAACCAGTTCTCAAATTCAGCTTGTGTGCTTCTAAGGTCACCACTGGGGTTTAACACATAAAATGCATCAAAGGGATCTATCAGAGGAACAGCAGCAGCATTCCTACCAACTAGCTCATGATAACGAAGTATCGTAGAGATACTGCCTACAGAAGGCATTCGATAAACCTCATGTTGTCTTAGAATTGGTATATTCTCCCAAGGAAGCATTTGCACAGAGTCCTCAAAGGGTCAGTTGTTACACAAAAGAGGAAAAGGGATGCACTTTCAAAGGGAAAAGGTGGAAAAGACAAAGGAACAATCAAACCAAGATGATGTTGGCAAAAGCAAAGATGAGGTGTAAAAATTGCTATTAAAGGACAACCATCTTTTTGAAGAAAGATAAACTCATTCTATATTCATAGGCCCGAGATGAAAATATATACTAAAACTAGAGCAATTTCACCGACCTGAACATCCAAATCCAACACTAAAATCATTGGTTCCCTAAGGATAGAGTCCTCCAAATGAATCTCATTCACTGCTTCCCGTATTAATCGAGAGGTCAATGCAGACACATTATCAACACCATTGGACCCACAATTTTCTTCTATGTGATGTTCAAGCATGCCAATGTAGCATCCTTCTTGTAAACACTGCTTTGAAAGACATGCTTCTTCAATATCAAACTTTGCAGCTCCAAGAACAAGTTTAAAGTAACTCTCATTTACGTCCATTTTGCACTTAGATTTCAGATCCCGCTCCAGCTTCTTATGCTCTGTATTTAAGCTTTCACAGTCCAAGCGGTCCCCAAGAATCACATGCCTCCATGGGCCCAGCCATGAATCTTCTAAATTACTGGAACACAGACCAGGCATGTATATTTCATACGTTAGTTCTCATTCCAACATGAAATGCAGAAAAGTGCAACGAGCTTAGGGTAATTTACTAATATGTTCCAGAAAGAAGACAAGTTGAAGAACATATGAATGAAGTTTTATGAAACACAAATTGGCCATTGGTTAACCAATCCCAATCAGAAAAAGAGCTAAAAATGGATAGACAAATATATGATGAAAGAGATTGCCTACCTCAACAATTTACCAAGTTGGTTATCAACCTTCTTTCTAATCATCCACCACAGAGACCTAGTACTTCTTGTAACTTCTAAAGGACAACCAGAAGATGTCACGAAGTTCTCTTCCAATATCACTTTAAATGCTGGAGCTACAATATCAACCAGAATGGAACCCCAAGGACAATGCCACCTTTTACCTGAATTCATCCGCTGACATAATTCCTGACAAGCTCTTGCATTCTCATCGTTAGGAGAAGCTATCTTCTGAAACTTCTGTATTTTTTTTCAAGATTCTTTAGCATGAAGTAGTTATGCGCATTAATATATTGTTAATTTTTAATAAAAAAAAAATTCTACCAAAGAAAATACCTTCTAAAACTGAATCCAGAGGCAAAAGCACAATAATAGGTTGATTCTTAAAATTTAACCGTGACAACAGCATCCATGCATGGATGGAAGAAGGGTAAAGTAGCAATTCTTGCAATAAACTAGTATAAGCATGACCAAGCAAACTTATACAGATAATGGCAGTGGAAGGAAGGCCCGCATAAAAGTTCATCACAAATTGTTCAAGATAGTTAACTAACTCGGGAGCAAGCCTGCAGCAGAACACAGAAGAAGAAAGGATGACATTTCTTTTTCTGTATGTACATATTGGGGGTTGATGGGGTAAGGAGAAACTAAGCTAGTAAATCTTCATAAATTTGCACTTGTAGCAGCAGAAACCTTAACAAGGTGGATGTCTCTGTATGTAGGCAAGATGAACCAGTTGCATGCAGGTCCTGAAAATGAAAGTCCAACAACTCAATCTTTTTTTCAAAAAAAAAAAAAGTGAAACAGCAGGTGTTATAATATAGTGATCTGCAGGAGATAAAAAGTGCCAACATCAATAATCAAGAAATAGTAAAATAGCACAGCTATATAAATATAGAAAGAGCAAACAGACAAAGTTGGCAATACTCTACATATTAGCACTTAGTCCCAATGAAACAGAATTCGCCAGAGCATAAATAATATTGCTGCTATCATAATTAAACATGAAAGAGCACCCAAATTCAGAATGACTCTTGAGCGCAAGGATTTCCTAATAACATTAAGGAGTGTGACTGTGATGCAATTCAATTACACCATGCATGTCAAATACCTTGACGTTTTACTACAATTTTTGGAAGTACTAAGTTTTCAATTGAGAAAAGAATTCACTGAGGATATTATAGCTATAGACTTTTGGCGAACGTGTCATGATATTTTATCATCTTGAAAATGACACCAACGAAAGACAAGATGAAGCGTGCAAACTTACTCCAGAATCTACAAAGCGTTGAGCATTAGTTCTCCCAGAAGTATTAGGAAAGAATTGATTGTTAAGATGTGTCCCAAGTGAAGCTTGATGGAAATATGAAGCCCAGTGACTTTCAGAGGGTGCTTTGCAAGATGGCAAAGTAAAATGCTCATTAGTGGCAGAAAGCAGATATACTGCAGAAAGCAATCTGGAAACCTGAGTGTTAATAAATAAAAATTTAGCTGCCAAGACATTAGAGAAAAAGCATAGAGAGAATAAAAATAGGTAAGAGAACAAATTTCTTGGGAGCAATTTGCAAAGATACTAGATGGAAATTATAAGGAGACTTCCAGACAAAACCAATAGGTATCTTAATACAAACATAAGTGAATTAATTTTTTAACCGACTTTGAGGGCATAATTGATTTTAGTTAAATGTTCGATAATTTATTTAATATTTAAGCTACAAAATAAGAAAATTTTAAAAATTTAAAATATTAAAACATTTTTTTTATATCAAACTGATGTTCCTTGATATTTGATGTAGAAAAATGAAGAAGAATTTTGATTTTATTACTACTCTAACAAAAAGGATGATTCCATTAAAAATATATTCAAAGAATATTAGTAGCATAACCAGAAACAATCTAAGACTTTTTCCATGGTTTATATAAATTTATAAATTTAATTTTTTATATTTGTAACTTTTTGATATTTTTAAATATTTTTAAATATTATTAATTTTTTAGCTTAAATATTAAATAAGAGATCTGTCAATTAAAATCAATTATATCCCTGGACTGCACAAAAAAATAATTATGCCCTCGAAATCAGTTAAAAAAGAGATCTGTCAATTAAAATCAATTATATCCCTGGACTGCACAAAAAAATAATTATGCCCTCGAAATCAGTTAAAAAAATCAATTTAGCCCTTCTGTCATGTCATCAACACACGTGTACTACCAAGTCAGCATCGTTGACCGCACATTAACACTGTTAACTGTCACGCTAGTACCGTTAACTGTCACATCAGCACGTTAACGATCAACGTCAGTCAAAGGGCAAAATTGATGAAAAAAGTAGAGGCAACATTGATGATTTGGGTTTACTATATGGGCAAGTTTACCCCTAATCTTTTATTTTATACAAAAAAATTATAATTAAAAGCTCTCAGTTGACATACTCTTATCTCCCTATATTATAGGTTGTAAGTTCATTACCATTAAAAGTAAATTTCTCTTCCTTTCTTCTAAGTAAAAATTAATATTAAAAAATAAATTAATTTAATATTAAAAGTAAATTTCTCTTCCTTTCTTCTAAGTAAAAATTATAAGGAAGTTTCGCTGCCAATAGGCCAGCCGAGTAAACCAAATCCGAGCACTAAAAAAAATTAACCCGACCCTTTCTAAAAAATCAAACACGCCTTCAAGAGTTATGTTTGTTGTTTGTTAGGTGTTTACGGGAGACCAATAAAAATAAATAAAAAAAATAAAAGAAACAAATTTCATAATAATCCCTTAAAATAAAAAGGGACAAATTCTGCCACTAGCACCAGTGATATATGAATGTTGCGAATTTAGTCATTGTCCTGTATTTTGTAAACCCTGAAGTTAGAATCTTGACCCAGATTAAAGCTTTTAATTTACATCATTATAAATTATCAAATTGGATAGCAAAGATAAAATCAATAACTAACAAATATATCCAGTAATTAGTCAGCGGCTAAGAATGTTTATGTTGTTTCATCTTGTATGCGTTTGAATCTCAATGTTTGCCTTTGAGAATGTGATACTTCGAATTTAATGATGGACAAAGTTTTTAATATTAAAAAATAATAAACTTATAGTACACGAATTAGTTGTACAAATTTACTCATAGTAAGTGAACCAACAACAAATTTAACCTAAAAAGTAGCCTTAATTGACAAATTGATACTAAACTATATATTTTCTCGAATTGACTTTCTTTTATCAAAAGTGGCACCTAATTTTTACTTTTTCCCACGTTGGTACTTTCATAAGATAACATGAATGTTAATTATGATCAATGATAAGATGACTCGTTATTTTATGTGAGTTTTTGTGTCACACTACAAGTTTCGATTGATTAAAAGTTAGTTTTTAGATATCCTCTAAGTACTTTTCTGCGTTATTTTTGGTCAAAAAAATATAGAACTTGAATTTTCAGGTCAAAATTATTTTCAAACTTGATTCAAAAAGTGCTTTTCAAAAGTTAAAATTGTAATTTTTAGCATTTTGAGCAAAAGGACTATAATATACATTTTATCTATTCAAAAATATGTTTGGCAGCAATCCAAAACAATCAAATTTTAAAACGAACAATGCAAAAGCACTTTTATTGTAATTTCCAAAAGCAATATCAAACTTACCATTAGTACTAAAATGAGAAAATTGATATAGTTTAGGTATCAATCTATAATTAAGCCAATATAAAAAAGGATGTACACAAAAATTGCATTTGTTGTGTTATATTATTATTTTTAATCTCATTGTTTCCGTCTCATATATGAAAGGAAATTTTGCACCCTTTCTCTCTTCAGTCTTCACCGGCGCAATTCCAAAAGCCATTTTCTCCTCTTTCTCTCCACAAGTTCACGCCAGAAATACTACGTCGTTTCATCCATTTCCTTAACGCCATAAAAACAGAAACAAAGCTGTTCTGTTTATTTGACTATAACACTTTCTCCTTCCTTGTTTTCTTTCTGGTTTTCTGATAGTTTTTGGATTTGATTCGCTTAACCGCGTGCTGCGAGAGAATTGAGGGACGGCGAAGCGTCGAGAGCCGTACGATTGAGGTTTTCTTTACCTTTTTAATCTGATTCAGACGGTTAGCGACTGATAATTCTTATGATAATCTGAGAATTTTGTTTCCTTTACTCGGTTACTGTACTGTTCATAGTAGAAAAAAAGAGGAAAACCTGGGTTTTTGAGAAGGTTTGTTGAAGGGATAGAAATATTTTAGGGTTCGTTTTTCTGGTTATTTACCATATTGGGTCTATATTCTTCATTCAGAGCCGTCTCGTTTTGTACTTTCATGTTGAAAGGGTAGAATTGTCATCTTAGATATGTGGAGGTCTTGGTCGTCGTACTTTGTTCTGTTGGGTTTTGGAGAACTCTAGAAGCAGCTCTTATATTGATATTGAAGTATAAAGGGGGGAAATATAACCAAGTCCTTTGAATCGCAGAAGCGCTTGTTTAGAGAGTTGCCAGTTTTGAGAAGAACTTTTGGAAAATCTTCAAGTATATTTTATTGGTCAGCAATGCCATAATTCTAGTTTCTTTGAATTATTGACTTGATTGGCTGGTTTGATAACCTTAGATGTGTAAATTGTATAGGAGGAACACAAAGGACGACCAGTGTAAAGAAAAGAATTCTGAAATTGGGAAATTCTGCATTTTGGTTTTAGTAGTTAGAAACTTTAGGTTCATGTTAAGCAAGGTATTTGATAAGTGAAACTCGATTTAAGGGAACATAACATTTTTGGGAATTGAGAAGTTATAACCGGAAAAAGAGACTCGGAATTTGGAAATTCTTTTCTTCTTTATGAGCATGTTTAGCAAGAGATATGGAAAGAAGTGAGCCTTCATTTTTACCGGAATGGTTGAAGAGCGGTGGAAGTCTTACTGGTAGTAGCAATTCAATTCACCAATTTACATTATCATCTTCACATTCAGGTAATTTTAGTTTATATCTTCAGGGTGTATTATTTCTTTCTTGCATTTATGGCCTTGATAAATCTGTGTTGATTGATTTCTTTAGGGGAGATTTGATAATAGCATTTCAAGGATGCATATAGCACTCAAAGTGTTATAAACTTATAGTACATGCCTCATTTTTCAAAATGTACATCTTCATTTTGATTGAAAAAGAGAACAATATTGTACAGTTTTTAACTTTCATCTTTATTTTACTCCTAGAGGTATGTATCTAGAAGTTTATTTTCTATGAAGTTGCCTGCAACTTCATTTTGCTTGAAAAAGAGAAAAAGCAACTTCTATGTATATGTACATGGCTTATATTTCAAAATGTGCATCTTCATTTTGCTTGAAAAAGAGAACAAGATTGTAAAATTTTTAAAGTTTCTTCTTTATTTTACATTTAGAGGTATGTCTCTAAAGTTGATTTTCTATTTAGTTGGCTGCAACCTGTTTGCCTAGTTTCTGATAGCACTATAGGCAGTTAGAAAATTTTGAAATTTATCTTCTTGTCATTCTTTTCGAGCAAAATTGAAAATAAATTTCTGTATTCTAATCTTTGGTACTTTTTTTCATAGACAATCATTCTGCATTGAGGCATGCCAGAAATAAATTCTCTGTTGACAGTGATGGTGATATAGGCCGGACATCTGTTTTGGATAGGGCCTATTCTGCCTATTTTAGGAGGAGTTCTAGTAGCAAAGGTTATTTTGGCTCACGGTCTTGTAGCAATTTTGCTAAAGGCAACCGGGAAAGGGACTGGGAAAAATTTACTAATGTTTACCATGATAGGAAGAATGCTGTTCTCAGCAACCGTAGGAACCGAAACTATTCTGATTCTCTGGATAACTTGCTGCCAAGCATATCTGAGAAGGATGTCTTACGGCGTTCACTGTGTATGATAACTGGTAAGCGCAGTGACACACGGCCAAGGAAAGCGACAAATGAATTTAGTGGCAACAGCAGAAGCCATCATAGCTGTGATAATGGTAAGCTTGGCACAGCTTTCCGTTATAAATCTGCATTTGAAATTGATTTTCCTTCACTTGGTGCTGAAGAAAGACCGGTAGGGTATGGAATAGGAAGGGTTTCATCTCCTGGCTTGAGTAATAAATCTGCATTCGAACGTGATTTTCCTTCGCTTGGTGCTGAAGAAAGACAACTTGGGTCTGAAATAGGAAGAGTTTCATCTCCTGGTTTGACTAATCCTGTGCAGAGCTTGCCATTGGGGACCTCACCTGGCACTGGCAGTGATGTTAGGTCATCAGCTCTAGCTGACATTCCTGTGGATGTGGGAAGCAATGGCAGAGGTGTGACAGTTGCTTCACAAAATGCTTGTGCAGGCTCGACTCCAACTATGACGATGGACCTTAATATGGCTGAAGCAGTGGCTCAGGGGCCTTCTCGTGCTCGTACACCTCCCTTGTTAACTTGAACAATTCTTCCGTTCTTAAGTTTATTCATTAGAAACTATATTAGTGCTGAAAAAAGATCTGATGTGTTCCTTGTAGTTAAATGTTGAAACTCAAAGGCTTGAGGAGCTGGCTATCAAACAGTCAAGGCAACTAATTCCCTTGGGGACAATATCGACACCTAAAACTCTGGTGAGCTATTGTTAAGCTTTTCTGTGTGTATGTTACATATTATAAGTACACATTGGGGTTATATACTGTGTTAGAGATTGTATTCTAATTTTCTTTATAAAACTAGATTATGAAGTCAACCTAAGTGCTGAATTTTTTGCTTATTGAATTTATACTTTATAAGTTTTTAAAGGTTGCTTATTTTACTTTTATGCGCGTGTATTCACTTCCCGTTTTTTCCAATAGGCGGTCAGTCCATCTGAGAAATCGAAACCAAAAGTTGGACAGCAGCTGCATCCTTCAGTCTCTGTTAACTCCACATGTGGTGGAACTTCAAGATCTGATGGCATAAAAGTTTCTAATGAGAGCAGGCTTTGCATACTCAAGCCATCAGGAGAACCGAATGGTGTCTCCTTAGCAACCACAAAGGATAACTTGAGTCCTACTAATGGAAGTAACAAACTTGTGAATATTCCACTCAGTGTCACTCCTTCAGCTGCTGCTTCTGCTCCTGCTCCCTTTAGAAGTTCAGGCAACAGCCCCAAGTCTGCCACTGCTGAGCGAAATCGGACTCAACTGCTCAAGCACAGAGTAGGAATGACTTCTTCAACCTTCTAAAGAAGAAATCTACAACGGACTCTGCTTCTTCTGTCCTTGATCCCGGCCCTGCTGTGTCACCACCTGTCCCTGAGAAGCCTGATGAACTTGGCACCGAAGATTCCAGCTCTTCTGTTACTCTGAAGGATGTGGGTGTTTTAGCACCAGAAATCTCAATTGCTGACTTGCCAATTGACAGTAGGAGTGAAGTGGACCTGAATGGAGATGCTTATACCGACCCTCAGCACTGTTCTAGCAATGGAGATGGGTATTCAAGGCCTGATGTTTTCCTTTATCCCGATGAGGAAGAAGAGGCTTCCTTTTTACGTTCCCTTGGTTGGGAAGAGGATGCTGGTCTTACAGAAGAGGAAATCAATGCCTTTCTCGAGCAGGTAGCTTCTTCTCCAAAATCAAACTTTCTCATGCAATTAGGTTCTGTTTTCTTTGTTTACTCATGGTGAAATTTCGTGTTTTGCATCTTCTAAAAGATTTTTACAATTTTTTCCTGCGGTACTCAAACTGAAACCATCTGCAAAACTTTTTCAACGAATGCAGTCATTAAGCCCATTACACACTCATAATGGGACTCATGGTGGTACCTCATCTGGATCGAGCTCAATGGATTCCAACTGAGAAGCTTCGACTCGTCAAAGTTCTAATTGACTTGGTAAAATTTGAATGCATTGAAGTGGCTACTCGGTTTTTTACCCTTTTATATTAATATTAGGATGAAAATACAAGCACTCTGGTTTTAAAAGAAAGGATAGGATACAATTACGATGTGTGTGTTGGTGTTTGTGATGGTGGATTGGAACTAGGAGCATTATAGGATTTTCTAAGATATATGGAAAAGCAAGGTTGAGAAGAGAGTAGGAATGGGTTTATTATGATTCCTGCAATGTAATAATTTGGTAAGGGGTAAATAGTTTTACCGTCTACTTGTTGCTGATGGGGACACAATTCAACTAAAAGCTTATGGTTTGTTTATTTTTTTACTATTTGAAATTGAAAAGAGAGGATATAACAATTAGATTTGTGTATTCTTTTTGGTCCTTTCATTTCCTCTGTTTCTACACAGATTTAAGGAAGGATGATGTCATTTCCTTTAACATAAAAGCAATCAGAGACGGTGTCTTCATTTTGGTATGGAGACAAACTTTAAATGACTCGAAAGTTTTAGAATTCGAATTCAATTGATTTAAAACTACATCGACCCACTTATTTGACAATTCTAATGTATTCGATATTCATCCGGTGTGCCAAGCGGTAGAGGTTCATTGTGCTATTACGGTGACGAAGGAACAGCTTGGCTGGTTTAGCTTATTTTTGAGGATTAAACACTTTTAGAAGAATAGAGTTTGAGTCGAGTTGACTCGAGCATTAATCGAGTCAAATTCAAGATGTTCGTGAGTTGTTCAACTTTATTATTATTATTATTATTATTATTATTATTATTAAGAGTCTAGAATGGATTGCATCATTGATGCTACATTATGCTACAGACCAATAAATTTCTAGAAACTTGTAAATAAATATTAAAATTTTTACGGGCACGCCATACAATTAATCATATTTCTAATGAAAGAACAATTTTCCCAGTTTTTTACTTTTAGTATTTTGTAATCTTTAATTTAAATATTAGTATTAATTCTTCATTCTCCACTAATCCTAAATTCATCCCTAATACTTAAAATTGTAATTACATTTGTCGACTGAAAACTTAATCTAAATTTTTTTAGAGTAAACTACTTAAATGACCATTTAACTATAGGGTTGGTGTCAATACGACTACTGTACTTTCAATTGCGATATTATGATCACTTAATTATTTAAATGATATCAGTTAAGCTCCCTACCGTTAAAACCTAATGGAGAGGGTAACGTGACAATTAACAAAAATTTATATAATTACACATTTGGTTCCCGCTATTTACACATTCTATCAATTTGGTCTTAATTTTAATTTAATAAAAATAAATTAATTATTAAATTAGGTGGCAGCACGTGTCATCACCTTATTGGAGGACTTTGCTATATATATTTGATTAAATAATTTTATTTTCCTCCTCCAACCAGGTGCTGATATTTGTCACCTATGCAAGGTGGAATGAATGTTGTGGCTTTACCACTAGGCCAAGTTCGGTCTTGTAATATGGAGTGCAATTTTTTTTTGACAAATCCTATCTAATCCTAATCCTACCTAGAGGGGAGCGAAAGGGGAACTTTAAGGGAAGGAAAGGGGTGTTCTTAGGGGGTATAGAACCTATGACGGCATGACCTAAGAGAAATGAGGGAACAAAGATAAGCAGTTTGACCAACCGGTCAAATATGCTAGCTCAATATGAAGTGTAAATTATAATATATGTCTTAATATGTTGTTAATGCCAGAAAAAATTAAATAAATACTCATTAATGAGACTCGAACATCATGCACTTGGTATGCATAATTAATAATTTTGTATAATTTCATATATATAATCATTGAATTATTTTTCCAACTTAATTAATAATTTTATTTTTATTAAAATTTTAAATTAAATTATTATATATGTGAAATTATATTAAAAATTTAAAAATTTAAAATTATATTCAAAATTTATTTAATGAACCTAAACTCACGAACATAATTCAAATGAATTGATAAAATTTTAAAATTTTGAATTTTTAATATAGTTTCCCATATATAATAATTTAATTAAATATTTTTAATAAATATTAAAATTATTAATTAAATTTAAAAAATTAATTCAATCATTATATATGTGAAATTATAGAAATAAATGTGGAAAAATATATTAAATTTGGTTTAAAAATACAAAAAATCTTAAAACCATTTTTATTTTAAATCATGCATTAACAATAATTTAAATATATATATATATAATATTATCAATTTTATTTTAATTAATAGATTTATTTTAGTGGTTTAGATATTTTTATGTATTCCAAGTGTATGATGTTCGAGTCTTTATAATTCCATTTTTTCCTGGAATTAACAATATATTAAGACATATACTATATTTTGCACTCTATGCTTGACAAAAACAAACTTGGTCCAGTAGTAAAGCCATAACATTCATTCCATGCTTGCCTGCATTCAAACCACACCATTGCCAAGCAGGTGACATGTGAATAATTAATTTAATTTATTAAATTAAAATTATGACTAAATTGATAAAATGTGTAAATAATGAAAATTAAATTTATAATCGTACAAAATTTTGTTAACTGCCATGTCACATTCTCTATTAAATTTTAATTATAGGTAACATAATTAATACCATTTAAATAGTTTGAATAGTTTACATCTTTTAATATTTGACAATTAGTAGTGGTTTAATCCACAATCAAAATTTATAACCGATTGAATGTAAAGTACGATAATAAAAAATCATAACTTTCATGTTTTACCTATCCAGGCCCGGCCGGTAATAAGGTCGCCCGCCGGGGGTCTACTGTTAGGGGAATTTCATGTTTGTAATTTTTTAGAATTATATTTGTTGTTGAAGGATTAATTTTTTTTATGTAAGGGGTTAATTTTTTCTATATTTATTGTTAGAGGTATGCTTTTAAAATTTATTTTTTTTCTAATACTTGTTATTAGAGGTATAATTTTTTTAATATTTATTATTACGAGCATACTCTTAAAATTTATTTTTTTCAATATTTGTTGTTAGGAGCACAATTTTTCAATACTTGTTATTATGGACCAACTCTTAAAACTTATTTATTTTCATTACTTGCTATTAGGGACAGAGATTTAACTAGCGATATGCAACCGCAACAACGACTGTTATATAACGGTAGCGACATTATCTGAAACTACGATACCTGCAACTATTATATCCACAATAGCGTATATTATTAAAAATTTCACAAACGTAATACTCGCAATGAATGAAATAACACCTGAATGTCCGTAATCATATTAAACGTAACACAACCGTAAATATGGACATTAACATTCTAAGGAAAAAAAAACATATGAAATCTCAAAACATTTTTAATAAAAGCAAAATCTGAGATATATATTCCGTCAAAGATAATGGAAAAGAAAACGGAGATCATGAAATGGTACGTTTTCAGGGCGATCAACGGCCTAAGTCAAATTAAACATATAAAAAATACTAGAAAATAAAAAGATAGAAGGTTTTTTAACTCAAATTTTAATTTTCTTTGAAATATAATTAATTGCATGTAAAATTCTTAATAATTTTAATATTTATTTATAAATTATTAAAAATACAATTGTATATAACAGTTAATGGTGTGTAGTGATGTGTCGTCCATTCTAAAATTTTTGTTCTTTATATTATTAAAATTCTAGGCATTGATTTGAACATTAGATCAAAGGGTATTGTTTTTTTTAATCGCTTGGATTTAATAAGTTGGAGTTCATTTAAATTTTCAGAAATGAACGATACAAGTTCGAATTTTTTAAATAAATTAGATGATTCTTTCCTATTCATAAAACACAAAATTTTTAAGTATAATTTGAGGATAATATTGGATTAAAGAAGCAATTTGGGTCAACTATTAATGTGTTATTGTTTTCTCATCAATTTCGAGAAGTGATGGGTTCTCGATTACCTCAATTAATAAAATGAATTATCATTTGGGTGGAACTCATTTTTTAATCAATTAGTTTACATTTTGTGGAGAGTTCATTTTCAAAATTCATCCTTAAATTAACATCATTTGACAATAAAATTAAGATACGAATTGGAAAATGATTTTAAGATGACTAAGATTTTGTTGAGGGATTGTGGGTTCGAAGTGTTTATAATTAGTTTTTTAAACAATTTTTATCTAGAAAGAGGGAAAAAGAAAATTTGCTCGTAATAAGTCTAGAACTCACAACCTAGAAGAATGGAAAGACGTCAACTGAGAGCTTTTAATCACTATAAGTTGTTGACATTGTTTATAATTAGTTAGTTTTAAACTATTATTGCAATAACCACATAGTAATGTTCATCATTATTTTTTAAAATTAATAAGAGCAATTAATGTTATTAAATAATAAAATGAAATCACAATATAAATAAACGGTAAAAAACTAAAATAAATTAGTTACATTAATCATTCATATTTCATGAAATTACCAAAAAAAGTATAAATTATAAATTAAATAATAAAAATAGTACCATGCAAGTAAATAGTTAAAGATTCAATCAAACAACTAAGAAAAAAATAAAAAAATAAGAATAAAGATCATTGTTGAAGGTGAATGATAAACATCATTACCATTAACGTAAAAAATGAATATAACGATGACAACTAACTTATCACAACCATGAATAAAGCCGCTCTTGGGGGTGGTAGGGGTTGTTGCTCATTCTAAATTTTTTGGTATAATAACATTTTAAGTTATTTTTACTTTGAATATTAATTAAATAATATCTTTGTCCCTTCTAATTTTTAAATTTAAATACTTAATTGGTCATTGATCATAACTCAATTGCGACCTATTTGCATGATTGTGAGCACATATTAGTAAGAAATAATCAGTCCGAGGGTCTAAATTAAGTGTAAAACAACAAAATAACCAACTAAATATTGACTAAAAAGGTGACTTACAAGAATAGAAGAAAAACATTTACTAATTTTGTTAAAGAAAGAGACTTATTAAACAAAGGGTGATTATTCCATGCATACAATATTCTTTTTATAAGAAGACTTTTAATGTTGTCATATATCGTATTTAAGAGACCCTAAACTCTAACCATTAAATTCTAATCTTTAAAATCTAACTAAATATTTAAAGTCTGTTTGTAGGAAAAAAAACACCATAATTGCATGAAATAAAGTTTAAGGGTTTTATTTTGATACACAGTCCGTGTAAAATATTTTTACACAACCCTTTTATAAAATTTAAAATCTAAAACCCTAACTCTAACACCATAAAATTAAAACCCTAAACTCTAACTATAAACCTTAAATTCTAAACCCTACAACTTAAACCCTAAACTAAACCTCTAACCTCTAAAATTAAAAGGCACGTGTAAACTTTAATTTACACGGACTGTGTATCAAACTTTTTCTAAAGTTTAAACTTGACTAATTGATTTTTTTCTTGTTTCTATTCCCTCTTTACCAATCCATTTCTCCAACAATCACTATCGCCTATTTGGAATTTTCTTTTCGTAAACCAAAATAAAATTGTTATAAATCTCGTCATTGTAGGTTATTGTTAATTGAAACTTAAACTTGGTAAAACAATGTGATTAGAACATTTAATCTTAAAAAATCTAATTAAAAAATCTTCAAAAAAATCATGTTCTATTTAACTATAGACTTCATACACCCCACCTAAATTAGCCTACAAGATTACACTTCATTTATATGAATAAAGTAATTCCTGAAGATCCAATCCGAATAATATCATTAATTACATGATAGCAGCCCCATAAGTCAAACTTTCAACTAAATAAGAATCTAATTAATGAACTAAATTGGAAATAACAAATCAGATCAAATGGTTAAAAAAAATTAAAGAAATAAAATATACAAAGGGTAATTAGGGGGTAAATTTGTATGAAGGGCTACAAACACAAGAGTCTCTTCCATTGACATTGGTCCCATGCATTGATCTCCACAAAACAGCAACATCTGTTTATTTATTTAATATGTAATGAATATTATATAGATCATAGTTTCTATATCACCATAATTAAACTTTCAAGATATGATATGATAATATATGTGTGTATATATATATATATATTACGATGAAACTGTAGATCTTATGTACTTATATTTCTATTCTGTTATTAACAATTAAAAAGAATTAAGTTGACCTTGTTAGGTGGAAATTAATTTTCATTTTGATGTGAATCTGATAGCTGAATGAAGTTTTGAAGATTTCTCTTCTGTCTTTTTCGATAAAGATGAGAGAAATTGAGAATTTGAAGAAAGAAAAAACCTAGAAAGTTGATGTGAAGTTGACAATTATTGTTAGCACAGACGAAGTTAGATCAAACATCGGGATGAATAAAAATTTATTAAACTTTTAAATCTAAAAATTAAGAGAGATAAAGATTTTATTTGATTAATATTTAAATTAAAAATAATCTAAAATGTTATTATACAAAAAAAATGTGAGAGATAACAGCACTTCCCATCCACTAAATGACTCCTTCCCTGATTGATAGGTTCCCCCATGAAATGATATAACCTTTTGAGTATACAGTGATCGAACTTGATAAAAGGGTTTGGAGGGCCAACTTAAAATTTTAAATTTTTTAGAATAGTTTAATTTATATTTTAGAAAATTTTGGGTCTAACTAAAATTATTAATAACTTTGAGGGGCTTGATAAGAATTTATTTTTAAAAAAAATAAGAGGAGATTTAATTAAAAAATTTAATAAAATTAAGTTTAATATGAAGTTCTAAAATTTAAGGGGTCAAATTATTCCTTTTTTTTTGAAAATTTTAAGAGACAAAATTATAATTTTCTAAATTTTTGGGGCACAATTTGTTACCAATAATCGATATAATGTATCAACTATCAATTAGTCTAATATGATAAGTCGTTAGATTCTTTAAACTCAACAAAAAAATTCATATATTACTATTATGAAGGTAACAAATTGAATTGAAATGATTTTTCATTATAGATCTATATAATATTAATAATTCAACCAATTCAAAAGCATAAAAAGATGCTTGAGGCTTAATATATTGATATATGCATGGGTTTTTAAAATAGAAAGGGGAATTAATTAAGAAATAGGAGAAGACTTTGGTAATTAAGTTTAGCATTCCAAATTCACATGGATGGTTATATATATAAATATATATTAATGGTTAGCAAAACATGGATCAAGGAATAGGGTCATATGAGGCATTGTTTATGATCCCTAGGTGCCTTTCTATTCGTCACGGATTTCGTAAATGGCTTGAGCCACGGAGAAGATGATAGCTTCTTTATTATTATTTTGAAAAATAATATTTTAATCTTTAATTAATTTTTTCCAATATCTGTATATTTATGCACTGATTAATATGTGGAGAAGTTATAGACATGTTTTAGAGAAGTTTATACTTTTTTTCTTTGTTTAGGAATCGGATTGAATCAATTCTAAACAGAAACGAAATTATAAATCAAGCTTAAGGGAAACAAACTATAAATAATCATATAAATGAGAGGATAAAGTCTAAATAAATTAAAAGTTAGAGTCTAAATTATTAGTTTTCTTTTGTATACTTTTTATACAAAAAATTTAAGAGAAGAACAATTGCCCCCATACTATATAATAGCTCCGTTAGGACCGTTACTAATTTTAAATATAATCGAAATGTACATCGTACAAATTACTCGATAATCTTCAAAAAAAAGTGTGCATATAATCATTATTTAATAAAATTATGACAACCACTTTCAAATCTAAAGATTGTCATCCAGAGTGGAGTCAGTATTGAATATTAGGAGAAACCAAATTATTGAACTTAAAAATATAATTATTTATTAAGTATTTAAACTCAATATTAAGCGATAATGCCAAATTTATCTAATATTTAAATCCATAGAGACCTAAATTATCATTAGACCAAAAAATTAAAGGGGCAAAATTAAAATTTTAAAGGATTTAATCAAAAGTATTGAAATTTTTTAATTTTCGATATGAATATCTTAAAAATTTGAGGGGTCAAATCAAAATTTTCAAAAAAAATGAATGACTTATTATGAAAATTTTAGACCCACCCTCATTGTGTTCCGTTAAAAAAATCTGGAAGGGTCAATATTTTTTCTTAAAGAAAATCAGATTTTCGAGTAGGACAGGATAAACCAAGTTTTTTTTTTAAATATTCGAGGTCGAAATATTTTTAAGGTCAGAACGTATTAAATCATGTTATAATCGAGATCAGATTAAAGTCGAACTATACTTCCAGTAAATCAGTTAGAACCAGCGGAGAAATTCTATCCTGCTTCTGTCTCATTGCCATCTCTAACTGAAAATAAGGTTGAAAATGGTGATTTGTTCAAAGTTATTTTTTGAATTCTTTCTAATTGTTCAAGAGAAAAAATAAAACCCTAATCTTAAACTTACGCGTTTAATTTTGTCTTTATATCACGACGAAATATACATATATAATATGGAAAAAAACTTTGATACACAGGCCGTGTAAACTTTAGTTTACACGTGCCTTTTAGTTTTAGGGATTAGGGTTTTAGTTTAAGGTTTAGGGGGTAGGGTTTAGAATTTAAGGTTAGTGTTTAGAATTTAGTGTATATGGTTTAAGGTTTAGGTTTTTAGGATTAAGGTTAAGAATTTAAGATTTGAGTTCTTATAGTGTAAATACACAGGCTTGTGTAAAATTAATTTTACACAGCCTGTGTATCAAAGTTTTACCCGTATAATATTTGGTTAATTATTAATAATATTATCACAGTACATATATAGTTATTTAATTGAGCTGCTGAGGTTAATTACGGAACCCAATTAAAGTCAAAGCTTAGATGCGTCTCCCACGGTCTCTAATTACACGATGGAATTGACTTTGGTGCCTCAAAAGCAGCATTTGCAGAGGAAACAAAGCCAAAGCTGAAATAATCACAATCTTCCACAAGTAATGGAGATTGATATATCACTGAAAATAAATGCTAAAGATGATCAACAGCGTACGGAATTAGAATCAAAAGAGTCTAAGATGCAAGGGAATAAGAATCTAGAACATCATAAACCAGTAGATTTGCAACACAAACAACACCAGGAGACAACAATGGCTTCCACAAGGGAACTAGAAGAGAAACGACAAGACCAGAGAGGTAACCATCTTTTTTCCTTGCTTAAATTGATTATACGAAGTCCTATAATATTGTTTTCTAGTTGTCTGTGCTGCAAATGGAGATGAATCGCATGAGAGAAGAGAACAAAGTGTTAAGGAAAGAGGTCGAGAAAACTTTGCAGGATTACCATCATCTTCAGATGAAGTTTGCTGTTATTCAGCAAAACAACCCAGTGAAGGTGTGTGTGTTTGTATAAGTTATAAATCATTTTTGTTCAAATACTTTTATTTTCTTTCTGTTAATCTTGATTCTCGAGTGTGTGAATTTGTTTGATCTTCAGGACCCTCAAATCTTTCTCTCACTTAATGGAAATGAAGGTTTAATCCAAGAACAACAGCAGGCAATTGAAAGAAGCTTAAATGTTGTCAACAACCTAAGACATGGGTCGCCATCACTGGATGATAATGAAGATGGAGAGAATAATGAACTTGTGTTGCCGTTAATGCTGAAAACCAGCTCAAGTATCCAACGAGAAGATGGTAATAAAGAAAGTCAAGAAACCCCAGATGTTGGATCGGTGCAGAACAAGCTTCAACAAAGTCATTCGTCTGCAGTCACAAGCCATGCTGTTTCCACATGCAACAGGAAAGCTAGGGTTTCCGTTAGAGCAAGATGTCAAACAGATACAGTAAGTTTAATATATATATGTTGTTTGAATTTTTTAAATAATTTGATTCGAATCTTAATAAGTGATTGAGGGTTTGATACTTGCCTTGGATTCGAAGTTAAAAATTGGTTTTGCTACCATATTTGCAGATGAACGATGAGTGTCAATGGAGGAAATATGGCCAGAAAATTGCTAAAGGAAACCCTTGCCCACGAGCTTACTATCGTTGCACGGTAGCTCCAGGATGCTCAGTCAGGAAACAAGTACGTACAGTCTCATTTTATTCGCTCACACTCGGTTCGTTTCTCGATAAATACACACCATTGTTAGAATAGATTTCGTCAACCCTTTTCTGTGTTTTTTTTATATGCCCGACAATGATTCATTAATACACCTAGCATAAATTTATGATTATGCCATGACACTTTTAAAATTTTGATTCTCATTGCGATTAGGTGCAACGATGCCTAGACGATATGTCGATTCTTATCACAACATATGAAGGAACTCACAATCATCCACTCCCTGTCGGAGCAACCGCCATGGCTTCGACTGCTTCATCATCGGCTTCACCTTCGACCTTCGTGTTACTCAATTCGAGCCATGGTATCCCGAGCCCTCACCTCTTGAACTCATCGGCTGTAATGAATCTAAACGACCCTACAAAAGGAATGGTTCTTGGCCTCACGAACAATCACCATTTCGATCATCAAATGTTGCCCACAGTTCCATCAGCTCATCATCAACAAGCTTTCCCATGGATGCCGCGCAGATAAAAACCACCATAATGGCGGAGAATGCAAATCGTGTGGAGATGAAGATAAGCCGATACATTAGCTGAACATGTTAAAGCAAGTTTACATTCGGTTAGAACTTGTATTGAAATGTTTCTTTTTCTTAGTGAGAATTCATATATTATACTCTTCGGTTAAGAAGCAACGTTTAACTAAGAATTCAAATTCGAAAATCCTCAAATCTTTTACATGTATAGAAAAGTATCATTCAGTTACAAAAAGTTGAACATTTATAATTTCTTTTAGAAGCAACACGACTACATGAGAGCTACGTTGTTAGCTAGTCCAAATTCTACTTCAGCCCGATTAAACAGTTATTTTTTTTAATATTAGGATGGAATCACAAGATAATATATGTTTATAAATTTTAGTTCTTTAATAATGCACACACATACAAACAAACTGCTCGAATTAGATCACCAGATAACAACAGTGTCTTCTCCACGTAAAACCACTTGATGAGTTCATATTTATACAATTATTTAAATCATGAAACAAAATGAATCATAAAAACCGATTACTCTACTCTCAGATATATTGCGGCTGAAACTAGTACAAGATACTTTAAATAAAGCTTGCAAATTTGAACTTAGTAGTTCATTGATCAATGTAATAATGTAGAATTAATTTATATTGTTGTAATAATATATTGATAAGAGTAATTATTGTGCAAGCAAATATCGTTTATAGTCGGAGACATATTGATATTAAAGAACCAATCAAAATTATTTTAAAACTTCAAATCAAAATTTTACTTAAATTATTGATATGAGTACAATGTATTTAAATTATTTGACACGGGTATCAGTGTATTTAACCTAAAATTTTTAATGAGACTAACAAATATACTTAAGATGGTTATAGAATCATAGTTTAGGTACTTGTTTTAACCAAAAAATAGTTAAGGATCTCAAAGAAATAATAATAATTTAAGAGCTAATTTTTCATTTAAACAAAAACATATTTAATATTTTTAGGGTAAACTACACTGGTAGTCACTAAACTTTTAAGACACTTTTATTTTGGTCATTGAAATAAAAATAATTTGTAAACTTTTAGTTCGATTTCATTACGACCAGTACAATTAAAAAATGTTGACGTGAGAAGGATTCGTTTGGTCAAAATATTAATATAGTTTGGTTTCAAGCTGATTTGACGGTTAACAACGGCATATTGAAAAGTTTTAATTTTTAGTTTCAACTAAGGTTTTCATATATGTTTCACCAATGTTAACCATAAGATCAAATTGAAACTAAACTATGTTAAACTTGTGGCAAAACGAACCTTTCACATAGTTGAGATTGATCGACGACCATTCCGTTAATAGGGATTTTGGTCTTGGCAATGGTTGTAAATTTAAAAAATTAGGGTTCTATTTGAAAAAAAAACTTTAATTTTGCCACATCAGTATTTCTTAACGAGGTTAACGGCAATGGACATAATGAAAGTAAATAAAAAATTGAGTGACTATAATAAAAGTTTTTTATTTTTATTTTCGTGACCAAAGTGAAAATACTATACAAATTTAGTGATTATCAATATAATTTACTTTATTTTTTAATGACCTACCATGCTCGAAGGTGGATCCGTCCCTGGTTGCAGACATGATCAATTTGATGAGAGCAATTACGTATTCCTTAAAGCTTGCATCACAAGGTAAGATGAGAAGCCCACGCCTGTAGCCCAAATTCTTCTTCTGCCAAGTTGAATAGCTCCATCACAATTTTGTTCTTTAAATATTTCAAAGGAAGCACAAAACGCTTCTAGTCTACACTGTATACAACAAAGTCCAATACTCTCATTTTCCATGAAGTATAATCATAATGAATTGCATCTAGCTAAAAGAGAATCAAATTAACACTTTGGTGCCTCTAAAAAAATAGATTAATCTGCTTCACAAGCCTAATCATGATCACTCAATGAGCCTCCAAAAAAATTATTTATTAGAACGATCAGCATGAGCCGTCTTCCGATCAGTACTACTCCTTGGTGAAGTAATTCTTCTCCTTCCAATAGCAGCTAGCTTCTTCCATTTCCTTGCCATTTCAATGAGCTTCTTTGTGCTAACCATGCTTGCTTTCTGACAAAGAAATAGATGAGGTAGAGCAAGATGTTTGAAATGAGAATTCTAATGGTGAGGAGAGGAAGCCATTGTTGTGATATTTATACACACAGAGAAAACAAAAACCACTTTTGTTGTAGCTGCCTTTCTGCTGTGAATCTCTAAGTAAAAAGGTATTGTGATGCCGGTTTTCAGCGACATCAGACAAGGAGGTGAAGGAAGTGGTCGAAGGAAGATTTGAGGACAAGGTGTGGCGGTTCACCTGTCGTGAGACAGGCGGAGAGCCACAATAGGCGATGGTCGCTTGTGGAGTCGGGTGGTTTACCCTTGGTTGAGTTGGGCTGAGAGCCGCAAACAATGTAGAATGGGTGGTCAGAATCATGTAGAGACGGAGAAAAAGTGGTCGGAATAAAATGATGTAGAGTCGTATTTATATCCCTTTGGAATTGTATGGGTGGAGTGATGTTTGATAAGGCTGTGTCAAACCTAATGATGGCTACTGATGGCCCTGGCAGGTGTTAGCTTCAGCTGTCAAACTGTAGGCTCAGTCGAACTTGATGGCTGTCTTGTCGTGTGGCACAGTGACTGAGTGTAGAAGCCTCCGAAGGTGTAGAAGACGTCCAAATGAGGAGCTCTGAGTTCCATAATGCTTGAAGCATGGCACGGAGATGAGACTTAATGGTTCACCCATCGCGGGATGGATGGAGAGCCACAATAATTTTTCGGAGGTGTTTGTCGGAGGTACAATAGATATAATTATTTTTACGAGAATGGACGTTTGCAGGCACATAGTTTTCACTTGGTTGACAACTAACAAGGCTTGAGATACCTCCTAGTTTCTGTCTTTTAGTTTAAAGACCATAGCAGGTGTACAAGTACTGAAAGGTCACATTCCTCTCTAACAACCACAAGAAAGAATATTCTAAACAAGGCTAGATCTATATGTAGATCCAGATTTCATAACCCTTTTTTATTAATGTTAGTAAAAAACCAACTTAGTTTCACCTATGCTGGTTTCTAAAAATGATCTATTTACTTGGAAAGAAGTGAAGAAAACAACTAAAACGACAAACTTGGGTCCTAGACAAGGTTAAGATCTTGTGCTGTTCGTGTGGAGTGATAACCAATGCAAACATCAAACTAAGTTTTTTATCTTCATATGAATGTTAAAAGATAAAGGCACAAGAGGAACCAAAGAATGTTTAAAACAGTAAAGAACCTTGATTTGTTGTCCCTGTCACTTGCACGATTATATGTCAAAATTCTGGTCCTTTATAGAAAAACATGGCTGGTTTGTCTGCTTCTCAGTTATAAAAAATAGTGACAATGAACTTCATTTTGTTTATATATTATCAGATTATTGATTATGAATTTAGAAGGAAGACTATTAATTCTGCCTTTGCACATGAAATGGAGAGGAAATTTGAACATTCACCTGTATTAGTTAGAACTTCTCTGTACTTAGCCAAACAACTGGATAAACACAATCACTTAGTCTTGATTAGTTGATGTTGGTAAAATTGTACGATGCAAAGAAGTAGCTTGTATCTCACTTTGGTGAGATGTGAGATACTAGCTTGGTAAAAGAGTTTAGGTACAATTCCTTGTTTTACTCACATTGGAAAATAAAGCTAAGGCTAAGGCTCAACTCACACGCATGCACCGACCGGCCCAACCCGGTTTGTGTTAATACAACTCTGATAAGTTTCTTGGTGGGAATCATATTTGCTTACTGAATGTGTTCCAATGGTAAGTGACGGATGAGGGAAAGAAGTCAGTCTTCTATTTATACAAGAAGAACAAAGTCTTTGCTATGCTGACCTTTCTTGTACTGTGAATTTCAAAGCTGAAGCATGTAATTTCATTTTTGGCGGAATCTATGTTTGCAAATTGCAACTTTACAAGAAATCCATTCAAGGCTAGTTATGATCAATAAGGGAACTCCAAAGAATAAAATTCGGAGCATATATAACGACATTACTCCTATCATATAGAATATCACGAGTACGGAATGCATGTCTTGATGCTTAAATTGACAAGTAAGAGGCAAAACCGAATCATATTTTCTGCAAATTTTAACGAAATCACTTAGTTTATTAAACAGTGTTTTGTTTCCTTTCCTGATCCAAAGCTTGAGTATAAAAACGATGCAAACAAGATACTAGCAGATGGCAAAAGCAAGGTGTGCTAAGTTTGGAACTTTATCTAAAAGACATATTTGAAGAAATTAGGTAAATGACAATGAGCTTTGTTGTGGTGGAATTGAACATCAAAAAGGACATGTTTAGATCTAGATTCCTGAACCCTTTTTATTAGTAATGCTAGTTAAAATCCAACTTAGTTTCACCTATGCCAGTTTCTAGAAATGTTCTATTTACTTTGGAGAAAGTGGAGAAAACATCTACAGCGATGAACTTGTACAATGTTAAGACCTTGTGTTTTACATGTTATAACCAATGCGAAACCGTTAACTAAGTTTTTCTTATTTTCATATGAATGCTAAAAGACACAGGAATTCATGAGATTTAAAACAAGAAAGAACCTTGATTTGTTGTCCCAATCACTTGTATGATTATATGCTGAAATTCTGTTTATTGAAAAAGAAATGGTTAGTTTACCTGTTTTTTTCGCTTAAATATGATCAGATTATCGATTATGAATTTGAAATATGGAAATATGGACAGTCAACAGAGGAAGATTTTCCATTGCAGCAGGAGGTTTGCTTGAAATTCTGCCTTTGCACATGCAATTATTGATGCTACATAAAAATTTATTTTTGTGTAGCAGAATCATTTACATGACTATGCATATTCACTTAGAATCAGAAAACAAGTTGACTGTTGATCGGCATGTCCTTGATTGAAATAAGTATCCAGCGAGCAGCGATATGTAGCAATGGAATTGAGCACAGCTCTCTCCATTTCTTTAGCTAATCCTCGTTTCACAAGGGATACAACGTAATTCATGAGGACTGAATCACATGGCAGTGTTATAGGCCCATCACTTGGCAATCCAAACTCTTCTTCAGACAACTTGAGGAGTTCGAGAAAGATGCAGTTGCCGAGAAATGCCAAGGGGATCGCAAAGCGTCTCTTATCCATCGTATAGATAGCAAAGCAACCTTTATCAACTACTGATGGTTTATTAGCAGTCATGTTTTTGTTAGTCCTTGTTAAAGCATTTCTTTCCTTCCAATGGATGCCATCTTCTGCCACTTTCTTTTCATCCTGATAAGCTTCTCTGAGGCAATCATGCTTGATTCCATTCGTGTTTCCGATGAAAATCTTAGAAAAAAGGAAAAAGAAGGTTGATTTGTGTGTAATTGGTAGTACTAATGAGGGAAGGAAATTGGCCTGCTATTTATACAGGAGGAACAAACTTAACCAAATCACATGGTGTACTAGACTTTGTCTTGTTGTGTATCCAAAGCCAACGGATAAAACTATGTAAACAAGGAATTTGCAGATATAGAAATATGACAGATTGTGCTATTTGGAACTTTATTTAACCGACAAAGTTTAACGGATCCGACCGAATCTCTCCCTTCTCGTTGAACTCAAACATCTTCGATTAGAATCTCTCTTCCAAATGGGAAGCACCACCATCGAAAAGACAGGTGAAGAGCTGCAGCAAGAAATCAATGAGCCGCATCGATTTTCTTTCTTTCTTTCTTTAGGGGAGGCTTTTCTGTCGCCACTCCTCATAACTTGGCAACCAATGGTGCTCAAGGCTTTCAAGAGATTGCGGTCCGCTGTTGTGGAATGTGTTGATCATGCAAAGTGTATATTTTTAAATTGGTTGAAAAAAAGCTTTCAATAGTGGTTATAGTGATTATACGTAGTCTTTTATCTTATTTTCGTTGAGTAATTGGAACTGAGAAGGTAATCCTGTAATCCTAAACTCGTTACGTATCTGCTTGTGGTATCATAGCTTTGTTACTTCAAAGAATTGTTTAGGTGTGCGGAGAAACTCTTAAATGTTCACAATTCCATCCAAGTTTACATAAAGAAAACTTATCTTAAACTTATTTTATTGTGTAGCTTTGTGAATCTCACCGTATTCGCCCTTTTTACTAGTATCATGTCTCCTATTATATAATATATGTTATACGGTGATTACAAGATAGTATATGTTCATAATTTTTTTTCTTATTCTCAACCTTTTGATGACATACACCTTGAGAGAAATCTGCTCAAACTCGAATCTTTTAGTATGAACATCATCCTTTTTTTTCATTGGTACCACTCGTTGGGTTTAATTTGGTCACCTAACTTTTAAGATGCTTTCATTTTGATCACCAAACTACATAAATGTTTTAAAATAAAAAAGTACTCCGTATATTAAAAGGATAAACTACATAAATGGTCACCAAACTTTTAAAATGCTTTCATTTTGATCACTGAGCTTTTAAACTTTCATTATAATCACCGAACTTTTAGTTCGCATTCAATATGGTCCCTCCCGTTACCTTCTATTAGAAGTTGTTGACTGACACGTTAGTTTTCTTTTTTCATGCATAAAATAAAGAGTAAACTATTCCATTCATTACTCAACTCTCTTCTCACTCCTATTTTAGTCCTTGATGTTTAAAAATTTTCAATTTAATAACTCAACTTTCAACTTTCTTATTTTGGTCAACCACGAATGACATGGTTATACAAATCAAAAAATTTGATTTCGGTGTAGATTTTTTTAAATAAATTATTTTGATTCGGTTACGATTCATAGTTTTAAGCAAAATCGATTAACCGATCCAATCAGTTATATACAACATTTTATAAATTTTATGCATTAAAATATATTATAGTCTAGTGATTTTGATATCCTTATGCTTTTTTTTAAAAGATGTTTTGGCTTTGGGTAGGATTACTAGGCGTGAACTCTCAATTTTTGAGTTTTTAGTTGTTTTTATACTTTTAATCACAACTGAACAATTATTAAATTTACCATATTATCGTATTTGATATTTTAATAAGTAAAGTAAAAAAATATTACTCGAATCAAATATTATGGTTAACTAGTCAATCGATCATCTGATTTAATTGGTACAATATAAGAATAATTGAATCATCTGAATTTACTAATTAACTAAAATAATTTTTAAAAGATTAATCGAACTCGATTTACACACCCCTAACCATAACAATAAAAAATACAAATCCAATAGGAATTTCGAGGCAACAAAATCTAACAATCACACACAATCTTTACATGTTTTCACCAACAAATTATTCACTTAATCCTCAGCATATTCTTTTTGGGTTGTATCGTATTATACAACATCGTAAAGTTTGAACAACAACAAAAGCCATTTGTATTCTTCATTGTCTTTTTCATTTGATTTTTCTTACTCTCTTAATCAAGAAGAATAAATTAAAAACGGGGATCGACATTTCTCCTCTCCTGTGATAAAAACCCATGTCATTCTAGAGTGACTAAAATAGAAACAATTCAAGAGTTGAGTTATTAAATTAAAAAAATTTAAACTTTAGTGATAAAAATAGAAGTGAGAAGAAACTTAAGTAGTGAATAGTGTAGTTTATCCATTGTTTTATTCATGAAAAAACTGAAAACTAACGTGCCATGTCAACAGCTTCTAATGAAAGTAATGAGAGAGACCATACTGAAAGCGAACTAAAAATTCGGTGACTATAACACAAGTTTTGAAAGTTTATTGACCAACATGAAAATGCCTTAAAAATTCTATGACCATTTAACGTAATTTACCTTATTTAATAAAGATAGTGTTTTATAAATTGAAAAATACTTCGATACACAAGTTTGTGTAAACTTTAGTTCGTACAAACCTTTTAATTTTAGAATTTAGAGTTTTAGGTTAGGGTTTAAGGGTTTACTGTGTAGGGTGTGAAATTTAAGATTTATGATTTGAATTTAGAGTTGAGGGTTTAAAGGTTAAGGGTTAGGTTTTAGAGTGCTAGAGTTTAGAATTTAAGTTTTAAATTTTATAAAAAATTATATAAATTTTTTATACAATTTATATATCAAAATATAACCCTAATAAATTATCACTATAATTACATGAAATGGTTTGAATTCGATCAAAGTAGTTGACGTGTCAAATTTTGAATGGAACGCCAACTTCTCAACTTAAACCCTAACCCCGCCAATACACTCCTTCGGCAGTCCTTGTACCCTAACAAAACAGAGCGCCACTTTTTACCCTGTCTTCTCAAAACTCTGAAACTAAAAATTACTCCAACTCAAAACCCCCTCGCAACCGCTCAGTTTCGCCAGGCATCGTTTCCTTTTCATTCTCTAACCCTAGATCTCGAGCTCATTTTTTTCCGTTTTTGTTATTCGTTTTATTGGATGGCATTGAATCGCTGAAATCGTTTCCAAGCTTCGTTTCTTTCTGGTTACTGAGAAAAAAAAACAGATTGAAGCGCGCTTTTTCCTTTCCGCAGTGACGAAAATGGATCGGTACCAGAAGGTGGAGAAGCCGAAGGCTGAAACACCGATAAACGAGAATGAGCTGAGGATTACAGCTCAAGGGAGAATGCGGAATTACATTTCTTACGCCATGTCTCTGCTTCAGGTTTTCCTTTTTTTATTAGATATTAGCATTGTTATTAAGCGTCGATTTAATTGTTTTGAATAAATGAGTAGCGTATTTTTTGTTGTAAAAATATTCTGTTGAAAAGCTAAGGTTCCAACTCTCCTTTTGTTTTGTAGGATAAAGCTGCAAACGAGATTGTGCTTAAAGCTACCGGCAGAGCTATAAACAAGAGTATCATGATTGCTGAATTAATTAAGGTATTGTTTTAATGTAAATAGGTTATTGTTGTCATTTATCGTAATTTTCTTGTGATGTATTCGTTTATAAAGTCATGTGTATCCATAATCCATAGCATTGTTATTCGTTTTGTTAATAATTATTATACTAGTTTTGTGAGAACATGTCGGTTTTGTTATCTCCCTCCCTTGCATACTGTCCAATTTGGAGTCAGAAGATAAAGGAAGATATAAATTTGCGACATGTGATTGTTCTCATCTTGAAAATCCCCCTCCCCCCTTTTCCTTTGATTTTGTACTAATTTGTTAGTTCTTCCAGAGGAGGATTGTTTGTCTTCATCAGAACACATCAACTGGATCAATAAACATAACTGACACATGGGAACCACTAGAAGAAGGCCTTCTTCCGTAAGAACTTAGTTTTCCTGTTCTTTCTGGTGGTCTGGGATTTTCATTTTTTCTTGCCATAACTAATATCTCATTTGCCTCTAATGTTTGGTTTGCTTGCACAGCCTAGAAACCACTCGTCATGTTTCGATAATCACGATTACCTTGTCTAAAAAAGGGCTGGATACATCTTCAATCGGGTAATTGGCCACTACTTATATGTATTTAAACGCTCATGAAGTTTAGTATATTATTGTTCACCGAAGCCTGTTATTTACTATGGTTGTCTTGACACGCTGCTCTGTTGTTCTGCAACATGTCATGCTAATAGATAACAACCTCCAATCCCAGCTGATCAAGTGAAGGCATCAGCTGAAATTCAGGACAATGAAGGGGTAAGGCAATAATGTACAATAATTGATGATTAAGTGATTCTGTTTTATGTTGCCCCGATATTAATTGATAGTTATACTCAATTTCATTCAAATTAGAGGCCTCTGCTGACATCCAAGGCAAAGGACATGATGCTCAAGGGAAATATGCAGGTATAAGCAAACATCATGGCTCATTCTGCACTGAAATGAAATAACTGTCACCTAAATCTGAGTCACTAGGAAAGAGTTTTTTTTTTCATTTTTTTTAAATGTCACTTGAGAAGTTAAAATCCATTTAGAGTTTCAACCATACCTTTTTCCCCTTTTCAACTTGTTCTTGATACAAACATCAGGACATTGATTAGAGTGGTGATGGAATTGGAATTAAAGGAAAATTCAATTTGATCAGGATGATCTCTTGACTCTAATCATTCTGATAAGGTTAAGCTTCAATTATAAGCTTTTGGTTATGTACTGTCTACGTTTATTGCATATAGTTGCTAGGCTTAGTAGCAGACAAGACAGATATTCATATCTATGTTTTTTCATGGAATGAGATGGCAATAATCCTTGGCATGCATAATGATTGATTGGAAAAGTTTGTTATTCAGATTTGTGCCGTGTATCAAATCATGTCTTCTTTCGTGAATTTATTGAAGCATATCACGTGTGAACTAAAAATTACATAAAAGTTTTACTTGTGCAGGCAATATCAACGGAAGAATGGTGGACCATAGGAATGGAGGATTAGATGGTGGGCGAGGTTATGGAGGCAGAGGTTTGGGTCGTGGGAGGGCACGTGGATTCTGAGGGCGTGGTAGAGGGTATGGTGGTGGAAATATGCAGCGGGATTCGGGTTATTGTAATGGTAATGGTCCAACAGGACCATTGCCTGGACAGGGTCCTGGTAAATCTTTGCTTTCTTTTGCTGTTCTTTTGTACTGGCTAACTGTTAGTTTAGTGACCTGACATATCCAAAAACAAATCTAGCCTTTTTCCCTTAAAAAACAAATTTAAAACAAGCCATTTTCTTAGTTTCGAGTCGTGGTTGAGTTATTTTAACAAGAAAAAGCATACATGGGTAAACATCCAACGTCTTTCAAGTAATCTTACACATCATTTTTATTTTAATAGAACAATTGCATTAACCATTCTGCGTAAAATCACTGATTGCAGGTGGAGGACGTGGGAGGGGACGAGGACGTGACGGCTGACCTTGCGGTCAAGGCTTCAGATCTGATGGTCCAGTCCAGAAAGCTGCTTGAGCATCTACCGGAGCCATGGCTTTAGATTGAAACAAACCAGTGGATTGCTGCTGGTCTTTATGCATTTTTTAAGGCTTTGATTGCAAAATTGAGGGCTAAGGTACCTTATCTGTTATTGTTTTCTAGGCCGCAATTTTTGTAGGAAACTTGGTAGGTCGTGGATATTTTATCATGCCCTGCCGATGTTTGTGCAATCTTTTAATTTTTTATTGCCATTGAAAACGATTTTCTCCAAAAAAAAAAAAAAATAGAGCTGCAGGACATTTGATCACGCCGTCTTTTGTCATCTATCCTAGTAAGTACGACCTTACTTGAATAGGATCTGTTATATAGGCTCCTACTTCTGTATCCTTAGTTTTCTAAAAAGACAGGATTTCAAGTCTGGTTAATGAATAGAGATTGTGTGATCAGCGCGTGATTAATGGTCCGGAATCCTGATGGATCAATCATTTTCCAACTGACTTGGAACATCCTTTTTCGTATCCGTACGACGAACACGAATCAGGAATGTCATAACTTTACTATCTTTAAATATTAATGATATTTGAACCAAAATTCAAATTTAATAATTTTGAACACAAATCTTGAGTACTGGTATATCTTGTCCTAAAATGCACATTCTTGCATTTTTATATTTCTAATTCATCCTAATTTAATACTCAAATGTCTTCAAATATTATGTATGCTTATAGAGAACAATGGACTATCATAAAACATACATGCTCTCAATTATCTTAGAATGCAACTCATCACCTGAGGTTACTCTTAATTTTGAATCTTTCCAGAAACACCAATTATCATGAAACCATAACGAACTTTAAAGGCCAATTACAACTCAAATAGATTTAGCAAGTATACATGCCACTATAATAATCAAACGTCAATTAGGATGTTATTATTGTGATTACCTGTTGAACTTTCTAATATTGATGCAATGTTTTTCTCACTCATCTTGATTTACCTACGTGTGCACAATCAACACACTAAGTACGAACTTAGTGATGCAATAAAAGAAGTTAATAACAATGATATAATGATCACTTTCTAATTACTTTTGTAGAATTTATGGTGAATTTCCAAACTCACTGCCAAAAACTAAATTCTGGGCAGATTTCATAATTCTAATCTTTATCACTCTTTAACCATTCTAATACTCTAAATTAACTTCAATTACATAATCAAGCATAAAGAACATCATTCAAACTATTTTCATCTCTAAAGAAAATTTTGCAATATCTCCCCCTAATTTTCTTTAATTGCCGAATGGTCCCTAAACCATATACCATAGAAATTTCATCACTTTAACCATAGAAACAACATCATAACCTCATTTCCAATATAAATAAATCTTAAAACATGAATTTCCAGCATGTCCTTCATCCAACTCAATCACCAATATTAACTTAGAAGCATGGAAACCTTGCAAAAATTATATCAAAAGAAATAGAATTCCATGGAGATTAAATCTTTATTTCACGACTTAATCCAAAAATCAACTAAATCAAGATCAAAAATTGAATTGAATTTTTTTTACCTAGCTTGGAGACTCATGGCCATGGAGGAGAAAGATGAGCTAAATTCCACATTTTTTTATTTTATGCCAAATGACATTATTTAACCATATTTTATAATAGAAATTTCCTTAATAGTCAAATGACTATTTCACCCTTGATATCAACGCTTCTTATCTTGCCACATGTCAATCCAATGGTCAAAAATAAACCAATAAGTTAGTAGTTACCAACTTTGCCCTTATAATTTTCCAAAATTACTATTTTACCATTTTTCATCCAACGACTCTTATTTAACATGGAAAATCAACTTAAATCCAAGGGTTCATATTCTTCCAACGCAAAGAAAATATCTTAGACATGTAAAATGACATAATTAACCTTGCCTTATCATCCTTCAAAATATCCTGAATATTCGATTTGATCCGATTATCCGAATATTTTCCGAACTTTATTTTATAGCCATTAATACAAACTCCGTACGAAAAATCCGGATAACATGGAAACGTCATTCTTGGGGGTAAACTATTCATTTACGGGGTTAAAATACAAAACTTTTGAAAATTACACTTTGTTCCCTAAACTTTTTCAAAGTTTATACTTTAGCCACAAAACTTTCAAAAATTATACTTTGGTCACTAGCCAAAAATTGGTATATTACATGACCGCAGAGGATCGCTCTCACCCATCACTGTGTGCTGAGATGGTTGCACGGTTGTTTGACAGACCCCCCTAAATTTTTAACTTAGGTCAGCCTAGTGGTTAACGCGTTAGATTTTATCACACAAGTCATGGGTTTAAATCATGTGAAAACAAAAATTGCATCTTAATTTTTTTTATTTAGGATTAAAAAATAATCTTAAAATAATCTTAAACTAAAGTAACCGAAATTGTGTCTAAAACGAATGGGCAATTTTCAAAATTACATACTCTCACTAAAACTAAACATCCTTAAATAACATTACATCCACATGAGTAGTGTGCTTATGAAAGACCTAGGATGTCAATTTCTTAATAAGCATGCAATTATGGAGTTTGTACTAACAAACATTACAACCACTTTGAATTTTCTTTAACAACTAGGAATTTAATATTTATATGCTTTAAATTTGAAATGTTTCTATTGTTTATAGAATAAATTAATGCATATTTATTGTCAAAAAACAACTAAAATGGTCTTTCTATTCAGTCTATAATTAGTAGCCCATGTGACAAAATTCTTTTGCATCAATATTCTAATAGAATCTAAGTCTGTAAACTTGATGATCTTTAACTTACCAGAACTCCGATATATGATCATGTAATTTTTGTTCTCTAAAGATATCTCATAACCGTATTGGCTACTATCTAATGGTACATACTAGATTTGCTTAAATATTTGGCTAACATCCCAACAATATACGTTATATCCGAATGCATATATACTTGAACATGAATTGGATTCTCAATAACTTATGCATATGGAATCATTTGTATTTTCTAAATTTCAAGGTTACTTTTAGGGCATTGAGTAAGATAAAATTTGTCTTATTTAGCAATATGAGTATCACTTGGTTTACTTCCACTGAACTTGTAGTAGATACAATTGTCAACTAAATTTATCTTAAAGTTGAATGAGATGATCAATATGAAATTTATAATTTCCTTAATGAGAGTCTAACTTAAGCTTATAGATGAATTTCTTTAATTTATATATCATTAATTTTGTATCATGGGACACAAATTTATGATTGTACCATATAAATCACTTCTTTAATGTCGTCATTGAAAAACACAAGCTTAACATCCATTTCATGTAGCTTAAGATTAAAATAAGAACAAGCGTCATGATTATTTTGAAAAAGTCTTTTAATAAAACTGAAAAGAAAGTCTCTACAAAATTAATGTCTTCTTTTAGAGTATATCCTTTAAATACAAGACATGCCTTTACTTATCCACATTATTATTTGCATTTCTCATGATTTTAAATATCCATTTACAATCAATTGGTTTGCACCTTTAAGTAATGAGGCAAGTTCCTAAACTTTATTTTCTTGCATAAAATTATACCATTCTTGAATGACATCAATTCACTTTTGAGAGATATAACTTTTATGATCTGATAAAAAATGATTGAATCATTTTCTATCATTCCATTATTATCCTTATTTTCTTGAAGAAATATCATATAATAATCTCGAATAATATTTCTCTTTCCTCTCGTGGACCTCTTTAATGACACATATATTTTTTAAGTTGTTGAGTTTGTTCTTCTGAAACAATTACCTTATCTTGAATGAGAGTTGTTCAACATTGTTTTGCTAAGGTACTTGATTCACTTTCTTGATTAATGAAAGGTGTGAAAACCTTAACATCATCAAAAGTAATAGTAAGAATTAAATTATAATCCAATTCCTCCTCAATAGCAATGTATCTAACCTTATTTCTCCCTCCAAACTCAACATCCTAGAAAAAGTTATAGATCTCTTCTTAAATAATCCTAATTATGGGATCATAAAATTTACAGCCCATGGATCAGTCAAAATAACCGAAGTAGTTGTTCAGCTTTGAAGTTTAATTTCTTCACATGTGTCCTAACTTATACAAAAGAATCAACACTTTGTAACTTATTGTTGTTTCTTTTGAGTAGGACCCTTAGCAAATTTATTCTAATATTTTCTTTTATTGCCCTTATTCTTAAAGATACTGATTGAATAAGCACTAACCAAATGAGTACTTTTACACTTATAATGCTTCAGCTTTTCTTCCTCTATAACACAATGAGAATGAGCTCAGTTAGAGCATATTTCTCCTTTTTACAGTTGTAACTATTTTTTTGATTTCGTTATATAAGAAGTGGTACCAAAAGCATAAGAACAAACAATTACTAGAAAGTTCGATCTTATGTGCCTTAAATTTTGAAGCAATATTAAACATTTTTATAATGTACTTGTAATCACTCATTTTTATCTGGTCTGTAAATACATATTAGTATAATTATTAGTATACTAGTGTTGCATGTATACATTGTATTATATTATATTTTGTGCAAGAGTGTTATTAATATGTGAGCATGTATATTATAAACTATGTATGTATACGTATTAACGGTATGTGTGTCACGCATGTATCTATAGTTAGTACGAGCGTATTTGTTTAATGTGTGTAGATGTTATGTTAATTATGTGTATGATTATATGTACGTATGCTAGTATGTTATATTAATTAATGTTTGCATAAGTATATACGTTTGTATTATCGTATGTGTATTGTTATTATACTATTAATATTATTATTGGGCTAATATATAAAATGAAATCCAAAAAATATATATTAAACCAAATAAATAAATTGCCAATCCAAGTCCAATTACAATGTCTAATACTATTACAAGGCCCGGTTGGCCCAAACCCAAACCCTATTTAATTACAATTATTTTGTGTGCAGGTGACTATGGGCCGTTGGATCAAGATCTGATCCATCGGCCACGATCGAGCAAGGAAGAAAATATCTGCCAGCCGCGTGCACTACACGTCTGGACCATTCGAGTGCCACGCGCGCGTGCGGTCCACGCACAGACTCTTTGATATCCCACGCGTGCGTGAGCCCCACGCGCTTTGACCCCTCGACTGCTGAGCCCCACGTGGCACGATCTGGAGCCGTTTCACCAATCGAGGCTTCATCTGGGCCGTTCGTCCTTCAAGCCAGCCCGACCGTTAGATCAGATCTGATCTAACGGCCGAGAACACCTCTGGCCGAAGGCAGAACCCCCACACCGCCACCATGCTACAACATGCCGATCTTCAACCACCGCGCTCAGACATGTCAAAGAAAGCAAGAAAAGAAATATGCCAGTAATCAGTCCAGATCTGAAAAGGAATCAAATATTATATTACTTGTACCAAACCAAAGACAGATATATATGTACGAAACAAATATTTTGTAAAGAAACAAGTGGTAATCGAAAAAGTCGAGTTGTAATCCAAAAAAAGCAAGAGTTGTAATCGAAAGAAAAAATACAAAAAAAATTAGTCAGTCTTCAGTGGTAATACTCTTCTCTTTTTTTCACTTTGTTGCATGCATACAAAATATACGTAGTAAAATAAAAAAGAGGGTTAGAAGTCTTTACCTTCACCTTCGGTGGATCTCCCCTCACCAGTGATAAGCCTTATCAGATTTCCCAAGCCGAACGTGGTGAACTGAAAGGAGTGGGAGACCCCTTTGTGGCTTCGTTTTGGGTTGAAAACAAAAAAGAAGGTTTTTTTTTTGTTTCGTATTTCTTAGATCTAGGGAAAATGGAGGCTTTTTCTCTGAATCCAACCTCAGATTCGTGTCGAGGGTAAAGGAATGGTCATTTTGGTGTATTATTTGGGGGTCGCCGGCTAGCAGCGACCGACGGCGGAGAATACGGCGGCCGACCGCCGAATTCTGGGTTTATAGGACGAGTTGAGAGAAAACGAAGAACGAAGCTTTGTTATAAAATTGAAAAAATGAACAAATGGCTGAAAATTTGGTTCCGGCCTAAAAAGGGGGTTTTTATAGCTGTTATTATTTCGTGAAATGGGGAAATTACGTAATAAATCCCCCCGCGTTTTTGATATTTTCACTTCTGTCTCGCCGCATGGTATATTTACAACTTTGGTCCCTATTGTATTTCAAAATCTTGCAATCCAGTCCCTAAATTACACCGAATCAGTTTTTAAATGGTAAAATTACCCCTTTAACCATCCCGCATTTTTGAATTTTTCATTTCGGGTCTGCCCCTTGGTCTAATTACAGTTTTGATCCTTTCAGATTCTGTCTATTTTTCATTTTCGTCCTTAAATTACATACTATTGTCCTTTAATTTCTGCCACTGACTTTTATTTCTTTTCATTTCAGTCCTGTTTTTATGTAAATATTCATGTTCGTATTATAATCGTATATGTTAATGTAGTCTTTTGTCTTATTATATATCCCTCGTATATGCCTTGTATTTTTATGTTTACATGTATATGTGTGTTAAGTTTATAATGATTATGTATCTTTTTGTTCGGTTATTCGTATTAAGCATGTTGTGTTCTAGTTGACTCGTACACGGTATGTTTTGTATTTTTGTATGTGTGTATGTTCTCTTGGCTTTTTAGGTTACATGTTAGTATATTTTCTTTTTTATATATAATATATTGTTCTATATATGTTGAAATGTGTTTTATTTCTAATATGTATGTCTCCTCGAAGTATATGCTTGTCCATACATATATTTATTCGTGCCTTGTTATTGTGACATGTTAAATTTGTTTTTATCTACTATTAAGCTTGTTATGTATATGTGTGTTTTAATTACGTATTCTATTTATGCTAGATTAGCATTCTGTTATGTGAATATTTACTGTTTTCAAATTATCTGCCATGTTTTATATTTTTGCCACTAAGATTGCATATCGAGATATAAATTGTTAATGCGGTGCCCTTTTATCCGAGCGTAAACGGGGCCAGTATCAGGCGTAGTGATGGTGGTTGGGCGTTTACTCTCGGATAACGGGGCCCTTAAAATTTATTCGTAATTATGACCGAATTTTAAAATAATCGTCACTTTAACCCGGAAAACCCAATATTAATAAAGCGGTGATTATTAAAGTACCAATTTTGGGCGGTGTAGGGGTGCTAATCCTTCCCCATCCGTAACCGACTCCCGAACCCAATATTTTTTTGAATCTCTGGTTTTATGGTGTCCGGCCTACCTAAGTGGCCGGTGGCGACTCCATTTTTTTTAAAATGAGGTTTTTTTTAACCCCAAGGAATAAATATTTTATATCCAAAAAATCACAAACACCTTTCAAAATACCTTTGAAAAACAACGTTTTTTTAGCGATAAGAAAAGAGGACATCGCTACAGATGGCGACTCCGCTGGGGACAATTTTTTTGAGAGTCAAGCTTTTAAAATAATTACCGCTTTATTAATATTGGGTTATAATTGCGCGTTTATTTTAACGCATTTAAAATTTGGCATATAAACCCATTTTTAAGTGGGGGAAAACGCTAATGTTTTCGTGGAGATATCGTTCTCCCGTGTAGGCCTAGCAAGTACCTTCGGGGCTCGAGTACCTTATGCTTTTGTAAGGATATCGTTCCTTCGTGCAGGCATAAGCGAATGGGTCCCCCTGAATTGAACCCGGTTGAAAGGAGCCTATAATGGGTGATGACCGGGGGCCTTGCTACTCTTAGTAGAGGACAACAAGGACAATTCGGGTATCTCTTAGCACCAACACTGCATGTAGAGAACATAGAGAAACCCACCCCTTTAGAGCCATGCGGATAACCTTAGGAGTTTTAGACGGGATAAATAGGTTTCTTTGTTTTTGTTTGTTTACCTTATTTAATTTGTCCTTTTATTTGTGTATTTATTAATTCTATCCAAGATTGACTTGTTTCTTTTTTGGCTATTTTTTTTTCATGCATTATTACATTCGCATTGCATAAAGGTACTTTGGATCAAGTGGTTTACCCGATCGAAAGTCTTTCACCATGGAAAAAGGTGTCTTAGAAAAGAGGAACTCAACTTGTCCATTAGACATTGGTCAAGTCAGCCGGAAGGCCCAAAGGGACAATTTACCAAGTGAACGCGTGATAGCCGGGTACACCTATGTGAGTCTTCAACAGAACAACTTAGGGGATCTTCAAAGCATTTGGGAAGAATGGGACCAGAGATTACAAGATAGATTCCGTGATAGTTATGGTGACATTGCACAGTTGATGTACATCCGGGTCAACCGACCCTACTCCGAGCCATTTTTAGTTCTGGAATCACGCCTTTTGTCGCTTCACCTTCAATGGACAGGACATGATGCCCACAGTAAAAGAATACACCGCTCTTCTTAATCATAAAAATGTTCAGGAAGATTGGATTTACGCAAAACCTCCGAGGAATCAGAATTACACTTCCAAGCTCAAAACCTTTACAGGAATGAGCGACGATTGGGTCAATGGCTTGATCCGACTTCGAGGAGATAGTACAATATTTGCATGGGAAAACATTTGAGACATCCTACCTGCACATTCGGACGAGGAGAAAAAGTTAGACATGCTTGCCTTGGGAATATATGGATTGGTGATCTTCCCAAGAATTCTGGGAAACATTGATGTGGCCATTCTAGATTTGTTTGAGCGGATAAAACGGCGAGCAAACCCAGTACCAGCTATTTTGGCCGAGACCTTTATTTCTCTAAATGCCAGTCGGAAGCACGAAGAAGGGCGTTTTCGAGGATGCGCACAACTGTTAGAGGTATGGATTCAGAGCCACATGTGGAAGACACCGACGAGGGTTCTGCCGGGAATATCTTTCCGAGATTTTTCGCCTTTGCAGGAATACTTAACAAAAGAGTGGCGAGAGGACTTGAAAACAAGAAGATGGGCCGGTTTCTTCAGGAATATCCAAGGCGAGGAAATAGTATAGAGGGTCCCGTGGCTCGGTAGAGTTAATTACTTTTTATATAGTTGTGGTGATTTCAATTGGCTGATGATGTTAGGACTACATGGAGGAATTGCTTGTGCCCCACTTCTGGTGTCCCGACAATTCAGATAGCGACAGTTCATTCCCAACACCACCGAGTTAAGCCGAACTGAATTTCTTTTTAAAGGGGAGTTCAAAGAGAAAGTTCAGACTATCATGAAGGCTTGGGATCATTGTTACCAGATTAGGGTGGAAGGAGACACCAAGTACATGACCACCCCGGACTACGATCTTTGGAGACGTTTGAGGGTAAATGATATGATTCCCGAATCTGATCAAGGACCAGCAGTGTCACTCGAAGAGCTTACAAGGGTGGTACCGTCTGAAGCTGATATCTTACGGAATGAAATCGAAGAAATTAAAAAGAAAATTGACATCCAACAGACTCAACATGCGAGCGAGCTCTATAAGGCAAGCTTAGAGGTTGACGAGCGGGACAGGATCATTAGGCAGTTGAAGAAATTAAATGCAGATTTGAGCGACAAGAACACTCTTTATCAAAAAGATGCCCTTCTATTACAAGCAAAAATACAGAAGGCCGGCCGGAGTCAATTCATAGCTGTGGAAAGAGAAAGAATGGACGGCATCCGTTTGGTGGAAGAAGAACGAGAAATCAACAAGAGAGCGATCGAGAAAGAGATAGAAAGATGTCGTTTGGCTATGGAGGAAGAAAAACGGTCCGCCAAGAAGGCCATTGATCAAGAAAAAGAAAGGTTCAGGCAAGAAATCAGCAATGGAAAACAAGCTGTCCATCATGAGAGAGAAAGCGTCGCCGTATGGAAAAGAAAGTCCATGAGTAGCCGAAATAGACTGTTAGAGATGCAAAAACTGTACAATGACACTATTCAAAGTCTGGAGCAAAGCCAAAGTCAGAATGGCTAATTAAAAGGAAAGGTGGCGGAAGTTGAACACTTCCTTCGAATGTACTGCCAGAGAAATAGCTTCGCTGAGCTGCAAGAAAGAGAGCGCGAAATGGGCGTGTTACGAGCACGAATTAAGTCCCTCGAAGCAACTGTTGAGGATTACAAGGAAATAATTAGTGTGTTCGAGGAGGCTGCAGCCGGAGGGGACACCTATTGGCAAAAGAGATTGCGTGACGCTACCCAGATGGTACAAGATAAGGACCAATATTACGCAAACCTGATGGTGGACATACAACGAGTCGCCAGGCATGTGAATGATTTGGCTATCGAGGCTGAAACACTCCGACCTTTCATAGTCCCAGAAATGGAAGAAGCTCCCAGGTTCCTCAAGCTGCTCAGGGCAATTGGAAAATTAGGAGATAGAGCTAGGGCTTATCTATAAGGCTTTGTGTTGTATTTAGCTCTTTTGTATTAGGGATCTTTATTTTGTAACACGAACTCTGTTGTAATCTAGACCCTTTAATTCTTGTGGAAGTAGTTCAAAAGGGTGATTGCCAGCGGAATCAGTACCTTATCTGCATACATTCTTGCTTTTGCATCATGACATTCGCATCATTATACATGCATTTATTTCTTGCAACCATATTAACATTATGAATATTGTGGCGTTGTGTGTAGTTAACCCGCAATCATTCATCACCCATACCTTACCCGGTTATAAAGCAAGCTCATGGAAGACAGGATAATCAGTCTAGAAAAAGGGCAAAAAGAGTTCGAGACAAGGCTTGAAGAGGCCCAAAGAAGCCTCAGTGATCAGATTAAGCAGTCGCAAGCATCTATAGTATCCGACATAACCGCATTGTTGGCTAAGAGTCTTGGAAAAAGAGTGGAAGGAGAAACCGTTCAAGAACCAGAGGGTACCCCAGCTCACTACAAGGTTCAACCAACTGCGCCGAATCCGGCTAGAAAGGTGTATATCGACCCTATAAGAATGTCATCTAGTTTTCAAATAGGGGTACCTGAAACTCAACCCCTAGACACTGAAGCACTCTATGAAGAAGAGGTGCCGGACCTGAACATGGTTGAAAGGATCAGGACCGAGGTAGAGAAAAAATGGGTTGAGAGGTTTCGCCTCATGGAGGAAAAATTTAAAGCGTTACAATCTAATGAAGAATCAGGAAATGACGCTAGCGACTTAAGTCTGGTGTCCGATCTTGTCCTACCGCCAAAATTTAAAACGCCAGAGTTCGACAAATACGATGGAACCACGTGTCCTTCCGCACACATAACAATGTACTGTCAAAAGATGGCGGCCTACCATAAGGACGAAAAGCTACTGATCCATTGTTTCCAGGACAGCCTAACTGGAGCGGCGTTACAGTGGTATACCCAGTTGAGCAAGGCAAATGTGAAGATATGGAAAGATCTGTCAAAAGCATTTACTGAGCAATATAAGCATGTAACAGACATGACCCCCAGCAGAATTATGTTGGAAAATATGGGGCAGAAGTCCAACGAAAGCCTGCGGTAATACGCCCAAAGGTGGCGAGAAGTGGCCGCCCAAATTCAGCCACCCATCCTGGAACATGAAATTACGCCGCTATTTGTTAATACTCTGAAAGGGGCACTCTTTGATCGCCTCATTAATAACACAACGCAGTGCTTTGCTGACTTAATCAGGACTGGAGAGTCCCTTGAATTGGCAATTAAGAGTGGTAGAATTGATGGCGAGGTAAGGGTATCAGAAGTATAGCAAGAGAAATGAAGTAAACACCACCAGCACTTATACCACCCCGAAGAACTTCACAGTCTCACAGCCACAAGCACCTGTGGGAAAAACACAACACTCGAATCAAAGAGATGAGAGAATCCCCAGAAAAGAGAAAGAGAGAAGAACTTTCACTCCCCTACCTGTTTCGTACTCAGAACTTTATTCCCAGTTGTATGAAGCAGACCTGGTCCGTCCATACATCGTTACTCCTGTCAATCCGCCTTTCCCTTCTTGGTATAATCCGAATGCGCATTGCGACTATCACGGCGGTACCCCTGGACATCCCACTGAGAACTGCTTTGCCTTCAAAAAACTTGTGCAGAACTTAATCGATTCTGGGATATTGAAGTTTGAAGAACCGAGTGTAGCCAATAACCCACTGCCTAATCATGGGAGCAGAGGAGTAAATGTTATTGAAGAATACTTTACCAGGAAGATTAAGGATGATGTGTCAGAAATCAAATCTCATTTACGATGGGTATTTCAACAGTTATGCATGGCTCGTATGATCGACAAAGGCATGATAACAAGGCAGAAGGGATGTGGAGTGTATTGCGAATTCCACCAAACTGAAGGGCATGATATCCAAGAGTGCGATGAGTTCAAGATATTGGTACAGCAATTAATAAATGAAAAACAAATAGAATTCTTCGAGGAGCCCATGGGGAAGAAGTGGTCGGACGTACACATGACGGATAGCCCCAAATCTAAATACAGGAAGGATAGACCTTTTATCATCTCTCCCAGGCCAGGGAATACAGGTGCCTCCCAAGGAGAAACCAGCAAGATAAGTCCCAGGGTCATCATTTCAGCACCATCCCCATTCCCATTCAAAGATATGCGGCAAACCCCTTGGAATTATGCTGTAAATGTGACCACGCCAGAAAAACTAGAACATGGTCAGGTAAAAGAGCCTGCGCTGAAAGACCAACAAAGCCAGAACGATGTAAACGTTGGTGAGGCAGGCCATTTCACAAGGAGCAGCAGATGTTATTCCTCTGAGGCTTTGAAAGCAGCTGAAAAAGATAAGGGGAAGAATACAACAGTTAGCCCCACACAGATATTTGGAGAAGAACCTCCCCCAAAGATGAATGAGCCGGTAACTGAGGCCCAAGCCAAAGAATTTCTGAAGTTCTTAAGACATAGCGAGTACAACGTAGTGGAACAACTACGAAAGCAACCGGCCAGGATCACAGTGCTGGAATTACTCTTGAGTTCAGAAAAACACCGGGAGACGCTATTAAAAGTGCTAAATCAAACTTTTGTGCCCCAGGATATTTTTGTGACGAATCTGGACATGATAGTGGGGCATATCACTGCCTATAATCATATAACGTTCAGTGACGATGAGATCCCTGAGGGAGGAATGAGGTCCACCAAAGCCCTTAACATCACTACCCACTGCAAAGGGTATGTAGTACCGGGCGTACTGATCGACAACGGGTCAGCATTGAACGTCTTGCCTATGGTGACCCTGCAAAAACTGCCAATAGATGGTTCTCACCTAAAGCCCTGCCATAATTCGGTAAGAGCCTTTGATGGTACGCAAAGAGGAACAATGGGGAAAATTGAGGTGCCCCTATTGATCGGACCAACTGAATATGTGATTGATTTTGTTGTGATTGACATAAAACCATCTTACAGCTGCCTATTGGGGAGACCATGGATCCACTCCGCAGGAGTTGTCCCCTCATCGTTGCATCAGAAATTAAAATTTGTAGTCGAAGGTAAATTGGTCACAGTAGAGGCTGAGCAAGAGATTGTTGCTTCCGTGACATCAGACGCCCCCTACATTCAAAATGATGAAGATGCTGCAGAATGCTCGTTCCGAGCATTAGAACTAGTGAATGCCACATTCGTTTCGGAGGGAAGTCGGATCCCCTACCCCAGGTTATCTAATTGTACCAAGATGACCGTCGCATAAACTTTGGGCCATGAAGCCAAAATAGGAAAGAGGCTGGGGAAGAAATTACAAGGAAACCTAAGAGCCAAGAATATGATAACCAAGAAGGATCGTTTTGGGCTGGGTTATCAACCAAGTGTCCAACAAAGGAAAGGGGAATATAAGAGGAAGGAAGAGCAAAGAAAACCCAGGTCTAAAGGAGAAGACATTCCGTGGAGACCAATGTCCTTTCCTAGTTTAAAAACCACTTTTGTCTCCGGAGGGTTCTACCAGCCAGGTCAAGAGGTTGAAGAAGCAATTAAGGAAAATGAAGTACTCAACCAGGAGGAGATACTCAGTGAATCATTTGAAGGGATGTACATCAACATGATAGCTGAACAGGACCGAGGCAGCAAAATGTTAACCAACATCCGCCCTTGCCGTCCCAGGGAAACACTCGATAACTGGAGCTGCATTGATCTACCTGTAGTTGTTAGGAATAGATAAGAGTAATGCTCTGAATCAACCTTTTGTTTTTGCCCGTAAACAATGGGGATCTCTTGTATGGGGCACCTATGTTAACTTTTTGATTGAAATGAAAATATCCCCACTTTCCTAAATGACCAAAGTTTCATTTGTTTCATTCATGCATTCTTCATGTTCATTTCCTTCATATAAAGCCATCTCCTTCCCAATACAATTCATTCTCATTTAATGCAGGTCGCTCATGATTGATGATATGAATGATACCGGATCCAATCCTGGAGTGAATTTTGAATGCCTTGAGGTCTCAGAGGGAATTAAGGAATGATATGATGAGATAGAAAGTGAGGTCCCGGAAGAGTTAAAGAGAATGGTGGCCAACGAAGAAAGGCAGATCATGCCCCACCAAGAAGAAACAGAAATTGTAAACTTGGGGACTGAAGAAAAGAGAAAAGAAATAAAACTAGGAACGACGATTTCCTCAAAAACGAAGCACGAACTGATAACCCTACTTCAGGAATTCAAGGATGTCTTCGCTTGGACTTATCAAGATATGCCAGGGTTGAATACCGACATAGTGGTGCACAAATTGCCAACAAAATCAGAGTGCAAACCAATACAGCAAAAACTTTGGAGAATGAGACCATATATGTTGTTAAAGATCCGAGAGGAAGTGAAAAAGCAATTTGATGCTGGATTCTTGGAGGTAGCCAAAAACCCCGAATGGGTTGTAAACATTGTACCAGTACCAAAGAAAGACAGGAAAGTTCGTATGTGTGTAGATTATAGGGATCTAAATCGAGCCAGCCCTAAAGACAATTTCCCCTTACCACATATTGACACGCTGGTTGACAACACTGCAGGACACTCATGGTTTTCATTCATGGATGGCTTCTCAGGGTACAACCAGATAAAGATGGACCCTAACGACATGGAGAAAACTACATTCATAACCATGTGGGGCACTTTTTGTTATCGAGTGATGCCGTTTGGGCTAAAGAACGCAGGGGCAACATACCAAAGAGCAATGGTGACTCTTTTCCATGACATGATGCACAAAGAAATAGAAGTATACGTGGACGACATGATTGCCAAATCCCGAACAGAGGAAGAGCACCTACAGAACTTGAGAAAACTATTCCAAAGACTACGGAAGTACTAGCTGAGGCTCAATCCTGCCAAGTGTACCTTCGCCGTTACTTCTGGAAAACTCCTAGGGTTCGTGGTAAGCAGAAGAGGGATTGAGATTGATCCAGATAAAGTGAAAGCCATCCAGGATCTCTCACCACCCCGCACTCAGAAGGAAGTTCGCGATTTCCTGGGAAGGTTGAATTATATCTCTCGTTTCATCTCCCAATTAACCGACCGATGTGACCCGGTCTTCAGACTTCTTAGAAAGAATAATCCTGGTGTGTGGGATGAGGAATGTCAAAGAGCCCTAGAAAAGATCAAAAAGTACCTGACAAATGCTCCAATTTTAGTCGCACCAGTACCAGATCGACCATTAATTCTCCACCTGACAGTTTTTGAGAATTCAATGGGATGCGTATTGGGGCAACACGATGAGTCAAGAAAAAGGGAGCAAGCCATCTATTATCTAAGCAGAAATTTCAATGATTACGAAACGCGGTACCCGCCAGTGCAGAAGCTGTGTTGTGCTCTAGTTTGGGCTACCAAGCGGCTTAGACAGTACATGCTATACCATACTACCTGGTTGATATCCAAGCTAGATCCATTGAAGTTCTTAATGGAAGCGCCATCACTAACGGGAAGGATGGCCCGATGGCAGATGCTCTTATCCGAATTCGATATTGTATACGTTAACTAGAAAGCCGTAAAGGGGAGTGCCGTAGCAGATTTCCTAGCTAGTCGTGCTTCCAACGACTATGAGGCATTGAACTTTAATTTCCCAGACGAAGACTTGATGTGTATTACAACCGAGGAAGAGGTTTCAGATGATAAATCATGGAAGCTTTATTTCGATGGAGCCTCTAACGCCCTCGGACATGGGATAGGAGCAGTGCTAATTTCTCCTGAGGACGTCTATTATCCTTTCACCAGCAGATTGGAATTCTTCTGTACAAACAATATCACTGAATACGAAGCTTGCGTTATGGGACTGAATCAGCTATTGAGAGAAAGATTAAGGAACTTCGAGTATCCGAAGTTGGTCAAATATTACGAATTGATCCAAGAGCTCACCAAAGAGTTCGAAAAGGTCAGCTTCAATTACCTGCCCCGAGAAGAAAATCAGATGGCAGACGCCTTGGCAACCTTGGCATCCATGTTCAATACAAACATCGGGGCAGAAATGAAGCCCATTGAGATGCAGACGTTTGAAAAGCCTGCTCATTGTTGTAATGTACATGAAGAGATTGATGGAAACCCATGGTACTATGACATCTTGCAATATGTCAAGCTTCGAAAGTATCCAGAAGGGGCAAACGATAATGACAGAAAGACACTCAGAAAAATGGCAACAAGATATGTCCTAGATGGGGAGATCCTATATAGGAGAAGTCATGATCAGACATTGCTGAGATGTGTGGATGCCCGGGAGGCGAAGGAGATTTTAGCCGAAGTACATGACGGGCTCTGTGGAACGCATGCCAACGGGTTGTCTATAGCCCGAAAAATCATGAGATACGGTTATTTCTGGTTGACCATGGAGGGAGATTGCATCGATTACGCCAGGAAATGCCACAAATGCCAAATCTACGCTGACAAAATTCACGCACCACCATCACCTTTACACACCATGAATTCTCCCTGGCCTTTCGCGGCGTGGGGCATGGACGTCATCGGGTAGATTCATCCGAAAGCTTCCAATGGACACCGTTTCATTTTGTTCGCCATAGACTATTTCACTAAATGGGTAGAGGCTGCGTCTTACGCCAACATCACAAGGACTACAATATGTAAGTTCTTAAAGAAGGAGATTATTTGTCGATATGGATTGCCAGAAAGGGTCATCACCGACAACGCTTCCAATCTGAATAACAAAATGATGACGGACGTGTGCACTCAATTCAAGATAACACACCATAATTCCACAGTCTATCGCCCTAAAATGAATGGGGCAGTGGAAGCAGCAAACAAGAACATAAAGAAGATCATAGCAAAGACGACTGATACCTACAGGGATTGGCATGAGAAGTTGTCGTTTGCCTTTTTCGCCTATAGGACGTCCATTCGCACATCAACGAGGGCAACACCCTACTCATTGGTGTATGGTACCGAAGCAGTACTTCCCATCGAGGTAGAGATCCCGTCTCTCCGGGTCTTAAAAGAAGTAAAATTGGAAGAAGCTGAATGGGTGCAGGCCAGACTCGACCAGCTAAATCTCATTGACGAAAATAGACTAAAGGCCATTTGTCATGGTCAGATGTACCAAAAGCGGATGATGCAGGCATACAACAAAAAGGTGCGCCCGAGAGAATTCAAAGAAGGGGATTTGGTGCTCAAGAAAATCCTCCCTATCCAGAAAGATTCTCGAGGAAAGTGGATGCCCAACTGGGAAGGACCGTACGTCGTAAAAAAGGCCTTCTCAGGAGGAGCCCTGATCCTAACAGAAATGGATGGAGACAAGCTGAAAAACCCTCTAAATTCTGATGCCGTTAAGAAATACTATCTTTGAAAAAAAGAAAAAAAAAGAAAAAAGAAAAAATAATAAAAAAGAGAACAAAAATGGAGAGCTCAGGGCGAAAACCCGAAACTGAGCGTCTTGAAGCAAAGAGAGGACCCGAGTTGAAAACCCGTAAAGGGCGGCTCGGGTAAATTGAAAAGTTGAATATCCGAAGAGAAGGGTATCCCCATGAACATCATGAAGAGGAGGCTTTCGGCAAAAAATTCTACACCGGTTGACAGGATCATGTATCATTCATATCGAAGATAATGAGGGATCTTGTATTTCATACTTAACTTTTCTTCTTTATCATGTGTGTCACACCTTTTAAGATATCTCAAGCCCTTAATCATAATAAAACTGTGTTTTTGAGCATCCATTCCTTACCTTCTTGTTAATTTTAGTCAAATAAGCTAACATAGGCTTATAGTAAAACAAGAGACTTCAGAGCATTACTGTGATCTAACCTTAAAAATGTAGGTGATCAAAGAAAATGATGTTAACTCCGCCCTCTAGTTCCTTACATAATGGCTGTTGATAGGGAAGGCGGAAAGCTTCAAACAACCAGATAGGATGACCAATGGCATACGCCTGTCTATTCAAGGAAGGCATGCGAGATAACAAGAGAGATCTCTTGGGTGAAAACCAGAAGGGCACCCCTAAAAAAAAACTATCTCTAAAGTGAAAAACCGAAAGGGCACTTTAGAATTCCAAGTCGTAAGTGGAGAAAAAGAAAGGTTGGAATGGTTGAACCTGACAGTGAAGTGGGGTATCGACGCCCATAAGAAAGGAGAAAGTGAACAACGAGATCGAATAAAGACCAAAACAAGCCCACCAAGATATTGACACTCATGCATCATGAATAGTCAGACATCACTAGGATTAGGAGCATGTCAATTCATTTGTCATAGCATTTTGTTTTATCTCCGACAGGTATTTGCGGATTCAAAGAGACATCGATGGCCATCGTGGTGTGAATCCTAAAAGAGAAGACAGTGTTTTTACATGCGAAAGACATATGTTTCCAAGCTCCAGAGAGAGGTTCTATATAGGAAGAATCCTCCGCTCTGAGGCTTCAGAAGCTGAAAGTTCTATATAGGAAGGACTGACAGCTCCAGGGTGAAGACTAGCAGTTCTATATAGGAAGAACTCCCAGTCGAAGGAATTCACCCATGACACACAAGATTATATAGGAAATCATGCTGTGTCGAAAGCGAAGAGTTCTATATAGGAAGGGCTCCGAGCTTCAATGTTTTAGAGTAAAAGATTCTATATAGGAAGAATCCGTAGCTCCAAGATTTCAGACGCCAAAAGTTCTATATAGGAAGGACCGACGGCTCCAAGGTGAAGGCTCGCAGTTCTATATAGGAAGAACTCCCAATCGAAGGAATTCACCTATGACACACAAGGTTATATAGGAAACCTGTTGTGTCGAAAGCGAAGAGTCTTATATAGGAAAGGCTCCGAGCTTCACTGTCTTAGAGTGAAAGGTTCTATATAGGAAGAACCTGTAGCTCTGAGATTTCGGACGCCAAAAGTTCTATATAGGAATGACTGACGGCTCCAGGGTTTGAAGACTAGCAGTTCTATATAGGAGGAACTCCCAGTCGGAAGAATCCATCAGTGGCGCAAAAGGTTTTATATAGGAGAAACCAGCGTTGAAAACGAAGAGTTCTATATAGGAAGGACTCCAAGCTTTACTGTCTCGAAGTGAAAAGTTCTATATAGGAGGGACTCATAACTCGAGGCTTCAGAGCGAAGGGTTCTATATAGGAAGAGCCTGTAGCTCCAAGATCGGAAGGTGGCGAAGCTCTATATAGGAAGAACTTACGAGCCTGAAGATTCAGCTAAGGAAGAGCGAAGAGTTCCAAAAGAACACGTGTTTCCAAAGCTACAAACATGGAAGTCTGATAAAAATGAGTGCTTATGAAATCTTTGCTTTGTTCCCATTCCATGAGAACAAGCAAAGAGGGGCAACTGTAATCACTCATTTTTATCTGGTCTGTAAATACATATTAGTATAATTATTAGTATACTAGTGTTGCATGTATACATTGTATTATATTATATTTTGTGCATGAGTGTTATTAATATGTGAGCATGTATATTATAAACTATGTATGTATACGTATTAACGGTATGTGTGTCACGCATGTATCTATAGTTAGTACGAGCGTATTTGTTTAATGTGTGTAGATGTTATGTTAATTATGTGTATGATTATATGTACGTATGCTAGTATGTTATATTAATTAATGTTTGCATAAGTATATACGTTTGTATTATCGTATGTGTATTGTTATTATACTATTAATATTATTATTGGGCTAATATATAAAATGAAATCCAAAAAATATATATTAAACCAAATAAATAAATTACCAGTCCAAGTCCAATTACAATGTCTAATACTATTACAAGGCCCGGTTGGCCCAAACCCTATTTAATTACAATTATTTTGTGTGCAGGTGACTATGGGCCGTTGGATCAAGATCTGATCCAACGGCCACGATCGAGCAAGGAACAAAATATCTGCCAGCCGCGTACACTACACGTCTGGACCGTTCGAGTGCCACGTGCGCGGGCGGTCCACGCACAGACTCTTTGATATCCCACGCGTGCGTGAGCCCCACGCGCTCTGACCCCTCGTCTGCTGAGCCCCACGTGGCACGATCTGGAGCCGTTTCACCAATTGAGGCTTCATCTGGGCCGTTCGTCCTTCAAGCCAGCCCAACCGTTAGATCAGATCTGATCTAACGGCCGAGAACACCTCTGGCCGAAGGCAGAACCCCCACACCGCCACCATGCTGCACTATGCCGATCTTCAACCACCGCGCTCAGACATGTCAAAGAAAGCAAGAAAAGAAATATGTCAGTAATCAGTCCAGATCTGAAAAGGAAGCAAATATTATATTACTTGTACCAAACCAAAGACAGATATATATGTACGAAACAAATATTTTGTAAAGAAACAAGTGGTAATCGAAAGAGTCGAGTTGTAATCCAAAAAAAGCAAGAGTTGTAATCGAAAGAAAAAATACAAAAAAAAATCAGTCAGTCTTCAGTGGTAATACTCTTCTCTTTTTTTCACTTTGTTGCATTCATACAAAATATACGTAGTAAAATAAAAAAGAGAGTTAGAAGTCTTTACCTTCGCCTTCGGTGGATCTCCCCTCACCAGTGATAAGCCTTATCGGCTTTCCCAAGCCGAACGTGGTGAACTGAAAGGAGTGGGAAACCCCTTTGTGGCTTCGTTTTGGGTTGAAAACAAAAAATATGGGTTTTTTTCGTTTCGTATTTCTTAGATCTAGGGCAAATAGAGGCTTTTTCTCTGAATCATACCTCGGATTCGTGTCGAGGGTAAATGAAGGGTAATTTTGGTGTATTATTTAGGGGTCGCCGGCTAGCGGCGGCCGACGGTGGAGAATCCGGCGGCCGGCCGCCGGATTCTGGGTTTATAGGACGAGTTGAGAGAAAACGAAGAACGAAGCTTTGTTATAAAATTGAAAAAATGAACAAATGGACGAAAATTTGGTTCCGGCCTAAAAAGGGGGGTTTTTATAGCTGTTATTATTTCGTGAAATGGGGAAATTACGTAATAAATCCCCCCGCGTTTTTGATATTTTCACTTCTGTCTCGCCGCATGGTATATTTACAACTCTGGTCCCCCTTGTATTTCAAAATCTTGCAATCCAGTCCCTAAATTACACCGAATCAGTTTTTAAATGGTAAAATTACCCCTTTAACCATCCCGCGTTTTTGAATTTTTCATTTCGGGTCTGCCCCTTGGTCTAATTACAGTTTTGATCCTTTCAGATTCTGTCTATTTTGCATTTTCGTCCTTAAATTACATACTATTGTCCTTTAATTTTTGCCACTGACTTTTATTTCTTTTCATTTCAGTCCTGTTTCTATGTAAATATTCATGTTCGTATTATAATCGTATATGTTAATGTAGTCTTTTGTCTTATTATATATCCCTCGTATATGCCTTGTATTTTTATGTTTACATGTATATGTGTGTTAAGTTTATAATGATTATGTATCTTTTTGTTCGGTTATTCGTATTAAGCATGTTGTGTTCTAGTTGACTCGTACACGGTATGTTTTGTATTTTTGTATGTGTGTATGTTCTCTTGGCTTTTTAGGTTACATGTTAGTATATTTTCTTTTTTATATATAATATATTGTTCTATATATGTTGAAATGTGTTTTATTTATAATATGTATGTCTCCTCGAAGTATATGCTTTTGTCCATACATATATTTATTCGTGCCTTGTTATTGTGACATGTTAAATTTGTTTTTTATCTACTATTAAGCTTGTTATGTATATGTGTGTTTTAATTACGTATTCTATTTATGCTAGATTAACATTCTGTTATGTGAATATTTACTGTCTTTAAATTATCTGCCATGTTTTATATTTTTGCCACTAAGATTGCATATCGAGATATAAATTGTTAATGCGGTGCCCTTTTATCCGAGCGTAAACGGGGCCAGTATCAGGCTTAGTGATGGTGGTTGGGCGTTTACTCTCGGATAACGGGGCCCTTAAAATTTATTCGCAATTATGACCGAATTTTAAAATAATCGTCACTTTAACCCGGAAACCCAATATTAATAAAGCGGTGATTATTAAAGTACCAATTTTGGGCGGTGTGGGGGTGCTAATCCTTCCCCATCCGTAACCGACTCCCGAACCCAATATTTTTTTGAATCTCTGGTTTTATGGTGTCCGGCCTACCTAAGTGGCCGGTGGCGACTCTATTTTTTTTCAAAATGCGGTTTTTTTTAACCCCACGGAATAAATATTTTATATCCAAAAAATCACAAACACCTTTCAAAATACCTTCGAAAAACAACGTTTTTTTTAGCGATAAGAAAAGAGGACATCGCTACAGTACTCCCTCACATTTCCTCAACCCCTATACTTGATAGACATCAAAGAGGGCTTGAGTGATGTCATCTTAACCTTAATGTTTTGGGTAAAAATATTTCTTATTTTTGTCAAAGAACCCCTTAGCATGAGTAATCTCTTTAGATTTGTACTCCCAAAGACGTCTAGAATGTTGGGCTTATGATCACTAGACTCATGCGATTCGAACGGTCTCACCTCTCGAAATGCCTTTTATGGGTGCTTACCACAGTGAGATGTACAATTGTTCTTTCCTTAGTGCAAAGCCTTGTTCACACATTCAAATACTATATGTAAGTGTCTTTTATATTCCTCGAAATTAGTTTCACTAAACATGAATGTAAAATATATATTAATAGATATGGAATAGAAAAAGATAAATTACCTAAATATAGAACAAAAATAAATAAATAAAATAAAAACAAGCTCAGATAAATATTCACAAGTAAACAAATAAATTTAAAATAATGGCTAGTTCCTCTCAAGATACCAAGCACAACATTAATATTAAGTATTTGGACAATAATATTAACCGTAATCGGTACTCTTGTTCTAGCAATCAAACATTTGACAATAAACTATGTCAAACAATAGATTAATCTTTGGACTAACGTAATACCTTATAATTGTCACACATTTATTCCACAGTTGTCGTTGTAATTCTGCCAAATATTAACTTTCCTTTGGGTCAATTATAAACGCATGAATTACAAAAACACATAATAATCTTGATATTTTAAATAAACTAATCCACACAAAAGCGGTTACTTTGGTGACATTATGTTTCAATTAATTCATTAAAATATTGGACATCCAAAGCCAAAATATGAATTTAATTGTTTCAAAATATTTTTTAATTTTATCTTTCAATTTAATTAAAAGATAGCCAAAATAATAATGAATTTGAGTAAAGGTAAACCTCATATCAAGATACCGAATAGTCTATTAATATTTTATCTTTAGACGAAATATTAACTTGCAAGTGATATCTTGGTACAGTAATCAAACATTGATAACAATAACATGTCAAACAGAAATCTTCATTTGGGCTGATTTATTGCTCACATATAAAACTGAATAATTATCACATGTTTATTACCACAGTTGCACATGTAACAATGTCAACTATTAATCTTCCTTTGGGCCGATTAATACTAACATAAGCTGAATTACATGCGTAAGACCTTCTATATTTTAAAATAAAAGAATTTTCACAATAGAGGTCACTTTGGTGACTTAATGCTTCAATTAATTTATCTCAAAATATATAATATAAATATATCGATATTCAAATTTAAATTTTTGTAACAGTTAAAACTAAAATTTCTGATAACATTTAAGTTTCCGAAATAACCCAAAATAAGGTTGTCTGAATGAGGCTATCAGAAATCGAAAAAATTAAATTTTTGACTATTTCTTAAAAAAATGCCTTAAACCTTAAACATGCATTTACTAAAATTGTATCTGTAGCGATGTACTTTTTTTATCGCTAAAAAAATGAGGATTTTCGAAGGATGTTTGAAAGGTGTTTGTGATTTTTTTTATATAAAATATTTATTCCGTGAGGTTTTTTTTAAAAAAAAAACCGCATTTTAAAAAATGGAGTCGTCACCGGCCACTTAGGTAGGCCAGACACCATAAAACCAGAGATTCAAAAACTATTGGGTTCGGGAGTCGGTTACGGATGGGGAAGGATTAACACCCCCACACCGCCCAAAATTGGTACTTTAATAATTACCGCTTTATTAATATTAGATTTTTCGGGTTAAAGTGACGATTATTTTAAAATTCGATCATAATTGCGAATAAATTTTAAGGGCCCCGTTATCCGAGAGTAAACGCCCAACCACTATCACTACGCCTGATACTGGCCCCGTTTACGCTCGGATAAAAGGGCACCGCATTAACAATTTATATACCATATGCAATTTTAGTGACAAAAATATAAGACATAGAAGATAATTTAAAAACAGTAAATATTCACATAACAGAATACTAATCTAACATAAATAAAATACGTAATTAAAACACACATATACATACCAAGCTTAATATTAGATAAAAGCAAACTTAACATGCCACAATAACAAGGTAGGAATAAATACATATATAGACAAAAACACATATTTCAAGAAGACATACATATTAGAAATAAAATATATTTCAACATATATGGAAAAATATATTATACATAAAAAGAAGACACACTAACACGTAACCTAAAGGTCAAGAGAACATACAATACATACAAAAATACAAAACATGCCGTGTACGAACCAACTAGAACATAACATGCTTAATACGAATAACCAGATAAAAAAGAACATAACTATCATAAACTTAATACACATATACATGTAAACATAAAAATACATGGCATATACGAGGGATATAAAATAAGACAATAGACTACATTAACATATACGATTATAATACGAACATGAATATTTACATGGAAACAGGACTGAAATGAAAAAAATAAAAGTCAGTGGCAGAAATTAAAGGACAATAATATGTAATTTAAGGACGAAAATGCGAAATAGATATAACCTAAAAGGATCAAAACTGTAATTGGATCAAGGGGCAGACCCGAAATGAAAAGTTCAAAAACGCGAGATGATTAAAGGTGTAATTTTACCATTTAAAAACTGATTCGGTGTAATTTAGGGACTGGATTGCAAGATTTTGAAATACAAGGGGGAACAGAGTTGTAAATATACCATGCGGCGAGACAGAAGTGAAAATATTGAAAGTGCGGCGGGATTTATTACGTAATTTACCCATTTCACAAAATAATAACCCCTATAAAACCCCTTTTTTTAGGCAGGAACCAATTTTCCCCCATTTGTTTCATTTTTTAGTTTTATAACCAAGCTCCCTTCTTCATTTTCTCTCAATTCATCCCTGAAATCCAGAATCCGGCGGCCGGCCGCCGTATTCTCCGCCGCCGGCCGCCGCTAACCGGCGCCGGCGAGCCTAAAAAAACATACCAAAATAACCCCCATCTTACCCTCGACACGAATCCGAGGTTGGATTCAGAGGAAAAGCCTCCATTTGCCCTAGATCTAGGAAATACGAAACGAAAAACCCTCTCTTTTTTTGTTTTCAACCCAAAACAAAGCCACAAAGGGGTCTCCCACTCCTTTCAGTTCACCACTTTCGGCTTGGGAAAGCCGAAAAGGCTTATCACTGGTGAGGGGAGACCCACCGACGGTGATGGTAAGACTTCTAACCCTTTTTTTACCTATCTTTTGTATATGCATGCAACAAAAAATAAGAAAGGAGACGAGTATTTACCACTGGATTTTTTTTCTTTCGATTATAACTTGACTTGTTCGATTACAACTTGTTGTTTACAAAATATTTGTTTCGTACATATATATGTCTGTCTTTGGTTTTTGGTACAAGTAGTATAATATTTGCTTTTTCAGATCTGGACTGCTAACTGACATATTTCTTTCTTGCTGTGTTTTGACATGTCTGAGCGCGGTGGTTGAAGATCGGCATGGTGCAGCATGGTGGCGGTGTGGGCTCTGTCTTCGGCCAGAGGCATTCTCGGCCGTTAGATCAGATCAGATCTAACGGTCGGGCTGGCTTGAGGGACGAACGGCCCCGATGAAGCCTCGGTCGGTGAAACGGCTCCAGATCGTGCCACGTGGGGCTCAACAGTCGAGGGGTCAGAGCGCGTGGGGCTCACGCACGCGTGGGATATCAAAGAGTCCGCGCGTGGACCGCACGCGCGCGTGGCATTCGAACGGTCCAGACGTGATGTGCACGCGGCTGGCAGATATTTTGGTTCCTTGCTTGGATCGTGGCCTTTGGATCAGATCTTGATCCAACGGCCCATAGTCACATGCACCAAAAATAATTAGAATTAAATAGGTTTGGGTTTGGGCCAACCGGGCCTTGTAATAATATTATATTTGTAATTGGACTTGGACTGTAATTCATTTATTTGGGTTTAATATATTTTTTTTGGATTTTCATTTTATATTAGCCCAATAATATTAATAATAGTATAATTATAACAGCGATACACATACATACGTATATACCTATGCAAACATTAATTATAACATACCAGTATTCATACATATATAATCACACACATAATTAACATAACATCTATACACATTAAACAAATACGTTCATACTAACTATAGATACATGCGTGACACACGTACCGTTAATACGTATACATACATAGTTTATAATATACATGCACACATAAACTAATAACATTCATACACATAATAAACATATAATATAATATGTATACATGTAACACTAATATGTATTTACAGATAAAAATGAGTGATTACAGTATCTATATGTTCTTCAGATGTAATTATACATTCAATTTCTATCATGATAAAATCCTTAAAATAAAATGCATGAAGAAAAGTATACTTAAAACTTCAACATCAATCTTTAAAAAAATCAAAATCCCAAATCAATATATAACCAAACATAAAGATTAGACTGATTCAATACCAAACAGAATTAACAAAATATCAATTCTCAAATAGGAATTCACATAAAGTCAAAACCAACTTTTTACCAAACTGAACAATCTTTAAATAACGAAACATCAATGTAGAATTTTTCGTTATATATATATAATCTGAGTTTACAAAGGGCCATGTTCATTATTAACCTTTAATTAATAACCTTATTAACGAATCGATTAGAAACATCAAAAGCAAATAAATTACCACCAATGGTTAAACATAGATTGCCTTGAATTGTACAGAAACAAGTATGGACTAAACTGAATAAATTGAAGGCAAGAAATATTAAGGGTGTCATTATCTCTTTCCTTATAGTAGATGCACATGAGTCTGCCATCATCTCTAACCTTTTTTTTAATCAAAAATTAATTAAAAAAAACAACTATAGAATTCCTTAGAAACTTAATCCATAGATTAAAAAACGAACCGATACAAGCAAATCAATTATTCCATCGATTAGAGAAAAGAAAATTGGTTGCATATAATTCTTTAGAAACTTAATCTATAATAAAACCAAAACCTAAAGCTTCACCATTGTTTCGTAATTGAAACATTGAATCAAGATGTATAATCTTGAGAACTTAATACCGAATCATTAAAGATTATTAGAAAATTAATTGATTCTCAATAATCTAATATGACGAGGCTCTGATGCCACTTGTTAGAATCAAACCATAACTTAATATGAAATCTAACCCAGGGGCGGAAATAGAAAATTATTTAAGAGTATCATTTTCTTGAGTTATATTTAAGGGGTGTCAATTATTTATAAATAGGTGTCGTTTATTTATTTTTTAAAAAATTATATATAAATCATATAAAAAATTGGTCCCAAAAAAATTTTGGGTGTCGTTTGACCACCCATATTAATAGGTGGCTCCGCCCAGGATCTATCATACCAAAGCATCAAGAACAATAAACTAAATGCTGAAGCGTACTTTAATTAATCGATAAATTGAAAACTTTGAATCTTGATGTTGAAATCCTAAATCTTTGGTATTGATCTTCCAAGAAGATGATTATCTATTGACGTAAAATTCTCTGACGGGAAAGGAGAAAAAACAAGTTAACATATTTCTTAGGGATCACTCCCTTTTTATATAGTTAATTTAATAAATCAACTATTAAGTATTTATAACTTTGTCCCTCATTGAATTATAAATACATCTTATGCTATCTAAACTTTTATTTCTATGACACTTTAATACATATGACACGATTAACATAATTAATCACTTAATTTTGTATCATACTTTATAATAACATAATACATTTTACATATGTGTTCAAATTGCGGATTTGAATCCATGTTGCCCCTTACCAGCTCTTTCCCCCGTCCTATAAACGTCACTTTATCACCCATTTCAAGCTTCCAACACCGAATGAATTGGAGCCATCCCTTACTGAGAACTGGTTTTGGATAGGCTTTGCTCCTCCTTACACAAGAACCAAATGTCCAGATTCTGCCACTGTTGTCTGCTGCCGAAAACTCCACGTTACGCCGGCCGTCTGTGAAATCCAGGAAACATGTTCTCTTCTTTATTGGAACAGATAATCTCTTCCTAACATCTGTCTCTGTAAGAGTCTTGGAGAATAGCATTTCTGTTCCTATGTTTAAGGCGAAAAGAGTTGAAGAGGTAGAGCTTGAAGGTTTTGGCGTTGGTGTTGGGCGGAGAATCAAAGAAAATGGCGATATAAATAGGGGGAATATTGAGTGACATCACCATTTTAATGCCAGAAATTACAGGTGAAATTTCTCGCCGTATACATCTACAATTTGGTACATAGAAAGTTTCTCATATTTGATGTCATCAAACGCGGCTTCGTATCTTCCAAGAAAATAACCTTCCATAGAAGAGTTTATTTTAATTGTTAGGTAAGTTTCGAACCAAAATTTGATTAAAAATACTATGTTAGGCAATACGTATATATAATCATTTGATATATTTTTTTTACTAAGAAGAATAAATTGAATTTTATTAAAACAAAAAAATGTACAATATGTACAAGATAATCAATTAAAAAAAAAAATTGGAGACTTTGTTCATCAAAACACTCATTAGGACGAAAATAACGATATGAAAACTCAAAAGCACAAAGAAAAAATTAAGTTATCTTTGAAACTAACATCATCATCTATAGAAACCCAACAATCCTTAACAAAATTCTTTCTCACTATCCAACTAAATGCTTAAGAAGTGATGTAGGATTGGTGAGCGAAACAAACAATCTTGTAGACTGTTTCACTAAACAAATCTGAATGCAGTGGCAAGCAACCACAAAAGGGGACCAAACTACTGAAGTCTACTGACAATCAGAAATCAGAGGTAAGCACTGTGAGAAGCTCTACACGAATGCAAATCTACCACAAAGGTAGACAAAAAATATGTCACGAAGCAGAGAAAAAACGTGTCATGAGGTAGAGAAAACAAGCTCAACGAAAAAAATCCAAAATAAAAAGATATTTATTAAAAAATAGAAAAAACCAATAAAAATAACTTATAAAAAAGTCAAAAAAATATCGACGGTCAATGATCAACACTGAAATTAATATTATTGTCAATCAAACAAAAAATTTAAAAAAACGACAGACAACGCATTAGAAAAAAAAAGGAGAAAATCCTCTTAAATTTTTAAATTGTTAGCTTATAATAATAATAATTATTATTATTATTTTGAACAATTTTTACTTAGGGGAAGGAAGATGAATTGTTTCTACTAGGAATAGAACCCAAGACTTAGGGGGAAGGAGGATTATTAGCTTATAATTATTTGATGTATAGATTGTCTAAAATTTTGATTACATAATTTTATTTACTCATGTCATATGTCTTGTTTAGGATTTAATATTTTAGAGTGTATGATTTAAGATTTAAATTTAGAATTTATGAGTTAAGATTGATGGTATTAAAACAAAGGGATAGCTACATGAACAATATCCTACCTATTCTCGCGTTACTATTTTAGTGTCTATCTATTTTTTTTAACAAAATAGTACCTAACATTTGTTACCCAACCGTTAAAAACAAAAGAAGATGATGAGACTTATTTTTAATTGAGATAATAATAGTTTAGTCCCTAAAACTTATACAATTCTATCAATTTGGTCCAAACTCTATCAATTTAACAATTATCTTAAATATTTGAGTTAAAACTATAAATCCTCCGATTTTATTTCTTCTTCCCCGAAACCCTAGCCTTGTTTCCCTTGAGCCACCATCAACTCTAAGTCAAGATTTCATTCAAATTCGATAGAAGTCTAAGTGGAGAACCTGAGTGAAAATTGTCCCAATCCAATAGCTCAAACAAAACATTGAAGTGATGAACACAAGAGCAGAGCATGAACCCAGAATCAAAATAATGTTTTGGGTAAAGTTCACAAATGGTCATTGAACTTTGTTAAATTATTTAATTTGGTAACCAAACTTTCAATTGCTTCAATGTTACCATTAAACTTCTAATTTTGCTTCAATTTGGACACTGACTTTTAACGGACATTAAAAAGGTGTTAACAAAATTTGTATAATAACATATTTAGTCCTTTATATCTACACATTCAAACAATTTAATCCTTATTTGAAACAAATTAGTAAATTTAACCATAGATTATTCCTATTTTTAATTAAATATAATTTAATAATACAAGATCAAATCACATAATGAGATTTAGCTATCTTCATTCAACAATTGCCGAATAATCTTCATTAAACCTTGTTCAAAAATAAAAAGCAAATTAAAAGAAAAACAGTCTTCATAGTTGGATCTTCTGAAGGCATACGTGGATCTGCAAAAACTGAATTTTTCCGGTCCATTGCTGAGAGCAACTCCTAGAGATGCTAACTCAAGCATTTCCATGTCGTATTCTCCATCACCAATGGCCATAATCTACAGACAAATAGAAGGATAAACAGGAGATTGATTAGAATTGTGTGCTCGGATAATGAGCATCTCTAGAATATAGGTGGAAAATCAGTGCACTAAGCACAATTTAAAATTTTGGTAGAGTTACAGAAGTCACTATAAGCATACATTATATTTAACGCTTATACAAATGCATATTCCGGTCAGTATCGTTGCGGTTCGACTTCAATCTATATAAAACGCTAAATGAATATTTTGCATTTATCGAAGGAAAGAGAAGATAGGGGTTAAGTACCTCCTTTGAACTGACACACAAATGATCAAGTAGGAATTTTACTCCACTTCCCTTTGAAGTCCCAAAGGGAACGATTTCAAGCATGTCAGGTACAGCTTGGACAACATTAGCATGATTATGTAGCTTTCGACCATTATGGACGCAGATTAGTTGCTATTCCCTCGGAAGTGACGAAAAAAATCAGCTTCTACAAATCCAGATATGCCTTATGAAGATTCAACGATAAAGACTGTTTTTGTTTTAATTGCTTTTTATTTTTGAACAAGGTTTAATGAAGATTATTTGACAGTTATTGAATGAAGATAGCTAATTCTCTTTATGTGATTTGATCTTATTATTAAATTATTTTAATTAAAAGTAAGACCAATTTAAAATAATGTGTAAATAATGAGAGTTAAATTTATTAATTTGTTTCAAATAGGACCAAATTGTTTGAAAATGCAAATGTGAAGGACTAAAAATGTCATTATACAAATTTTGTTAACAGCTTATTAACGTCCCTTACAGCTCAATGACCAAATTAGAGCAAAACTAAAAATTTAATGGTAACATTGAAGCAATTGAAAGTTTAATTACCAAATTAAATAATTTAATAAAATTTAGTGACTATTTGTGAACTTTACCCCAATATTTTTTTTTTCTTTTTGTTAACCTTGGGAAGAAATTGTAGTCTGACGGTGTTGTGCAATGGAAAAAGAAAAAAAGGGTTTTCGGGCTCATGCAAAATGCAAAGCAATGATCAAAGTAGGAATCAAAAATCCAAACTAAATCTTTTCTTTTCCTTTGTACATAAAAGAAAACTCAAGCCGACTCTGTTTAGAGTTTTCGGGAAAGAAAAAAAAAAGACATTTGCAGTTTAAATTTAAATATTTAAAATATGATTAAATTGATAGAATTAAGACCAAATTAATAGAAGTATACAAATTTCAGGAACTAAAATTATTATTATCCCAATTAAAAACAAGTCACGTCATTATCTCTTTTTGTTTTTAACAGTCGGGGTATTAAAACAGAACAAAAATGTAATGTTAAGTATTATTTTGTCAAAAAAATAGGTGAGGTACTAAAATAATAATACAAAAATAAGTGGGTTACTATTTATGTAGTTATCCCTAAAATAAATAAAATTTTACACCACTTGTGAATGAAACAATTGAGTTAGAAGAATCGCCCAATGATAAACTTCTGTAATACTCGATCCAAATTAATCAATTAAAAAAATTAAATACCGATAACTAAGCCCCAAAAAATTACATCACTTGCCTAACATATAACATACCTAGTTTCGTGTATATTGTGCTAGCATTTTGTGCCCTCAAAGTCATCGGGCAATCCGTATATCTTCGAAGATTCCAAAAAAAGTATATCTTCGAAGAAAATATAACCTTATAATTTATAGAGTAATTTTTTAATACACGTGTTCTGTAAAAGAAATAGCACAAGTCTTTATGTTTATATTTAAAAAATATAAATCTCTAACATTAAAATTTTAAACCATAAATTATAACAATAAATCTTACAAACAAAACACTTAGTTTTAGACTTTAAACTAAATATTTAATGGAAAAAACTTTGATACATAAATTGTGTGCAATTTACACAAGCTTGTTAGATTAAAAGTTTAGAGTGTTAGTTTAAGGTCTAAAGGTTCAGAGTATATAGTTTTGAATTTAAAAGTTAGAGTTAAACTTTAGGGTTTAAATTTTAGAGTTAGAATTTTAGATTTTGAAGAAGGGTTATGTAATATTTTTTGCACAGCTCTTGTATTAGAATATAACTCATATTTAATTCCAAAACAGAAGTGTTTAGTCTAAATAAATGAAAAATATATGTGATCGGAGAAGTTGAATTTCAATTAAAAAATAAGATAGAAGATAATATGCAGTGTACGCTGTGCACATATGATTTAGATGGACAGAAATCCTCTGCTCCTATGTATCTTTCTTTTTATGTTCTCACATTAAAAAATATTAAAAAATAAATTTTGAATTATAACCCTAAAAATACAACATACTCCCAATTCTCTATATCCTAATATTAACTTCAACCCTAAACTCTAAACTTATTTTTAATGCGAGAGCATGGAAATGGACATACTTAGAAGGCAGACGATTTCCTTTTGATCTAGATGGGTTTCGTCACAACTCTTCAACTCTTTTTTATTAATAGCATCAGTCGTACGTCATCGATGGAGCATCATATGGCTGAGATTGTTTGTTTGATTTGAGAATGGTTGAGATGGTTTTGATTTTTTTTTTCCACCAAATGACGAATTCCAGGGAATTAGATTTAGTGTCTTAATTTCTGGTTAAGAAAATGAAGGTTTGCTTAAGTTATTGCAATTCAAATAGGAGAGACGTTACGTGTTTACAGTTTTTATATTGGACAGAGATTTACTGGAATTAGCCAATTAAGTAGTGTTTTCATCACGGATTAAGAGATACTACTATTTACTGTAATCAAATTTTGTAGTAATAACAATGCTAAAATTGAATGGATACATATTTTTTAATTTAAAGCAAATCGAATTAGAAAGAATATATGAGTTCTAAGTAAGTCACTGAATAAAACAATAGAGAAAAAGGAAAAGAAGAAAACTTTACTCAAAGCATTTTCCTCTTTCTCTATCTACTTCTTATATATATAAATTGAGATTTTGCCTTCTTTTTCTTTTTCCTATTTCATCAGTGAATCTTTAGTGACAAAAGTGGTATTGTCGTTGCTAATAGTGGAAATGTCGTCGTCTAAAGACGAAGCAACCACAATTTCTATAGCTTTGTTTTCCGAACAAGTAATTGGCGATGGCACTAACTGTCTCATCTTCTTCATCTCCTTGTTTTTCCCCCATAACACAACGTAAAGTCCAATCACAATCAGCACTGCTCCAAGTATGCTGTAATTCACCAACAAGAAAAGTATTCATTCACTGATATATATATATATATATATTTAAAATCAATCTCATCTGTTTTACCTTCCCAGACAGAGCTTTTCTTCAAGAAATAATGAGCCTGCAAGGGCTACTAGGATGAGCACTAAAGGGTTGAAAACAGATGTATAAAGTGGACCTCTCATACGCACACACCATGAGATCAAGCTAAACGTTAGCCCGAATCCGAAAATTCCCTGCAACAATGGACAAGAAAAACCAACCGTTAGAGCACATGTATAATGGATAATACTATTATAAAGTATTATACAAACGTAAGTGATCAAATATGTTGCACATGTCAGAAGTATTAAAGTGTTATGTAAATAAACGTAAAAATACTATATAAGTTATATTTATAATTTTATTTGGAGCAAAATTATAAATACTTAAGTTGATTTAATAATTAATTATATGAAGTAATTAGTTCACAGAAAATGAGTTAAGTTGCATTTTAACCTAAATGCTACATCAATAGATTTAGATACGCTTTCGCATTTAGTTTATTGTTCTTTATGTTTTAACGTTATAGATCTTGGGTTAAATTTCTTTATAGTTCTAACACTGGCACACTTTGTATTCAGTCATAAAGCTACTGACCTGATTGAAGATTCGGGTTCAACAATTAGAGTAATTGGACATACCGAATAAGCAACGGTGAGAAGCCTGATATTCCAGCCTAATCTCCACTGGCTCATGTCTTTTTCCATGCACAGTGCAAAGACAACCGCTTGTACGGTTCCGATCACGCATATCAACGCCGTGCTCGAGTAATAACACGGGTATTTTTCGCTCATCTTAGCCTGTGAAACAAGTAAAAAGGAAAAGCTTTGTATATAAAGAAAGAAAGAATATTCCAAGTTGCAACTTGAAAATGAAAAAGGGCTTTAGAATTACCTGAATGTTGAGCCATAGAGCATAACAGATGCAGCAGGCAAAGGCCAACAAAGCGCCCACTAGTTGGTGGGTAGGGGCTGCATTTGAGGAGTTAAAGCCATGGCGTCCATGAGGAAGAAGGTCAACATGGGTTGCTATATTGATTTCGAGTCCTTTGTAAAACGTGAGGAGCATTGCTCCACCTACTCCAATTACAGTTCCCAACACCTTTGCCTTCCCTGGTATTGTTCTAAAAGCTAGCTTTTCCAATCTGTCATAGGTTTGAGAATTGGACCCATTAAAGTTCTGCACTACTAGTAAATTTGAGTCAAAAGAAGCATGCAATCATACATACCCAATGGTGATGGCCACAATGAAAGTTATGGCTGGAGTGAGATTAGTCATGGCACAAACAAATGTTGCAGATGTTAAGGCCAGGCTTTCTATATACATGTTTTGAGACAGTGAACCCCTGCAAAGTGCAAACAAATAGATTGAGTGATGGGTTGATTTCACCTAATCAAAGAATGTAATATTATTAATTACCAACAATTATTGATCTACTGGTACTAGATCCCTTAAGCAAGATCATAAGTTTGAGTCTGGTGCTGTAAATGAAGCAAATTGAATTAGAATGGTCACTCCTTATCCGGTTTAAATTAGTCGACCAGTAGGTTTGATACGGGTGGTTATGCAAAAAGAAATGTAATATTATTAGTCGTTTGTTACTTTCCCATCAACCTAATAACCTAACAGGCTAACACCTGTTAGCATGCCATTTCACCTAATAAAAATCCACCGTTGAATGTTGAACTAAATCAAGCCTGGTTTAGCAACTCTACTCACCCGAGTAACGCACAAAGAAATGCCTGAAGAAGTATAGTCCAAGTTAGCTTTGGCCTCTTCCTACGTAATGAAAAAATCCAAGGTTAATACTCGTCAGGTAGATTTACATTAACTAAAAAGAAACATTTCACATTTGTTTTTGTTTCAGACAGCGACAAAACTCTCCTGCTGGGATCATAAACTCTGAAGAATAAGAACAGAATCTGATGCATGTTAAGTTCCATACTGGTTTTATCCATGCATGGAGTGAAAATACCTTTCAACAATGAGAGCAAGAGGAACCATAACAGCAGTGGCGAACAAGAATCTGTAAGCCACGATAATCCTCAAGCTCATCCCATCGTTTGCTGCAAATTTGTAAAGCACATTAACCCCAGCAAATGCTACTTGAACTATTACCATCAACATCGCTGGCTTTAATCCATGCAATATCAACATCATCTTTCCCATATCTGTCTGTTCTCCAGGAGACGGAAAACCCAAGAAGAAAAAAAGGAGAGTTTAAACTTGAAAGCAAGCCCTTTTTCTTTTGTTTTTTGTGTATAAAAAAACCCCAGAAAGTATGTATGTGTATATGTCAGTGTGGGGAAGAAATGGAAGGGGAGAGCTTGGAATTTATAGGCCAATGAGAATCCACTGTATGTAGGTAGTGGCAGCCATTGCATGTGCTGGCCAAGTTTCCCCACTGCAAACGTAAGGTTTTGCTTTGATTTTCAACTTTTATTTTTTATTTTTTTCTTTATATTCATATTAAGGGACTTAAATTCAAACACTTATATATAAAATATGTGTATAATTATCAAAAGATTAAGAAAAATATCAACATATAGTATATACAATAACACTGATATTAAAAAAAACCAACCCCTTTTTATTATCATCTCAGTTGATGCCCTTTTGCCGAGCTCCACTTTTCTTCATTTGTCCAGCTTTGGAGTTTGGACACGTTACCAATCTTTTTCTCTTTATTCAAGAAAATTACAATCCATGCATTGGCTGTTCTGTTCTTGTATTGTAACATTTATTACTATATATGTACACAATATACTCGAATCTAAAATTTAATTATGATAAAAAATCTAAGATTTAGTTCAATTTAACGGTATTCAGAAATAAATTTCAAATGATGCGTGTAGTCGTCCTATTACCTTAAAATTTAAGTATATTCTTTTATTTTAATTTAACATAATTTAATTCTTTAAAAATATTATTACTTGATTTATGTACTTATTACTATTAATTATTTTAATTTAAATAATGGGTAATTTTTTATGGATAAAGTTTTGATATACGAGCTGTGTAAAATTAATTTTACACAGGCATGCATATTTATATTATAAAACCCAAGTCTTAAATTTCTAACCCTAACCTTAAAAAAATAAACCCTAAACCTTAAACCTTATACCCTAAATTCTAAACACTAACCTTAAATTCTAAACCTTACAACGTAAACCCTAACCCCTAAAACTAAAAGGCACGTGTAAACTAAAGTTTACACGACATATATATCAAATTTTTTCCATTCTTTACGATGGCGGATCTAAAAAATCAAGAATGGGATCCAAAATTTTTCTCAAATGGGTATGCAAAAAATAAAATTTTTCTTTACATACTAAACAAAATTAATTTTTTATCAAAAAAATAACACTAAATTAAAACTTATTTAAAAAAATGGAGATGCCGTGCACCCAACAGGGCTGGGTGCATCCACTACTACTAATTCTTTATATACATATTATGTAAAAATTACACAATCATACATATTTATTATTTCAAAAGTAAAATTTAAATTTTTACCCTAAATTTTATCTTAGACACTAAAAATTATATTTCCCTTTTATATTAACATGAATTTAAACGTGTTAACTATTTTCATGAACTAGTATTATTATAAAAATTAAATTATGTTAATAACCTAAAATTTGAGGGTAGTGGAGGAATAAAAAGTACTAATACTATTTAACCGAAAATAAATTAATGAAATGACCTATCGAATTGATACACTTACAGACTAACCGCGGGATTGTAGTTAATTAAGTGGATTCTGTATAAAAAAAGTAATTAAGTAATTGGAACGTACTTTCCGCACGTGGGAAAGGTAGGCACAAGTTTGAATAACTTGTCTTCGATGTCTGTGCTTAAAACACGTGGATAAATGCATGGTGTGGTAGTTCTCATTGTTTACGCACGTTGGTGGATAGAGCAGTCTGCTTCTGATTAGCAGCTCTTTTCGGTGAATTTAATATATAATGCTAGTTGAATTTACTTTACAATCAATTTTAATCTAGTATTATGTATTTTTAATTGTGAAGTAAAATATACCATATATCATTTAATTATGAATGTATATTTTTTAAAAAAAATTGTAATTTAATTATTCACTTAAAAAATTTATTACAAACATGTCATTTCAGTGTTACCGTTAAGATTAAAAAAAAGTCTATCATGTATTGGCATAATAACAATTTTAGTCTCAAAATTCACATTTTATTAATTTGGTTGTAATTCAAAATAATCAAAAAATTTAACTTTTTGGATATAAAAATTCCATTAATGATGTGGCTATGCCTACTAGCAGACGACATTAGGATCAAAATTAGTTTGTTACATTATGATCATAATTAGTTTGTCACATTAGGATCATAATTAGTCTGTTAAATCATTTCATTTGTGGTTATCGAGTTCATGGAAAGTAGTAGGTAGGGATGGGCAAGGGTCGAATTTTTGGCCCACCCAAACCCGATCCAAAAATAAATACACTAAACTCGAACTTGTCCCGACCCAAAAATAAATACTCTAAACCCGACCCGACCTATCGAAAAAATAAATTTTAGGGACCTAATTATAAAAAAATAATTTTAGGGAATTAATTATAAAAAATAATAATTTTAAGGACTAAATTGTAAATAAAAATTCAATTTTAAAGACCTAATTATAAAACATATATATAAAGAGGGGTGTTATTATAAATATTCCTAAAAAATTTAAGGAAAAATTACACAATTAATCCCGAGTCGAATATTTTTCGCCCTAAACCAAAACCAGATTCGACCCGGCTTAACCCTTAATAGTAGGTAGGCATGGGCAAGGGTCGAATTTTTGGCCCACCCGGACCCGACCCGACCCGACCCAAAAATAAATACTCTAAACCCGACTCGACCTATAGAAAAAAATTAATTTTAGGGACCTAATTATAAAAAAATTTAGGGAATTAATTGTAAAAAATAATATTTTTAAGGATTAAATTGTAAATAAAAATTCAATTTTAAAGACCTGATTATAATATATATATATATATATATAAAGAGGGGGTGTTATTATAAATATTCCTAAAAAATTAAGGGAAAATTACACAATTAATCCCGAGTCGAATATTTTTCACCCTACACCAGAACCATACCCGACCCGACCCGGCTTAGCCCTTAATAGTAGGTAAGGATGCGCAAGGGTCGAATTTGTGGCCACCCCGAACCCGACCCAAAAATAAATACACTAAACCCGACCCGACCCAAAAATAAATACTCTAAACCCGACCCGGCCTATAGAAAAAATTAATTTTAGGGACCTAATTTAAAAAATAATAATTTTAAAGACTAAATTGTAAATAAAAATTCAATTGTAAAGACCTAATTATAATATATATATATATATAAAGAGGGGTATTATTATAAATATTACTAAAAAATTTAAGGGAAAATTACACAATTAATCTCGGGTCGAATATTTTCACCTTAAACGCGAACCATATCCGACCTGGCTTAAACCTTAATAAAAACCCGCCTCAAACCTGAATTTTTATTTAAAAATCTGACCCGATCAAGCCGAGTCGGGTAAAATGCCCATCCCTAGTAGTAGGGGTGTGGGAAGGGGTCGGAGAGTAAAATATATTGAATTATGATCAATTTGTTAGAATATATAAGTTTAGGGACTAAAACTGTTATTATACTAAGTATGTTTCAATTTTAACACCAAATTGATTTGTTTATAATAAAATTTTAATTAAATAACTAAATTGTAACTTTTTTTAAAAAATGTTTCATTTACAATCGAACACAATTAAATTACTTGAAATAAATTCTATCCTTGATTATTTATTTAAATGTTAATTAAAAGGATATATTAAACTTTTTGTAGATGAAAATTTTGTCTAATAATAATATAATGGATAAGGCTAGAACGGGCGACGCACACTACTATACGCCACTAACGATAAATATCGTTACACACCATTAAATTTTTAATGACTTTTAAATTTCTATTAAAATTATAAGAGACTCAGCGGGAAATTAGACATATTTTAAACTAAATTTAACTATTTTTACCTTTTTTAATATTTTTTTGATCAGCAAAATAAGTATAATTTTATTGGAATAAATCATACAAACTAAAACATAATCATAAGCCTCGTTAAAAATCTCATTGAACCTAGATGAAGGAAAAGAATACACCATGGTCATGTGATAAAAAAGGTTCAAACACCAAAACAAAAACCATACATCATTGCAACAATACAGCACCTCACATGACACCCAACCCCCAAAAATAACACCCAACCAGCCATGACCATAGAGGAAAAGCACGCAACCAATGCCAACCCACCCAACACAATCAAAAAAAAAAAACTGTACACATATCGCCAAGCCCCAAGCACCAAACAGTATGCCTCATCACCGCAATCCCTCAAAACCATATGAGAATAGAACCGGACGATCAACGCTCTTCTTGGCCAAGACGTTTGCAAGGCCGTTAGCTTCCCGAAACACAAGGGAAAAACAAATGCAACATAACTCCACACAAGCCGAATCTATTGCCACGAAAATACTCCAAAACTTCCATGGCCAACGTTCTTTATACAACACCCAACCAATTGCTACGCTAAAATCTGACTCAAGAATAAGCTTCCACAGTACGCCATCGTAATATCAGGTAGTGATCCGAAATCGATCGTGGCAAATTTAGCTGCTGAATGTGTGTAAATTTTATGCTAGAGAACTACAACCTAATCTCTCATTGTTACGAAGGACCACATTAAAATCACCCACATGCAAAGAAGACCGTGATACTCACCCAAATGTAACTGTAAGGCCTCCCACAACAACACATGTTTCGAAACCACACATGACGCATACATAGACACCAAAAGACATTCACAGTTTTTTTGCACCCATTTACCTTTCAATAAAACAAAATGTTGTTCCACAACTGATGATTCCAACTGAGAGCACGACAACTCCCAAACAACTATAATACCACCCGAAGCCCCTACAGACAATGAGAAGACACAACCGAAGTTATCTGAAAACTATACAAGAGTCGTAATAAAATCCAAAACTACCTCCAATTTGTTTTCCTATAACAAAATCATGTCGTAGCATTGTTTCTTTAACACGTCCTGAACTCCTCTCTTCTTTGCTACACTGCCCAGCCCTCGAACATTCTAAGAGGAGTCTCATGTTCCTAGTTCGTCTTTCGATGATTCGAAATTACCCTATACAAGTCTTTTACAATATCCTCCTCTCAGCCTTGTGTTGAAATACCCACAAGCTTATACAAGTTCAATGTTGACGCAACTTTAATTTCTAACTCCGCTTGTCTCAGATTCAACCTTGCGCGCTTGCCTTTAACTAATTTACGAGGTCGACCACGCCTTTTCTTCTGATTTTTTGTTATTACCGCGCACTCGATCAGATTTGTCTGTGAAACAATATCCTCCTGTACCTCGAACACATTCCCTTCACTAGCCTTATCTTGGCAAGGGATAAAGACATCATCCATTGTGACAATCGGAGCTAGAAGAATTTTTAAGTAAGTCACAAAAGCTATAAGTAATGTAAACTTAGCCTTTGAATTTCTAGTATAGTGGCATAGGGTCTAGGCATGTTAGTTTAGCCCCATTTTGTGTGTGTATACTACTCACCATGTCAAAATGGTTAAAATATGAAATATGGTATGTGAAAGTTGATAAAATTGACAAACTTGACCTATAATGCGCTAGTAAGTGAAATCATTCTAAATACCATAAAATTTGACATGTAGGTAGATATGATGATTAAAAACCTGCTTGTAAATTTTGGTGACATTTGAACAAGGTTAAGACCCCTAAATTGATTAAAAACCAAACTAAATCTGTCATTACAGGTTTGTCAGTATTGGTACGGGTGACGGCATATCGGTACAGGTATGCATTTTGGGTCGCAGGAAAAGGGAGCGTATCGATACGGCTATTGGTGTACCGGTACGAGAAACTAAATCTGAAAAATTACTATAGCACCATATCGACACCGTATTGATCCCTGAAGTTTACCTTTTTAGAGTTGACCACGCATACCGATACCCATTATTAGTATGAGCTTAATAAACTTAACCGTTTTAACGGTCATGGTAGGCGTATCGATACAACCTAAGGCGTATCGGTACGGCCAATTGACACTGGAATCTGAGTGTAATTAAGATAAGCATAGCGTACCGATACGGCTATACCCGTATTGCTACGACCTCTATTATCTATAACTGCTTTAACGACCATAACATAGGTGTACCGATATAGCCACTTCGAGTATCGGTACTGAGGTAAGTAAGTTGGTTAAAAGATGACTAAAAAAGTTTTAGAATCTTATAAAATGGTCACTGAATTTTAAAAGGCTTAATTGAGGATTCAAATAAACTCTGATTGTACTGAAAATTTGTATACAAGCCATTCAAGTATTGAATTTCACACTGATAACCCTAATTATTGACAAAACCCTATAATTTATTGGTTTTACAATTTAGCCCTTAAACTTGCATAACTCACCAAATGGTCCCTAATTACAATTTGGGCAAATTTTATAGCTAGTGATTAGTTATTATATTGCACTGCAAATTATTGGTTCATCATTTAAGGCACAATTCATCGTTAATTTTGACCCGATCACCGTAATGTTCATCAATAACACTTTTCGACCCAGATTCCTACCGGACCGAGATGGGGGTGTTACAGGTTGTGCAATCTTTACTATCTCTAACCCCGGCTCTACGTTCATATTTTGACCCTCAAAATTTTGACCACCATCTAGCACTGATGATTTCCTCCAAAAAGATGTTCTGGTTATGCTTAGCCTCAAACACATGTATAACCGAACCCATCAAACGAAACCCATGAAGACACAAAATATCTCTCTTCGCTTTCTTTCGAGAGGTCACTCGTGCAAAACCAAACTGACCATTATGTTGCATTCGTTTTCGCAGTATAAATGTATCCAAGACATCTACGTATCTGTCAAACACTAACCGCAAGCCCTGCCAATGAATTTCCTCTAATAAGTTTCCTACGTACAGCGTAACGCAGTCACGATGGCCTGACTCCAATCCAATCGTCATCGATCATACCGGCCTGCTCTCCTGGAACACTACATTCCTTTTGCCATTCGACTCTGCTTTTTATCACATTTTCTAATATTAGTAGAATTAATATTAAATTATTATTATATTATTTTATAAACTCTAACCTAAAAACCCTAAATAAAACAAATCTTTATTTTTCTTAATTATCCGTCATTATTGTTGTTGTTACCGCTGTCGACGGGAGTCTATTCTAGAACACTAATTGGAAGTCGTCAAGCCCAACACCGTTGAGCTTTAAGTCGTGTGTCCCTACTCTCAGTTTGTGTTGTGTTGCCAAGCCTAACACCATGTCTTTTGTCCCTTATCGCGTCATTGATGTCCCTGCCTTCACCGCCTATCGAGCACTTCAATCGTCCTATCTGACCAATCAAAACAAAACTTTCAGTCGCCAATTAATAAACGATAAAAACTCAAATCTAAATATCTAAATTACAAATCTTATACCCTAAATTACAAACCCTAATCCCCAAACCATAAATCTAGTTTTTAATATTTGTTGATGCCAAAATAAGAAGGCATCAAATTTGAGAGGTGGGAACGAAGGTGGTTCTAGCAGATTCAAGCGGTTCACCCTCTATAAATTTAGGGCAGAAAGTCATAAACAAGACGATGATCGGAGAAGAAAATATGAAAAGATGAAGAAAGTGGTACAACCCTCTTGTTTTAGTCTTGTATAGGCGTATTGTGTCTATTTCTAGACTTAGTCTCTCTCATCGGTGGCGGAGGGTATTTATAACCCCCTTAATACTGTTGGTAATTGAATAGTGCAAGGTCTTGTGACAGCCTACGAATAACTTGACAGAGATAAGACTTACTTTTGAGCATTAGGCTTTGCATGTTTGTCACGTGGGCAGAGTGTTGTAGTGTTTGACAGCGTCTATTACGAAGGCAACTTGAGGGCTCTGATAATATTAGTCTCACAAGGAGCTTTTCTCCGAAGGAGCTGCTATAGTTGGCTAACTCTAGAGTTTTCTAAATATAAAAATATTGAGGGTATCTTCGAAATCATACGGAGACATAGAAATTAGGTGTAACACTTATCCCCCCGTAGTTAAAAGACTACCATGAAGTGGTACGAGCTGAAATATTTTACAAAGTTCTTCTTTGGAGGCTTGGTTGTGGTTATATTTTTTATTTTATTTTCTATATATTTTGTATGTTTGGGAGGATATTTTCAAGTACTCTATCGACTTAATTCTGATCATACTAACCGTGTTTGGGTAGTGTGATGGTTTTTCTTACCATTTTTTCCTGATTGAAAGCTAATGAGCCATTGAAGGTGCATCGTTGTATGAATGTGGACATTTATACTTTATTTTTAGTCATCAATGCACATGGCATTGGACATGTGGATTCATTGTATACTAAGGTAGTTCAAGAGTCGCAAAGGGAAGAAACGAACATTTTTTGATACTATCAGAACATGAGAGGTATGGTTGCGTCCATCTTTTCTGAATAACAATGTTTTTTAACATTGGATTTAGCAAAGGTGTTATCTTCGGCTTGTTTAAGTCAATAGGTACTTCTAGTACCAGATGATTCTGAGGTATCTTGAATAGTATTACTTGTACTCTTATAGAGCCGATGTTGTTAGAGTTTGCACAACACTCTCAACATTGGTTTGTCTGGAGGCTTTTAACGTTATCGAGAGGTCATTTCTCAATAGATGCTCTTTGCATCTTTGTAAAATTAGTGCTGTCAAGGCACAAGTATGTACGACCTTCTCTAATTTGTTTATAATTTACGATGCATTTATCCTCAGGTTATGGAGATATGCAAAATGATATAATCTTGACTCCGCACAGGATATCTAGTTTGTTATGACCGACGATGCATCTAGCATCAGATTAATGAAAGTGTGCAAAAATATATCATTTGTAACCCGACACAAACATCTTCAGTTTATTATGATCAATGATGCATTTAGCATCGAATTAGTGAAGGCAACATTTGTAAATGCATACTCGACATAGGCATCTCTGATTTATTATGATTAATGAATGATGTCTGTAAATGCCCACACTTTTTATAGATCAGGTGTCATTCAAGACATAAAAGTGTAGGCATCTTAATGCTTTTGAAGGATAACAAAATACCGTGATTATCGGATGGGCAAATTTTATAAATTCTCTATGTTCATTTTAGTGTCGTATGTAATTTTAAACACCCATATTCGTTTATTTTATTAATGAGACATTTAGCGGAGGCAACATCTATCAGAGCAGGCATCCATATTTTTGTAGATCATGTTTCATTTGAGACATGAAAGTGTGGTAATCTATGTCATTGAACAAGCCAAGGCAACATCTTTCGGAGTAGACATCCTTACTTTTACAAATCAAATTCTTTCAAGATACAGATGTGTGGGCATTTCCACGCCTTTAGAGAAAAACACAACGCTAAAGGCATTGAATAGGTAGAGGCCGACCTCTATCGGAGCAGACATATATACTTTTACAGATCAAGTGTCGCTTTAGACACGAAAGTGTAGGTATCTCGACACCCTTTGAGTAAAACACAATGCCATGCATTGAATGAGAAAATGTTATCAGTTCTTTATGTTTACCCCAATATCATTTGTAAATATGTACAAACATCTCTGTTTACTTGATCAGTGAGGCATTCTCAGCATCAGATCAGCGAAGGCAATATCTATTGGGGCAAGCATTCACACTTTTGCAGATCATGTGTCACTCAAGAAATGAAAGAGTGGGCATCTTCACGCCCTTGGAAAAAACATAATACCAAATGTATTGGATGGGTGGAGGCATCGAATTATTCACTTGACGGAGGTGAATGAAGTCGAAGAATAGAAATGCATAAGCATACATGAGTATTCAGAGAGGCAAAAATCATCAACAAATTCATATATCTATATACTCATTCAAATACTCATAGAAATAATCATCCATAAAAATGATGTATTCACACATTTATATAACAATTACATCTTTTAATCATTCATTCATTCATTCAAAGATATACCTCTACTTGGCTATAAAGCATCTCAACTAGATATTTCTAGGGCTTAAGTGCGTGTATAGTTTTTTTAAGGTGCTTGAAGTAGAGAGTATATCTTCCTAGAGTTTGTGTTAACTTCTTAGGATGTTCTAAATTATTAGTAAAGTTTCTTATAGCATATGTCAACTTCTTATGGAGTATGCTAGCATCCTAGGGTTCTTTAAATCATAGGGTTTTTTGCAATACCTAGAGGATTTTCGAAGAAAACATTTGCATTGAAAGTGTTACAAAGAGTCTGAGTAGCGATCATGCCTTCATCCATTTGTGCGTTGAAGAGCCTTAATCCTTCTTTATAACCTACACGTAGTAGTAGCTGAGCGGGGTGGTTACCCTTTATTATTTGAATTTTACATTTACATTAGTGACATATTCAACAAAAGATGTTTAAGGCCTAAACCACCTATAGTGGTGGATGTTATATATATATATATATATATATATATATATATATGTAAATCATTGCAAGATAAAAGAGAAGAAGAAGAAGAGGCTAGAGCCGACGACATTTTTCTTTCATATCGACCTTGAATGTTTTAGGGGTACTTGGCCATCCATTCTCCCAATTTTTACGGCCTCAAATATTTATGTTGTTCCTTTTGTCGTTATTTCTCCAAAAATATCCATAGGGGAAAGTCTGAAGCCTTCTACTATCGGTATTCCAAGGTTTGAAACCCTTTCATGGGCTACACCTCACATACATGCAACATAATTTGTTGGCAAGCATGCGAGGTACTCCTCTTACCGTATTATGGTATCTCATGGTGACAAGATGGGCTTAGATGTTCTTTTGATGAGACATGGTTTTTGCCTTGTGGCTTCGAACTTTCATCGGACAACCAATCCTCACCAACGGATCTAGCAAGATGTCGCCATCTTGTCGCCCTTTCGCCGCGCCCCTTGGAAGTGAGTGGAGAGAAGTTGTCATCTCATCTTTTTGACTTTTTTTGTTGGGATTCAGTAAGGAAGCTTTGCATGGCGACTATGACACTTATAGGGTCCGTCGATTTGGCCATTAGTGTCATCCTTGTAGAGATATAGTGTACCAAGAGTGCCACTAGAAGAGCCACCGTGACTAGTTATCTCGGCCTAGAGGATCTCTGCACTCACTGCATCAATTTTTGATGCCAAAATGAGGAGGCATCGAACATTGGAGGTGGAGACGGTGGACCAAAGTTGTTGTGGCAGATTCATGCGGTTTACCCCCTGTATATTTGGGGTAGAGAGCCACATACAAGACAATGATTAGAGATGAAAAGATTAGAGGAGGAAAAGAGGGGTACAACCCTCTTAGTTCAACCTTGTCCAGACACATTGTGTTTATCTTCAGACTTAGTCCCTCTCATTGGGGGCGTGATTGGAGAGTGACAGGTCCTGTGATAGCCTATAGATAGCTTGACAGAGACAAACCTTACAGATTGCATTAGACTTTGCATGTTGGTCACGTGGGCGGAGTGTTGTAGCATCTGACAACGTATGTTCCTTGAGGGCTCCGATAATATTAATTTTTGGAATAGCCTATTTTTGGAGGAGCTGCTATAGTTGGCTAATTATGGAGTCTGCTAAATATGAAGGTGTTAGGGGTATCTTCGGAGTTATGCGGAGGCAGACAAATTAAGTGTAACAATTTTCTAAATTAAAGAGCAAAAAATATGACTAATTTCCCGTTAAACCCCTTATGATTTTAATAATAATTTAAAAGTTATTGAAAAATTAATGATGTATAACGGTGTGTAATATTAGTGATGTTTAACCTATGTGTCGCCATTTTTGAAAATGAAACTTGTAGGCGTCTTTGGTACATGAGAAAATGAAGGAAAAGTCGGTGAAAATACAACTTTATAATAAAGAATATACCTCATTCGCTTTTGATGCGTGCATAAAACACTATATTTTATTACATTCTCTCCTGCATGTATCATGCATGACACATCACACGAATTAATTAATCAATGCATAATATCATTACTAATGTTTGATTCTTATGAGTTAATCATATCATTTAACACATTAAGAATGTATTTGGATTGTTCTTTCCGCCTTCCCTTTGGTTGATAGTATAAACACTCCACCAAATTATAATTTTGGTTCCTCTACTCTGTTCAAATTTAAATTTTAGCCCGTGTAATTTGATTTGATTAGTTCTTTACTTTTATAGTTTTGTTAGGTACTATTGTTAACGTTGTTAACTGTTTCGACTAAAATGCCAAAATTTCCATTGAAAACACGTTTTCTAACTCATCAATCATCATAAATGATTTTTTTTCTTTGTAATGAAATATGCTTTTAAGAAGAAAAAATTATGCATTGACACTTTAATCACAAATATTCACAATATTTAAAAATAACAATTATTTAGACTAACTAATAACATTGTAAAAATAAAGGATCAAAATATATGAAAGTAAAATACAAGATTAAACTCCAAATTTAGGAGTAGTAGAGGGGCCAAAACCATGATTTAACCTAAACAATTAAATAAAACCTTTAAAATAAAATAGATTATATAAAGTTGTAGAAAGTTGCTTTGAGTGCGTAGAGGTTACTTTTTTATTAGGCTGAAGATGGACAAAGAAAATTTTGATTTTGATGCCCTTTTTTCCCTCTATTCTATCAATATGGGAAAGGAACAATTAACTATTAACATGTTGTAATGTACTAAATATGACAATTTAAAATAGTAATTAAAAATATTATGTTGGAAATTTTAAAATAATATTATAAAGAGAGACCGTTATGAATTTCGAATATAAACCTTAAAATAAATATGAATCATAAAAAATAAATTTAAAATAATAATAATAAATTGTTGATCTCTTATTTGAGTTTAGTGGATGAAAAAATAAAGTGGGAAGAGTTTTACCACTTGCTTAATGGATTAACCCAATTTAACCTTCCTCCTAATTCTAGGGCTTTGTCCTGACTAATTCGGATTGACCCAGGCACACTTGATTTTTGTGGATAAGTCTTCCAGTGAGAATCTTTTACATATACAAGGTATCGATCTCGAGATTTGTTTAAATGATATTAAGCTGCTTACCACTTGGACCAATATTAAAAAAAAATAATAATAAATTTAACTAGTTCAGAAAAACAATGATTAAATGGATATAGGATAAGAAAAAACAATATTGAGAATTTTGATCTTCATTTAAGAATTTGATTCAACTCGATTCTGTATAAATTCGATGTTAATCAGACTTGAACAAAGAAAATTGCAAACCCAATAATAATAATAATAATAATAATAATAATAATAATAATAATTTGTATCCAGTGTAAATAAACATTGTTTAAATGGGCATATATCAAATACAGGAACCATTATAAATTATAAAATTATCAAAGATGTCAAGTGATAAGTAGTTTCATGTCTTTCAAATAAGACATTGGATTCAAATTTTATGAATGATTTATTTTTTAAATAACCCTCATTTAAAAGTCTGACTCGATTCAATTTCAAATATATTTGAGGTCACTATAAAAGCTGAACATGAATATTTTTAAAGAAAAACAATAAAGTAATTCTCAACTAGTGTTGTATCAAGTGGACAATTATAACTATAGAAACAGTGGCAAGTTATGAATTCCAGAAGTTGAAAAAATATCTGGCTTGAAGCAAACACACAACATTTTAATATTCTCCAAAGTTACTTTTACCAGAAGAGTCAAAGAGCAACATGATATTTGGTTGACAAATCACACAAGTTATGGAAACTGCTAATCTTAAACATTGCATTTCCCACTACCCCACCTTTGTTTCATTTTCCATCTCTTATCTTTAGTTATAAATCAATGGTTTCTGCACTGTGTACCCTAATTAACTAAACAAATGAAAGAATCTGTAGAAACCATTATCACTAAAGTGGAATATTCTATCACCCAAAACTCTACAAACATACGAGGGAATTAGATGTGAAACACACACGCACACACCTTTGTCTGTGTCTGCATATCACACGATTTATTAGTGCTCTAATCCAAAAGATGAATTGGTTAATTAACACTAATTAATCACAGAAGAGAAGTCCTTTGAAAGGTACTAGGATAGTTTAATATTGGTATATTTGTGTGTAAAATGTACAGTGGAAACAAATCAACTTTGCATGGAAAAGTTCAATTAGAAGACCATGTATTGCTCAAATTATACCTGTTCAAGTTATTAAAAATGCAACCCATTTTAGAGATGGTCACAATATATATCATTGCGCATGGACAATCTGCATATTTTTAAGGATTTTTATCCCCTGATATAGTGATATGTATCAAGAACGAAAGGGACATCTAGTCGAATAGGTTGAATTAATCTAAATCGAACTAACTGAGTTTTTCTTTTTTTTCATCTTCATTTGGACAGCTGAGCTGGTGTTCCTCCCTCAGTTTTTGGGTTCTTCCATCTTATAGCCTTTTTTCACCTTGCCTCTCCCTCAATCCTGTCATGCTGCCTATGCATTACAATGATATCTATGTTTAAATTTGTGTTCCCACACATATTTAAACATAGATATCATCTTTCAACTATATATTGTATTTCTTAAATAAATAATTCGAAATTATATTAGACATAAACCCAAAGAGAAACTCTTTTGGTTTCCTCAACTTACATAGCATTGTTTTCTATATTTTCAGGCATGGCGGAGGGGAGACCATCCCTCATTTCCTTTGGCACACTAGCACAATCACCCATATTTGTTTTGCTATAAAAAAACCCAGAAAAATAGAAAGAGTGAGATTTTAGCGCTTCCCTCTTTCTTAGAGAGAGAAGGATTTAAAGAAGAAACTAAAAGATTTGGGGAATGCCATTGGTGAGGCCAGGGGGGCTTAAATAGGGTTTTTGTTTTTTTTCACTGTTTTCCAATGGTGATGAAATATTGTAGGGAGGGCTGGCTATGTATTATCATGTTACTTGGTTTTTTGTTCAATTATGTCTTAAAATAGAGCCTGGAACAGATGATTGATTGTATCACATTCATTGGTTTTTAGATGCACATCCTTCAAAAAATAAAGTTTTGAAAAAACAGTTGTGGTTTAAAATGAAACAAAAGCAGCAGGGGGAAGACAATTCTTGGCCTACTAAAAATAATAAGACCAGAACAACTATCAAATTCGAACACAATACAAGCCACCTAACGTGAGAGATGGAGACAGCACTCAAAAGCGTTAACTATATAGACCAGAATCTTTCCTCCATTCACAAAAAAAAAAAAACAAAAAACAAAGCACAAGTAAAACAAACTGAACTCGCAGACACGACTGAAAACAAAGCCTTCAGATAGGTTTAAATCAGAAGCACTTCCAGTGAACGATAGCTGGGCCCGATTCATCATATTCACCCTTGGAAATCCACATCTGCGGCATAAGAAGTAGACAATAAGCAATGGAAGTCGATCACATGCATCCCAAATAAGGCTCCTCAAATGAGCTATACTAGGAAAATTAGAAGTGCAAGCAAGCAAGCACAGAAAAGTTACCTGCTGGAAGCTGTCCAGACACTGTATTTTCTCTCTGGAGGTGCAACCACCTTGATCTTCATGCTGCTAGGGGCAAGGGCAGTGATTTCCTTGCTCATCCTATCAGCAATTCCAGGGAACATGGTTGATCCACCACTAAGAACAATGTTTCCATACAGGTCCTTCCTGATATCAACATCGCACTTCATGATGGAGTTGTAAGTAGTTTCATGGATTCCGGCAGCTTCCATTCCAATCAGAGATGGCTGGAAGAGTACTTCAGGGCAACGGAACCTCTCTGCTCCAATTGTGATCACTTGCCCATCAGGCAATTCATAACTCTTTTCAATAGCAGAGCTGCTCTTGGCAGTCTCCAACTCTTGCTCATAATCAAGAGCAACATAAGCAAGTTTTTCTTTCATGTCAGGAACAATTTCTCGCTCTGCGGTTGTTGTAAAAGTGTACCCTCTCTCTGTTAAGATCTTCATCAAGGAATCTGTAAGATCACGTCCAGCAAGGTATAAACGGAGAATAGCATGGGGGAGAGCATATCCTTCATAAATTGGCACTGTGTGGCTCACACCATCACCAGAATCCAAGACTATACCTACACAAATATAAGAGAATAGAGTTGACACTAAATGAGAGGGAACAAACAAAACAAAATCTCCACGCTAGTTTCCAGTTTCCAATTTTGTATAACAAAATAGAATAAATGGAGTAATGCCTACTGACTGCAAAGCTAAAGTAATTTTAGCCGCCAACTCTAGAATATAATCAAAATCAGTTTCAAAACTATAAATAGATACCTGTGGTACGCCCACTGGCATAGAGTGAAAGAACTGCCTGAACGGCAACATACATAGCAGGAGAATTGAATGTTTCCAACATAATCTGGGTCATCTTCTCCCTATTAGCCTTAGGGTTGAGTGGTGCTTCTGTAAGGAGTACTGGATGTTCTTCAGGAGCAACACGAAGTTCATTGTAGAAAGTATGGTGCCAAATCTTCTCCATATCATCCCAATTGCTGACAATGCCATGTTCGATGGGGTATTTTAAAGTAAGGATACCTCTCTTTGACTGAGCTTCATCACCTACATAAGCATCCTTTTGACCCATCCCAACCATGACACCTGTGTGTCATGGGCGACCAACAATACTAGGGAAGACTGCCCTAGGGGCACCGTCACCAGCAAATCCAGCCTGCAAATACAAGAATAAATCAAGCATCGGCGTTAGCGCAGTTAGAACAAATAATTAATAAAACACAAGCCGATCCAAAACAAAATGTCTATAGCATTAGAAGGTAAAACAAAACCACCACATGATAGAAAATAGAAGGCTAATAGTTAAAAAAGTGTCCAACCTATACCTTTTTTCCAGTTTGGTGCTTAACATTTTTTTTGGGCCACTTTGGTGCCCAATGTTTCATTCCGCAGCTCAAATTAGGTTTTTCCGTGATGGAAATTAAAAAATTTTCATTATCCAATAAAAACACAACACGTGACATATTCTAGTATTTTCTTTAATTTTTTTTTCTAAAAATAAAAAAATCTTTAATTTTATAAAAAAACCCAAAATTTTTAATTTCTCTAAAACCCCAAACCCAAACCCTAGATCTCTAAATTCCTCCCCTCCCACCACCGATTCAACTACCACCGGCCACTCTTGTCTTCGTCAGCCCCCCACGACTGAAAGCCCCATGATTCCCTCGTCGAAAATCGGCGAATGAACAGTCAATTGTTTCGTCGACGAACATCTAAAGCTAGAGGGTGAGGGATGTTGAACGGTGAGGTACCCGACGCTTGGGTGGTGAACGGTGAACCGCTGGCATGTGGGAGATGCCGGACGATGAGAGAGATGTGATTTGATGGTTTATTTGAAAGAAATTAAAACTTTGGGTTTTTTAAGAAATACATAATTTAGTAATTCAAAAATTAAATAAATAAATAAAACAAGCCACGTGTTATCTTATAATTGGTTAACGGAAAATTTTTAACGTAGTTGACGAAAAAACCCAATTTAAGTTACGAAATGAAACGTTAGGCATCAAAGTGGCCCGAAAAAAACATTATGCATCAAACTGAAAAAAAAAGGTATAGGTTGGGTACCTTTTTGACTATTAAGCCAAAATAGAACTACTATCAATTTGTCATTATTAATTTTGCTAGGTGAAAAAAAAATCGAATGCAATGTCCATAGGATTCATGCTAAGAAAATAAAACAAACATATAAACAACAGAAATATAACAAACTAACCTTGACCATTCCAGTTCCATTGTCACAGACAAGAAGTTGAAAATCATCATTCGCCATCTTTTAGTAGCCTGTATTAGGAAAAGGGGATGCAGTAAAAAATGAATTTTTTATTTCATGGAAACCATTTCTCTATTATCAAAAGAAGATAATTATTATTAATCTTTTTCAACTCTGGTTTGATAATTCTTAAAACCAACCGACTACAAAAACTAGCATCCAAGTACTTTGCAGCATTGTTAACTGTACCATACCAAACACGAACAATTATTTAGTGATTTGTATTCCGTATTATTTCCAATTGTTCACGAGTTTTAAACTTCAGATCAGGTACATTCCTAAAACATAAAAGCCAAACAATATGCGAACCATCGTTTCTAGAACTCAATTTCTGATCATATTAATCATTAAAGAAAGCATAAAATCGAAAAAAAATCGAGAGTACAAAATAATTAAGTACATATAACACCCTAACTCAAACTGAGTATACACAAGAATCAGTAGTTCTCGAGCAAACAACAATCCATACTTCACTGAGATCTAGATGAATCAGAAATGGATGTCAACTTGATGCATGAGGACATCAGACTCCGCAAGCATAAAACAGTAACAAGAACACCTAGCAGATACCAGAAAATAGGTTAATTAAGCCAAAACTCTAGGCATATCTAAATCAGAAAACACAAATAAGACCGGCTATTTGACACTCAATGGTGCATCAGGAAGAACAAAACACGGCAGGCACGGGATTAGATAACTAGATACAGTTAAGACATTAATAAAGAAGCAAATATAACAAAGTTATAGCCTCGTAGATCAAATCAATTAATAGAAATTTAAAAGAACAGATAAAAGAGAATACCTTGTTTAAGCAGAGAAAGGGAGAAGATGACAATTTCTTGGACAGAGAGGCAGAAACAGAAGAGTGAAGAGGCGTAGAAATGTATGAGCAGAAATGAGAATGAAATGCAAATGAAATTCAGTTTACTTTCTGTTTGGCTGCTGAAGAATAAAATAAAATATTGTAAAAAGAAAAAGATTTGCTTCGGTGTGGAAAGGGAAAAGAAATGAAAACCTGGAAGGAAAAAAAAGGAATCCATACAAAGCGTTACATTAGCTGTCTAAAAATCCACGTGGAGTCTCTCTAGATTCTAGTTAGATGATGATGACGTGGACGTTCCTAAAACTAAAATGAACAATTGGGGTTGATACCACCTTAGCAGTAGGGGTGTTCAAAAATATCTAACTCGATTGATCCGATCAGACTACTTGATTACCTGAACGTAAACAACCGGGTATTTACCCGGAATTTTTTTTCGAGTCGGGCCAGGGTCACAAAATTAAGAATTTTTTATTTGAAATTAATATTTTTTATATTCAATATACATATTTTTATATTAAACTAATAAAAATCTTAAATTTTTTATATTTAATAAATACATATTTTATATTAAACTAATAAATACATATTTTTTATATTTTTATATTAAACTAATAAAATATTTTTATTTTTTAAAAAATATATATTTTTATATCCGGGAAATCTTGAAACCCGGGTCGGGACATGGGCCACATTTTGAACTACCCGAAGATCCGGGTACCCGGATTTGAGCACCCCTAGACAGTAGGGCGGCTAAAAGTTGGGGTGGGCGGTGAATCTGAGTCCTGCCCTACTCCGACCATGTCTCGAATGTCGATGCTCACTCGATCAGTCATTGCCCCATTGCACCTCTCTCAGGTGACATGCTTATTTGGGCGCACCATTCTTCAGAAAGTTATGTCTAAGTCGGATTAAAACCTAAGTTAACATCTTAAGCTTCACTGTTTATGTTTGTCTAACTTAACTCTCTCGATATTAAGCCACATATCAATAATTAAAAAGGCTTCTCTCGATAGCTCTTACAATAACTATGCATGGAGAACAATGAACATGATATATAAAGGAAAAAGCTATAACATTGAATAAGTAATTAAAACATAGAATCCTAAAATAATAAAACCCAACAAAAAGTATTTAACTCATGTATGAGAAAATAACATCCATAATAAAACAATTAAAACATAGCAATCAATAAAGTAGTAGAGAAAGAGAATCAAAGCGTCATGAGATTTCTTCTTCGTGCCCTCGAACTGTTGATGCAGCGCTCCAAGCTCTTAAAGTCTCTCTCGATAGCTTTTTGTTACTTGGAGACTCCTCTAAACCTTCGACAATTGTAGTTCTCCGATGAAGAAGACTGATGAGTGTGCAAAAGTACTGTTTTCTTGTCATTTTTACTCATATTATTGTTAGACTTAGGCTCATTTTAGTTGCATTGATAGGCATTCATGCATAGTTTTCTAGTTTCCTTAGTTAATGAGCTTGGTATTGCATTTGGTTGTTTTTTGTGGAAAAATCGCTGCTGGTGTGCTTTATTTTGTGCATGACTGGATTGTCGTGGCAAGTGGAGATTGTCGTGGCAAGTAGGGGTCATTGCTGAAGGAGTTGCCGTGGCAAGTAAGGGTCATTTCTGAAGGAGTTACCAATACATATTGCCGTGACATAACTGGATAATTTTGGATTAATACAACATTATCCGCAACATTATCCAAATCGCAGAAGATAAAGCCCAGATTCAAATTTCAAATGCCTGATCAGATAATGATCATATCTCTAGGGAATTCAAATGTATTTAAATCCTCCTTATAACAATAAAGCTGATCGCACCATCCCCTTTAAATAGAATATCAAATCGTAGCTTTGGGGAGAGTCGAACTTTGGGGAATCAAATTTTAGAGAGAAGACTGATCACACATTTCATCTTCTTCATTTTTACTTTATGTGATCCATGTATGGGATTATTTTTATTGCTTTTTCTTCTTCCCCAGCCATGAACTAATTTAAATTGGCTGGGGTTATTTGGGTTTGTGGTTGTGATAAACATTTGGATGGTTTAGGTTTCTGATTGCAATTTAAATTCAAAGTTTGTTCATTATTGGTTCTTAATTTTGATTTTGAGTGAATTGGGAGAGGATCTCGAGAGCTATCAATTTATCTAAACTTGAGAAAGTTAGATTCAAGAAATGAATGAACATGATCTTCATTCAACAAATCATCAATGAAGATTAATCCACCTTATGAATAAGGATTGGATTTCAACGGCTAAGAGGAGCGTAGATTAGTTGTTGTTCACCCAAGGTTAACGCAGGGATGTATCACCAAGGTATGTACAATTAGCTAGTTCTTCGGTTAGGGATAACAAGAAGACATTAAAGAACGCTTCGCCGAGCTTTGAAAGAAAAAACCAGTTGCCACGACAATCAAACCAGTCACAGTTGCTATGGCATAATTTGTGACCTAGTTGCCACGACAATTCAAACGATCTTAGTCGCCTTAGCAATTAAGTTGCCTCAGCAATCAATTGCCATGACAATCTCAACAGCCCTCACACCACTACTCACAATAACCCGACCTACTATCTTATTTGATTACTTTCATCATTTATTTTACTTGTTTAATTATTTTATTCGTTACTTTCAAGCATCTATCATTACTATTCATTTATCTTTTCAGTGCGAGAAGTTAAAAATCATAGTTTCACCAATCCCTGTGAAGACGATATCTTACTATACTATAACTTGCGACGTGTATACTTACACCAATTGCGAAGCACCCAAAACACGTAACAAATTTTTGGCGCCGTTGCCGGGGATTGGCAATAGCGACTTTGTTTTTATTTTCTTGCACCTTTGTTCATTTAATTTATATTTGTGTTCGATTTCAAGATGCTAATAACTTTGGTTTTGCATTGGTGTATGACCAGCGCAAGACGACATCATCAAATTATCCATTTGAACCAGAAATCGAACGCGTTCTTTGTAGATGTAGAAGAGAGTTGAGAGTAAAAATGGGAGATCCACCTAATGATCCGGCTGGCAACTTGAATGCCAATGGCAATCAAAATGCTGCAGTAGGAGATGTAGCAAACCTACGGGGTCAAATTGCTATCGTACGAAATAGATCCATCTGAGACTACTTAGAGCAAGATCTTGACGGTCTCACTCTAGGAGTTGTCACACTTGAGATTCAAGCCACCCACTTTGAGTTGAAGCCTGTGATGTTTAATATGATCAACACAGTTGGTTAATTTGGCAGGTCAGCGACTGAGGATGCCAGACAACATCTCAAATCATTCTTGGAAATTTGTGATTCATTTAAGCAACAAAGAGTCCCTGAAGATGTCATAAGGCTGAAATTATTTCCCTATTCACTAAGGGATAGGGTGAAATCATGGTTAAATAGTATACCATATGAATCTTTAGACTCTTGGATAGATCTATGCCGGAGTTTCCTTTCTAGATTTAATTTTACAAATATGACTGATAAGCTGCATAATGACATTACTTCTTTTCGTCATGCAGATGATTAGTCCATGTACGAAGCTTGGGAGCGCTATAAAGAGCTTTTACGCAAATGTCTTATGTACGAATTCAGAGATTAAAAGCAAGTAACAATGTTTTACAATTCAGTCAACGCACCAACGAGGATGATGCTAGATGCCTCGGTGAATAAAATGCTTCTAGAAAAATCAGCAGATGAGGCTTAGGAGATTTTGGATAGACGTTCCAAAAATGATTATCAGTTCCCAACCACTAGAAGGGGAATTGTCAGGCAAAATGCCTCGGCAATTGAGCTAGAATCGTCAGATACTATTTTAGCACAGTTATCTGCATTAACCAATATAGTTAAGAATATGCAGAGACCCAACAACCTACAGGAGGTCAAGGTAATAGGTCCACTTTGTGACTTATATAATATTGATCATGATTCTTCTGAGTGTATGCAGAACCAAGAGTCTAGTTTATATGTTGGGAATTACAACCGGAACAACAATGCATATTCCAACACGTATAATCTGGCCTGGAAAAAGTATCTCAATTTTTCATGGAGTAACCAGAACTACTCCAATAATTAGTAGTGCCAGAATGTGGAAGCATTGAGATTCAATCAGAATATGTCACGGCAACAAATACCGCAGCAACAGTCAACATCAACTAGTTCTTTGGAAAACTCTTTAAATGCTTTCATGTTTAAAACTGAATCTTATATGGCCAAGACGAGTACTTTCATAAAAAAGACTGATGCTTTTATTAACAGGATTGGGATGCAGATGTAGAGTCAAGGAGCAGCCTTGAAAGCATTGGAGACACAAGTCGGGCAATTTGCTCAAATTCTAAATACAAGGCCACAAGGAGATTTGCCCAGGGACACTGAGGTTGTTCGAGGAACGGGCCATGAACAATGTAAGGTGATAACCATCCGAAGTGGAACAAAAGTAAATGAGAGACCCATCCAATCAGATGATGGTAATCTTGTCCATAATGATGTATCCAACAATAATACCATGGCAATCATTGATGATGAACCTTCAACAATTTCCACGGCAAGTCCACTTACCGCGACAAGTCCATCCAAGAATTCCAAATCGGATGAGAAGGAAAAAGACGAAGAGATCAAAATTTCACCACCATTCCCACAGAGGCTGAAGAGGCAGAAACATGAATACCAATTCAAGAAATTTGTTGACATCCTGAAGCAAGTTCACATCAACTTGCCACTGGTGGAAGCAATAGAACAAATGACAAACTAAGACATTGTCTCTAAGCGAACTAGGCTCGACGAGTTAGAGACAGTTGCTGTGATGGAGGGGTGCATGGCAATGCTGCACAACCATTTGTCACCCAAACTAAAAGATCACAACAGTTTTACAATACCTTGTGCAATCAACAATCATTATATCGGAAAGGCGTTATGCGGTCTTGGAGCCATCATAAACCTTATGCCAAAATCTGTTTTTCAAAGATTGGGCATAGGGAAGGCGAGACCCACTACAGTCATGCTACAGCTTGCGGATATAACTTATATGGATCTAAAGGGAAAATTGAAGATATCTTGGTAAGGGTGGATAAGTTTATTTTTCCTGCTAACTTTTTTGTTTTGGATTGTGAAGTAGATGAGTCTGCACCTCTTATTCTTGAGAGACCGTTCTTAGCAACGGGAAGGATATTGATTGATGTCGAAAAAGAAGAACTCACCATGAGAGTGAATGATCAGTAAGTCACGCTCAATGTTTTCAAAACCTTGAAGCATGTTGATGATCCAGAAGAGTGCCAAGTTATTCAAGCCACCGCAGAATTTAATTTTGACATAGAAGAGTATTGCCATGGCAATTTGCTTACCGAGACGAGAGAGCATATAGAATCAGACATTAAGGCACAACAGGAAGTGAAATGGACGGTAAGTCGACCAGGTAAAAGTTTTGAATCTCTTGATTATTCAAGTAAGGAATGTAAACCTGAGAAACCTCTCATTGAACAACCCCCAATTTTAGAGTTAAAACCACTGTCATGCCAATGGAAATAAGTTTATTTGGGAACCAATAAAACTTTGCCCGTAATCACTTCTTCTAAGTTGTAGTCTGAATAGGAAGAAAGGTTGATTGCCATGTTGGTGTTACATAAAAGGCAATACGTTGGTCAATTGCAAATCTAAAGGGAATCAGTCTGGCAGTATGTATGCACAAGATCTTACTAGAAGATGACAATAAAAACTCCATTGAGGCGCAAAGACAGCTTAACCCTGCCTTGAAAGAAGTTGTGATAAAAGAGATCATCAAGTGGCTCGATGCCGGTATCATATATCTTATTTTCGACAGTTCATGGGTAAGTTCGGTACAATGTGTACCGAAAAAATAAAGTATAATGGTGGTAAGTAATGAAAATAACGAACCCATTCCAACTAAAACTGCCACTGGTTGGAGAGTTTGTATGGATTACTGCAAGTTAAATAAGGCTACTAGGAAATATCATTTTCCCTTACCATTTATTGACCAAATGCTTGATTGACTTGCAGGTAAATTTTTTTATTATTTTCTTGATGGATACTCAGGGTATAATCAAATCGCCATAGCACCAGAAGATCAAGAAAATATGACTTTCACGTACTTGTATGGTACATACGTATTTTGAAGAAAGCAGTTTAATCTATGTAATGCCCTAGCAACATTCTAGTAATGTATGATGGCGATCTTCTCTGACATGGTGGAAGATTTCCTTGAAATCTTTATGGACGACTTTTCAGTATTCGGAGTCAGTTTCAAAAATTATCTTGGCAATTTGGAGAAAGTGTTGGGACATTGTGAATAAATTGACCTAGTTTTAAACTGAGAGAAATGCCACTTTATGGTGGATGAAGGTATAGTGCTCGGGCACAAGATCTCATCGAAGGGAATCGAAGTAGACAAAGCCAAGGTGGACGTGATTGAGAGATTACCGCCACCAAATTTGGTCAAGGGGATTCGAAGCTTTCTTGGACATGTAGGTTTTTATAGAATGTTTATTCATAATTTTTCTTTGATTTATAAACCCTTGTGTAACTTGCTTGAATAGGAAAAGGCTTTTAATTTTGATGAATCTTGTGTTACGATGTTTGAAAGCCTTAAGAAGCAACTTGCCATGGCACCTATTGTCATTCCCCCTGATTGGACCTTACCTTTCGAGCTCATGTGTGATGCGAGCGATTACGCGATAGGGGCTGTTCTAGGACAACGGAAAGGTAATATTTTCCATGTGGTATATTATGCTAGCAAAACCCTTAATGGTTCTCAATTGAATTACACCACGACGGGAAAAAAACTACTATTTGTAGTTTTCGCATTTGACAAATTTTGTTCCTACTTGATTGGTACAAAGGTAATTGTCCACACTGACCATTCAGCAATTAAGTATTTGATTGCTAAAAAATATGCCAAACCTCGTCTAATTCGTTGGATATTGCTTTTACAAGAATTTGACATTAAGATTAATGACAGAAAAGGAACGGAGAACCAGATGGATGATCATTTGTCAAGGCTGGACGGAGGCGACATAGACAATGACTCATTAGAGATCCATGATGCATTCTCGGATGAGCAGTTGTTAATTACCTCGGCAACATCCTGGTATGCAGATATAGTAAATTTTCTGGTTAGTGATATTTTACCTTATGACCTGACTCACTAAGGAAATAAGCGGTTTTGACATAATACTAAGCATTATTATTAGGACGAGCCTCTGTTGTTTAAACAATGTGTAGATCAGGTTATACGACGATGTGTCCTTGAGGAGGAACAACAAAATGTGCTTCAACAATGTTATTCTTTACCCTACGGAGGTTATTTTAGAGGAACTCGCACAGCAGCCAAAGTTCTACAGTCTGATTTTTATTGGCCTACTCTTTACAATGATGCCCATGATTTCTACAAGGGGTGTGATCGTTGTCAACGAACGGGAAACAATCAAGGCGGCATGAGATGCCACTGCAGAATATCATTGAGGTAGAATTGTTTGATGTATAGGGCATCGACTTCATAGGGCATTTCCCATCATCATTCGGCAACCTCTATATCTTACTCGTCGTGGACTATGTGTCTAAATGGGTTGAGGTAGTTATAGTTCCCAAAAATAATTCAAAGATTGTGCAACGGATCTTGTAGAAGAATATCTTTACACAGTTTGGGATACCAAGGCAATTATCAGCGATGAGGGCACACATTTTGACAATAAACTGATTGCCAAGACATTGGAGCGCCTTGGTGTGACACGTAAAATTGCCACAGCGTACCACCTACAGACTAATGGGCAAGCCTAAATTTCGAACCGTGAATTGAAGGGGATCATTGAGAAAGTTGTTAATCATTCTCGAAAAGATTGGTCTTTGAGGATTGATGACGCTATTTGGGCTTACCGAACAGCATACAAGACACCATTAGCCATGTCTTCATACAGATTTGTCTACGGTAAGACTTGTCATATGCTAGTGAAAATCGAGTATAAAGCCTACTGGGCTATCAAAACCATGAATATGGATTGGGAAAGTGTAGGGTAGAAGCGTTTACTAGACCTAAACGAGATAGAAGAGTTCCGTGCCTTAGCATACGACAACGCCAAGATCTATAAAGAAAAAAACCAAGCGTTGGCATGACAAGAAGCTATTGTCGTGGCAATTCTTGCCAAGGCAATTAATTTTTCTATTCAATTCTCGCCTTAAGTTTTTCCCCGGGAAATTGAAGTCAAGATGGTCTGGGCCGTTTAAGGTTGTAAAACCTTATTCTCATGGTGTTGTGATGGTTAAATCAACAGCGGATGGACATGAATTCAAGGTTATCGGACAACAGTTGAAGCACTATGTTGGTGCACATGTGACTCACGATAAAGAGATTGTCACTTTAGGAGATGCATGAAAATGCTCTTTCTAAAAGTTTTTTTTAAAGTTTTAGTTGTTTAATTTTAATTTTTAAACTTTTCATTTTAGTTTATTATTTTAGTTTTTTATTTGTTTTATTTATTTTTCGTTATTTTTAGATTTTAGGTCTTTATCCTTTCTTTTTATTTGATTTAGTTGTTATCTTAATTTTGTTTTGATATTTATCTTTAGCCTTTATCTCTTTATCTTTTAGTTTTAGTTTTATTTAATATTATCTTTGTGTTTTTTAGGATAAAAGTTTCAAAAAAGAATGAGTTGAGCTTAAGATAGAATTTCATTTGAATGAAATCTATCCAATAAAGTGGATAATGGGTTGATTTAAGGGATTCAAATTTTTGGCTATTTCAAAGGGGATTTAATTACCCTTTTGAAATTTTTCACCAAAATTTTCTTCCCTCTTCTTATACCCTAGCCGCACCAATCCCCATCTCCCTTTACTTTCTTTTCCCTCATTGATTGAACATCCAATCCATCATTTCTACCAAACCTTTACTCAACCATTAATATTTTCATCTACTTCATCTTTCTTCTTTACTTCTTTATCATATTTGCAACTCTTAAGTTTCTTCTCTTGTTTTCTCTGTTTTTATTTTCCAATTAATAACCTAAACCCCATGTCTAAGAATCTCAAGACTATGCCCAATGTGAGTTCTTCAAGAGCAATAGAGCCATCTTTTCGCCGGTTTGCATCTCCAATCATTGAGAAGAGATACCTTGCCAAGTTTGTAAATCAAAGGGTGCGGGAAGAGCAATGGTTCAAATATGATGTTTCCCTTAAGAACTATGGCCTTAAAGCTTCAATTTTCACTATAATCGAGCACTATCAATGGCAAATTTTCTGCGAACAACCAAAATCGGGCAATGTCTCATGGGTAAGAGAATTTTATGCGCATGTTTCAAATCAAGATAACCCTTGTGTTTTCGTACGAGGTAGAGCGATTCTTGTTGATGCTACTGCCATCAGCATATACTATGGCCTCTATATGGACAATGATGAGCATGTCGAGATTGTTGAACACATTACAGCCAAGAAAGTGGAGAAGGTTTTCTAAGATCTTACCGTTGAGGGAGCCAAATAGAATGATGGAGCCTTGAAGGGCACGATAAATCGTATCTTGTTAAAACCTGATGCCAAACTATGGAATAATTTTATAAAAACTAGTTTGATGCCTACTACCCATAATACCATTGTTTTCTATTCTCGTTTATTATTGCTTAATTCTATTTTGCACAAGCGTACTATTGATATTGAGAAGATAATTGTTGATGAAATCTATGCTTGTAGTAAGAAGGATGTGGGAGCACTCTTTTTCCCCAATTTGATATCTCAATTGTGTAAAAAGAAACATGTACCGACTGATGTTATGGACGATAAACTAACCGAGAGGAACGGGTGGTCTTGGAGCCAATGTCTGCGTGAATAATCGATAAAAGAACCACTTACAGTGAAAAAGCCTTCTGCTCCATCAACTGCCCAGGCAAGTGCGTATGCCATAGCAAGTATACATGCCACGGCAAGTATAGAAGGGATTGCCGAAATCCTCCGCTCTTTGGCACAACGGTTGGACAAGATGGAGGAACGCCAACTATTGTTTATGCGTTACATGAAGGACCGTGACACAGCTCTTACGAGAGTGAACCTAGAGAATTATCCCGGTAGCACCGTTCCTTTTCCCGTATTCCCTCTTGCATTACTTGCCCCAGCATCTGAATCTATGCACGTGTCGAGTAATATTGCCAAGGCAACTGACGTACCACAAAAAGGTAAGGACCCTATTGTTGAACCTTCTCGTATTGAATCTCTTCATGGTTTTTTAGATTCGGCCTCCTCTATAATCGCACCAATGAAGTCTTTTCAGGCCTCGCCATCAAAATTTACATCGAAGCATAATGCTTATGACCTAGAGGAGCCTCCCAAGGAGGATGAACCGGGTAAAGAGGTCGCGGAGGCTATAGTTCTAGATGCACCACCAGCTTCGCGTCAACAACCACCACGAGTCGAAAAGAGGACCAAGCAAATGGCAGAAGAAAACTAGTCATTCGAGGTGATAACCTCTCCGACTAACTCATTTGCATTTTATTTCTTTTGTTTAATTTTGCATGCATTGGGGACAATGCTTCTCTTGAGTTTGGGATGGTTGTTTCATAGTTAGTTGCATTTATTTTTTGTTGTCTTATGTTAAGTTGCATATGTTACTTGCCATGTCTCATACTTAATTAAACTGCCTAAACCTGCTGTGATATCCTATGATGAATTTTTTCCACTGCACTTACATGATAAAATCTTAGATTTTAGGACTAGCATGAAGGGTACTTGGAATTTTGCTTTGATCCTGAATATTTTGACACTATTTGTGACTTGTTAAAGGGGACATAGTGAACTTTATGTTATTTAAAATGAGTGAATTGTGCTATGCCTAAAACTGGCTCTAGCTTAAAAAATTAAGATAATTTCTTACTAGAGGTACCTATCTGGCTCTAGTTTTCACGCATTAAGTGTAACCCCCTAAACCCGCCTATACAATACGCTTAGTCCAGGAGGTTACATTCGGGTCACCGGAGCGTCCCACAGTAAAAACAAAAGAAAACTCTTGAAAATACATTAAAAAGTGTAAAAGTAAATTTTTTGTTAAAATCATATTAAAATTTCGTTTACACAAAACTGAAATCCAGAAGACATATTACAAACACAATCATAAAATAATACATGACATACATGCCCACTAATACACAGGTACCGTACTCTGCAAGCAACGCCGAGAAAACTTCATAACTGATGTCGATCTCTGGACTAAGAACACATTCTTTCAACCTGAAATGGTAGAAATAACGTGAGCTTGAAAAAGCTCAGTAATGCAAAACTACCAAGAGATGCTATAAGCACATGCATGTATAAAGGCAAAGCATGAATCTGAAATATCGATCATGGCATCTTGTTAATCAGCACTCAAACTTCTGAGTTTCAATATGACATTCTACAATTTAGGGAAAAACTAAATAGAGTGATATTTTTACTAGAATCGAGCCACAGGTTAATGTATCTCTTTACTTACGAATCGAAAAAATAGACAACATGCTTCATATATCAGTAGAATTTATCATGGGCATATGAGGAGACATGAAATTTAATTTCAGACTAACTACCTTCCATTCGAACTTCAAGATACAGTCTCTCCAGAACTACATCATATACTGGCGTTAACCCAAGCCTATTGGGCGAGGGTACCATCCTAAGGGAATACCTTAGGCCATGTGCGAAATTACCCCAGCCGAAGCATGGGAACCTAATACGAGTGGAACCACTCTAGCCGAAGTAGAGGATCCGAGTACGGGCATTAACCCTGGCCATTAGGCGAGGGTACCATGCTAAGGGAATACCTTAGGTCGCGAGCAGAATTACCTCAGCCGAAGTATGGGAACCTAATACGGGCGGAACCACTCTAGCCGAAGCAAAGGATCTGAATACGAGCGTTAACCCTGGACATTAGGCGAGGGTATCATCCTAAGAGAATACCTTAGGTGACGGGCGAAATTACCCTAGCCGAAGCATGATAACCTAATATGAGACTTGTGCACATAAGTGACTATCAAGAACTTTTCACGTTTCTCTATAATACCCGGTAAAACAATATTAAGTAAAACCCGTTAAGTCAATATTTAGCAACATAATGCCAGAAATCAGGATACAGACCGATGCTTAATCAATAGAATCAGAATATCAGGACCTATGAATCATGTATACTCACATCAGACATCGAAATCTAGAGATCATGCTTTTATTTCAGATAACGAGATCACTTGAGATCAAACTGTATAGACTTCGTTTCCAATCATGGAGGTCTGTCATGTGTACATGGTACATACCAAATGGTCCAGTTTATCACTCGGGGGCCATTGATTCACATTGACAGGAATTAGTGAACTATAATCCATTGTAGACTGATTTCTGAATCAAGAACCTTATTCAAATGAATTCTATAAATAACTTCATTCAAGTATTCAAGGATTAGCTCAAGGACATTTAAAGTTTCCCCTATATCTTGTTTATGAAAGATTTTTGACATACCAAGATCAATCAAATTCCTGGATTCATCAGGAAGATTATAGACAATTAGCTCTTATGGGCACATTTTTAATTATTTTAACTTCGAGGGTAATTTTGTAATATGGTCAAAAAGGTAGTGCAGTTACTTGTGGTATCCAAGGCTTCTAATGGCTTATCCATATTCCTAGTCCATTAGAACTGAATAGCTCGCGGTATCGCGGTACCTACCAAGTACTCGAACACATACATTTCACAAGAGCTCCATCTTTATCACTGAATGTACCTTTTGAAGAACATGATATTCTTCCAATTAATAATGTACTTTCTCCAAATAAATTGAACCTAACTTATCTAGTATTCTTCTAATATTTCACTAGTAGGAGGAACAACTTACTAACACGGTTCGTATAACACAACATTTAGATTTGTTATAATCGTTTGACCTTAACGGTATTTTTCATCCAAGTCTTAACGGTGTTCCGGTCATTTTTAACATCCATGGGTAGTTCAAACTATTCGATGCCTAAAGATGTTTTTGTTATTCTGTTCCTTTTGAACTTTCCAACTAATCATTCATTTCTAATCTGAGGGTATATTTATCATTTTGGTTAATTTAGAAATTTTGGACCCCGAAGGTATTTAGTTACTTTATTATTTGCGATCATACCGATCAATTCAACCTTAGTAGTATTTTCAATCCCTTTAGTCATTTCAATTAATTCAGTATCTTACGCCACTTTGGTTAATTCAAACACACTAATAGTTCTTTGTAACTTTATCTTCGGAGATTTATTCAGAATTCAAGACAAATCCAAATACTTTATAGTCTCAAAGGTTCAAGTCCTGTTACTTTAACTTTTCAAGTAATTCGAGGTTTACAGGTAAATCCGTAGTTCAAATCCATTCACAGATATATTTCATATTGTCGCGGACATTTTTGTCATTTTATGCATCAACTGTATTTATGTCATATCCCTAATTCAAGGATTTCGAAATTTACTCTTTTACTAAACATAACCCGAATTTAAAAGTTAACAATCTTAATAATTGCTTACTAAACTCGGAGATCCTTAAGGTTCCTCAAATTTCTTATTCGAATACATAGATCTTAACAGTTAACCATTTATTTATTCTTGAAGTCATTTGCCTTACTTGGAAATTTATGGCACATTCAAATATAATTTTATGCATTAGCCAAAACTCACATGTATGATAAAACATGCTGAAGGTAGTAATGTATTACCTCGAATCTTTGCTATAACAACCTACCCAATATACTCAATTTGATCAATCTTGAACTCAAATTCGACGTCCTCTCAAAGCTCAGCTGCAAAGCCGTGAATTCCTTTAATTACACAAAGTCCTTAATTAGTCCATAACTTGAATACACTAAACTTAAACTGAATAATTACACATAGGCTCACTCAAGTTCGAGGTCAAATTTGGAGGCTTTCGGGTTCGAATTTTATGAAACGAACTTCAAAAACGGACTCAGGATGCTAAAAAACTTAAACTATAACTTTTTGAAAAAAGTCAACTTTTGGTCAAAGTCAACGCTGACGTCAGTAGTCAAAGTCAATGCTGACGTCAGTAGTCAAAGTCAACACTGACGTCATGCTGATATCATCGCCAACTGGCCAACAGTCAAAGCTGACGTCTGCAGTCAATGCTGACGTTATCAGTCACCGGGCTGACTCAGACTGAGTTAACTCGACTGAGTTAACTCACTGAGTTGACTTGTACAGGTTGACTCGGTCGGGTCTGTCGGGTTTGGGTCGGGTCAAGCTTGGGCTCAACCCAGATGGGTTTAGGACCCAAAGGTAACTGGGCTTTAAGAGGTAGGCCAACCCATAAATTTAATTAACATGCATACTGCTGGTTCAGCGGGTCGAACTGATTCATTGACTAGACCGGTTCGATTTAGGGGCGAGCTGACTCGGTTTAACTTATTTTATAGGCCAGATCAGTTCTGGCCAGGCTGACTCAATAGCCACCGTCCAAAGTGACTGAAAATTACCCCGAATGGCGCGTGAAGCCCACACGCTACCTTGGACAGCCGAAAATGCCATTTTCCCCAGATTTCAACAACATAAACCATTAAAACTAAAAATAAGCCAAAAATCAACCGAAAACTTACCCAACTTACCAAAACTAGATTGAAAATATCGCGACTCCGATAAACTACTTCCGATGGCCACACGATGGAATGATGGGTAGGTTTTGATCTCCCTGAGATGGGGAACACAACAGTGTAGGCAGTATCCTCGACCGACATTATATGGCGTCGAAAACGTTAATGAACAAATGAGTAAAATTTTAGGGTTTGATGAATTTTCAAACCTCGATTATCGACGGACGATAAGATGTTTCGACAAGTGGTTAAGAGGTTTTGGTTCGGTCGAGGATGGAGAACACTCCAGTACCAGCGGTGGCGGCCACGACGTGGTGGTAAGGTCAGATCGGTGTTAGGGTGAGATGAGTTGGTAGGAGAAAATATTTGGGAATTCTAAATTATTTGGTTCGAATAATCTGGTAGATGAGGGGTCAAACTGGTTCTTTTATTATTTGCTACCCCAACCCAACTATAATTCAAAAGGAATTTTAGAGAAACATTACACTAAGAGCTACTTAGCTCAGATGGTTGGGTGCATGGAACGAAGGCCATAGGTCACAGGTTCAAATCCCATGACTTACAAACTTTCCTTTTCATTTATTTTTCATTCATCCACCCTCTTTTTTGAATAGGTTCTACGTTAAGAATCACTAGATGTGTCTATCTAGCTCTAGTCGATTAATTTTAAAAAAAGAAATTGTGCTAGAGCTGCCTAAAATTGGCTTTAGCAAATTTAATTGTCCCGATATATAATTCGATAAAACTTAATGTTCGCATGGAATTCTATTAGTTAACTTGTACACAACTCCGCACACATATTTTCACTAGCATTGTAGTTCAATTTTGAGTAATTCTTTGTGTTGTCCGAAGATCAAAAGGTAATCAACATTTTGTGCCACGGTTTTGAGGATTGAAGTCGGGTAAGAAGCATGTTTTTGGTGGTAAGGGCTTTGGCAGATAATTGTTAGTGTTTTGCATTTCTTGAGGATAATGAATAGTTTGAGTTTGAGGGTGTGATGAGTGTGCAAAAGTACTATTTTCTTGCCCTTTTTACTCATATTATTGTTAGACTTAGGCTCATTTTAGTTGCATTGATAGACATTCATTCATAATTTTCTAGTTTCCTTAGTTAATGAATTTGGTATTGCATTTGGTTGGTTTTTGTGAAAAAATCGTTGTTGGTGTGCTTTATTTTGTGCAGGACTGGATTACCGTGGCAAGTATGGGTCATTGCTGAAGGAGTAATCGTGGCAAGTATGGGTCATCTCTAAAGGAGTTGCCGATACAGATTGTCGTGGCATAACTGGATAATTCTGGATTAATACAACATTATCCGCAACATTATCCAAATCGTAGAAGATAAAGCCCATATTCAAATTTCAAACGCCTGATCAGATAAGGATCATATCTCTATGGAATTCATATACATGTAAATCCTCCTTATCAACAACAAAGCTGATCACATCATCCCCTTTAAATAGAAGAACGAATTGCAGCTTTGAGGAAAGTCAAACTTTGGGGGAATCAGATTCTAGAGAGGAGGCTGATCACATACTTCATATTCTTCATTTTTACTTTATGTTATCCATGTCTGGGATTATTTTTATTGATTTCTCTTCTTCCCCAGCCATGAACTAATTTAAATTGGCTGGGGTTATTTAGGTTTGTGGTTGTGATAAACGTTTGGATGATTTAGGTTTTTTATTGCAATTTAAATTTAACGTTTGTTCATTCTTGGTTCTTAATTTTGATTTCGAGTGAATTGGGAGAGGATCTCGAGAGCTATCAATTTATCTAAACTTGGAAAATTTAGATTCAAGAAACGAATGAATATGATCTTCATTCAACAAACCATCGATGAAGATTAATCCACCTTAGGAATAAGGATTAGATTTCAACGGCTAAGAGGAGCGTAGATTGGTTGTTGTTCACCCAAGGTTAACACAGAGATGTATCACCAAGGTGTGCACAATTAGCTAGTTCTTCGATTAGGGATAACAATAAGACATCGAAGAACGCTTCGCCAAGCTTTGAAAGAAAGAACCAGTTGCCACGACAATCAAACCAGTCTCAGTTGCCACGGCATAATTTGTGACCTAGTTACCACGACAATTCAGTCGGTCTTAGTTGGCTTAGCAATTGATTTGCCTCAGCAATCAATTGCCACAACAATCTGAACAACCCTCACACCAATACTCACGATAATCTAGCTTACTCTCTTATTTGATTACTTTCGTTATTTATTTTACTTGTTTAATTATTTTATTCGTTACTTCCAAACACCTATCATCATTATTCATTTATCTTTTCAGTATGAGAAGTTAAAAATCAGAGTTCCACCAATCTATATGGAGACGATATCTTACTATACTATAACTTGCGACGTGTATACTTGTGACGTGTATACTTGCACCAATTGCGAAGTACCCAAAACACGCAACAAAGAAAATGGTTGTTCTTCCTTGAATAAAAGCTTCTTTGTGTATTTGTGCGTTAAGTACAACCTCTTCTTAATTGTTGCCTTTGATGTCTTTATATAGAGGTGGTTCTCTTAGGGTTTTAAAAACCCTAAAGTAAAAGTAATATTTTAATGAAGATCTTGCTTTTCTACATTATTAATTTCTCAATAAAAGAATATCTTGTCACATACTTTTAATAAAGTGTCATGTGATCCAACAAAGAGAATCTTTGCTTTCTACGCCATTAATGACTCAATAAAGGAGATGAGACCACACATTAATTAAATGATTCAAGATTTGTCTCCAGCGTCACAGCGAATGCTGTAACATCCAGTCCAACACGAGAGAATTTTACTATAATATTTTGGCGCTCTACTACTCTGTTACTTCCTGCGCAAGCAACACTAAAAACCACTATATTTCCCATTAATAGCATCAATATAAATAAACATTAAGGTCAAACACCATAACTCTATAACTATATGCAAACTACTCCTAAATGCAATAATATGAGCTTGAAAACAAGCAAAAGCCAAGTAAAAAGGGTATGCAAAATAGGTTGTTTGTGCACTCGTCATCTTTTCACACGGAATACCTATTTGCAGCCTACGATAGATTATGTAGATTGTGGGACAAGATCTCATGTATGGTTGCGTAGCAAGGCAATAAACTCATCTTCCATGGCTTGTCTCCATAATAGATCTTTGAGAGCTTGAGTAACAGTCTTCGGCTCTAATGTGGAAGGCAAATGATGACATATAGTAGCATTAACAAATGAAGGGCCAAAGTACCTTAGATTTTGCTGGTGAACTCGTTGTTGCGGAGAATCATGCTGTGGCAAGTTAAGGGAGAATCTTGTTGCGGCAGATCAACCAAGAGAGCTAGTATGGCAATAAGATCTTTAGGTTGTCGTGGCAGATCAGCCAAGGGAGCTGGTGTGGCAATAAGATAATCAGGATGTCGTGACATATTATGCAAGAAAGCCGGTGTAGCAATGGAAATATCAGGTTGCTTTGGCATATTAGGCAAAGAAGCTGGTATTATAACTGGTTCATTAGTATGTAATGGCATTGTAGTTAAGAGATGTGTGAAAGGTGATGTCGATGCAACAGGAAACAATACTGAAAGAGTATATTGTGACATAGAAAGAACACGTCTGTAGCAAAAGGAAAAATGTAAGGAACAAACCGAACATGGCGAGAGACATAAATTTTATTAGTGTTTAGCTCTATGCATTTATAAGCAGACTACGTTACAGAGTATCCAAGAAAAACAATTCAGCAGACTGTGACTCTAGTTTATGATTCGTGTACAGTCGCAGCCAAGGAAAACATAAACATTCGAATGGTTAAATCTTGTCATAGTTCAGTTCTTGTTGATATAGTCTCAAGTAAGGCGGCATATTATCTAGGATCGGTGTTGGCATCCTATTAATGAGATAAACAACTTCTTGAAAAGTATGAGGCCAGTACTCTGTTGGTAGAGATATAAAGTAAAGTAGAGAAAAATCAATCTCCATTATGTAACGATTTCTCAGTTCAGCAGTCCTTTTGTGTTATGAAGTATGAGGCGGTGAAGTAAAGTATGAAATACCTTCCAAATTCAAAATGGGCAAGAGCTTAACAAACTCACCTCCATTATCAGAGAATAGAGACACAATGGTCTGATAAAAAAAACATTTAACAAGACTTTTAAACTGAGGAAATATTACCGCAACATCAGATTTCTTCTTTATCGGGTATAACCAAATATACTTGGTAAAGTGATCAACAAACACCACATAATATGAATATCAATCATAAAACATATGTTTAGTGCTTCAAAAATCAAAATAAAGTAATTCAAGAGGACGAGAGCTTGACATAATATTTTGACCAAATGGCAATTTATGACTCTTATTAATAAGATATGAAGAATAATAAAATTGTGTTAAACTAGTTGAGTCATAAGGTATATTACAAGTGCATAATATAAAAGCTAAGACTTTCTCAGATGGATAACCAAACTTGTGATGCAGCTGATGCATGAACAAATAATTGACGAAGTTGACTTGAGGATAAAATGATCTTGGAGCATAGTAAACACTATCAATTTTATTGGCTCGAAGAAGATGAGTTCTCGTAGGACGATCCTTAACAAAAAATAAGAGTCAAAGAATTTAATAGACACATGATTAGTCTTATATAATGTAAAAATATACACTAAATTTGTATGTAAATGAGGAACAGATAAGACATTTGTGAGAGAAAGGGGCTTGGTAGCCGTGGGAACTGTTTATCGGCCAATATGAGATATAGGTAGAGAGTTACCATTACCTAGATGAACTATATCATGAACATCATAAGAGGAGATATCTTGAAGAGACGCAGTGGTCTTTGTGGTGTGATGGGAGACACCACTATCAAACATCTAAGGAATAGGATCCGATGATGAAAGATTAGTAGCAGTGTTGACACCTGGTGAGTCAAAATGTGGTTGGTGATAAAAATTATTGTTGTGAAGAAATCGAACAAGCTTATGACAATCTCAAACGATATGCCCTGGCAAATTACAGATCTTGCACACAATATTTTGTCACCTAGAGTGGGCAGATTGAGTAACAAGACTACGACCGCCATCAAAAGCTGAATGACCAGAGCGACCATTATTTCTTCAAGAGCAGTTGGTGGAATAACCATGATTTGGATTAGCTCGCTACGCAGAATACGCCGTGGCAAGATATGTGGTTTGTTCAGATTCTTGAAGAAGTCTCTCATGATCAGTTAAGATCTCAGATAACTCAAGCATGGTTGTCGATGTGTTACGCACACGAATGTCAACAATTATTGGGAGATAATCATCACCTAATTGATTGACAATAGAAATCATAAGATCTGTATTAGAGATATGATAGTTTGCCAAGTCAAGATTAGAGGCAATATTATGTATGTCTTTCATGTAGTCGATGATAGACCTGGAACCACGCAGATTGCGAGCCAATTTAGATTTGAGAGCAAGGATGTGACTAGGAAATGTTTGGGTATAACTTGCGACCAGAATATCCCATGCAATTTTAGCGGTGATAGCGGATGAAATAAGTTATTGAACTAGATCATTACAACTGCCAATAAGAGCATTGATAAGAATTTGATCCTGATGATACCATTGCAGATACTCATGATTAGTAATTGTTGTGGCGGTATTGGTAAACTGAGATGGGGAAGGCTTCGAACCATCAATATAACCGATTAGCCCCAAAACCAATGAGTGTAGTCTCTATTTGGCGACGCCAAACAGAAAATTTAGCGGACGTAAGTTTGATGGGGAACTTAGTCGGTGCATTAAGATGCACAAGATCGTTGGAAGTATAAGACGAAGCCATGAGAGGACATTCAGTTTGAAAGAGAGCGAAGGAGAAAAAAAATTGAGTAAAGAAATTCTATTTGAATCTGATTCCCGTGTAAAGGATTTGTATTATTGATAATCCATAATATTTACAATTGGAATATTTATAGGTTTACAATGAGATTTAAATATAGAAGGATAAGAAGATTCAAATATTAAATACATGATAAAATTTAGATAAGATAAGATTTAAATGAGATTGATTAAGATTTATCTTATCTTATATTTATCTTTGATAAAGACTTCTTGAAGAGTGATCAGATGAGAGTCGATTTGCAAGCAAATGGGCATTGCATAGGGGTGGGAATCGGATGGGGCGGGGACAGTTTTGCATTCTCAACTTCGTCCCCAACACTTGCGGTTACTAAAACACATATTCTTAGCTATTTTTATAGGTCAAAGTGTATAGACGGTCTTATACTATACATTTTTGTGGATTTAGTTCTTTAGTTATAATTTGATTATTTTTAATCTCATATATTTTATATATGTGTTTTCAGTCTTAACACAAAATTATTTTCATTAATCACATAAATAATTTGACGCCGTTTTTTTATATATATTTGTATGTTACTTAATTATTTTAAAAATATGTCAAATCAAATTATTTAGAGGAATTAATTAAAAAAAGTAGCCTATGGATTGATAATGTACGTTTCAAAAAGTATAAGACTAAACAGCAGACAAATAATTTGACGCCGTTTTTTATATATATTTGTATGTTACGTAATTATTTTAAAAATATGTCAAATCAAATTATTTAGAGGAATTAATTAAAAAAAGTAGCCTATGGATTGATAATGTACGTTTCAAAAAGTATAAGACTAAAAAGCAGACAAATTATAATAAAGGGACTAAATCTGAAAAAAAACATACAGTATAAGGACTTTCATAAAAATGGACTATATTGATAAATGACAAAAAGGATAAAAGAGGAAATATACTTTGTTCAACATTTTGGACTAGCTGAGCTGAACCCAAGTCTTGGCCCATCGGCTCGAAACTGCACTACTTCTTTGTGTTTTGTAAGGAGACACGTGGTGCACGTAACAACAAAAACAAAAAAAATATTAAATTGATATTTTTTTAAATATAAAAAATAACCCAAATATAATTATATTTATAATTGAGTAATTCAAGTATAATTTTAAATAATTAAGTGATTTAAATATAATATTATTTATAATTGAGTGACTTATGTAATATCCCTAAAAAGAATGTTGCCAAATAAAAGCTATATCCACTCCCTGCTATGTAGGCTTACCTGGTTGATGATAGGAAGTTCCCAGTAGGGGTGACGGGTGATAACGAGTTGAGTCGAGCCCAAGTTTGGCCAGACTCGGCTCGAAAATAATGTTATTAGGTTTGGCTCGAGCTCGAAATTTTAGGCTCGAGTTCGGTTCGGGCTCGAAGCTCGTCAGGCTCAGCTCGAGCTCGTCTCAAACTGGACAATTTTACTATAATTTTTTTTATAAAAGATAGAGCCTTATTAAAACTCCTTTCATAACCAACACTGAAAACGAAATTCAATATCGGAAAGGGAAAAGAGTGCCCAATTTATTTTAGTTAATTTATTTTTAGTGGATTTTCCCCTAATTTATTTTATTGCTTTTCTTTTGCTAAAGAGATTACTTTTGGTGTATATGTTGTAGCATATATAATATATATAATTATTCTGAGCCTATTTACGAGCTTTTCGAGTCGAGCTTGGGTCGACTTGAATCGGCTTGTTAAGGTCTCGAGCCGAACCCGAACCCGAGTCAAGCTCAATCAAATTAAACTTTAATCGAGTTTTGACCGAGCCTGGCCCGAGTAACTCTCGAGCCGTTCAGGCTCATTATCACCCATAGTTAAAATTCTCGTTTTTCATGTTTTTTGCCGGAGTGGAAATAGCATTTCCATGGAAAAAATTGAAAAATCGACCATTTTCTACATCATTTAATTTGTGCTTTGTTAATTAGGTGTATTACATGAGATTTTCTTGTTTTAATTGCAATTTTCATCCAACCCCACTTCCGGCCTTTTGACGTCATTGCGAAACATTTGCTATACTTCGTCAACAAATTTCTTCAACTGACTAAATCCCAACTCCACACCCACTCGACTCTTCGTTCTTGTCAGGATGAAGTTCCCCAATTTTCTCGCTGCGTTTTCTCTTTTACAGGCGAGAATCTGCTCTTTGATCCTATTTCGTGAGGACAATCTGTTTCTTAAACATTTTTATGATTGGATTTAAGTTTTGTTTTGGGGGATTTATGATATCGTGATTATGGATCGCTTGATAGTGCATAGTTTTCGTTACCATAACGTGGTTGAATTGGAGCTTAGCAGCTTATACTTGAGACTTTTCATTTGGGTATTGAGCTATTTATGGTTTTCATTCGGTTATTAGTTATTGGTAATCTGCTTATTGTTTGATTTGAGGCGGAAAAAAGGATGGCTCTTATTAAAACGGAGCTGAAACTTTATAGACTTGCATTTGACTTCGAATATCAGATTTTGCACAAAATTTAGTACCTTCGTATTTCTTTGTTCAGGCTGCTACAGTTCTTATAAAATTGGCTGAAATGGATATAAAAGCTTGTTCGTAATGAGTTAGAAGCCGTTTATGTTCCACTCACTTTGTGTTAATTAAATTGTTCCTTCTTTTTCCTAGGTAATTTTATTGATGCCTGGACTGTGTGCGGAGAAGACTGGTTCTTTTGGCCGTTCAGTTTCCTACTCCACATTGGGGTAAGGCCTTTTCAGTCCCAAAGCATAATGCATGTTAAATATTTCCGGTCTTGTTAATATATGTACTAATGTGTTGTGTACAATTCCCAGCTTTTTAGATCACATTTTTTTAAGTTTTTGCGAAGAACATTATCAAGGTCTTGCAATTACTAAGAGCTGATTAACCTCCGATGGCCACTTTTGTTTTAGCACCTTTCTTCTCACAAGGTTGCAGTATTATCAGCGTCATTTTCTTTTGTTTGAATTTGAAACACTCCTGATCTGTTGGACAGGGAGAAGCATTCTAAAGAATATTGTGCAATGTATGATATATGTGGACAACGTAGTGATGGGAAAGTTCTAAATTGCCCTTATGGTTCGCCATCTGTGAAGGTGAGCAACTTTATGCTTGTCCATTTTACATTTTTATTGCTCTATTTTCTCTGATTGTTTCCCCTTCAAGTATAAATTTCTGGCACTTAATTTTTCTCTTGTTATATTTCTTATATCTTTATTTCATGCTTTATCACCCCAATGAGCTGTTTTCTGCCAAAATTCAAAGCTGTTCTTCTGACACTATGTTTTCATTCATATGTTTCTTATATCTTTGTTTTATGCTTTATCAGCCCGATGAACTATTTTCTGCCAAAATTCAAAGCTTGTGTCCATCAATAAGCAGCAATGTTTGTTGCACAGAGGACCAATTTGACACATTGCGGGCACAGGTTCAGCAGGTAAAACCTCTGGCTTTATTATTTTTATGATGTGTATATGATTATTCAAGATTTCAAGCTCAAAATAAAATTTGTACAACCATTACTAATTGTACATTTTTTAACTTACAAGTACTGTTTTCCCCACAAGTAGTGAGCTGATAAGCTGTCATTTCTAACAGTATGATGATGTCCCTGGGAAAGGGCATAAGTTTTTCTGTGCTAGTAGCTTATCCGCTGTATTTGTATCCATTAATGCTACTTTTCTCTCACCGACTCTAAATGTATGCTATTTGTTAGGCCATTCCTTTCCTTGTTGGTTGTCCAGCGTGCTTGAGGAACTTCTTAAATCTTTTCTGTGAGCTTTCATGCTCTCCAAATCAAAGTCTATTCATCAATGTGACTTCTGTTTCAGAGGTTAGGACAGGCTTATAACGAGTGATACCCATACCTTGCTTTTGGTTTAACATACTTCCCATTTTCTCTGTTTCTCTCATGGTTCAAAGCTTATAATTCCCATTGTATTGTTAATTTGTCAGGTTAATGGCAACTTAACAGTGGATGGCATTGATTTTTTTGTATCTGATGCTTTTGGAGAAGGGCTTTATGACTCCTGTAAGGAGGTAAAGTTTGGGACCATGAATACACGAGCCATTGAATTCATAGGAGCTGGGGCAACAAACTTTAAAGGTGAACCTAAGTTTTGTGCATGGATGAAAATTTTCTGTAGTGAAACAGTTTGCAGGTATTATCTAGTGTCTGTTAGCAGAGTATAATATATTTTCTTAAAATTTGATTTAAGCATCGTTGTATTTTTTTGAATCCACAAAATTGGCATAGAAAACGGAAGTGGTTTGGATGTAGAGTGAATTAATCAGTACAGAAGGAAGTTTATAATTGTAGAAAATAGGGTTAGAGAAGTTTTCTACTCTTGTTATTTCGATTTACAGAAAAATAAAGTCTACTTATAGACTTTTACAAGGAGTTTTACATTGAGTAGAATTCTCTCGGCTAAGACTCTTATCCCTTATATGGATAGAGTTAGACTCTAACTAAACTACTTAGTTAGGATAGACTTACAACTCTTCTAAACTACTTAGTTAGAATTGACTTACAACTCTTATTATTTACATATTAACCTACACTCCCCCTCAAACTGGTGTGTATATGTTATGTACACCCAGTTTGGATGACATTTCTTCAAAGCTCACTCTTGGAAGTGCTTTGGTGAAAATATCGGCTAGCTGGTCTTTAGTAGGAATATAGTGAAGTTTTACAACCCGTTGTTGACCTTCTCATAGATGAAGTGTCTATCAATCTCAATGTGTTTGGTCCCGTCGTGTTGTCTTTGGATTTCTAGCAATGCTCATTCTTTGAATGTTTGTCACTATAAACTTCAAATTCTGCCTTTCCATCCAATTCTAACTCCATAAGAAGTTTCTTGATCCATATTCCTTCACATATCCCTAGAGCCAAGGCTCTGAATTCTGCTTCTGCACTACTTCTAGAAACCACAGCTTGCTTCTTGCTTCTCCAGGTGACCAAATTTCCCCATAAATATGTGCAATAGCCACTAACAGATCTTCTATCATCAATTCTCCCGCCCTTGACTTGAACTGTAGACCTTTATTGTCCTATCCCGATGTTTCTTGAAAAGTAGTCCGATCCAGTGTAAATTTCAAGTATCTCGTAATTCTATTGATTTGCATCCATGTGCTCTTCTCGAGGGTCACTCATATGTTGACTAACTATGCCCACCGAGTATGCAATATCGGGCCCGGTAAGTGAGAGATAGATTAGTTTCCCAACTAGTCTCTCGATAGGGTTCTTTATTCACTTTGGATTCCCATTTCACCTTTAATGAACTTTAAACACGGGTTCCATTGGAGTTTCATTTGGTCTACTTCCAAGCATCCCAGTTTCTATAAGTAGATCTAGGATGTACTTTCTTTGGTTTATAACAATCCCCTCTTTCGATCTTGCTACTTCCATTCCTAAGAAGTACCTAAGGCTTCCCAAATCCTTAGTCTCGAACTCCTTAGCTAGAACAGTTTTTAGCACTTTTATTTCTTCAAGATATCCCTGTAATGATCATATCATCAACATAGACAATTAGAAGGGTCTTCTTACCATCCTGGAGCAACCTTTGAAACAATGTATGGTCTTTGACTCTGCTTGTACCCATTTTGAACCATAGCCTTAGCAAATCTGTCAAACCATGCTCTAGGGATTGCTTTAATCCGTACAAAGATTTATTGAGTTTGCACACTTTGTCCTCTTCGTGGTCTTTTCCTCCAAAACTGGTGGAACCTCCATGTATACTTCTTCCTCCAAGCTTCCATTGAGGAAAGCATTTTTGATGTCCAATTGGTGTAACTTCCGGTCTTTGTTAACAGCCATCGATAATAACACACTGATGGTATTCAACTTAGCTACTGGGGCAAAGGTTTCTTGATAATCTACTCCATAGGATTGAGTAAACCCTTTAGCCACTAGCCTTGCTTTGTACCTCTCAATCCTCCCATCCGAGTGATATTTATTTGTGAATACCCATTTGCACCCAACAACCTTTTTTTCCTTTACGTAACTCGGTCAAACACCAAGTATTATTCTTCAGTAGTGCTTTGACCTCTTCTTCATGACCTTCCTCCATTCGGGACTTTGAACGCCTCTTCTCTTTGTCTTGGGATCTTCACACTATCAATGCTGGTGTAAAGGCTTTGAAACCAGATAATAACTTTCCATAGGCAACAAATTTATTGATAGGATGAGCAACACATTTTCTTATCCCTTTTCTAATAGCAATAGGAAAGTCATCTAAGTTCTGATGAGAATCTTGTGAAATAATATTACCTCCTGTCTCAATAGCATCGTAACTCAAAACTGGTTCTGGCAAGTGCTAGGTGACCAACATCTTGATTTGATTTCTTTTCCTCCTTGTATAGACATTGAGTTGTTTCTCTGGTGGTTGTGGAGTCACAGAGTGTGATATAGTTCGAGTGTAGGAGGAGGTGTTGTATAGGGACTGGAGGGTTTAGACTGTGGAGAAGGTGTATTGGTGTGGAGAAGTTGTGTCTCTGAGATTAGGGACAGCAGTTTCAATGATTCAATGATATCGGGAAGGATAGGTATAGGAATAAAGGACTGTATGGTGAGATTCTTTAGGTCTCTCCCCACGAATGTCAGGCCCCGCAAAGTAAGGTTGATTTTCAAAAAGGTAACATCAAAGGAGATATAGGTTTTTCTATTAGTGGGGCAATAACATTTGTAACCTTTCCGACTGAGGAGTAACCTATAAATACACACTTTAATGATTTAGGATCCAGTTTACTACGATTGTTGTTGTGCACATGAATAAAAGATGTGCATCCAAAGACTCAAGAGGAAGAGCTGAGGACAATGGTTTAAAGTGTGGAAAATGTTGAAACAGAACTTCAGTGGGTATTTTGAATCCTAGAGTCTTGCTAGGCATCCTATTGATAAGGTAGGTTTTGATGAAGAAGAGCTTCCCCCAAAGATATTTAGGTGCATTAGCTGAAAACAAAAGGGACCTAGTTACTTCCATTAGATGTCTATTCTTCCTCTCACCACTCCATTTTGTTGAGGGGTATTGACACATGAGGTGAGATGAACAATTCCCTTTTCTCTCGAAAAGAAACACCTAATAGACTTGCTAAGATATTCACTCCCATTATCACTCCTAACCACTTTGATATTTCTATCGAACTGTGTTTTTATCATTTGATAAAAAGTTTTAAAAATTACTTCAACCTCGGACTTTTCTCTCATTAAATATGTCCAAGTGGTCCTAGAGAAATCATCAATGAAAGACACAAACCACCTAGACCCGTAAATGTTTGAACTTTAGAAGGGCCCCAAATATCACTTTGTGTATAATAGCAAATGGTGAAGTAGGTTTAAAAGGAGAAGAAACATATGGTTTTTTGGTATGTTTTGCCATCGACATACTTCACAAGTAAAAGAAGAGGGATTTTTATTGATAAAGAGATTTGGAAACAACTTTGCAAGGTAATAAAAATGGGATGTCCTAATCTAAGATGCCGAGCATAATATTATCGAACCTAAGCTTGTGGATGAAACTAATGTTTGAAGGCAATGGGAATGAAGGAGTTACGTAGGATATTCCATCAAGGATATATAAGCCATTAGATAGCCTAGCACCGCCAATCACCATCTTCGAGAGCCACGTGCTGAAAAATACATCCATCACCCCAAAATTAGCATTACAAGTGAATATCCTTAATCAACTTGCTCACCGATAATAAATTACAGGCTAATTTAGGAACATAAAGTACATCGAGATAATACTATATGTTTGCTTAATTCAATAGAGCCACTCCCTTTAACTGTTGAGAGGGAACCATCTGCTATCTTGATCGAGGAGGAGATGCGTGATGGCTATACTTTCGAACATACTCATATTTCTGTCATATGGTCGAGGCACGAATCTACTATCCAATGTAAGGTATTAATTGTTGCTAAGCAAGAAATTCTACCCTTGGATGTTGTTAAGGCGAAGTAGTATGAGTTTTAGGCGATAGTTGGGTGAGTATTTGTTGAAGTTTCGCAATCTGCTTTGTAATCAAGTCTTTGGAATTATGTTCTCGTAGATGCAACATTTGCTTCCTTCTCAAATCTGGATTTAGAGGGTTTCTAGTCTCTTTGGTTTTCCATGTAGCTTCCAAAGACCTTTGCTCCATCAAATGTCCAACCTTTTTACAGTGTTCACACCATGGTCTCCCCCTCCTTTGTTTATTCCCGGGATTAGAGTTTGTAATTAGTGCCAAGCATCTGTTTGTTGAGCAATTTGGTACCATCAAGGAGAGTCCGCTTTCTTCTCTCCTAATCTCTCGAAAAAGCCTCCCGAACCAATGGTAGAGGTTTAGTAGCCAAAATTTTGCTCCTTGCCCCATCAAACTCACCATTAAGTCCGAAAGAAATTGAAAGATTCTCCTCGATTTTTGATTCTACTATAGAAGTTAACATCATCGAACACTTCCACTCATTGGCCTCATATAAATCGATTTGTTGCCAACACTTAGTGAGAACTCCAAAATCTGTACTCTGAGACAAATCTCCTTGTCCGAGATCCTTAATCTGGTTTTCAACCCCAAATAATTTTGGTGTATTATCCACACCTTTGGAGTATGTATCCTTGGGCTGCACTCCATATCTCTCTCTCATGATGTCTGGTAGAGCATGAAATTTTCCCCAACTTCGGGAACCATGGAATTAATTAGCCATGACATAATCATGTTGTTTTCACTCAACCAGTTAGAATATTTGGATCAGATTCTTCGGAATAGGCATTGAATCGAGAGATAGGAAGCTTTCCTTCTTCTGTAATATCTGACCCTTACCGATCGAGACCAAGGGAGATAGTTGTTTCCATTTAGTTTGTAGGATGTAATTGGAGAAAGAGATGAATCAAAGTTGGAACTCGGAGGGACGAGGATGATTTTGAGAAATCGATTTTGAAGCGGAGGGGTCTGAATGAGCCATTGAAAAGAAAGGTTTTGATCGACAGAGAGACTGGAAGGAAAAAAAAATTGTTGGATAGGTAGGATCTTCCTAATCGATACCATGTAGAAAATAGGGTTAGAGAAGTTTTTTCTACTCTTGTTATTATGATTTCTGAGAAAAATAAAGTCTACTTATAGACTTTTACAAGGAGTTTTACATTGAGTAGAATTCTCTCGGCTAAGACTCTTATTCCTTATATGGATAGAGTTAGACTCTAACTAAACTACTTAGTTAGGATAGACTTACAACTCTTCTAAACTACTTAGTTAGAATTGACTTACAACTCTTATTATTTACATATTAACCTACGTCATACAATGAATAAAATGGATATTCTGACCGCTTTTTTCTTTTTCTTAGTTGAAAATTAACAAAACGATTCAAAGGTGTTAAATGCTTACAGAGTTGTGAAAAAGCTTGGTCAATTTCCCTTCCAACTCCATGGGCAGATTGGATGTTTATTTCTTCTGCAAAATTTGTTCTTAAAGAAAACAAATGATCTCCACTCCAAAGGTTGGTAAACCATCATCCATTTCCCCGCTATTATGCTTGATATGTGACGTACAATACCAAGTAGCGACCTATGAAAGATATAACCATTTTGTTTCCATTCATTTATGGTTAAATCAATAGAGTTGGAATCAATCTGTTGAAAAAGGTGTTTACCGTCAAATTGAGAGAGAGATTATCCATATGTAAAGAAATTTCATTCACCATTTTTTATTTGAACAAAATGAACATCATGTAAATTTTTGAAATAAATAACGAGTGAAACTAAAATGGGAAGTCTGTGAGTTATCCGAGAGAAATTTCAGTGTTTGTAAATAATGTAGTAATTATCCTACTTAAAGTTTATCTCCTAATAGATTAGATTTTATCCTTAGTAGGACTCCTTATTGTAGTTAGAGTCTATCAACTTAGTAGATTAGAACTAAAAGTTATCTTGAGAAGGTCTTCTTAATGTACTAAAAGACCTAGAGCCTATATAAGTGTGTATCAAGAGATGTAAAATTTTGATTGAGCAATAGCGAAAAAAAATACTTTTTTTTAATTTAAAATTCTGTTTTTTTTTTTTCTGCATTCATCTACATGGTATCAGTCTAAAATTACGATCCTATAGCAATTTTCTTCTCACGGAAAATCATCCTCAATCAACATCGAGTGAGTTATCCAATTTCTTCTCAACCAATGATGAGGAGAGGTAAACCGGCTGTTTTTTTTGCAAAGAGGTCGATCATTCCAAGGATAAATTTTGGAAAATCAACAAAGTGGCTTTAAAAAACAAAGATCCAAGATATCCAGCCATCATACCCTCAAACAAATTTAATGGCAGTTAGTGAAGGAAATTTGGCCTAGTAAATGATGGTGTAATATAGATGTTTTTCCTCCCATCGCTCTTGTTTCTACGATCTGCAAACAAATTGGATTATTGATTCTGGGGCCTCCGACCACATGACTGGTAATAGGGCTTTATTCTCTGTTTTTAAAAAGTCTTCTTCTCAAGCTTCCATTAAAACTGCAGATGGTTCTCTATCTCCCATCAAAGGGACGGGCTCTATTTTGTTAGATGGTAATTTGATTCTTAAGGATGTGTTATTTGTCCCGACCTCGCATGCAACTTGATATCAGTGAGCAAAATTTCTAAAGACTTGAACTGCTCCTTAAGGTTTATTGATTCTACATGTTTTTTGCAGTAATTGGATTCGAGGAAAATAATTGGCGCAGTGCTAGCTTGCAACATGGTCTTTATATCCTTCATGGAAAATATCCATCTTCTATTTCAAATTCTCCTTCTTGCTTTTTTCTTTAGGACGATTAGATACTATAATGTTATGGCATTTTCGGTTAGGTCACCCCAATTTTCACTATCTTAGAAAAATGTTTCTGATTTGTTTGTTAATAAAGATCCAAATTCTTTTAAATGTCATATCTGTCCACTTGCAAAACAAACCAAATCTTTATATTTACCATCTGTTCATAAACCCTCTAAACCATTCACACTCATTCATAGTGATGTTTGGGGTCCTTCTCGAGTGAAGAATATTACAGGGGAGTAGGTGGTTTGTGACTTTTATTGATGACCATAGCAGACTTACTTGGACCTACCTTCTTAAAGAAAAATCTGACGTTGTTTCTATTTTTGCAAGGTTTTATGAAATGGTGGTTACTCGGTTTGATAGCAAAATAAAAATGTTTCACTCGACAATGGGGAGAGTTTTTCACTCTCGCCTTAGGAGATTTTTTTTTCGGACTAAAGGTATAATACATCTTAGTTCTTGTGTAGATACCCCACAACAAAATGGGATTCTTTGAACGTAAAAATAGGCATTTATTAGAGGTTACCCGAGCCTTATTATTCACCCATCTTTGTTCCAAAATATTTGTGGGGAAGCCTTATTAACGGCTACATATCTTATAAATAGAATGCCTAGCAAAGTCTTGCATTTCGTAACTCCTAGAGATGTTTTCTTGGAAAATTATCCTTTTTAAACCTATGTCATCTAATCTTCCCTTAAAGACGTTTGGGTGTATTGTTTTTCTAAAACCCACAAATCCTTCAAGTTCCAAACTAGATCCTAGGGCTTTGCAGTGTGTTTTCGTTGGATATTCTTCACTTAAGAAGGGCTACAAATGTTATCACCCTCCTTCTCGTAAGTTTTTTGTCTCTTTGGATCTCACTTTTTTTGAACAGGTACCTTATTTTCCTAAGACTGAAAATCAGGGGGAGTGTTGGGATAATTTCCAGTCTCCTAACAGTCAGGTTCCTTCTTTTTCACCTTCTTTACCTATAGCTCCTTTGTTTGTGAAGCCTCGTAATTTTTTAAAACTCGATACCCCTGTTTCTAACACTACACCTCTACATATATTCACCTAAATCTCCTCATTATTCACCTAAATCAACTGCTCACCCACTAGCCGATTCTGGTATATATACAGAAAAAGAAAGCCATTCCAGACTGTGTTGTAATCGACACACCGAGAATTGGACTTTAGTCCAGTGCCTGTGAGGATAAAGGAGGTAATGATGTTGAAATTTCTCCTCATTTACTTGAACTTGAAATTCTCGCCTATTGCTAAAAGGAAAGGGGTAAGACAAGTGTACAAAGCATCCTATTCAGAGATATGTTGCTTATAGCAATCTGATGCCCTCTTTTAAAGCTTTTACTGACTTGTCTAGATGAAGAACAGATTCCCAAGACTATTGAAGAAGCCTTAAGAGACTCCAAGTGGAAGAAAGCTGTTGAGGAGGAGATTACAAAGACTAGAAAAAATGGCACTTGGACCATAACGATCTTCCACAAGGCAAGAAACCAAAGTGGGATGCAAATGGGTGTTTGCTATCAAATACAATTCGGATGGGAGTGTGCAGGTACAAAAGCAAGATTGGTGGCCAAGGGTTTTACATGACCTTTGGAATAGACTATAAGGAAACTTTTGCTCGGTTGCTAAGTTGAACACGTCGAGTCTGTTGAGTTTGGTCATTAATTCAGACTGAAACTTCATCAACTTGACATTAAGAATGCATTTCTTAATGGGAAACTAGAAGAAGAAGTTTTTATGAAGATTCCTCATGGTTTAGAGTCCAAGAGAATAGGCAAAAAGTTTGCAAGTCGGACAGATCACTTTATGGGTTAAAGCAATCACCAAGAGCCTGGTTTGATAGGTTCACAAGAGTAATTCGGGAAAATGGATACAAAGCAGTCTCTAGCAGATCATACCTTATTTTCTAAGGTAACTCCAAAAAACAGAAAAGTTCTTTTGATAGTATACGTGGATGACATTATTGTGATTTGGAGATGATGAAGAAGAAATAAGCCACTTAAAATCTCTTTTGAATAAAGAATTGAGATGAAGGACCTAGGAAAGCTTAGATATTTCCTAGGCATGGAGGTGGCTAGATCAAGCAAAGGTCCAGTAATCAACCAAAGGAAGTATGTTCTTGACTTACTCACAGAGAGACGGGAATGTTGGGTCAGTAAACCAACCGATACTCCTATGGACACAGGCCTAAAGTTTAGCAAAGATGGGTCTAGTCCAAAGCGGACAAGGGACTTTTTCAGAGATTAGTTGGAAAATTGATTTATCTATCCCGACCGGGCCGGATATAACCTTTGTTGTGAATATTATCGGTCAACACATGACAAATCCGAGACAAGAGCATATGGAAGCGACTACCGGGATACTAAGGTATCTAAAGGGTACACCAGGACATGGTTTAATATTTAAAAAGACCCTTGATAAAGCAGTCAAGGTTTATTCGGACTCATTTGGGCAAGTGAATTGGTGATAGAAGGTCAACAAGTGGTTATTGTTCTTTTGTGTGGGGTAATCTTGTGACTTGGAAGAGCAAAAAGCAAACTGTTGTATCAAGGAGTAGTCAGTGAAGCGAATCTGAGCTTTAGCTCTTGGAATTTGTGAAGGAATCGGCTAATGAAGCTTCTAAAAGAGCTAGGCATGGTTCAAAACGAGAAGTTTGAAGTGTTTTGTGATAACCAATCTACAATTGATTGCAGAAATCCAATTCAACATGACAGGACCAAGCATGTTGAGATCGACAGACACTTTATTGCGAGAAAAGCTTACAAGTGGAGTAGCTTCTTTAACCTATGTTCCTACAGAAGAACAAGTGGCGGACATCCTTACGAAAGCCCCGCCAAAAGCTCTCTTTGATAAGTTCTTATTCAAGTTGGGACTATACAATGTATATTCTCCAGCTTGAGGGGGAGTGTGAGTTATCCGAGAGAAATTTCAGCCTTTGTAAATAATGTAGTAATTATCCTACTTAAAGTTTATCTCCCTAATAGATTAGATTTATCCTTAGTAGGACTCCTTATTGTAGTTAGAGTCTATCAACTTAGTAGATTAGAACTAAAAGTTATCTTGAGAAGGTCTTCTTAATGTACTAAAAGACCTAGAGCCTATATAAGTGTGTATCGAGAGATGTAATTTTGATTGAGCAATAACAAAATACAGAATATAAAATTCTGTTTCTTCCTGTTCTGTCAACTTACATGTTCATCTCTGGGTCAGTTTAGGTTGACTTGTCTTCTTCTAGCCACCTACTTATACCTTTAAAACTCATGGTTCTTCTCATCAAAGATTTTGGCTTCTGGGAAGCAGTGTACTTTCCTTGCTTATGAAACTAGTTAAATAACTTGAATTCATAATTGAAGATACTTCCTTCGGTATTATTTTGGTCCAGCCAAATCTTTGTAGAATATTTTTCACTTGCTTACTAATGTCTTTCTGTTGTTCTCCTAGAGCATATTATTAATATGTCGATTCTTTTCAGAGTGGTTTGAGTTTATTGGTCAGAAAGCTCCTCCTGGATTTCCTGGTTCACCTTATGCTATTGATTTCAAGTCTACTGTTCCCGACTTATCTGGAATGAGGCCGATGAACGTCTCTACTTATTCATGTGGTGACACCTCTCTTGGCTGCTCTTGTGGTGATTGTCCTTCATCACCTCAATGCTCCAATACTGAACCTCCTTCGCCGCCGAAAAAAGATCACTGCTCAATAACTATTGGGCCTGTTAAGGTCTAATTGATGACTTTTCTTTTGTTAGAGTTATTAACTTATGCTTTAGTTTAAATGATTTAATGTTACTGTATAACAATTGATTTTCATGGCTGAATCAGTTAATTTCGTTTGAGAAAAATTTTTTGATATATGTTTGGTGTATATAGTGATATTTACTGTCACTTTTTAGGTAATGTGTATCGACTTTGCATTGGCTATAGCATATATTGTATTGGTTTCAGGACTTTTTGGATGGTCATTGTTTCATCGGCAAAGACAAAGAATATTTTCATCCGAAAAGGAACCATTACTGAAGTCAATAGATGAAGATGAAGCAAATTCGTCTAACATGCAATATGATGAGAACCTTGCATTGGAGGTAAATGATGATTATTACTTCCCTTAGTATAGTGAGTTTTGATAATTGCATTAGAGCATTTTACCATTTTTGGACCTAAGAAGTAGCATTATTTTAAAAAAAAAAACTTAAAGACTATCTTTTAATTGATGAAAAATAGCAATATCTTAGCTATTTCTAAATAGTTCTTTTATTCCTTCTTAGTTCTTTCCCCTTGAACATCTTCCTCTTCATTTTAACATTTTAACATATTTTTCTGCATTCACATGTTATTTTCTTTCTTTTCCCAACATCTTTATTTGTCAGATTTATTTGGCATTTTGTTAAAGTTGGCAAGGACTTTTTTATAATTTATTTTTATTACTGTCTAATGTTAACTATTCTTATATATAATTGGCTAAATTTTGGCATCTTGTAGATAATTGAGGAAAAGAAGAATAAGTATTTCTTTTTATAATTTAACTCTTTTTTCTCATTTACTTTAATTCTAACTTAGGAGTCCTAACTCAGTAAACTTATAATCCCTTAGGGAAAGTGATTGCATAAAATACAAGTCTTATACTCGCATCATTTTGCACTTACCTATGTTTTTTTTTATTAAGTGCTGGTGATGCTTAATCATCTGTTTGCAGAGTTTATTTGTATCTTTTGGGCTTCTACATTGTCGCTCTCATGCTATTTCAAAGTTCATTAATCATGTTAAGCTCTGATATTTTTTGGTAGCATAGAACTTAAAACTTAGTTCAGTCAATCATGTCTTGGTGTCTGATCTGTTGTATCTGGTTGTCCATGTCTCCAACTGAGCATTTGGTATGCTAGACATTGATGATTATTGAAATACTGGAATTTTCATAAAATGTCATAGTAGGATGCTGAAAATTTGTTTTGTTATTGCAATTATATTGCTTTAGCAGTATAATGTCGAGCTTCTATTTCAACTAATCATTTTATTTGATTTTTTTAGGGTTTCTTTCTTTCCTGTTTTGTTATCTTTCCTCCTAGAATTTAGAAAAGAACTAGGTTGACTTTGAGCTTTAGATGTTTATGTGCCTCTTTGTCCTGAAATCAGGGACGTGGGGTGGCTGCACAATTGAAAAATGGGGTGCAACTTTCTATTATTCAAGGATATATGTCAATCTTTTACAGGTGAACATGTAGATAATAAGATTTTGTTAGACATGCACACACACAAATTCACACATGCACACACATATATCTAGATGATTAAATGTCTAGCATGTTCTAAATGTTTGGTTATGCCATGCCCAGGAGTTATGGAATATGGGTTGCTAGAAATCCTACTCTTGTACTGTGTTCATCATTGGCAGTTGTTATTGTGCTATGTTTTGGTCTCATTCGTATTGAAGTGGAGACAAGGCCAGAGAAGGTATCATATTTCATCTTTATGCTAGAAACTGTTGTGAGTTTGAGTTACCATCAACATATTAGTTCTACCCTTGTTCTTGCACCTTTTCTTTCTCTTCTTCTAGTCCATCAGTTGGGGTAGGTTAGTGTTTTGATTTTACCTGAAAAAGTTTCTTATCAGTAATTAGATATTTTCTTAATTCCTCATGCTTCTATATGCGTCCTGTTTTAAGCCCATATTAGACCCTTTTCATCTGTCTGCTCAATTTCTTATATAGATTCTAAAACAAGGGAAAGGAAAATTATTTTGCAATATATTTTTCCATTCCTAATATTTGAATAAAATGGCGTTTGAAGTATATTTTTGGTACTGACTGCTTCTTGGATAAGCTGTGAGGCATGTATTTGTGTGTGATCATACTTTATGTTTGCTTTATACCTTAACTCTTCTGCATACTATCAAGGCTTGACCTGTGTTATCATATAGCTGTGGGTAGGCCATGGAAGTAAGGCAGCAGAAGAGAAACAATTTTTTGACAGTCACCTTGCTCCCTTCTACAGAATTGAACAGGTTCATTTCATTTGTTTTTCTTCATTTATGATGCAATTTGTTTTTCCATATTCAATCCCACTTCTATCTCCTTCATTCCTGAAATAATGAAAAGAATAAATGCTTTCAACAATTAATTTGCCTTTAGATTCTATATAATAGAGAAGAGAAACTATTTCTTCCCTTCCCTAAGCTATATGTGCCTTTGTAGACTTTATTGTTAATATTAATTTATAAAGTTTGAATTGGAAATTATAGGTGAAAAAAGTTTTAAGAATTACAGGTTGACAATCCTAAATATATTTAAGCTTAAATGTCATGTTAGTGTGTTTGGCTATAAGATGCCTTAATATGCCTCATTAAATGTCAAATTGAAAAAGAATATCTGAGTGGTGGAACCTGGAAAGTTGAATATTATAGGCGACAAAAGTTGTGAGGATTAAGCTTAAACTTCATCTCAGTGTGTTTGGCTATAAGGTGCTTTAATATGCCTAATTAAATGTCAAAATTGACAAAGGATATATGAGTGGAGGAATCTAGAAAGCCAAACATATAAAAATCAATGCATATTTTAGGGATTTTTGTCATCTGACAATTATATAAGCTGTGAGGGAGACGCTATGTATCTACTATCTAGTTATTTGCTGATTGAACATCATTACAGAAAGGTTTTGGTATGTCTGAGCATGAAAATTTAATTTCATAGCTGAGCAGTTTTTTATCTAAATACTTTTTCCCGAACTTTTGACTTGATTGATTTCTCTGTACCAAAAAGTTGAAGTTTGAGTCGGAGAATAAATATATATATTTTCTTGTTAACTGGCACCAATTCTCTATTACTCTTATCTTTGTCTCTCTATCTATTTGTTCGTCTGTTTGTATCTCAGTTTAATGGAATTGAGACACCATCTAAACTTATATGAAAGCAATGGAGTTTTTTTTTTCAGCTTATATTAGCAACTTTGCCTGATAATGGGAAGTCACCCAGTATAGTTTCAGACGATAACATCCAACTGCTTTTTGAAATTCAAGAGAAGGTACAGTACACTCATTGCTACTTTTTTGAGTCATTGATATAAGTGGGACATAGCTTGAAGTATATCTTAGTTGAACTATGTCATCACATGTATTTTCTGTGTGCCTCATCTTCTTTGTGTTCTTGCTGAATTTGGACAGGTTGATGGAATTCGTGCAAATTATTCTGGTTTGACTGTGTCTCTTACTGATATATGCTTGAAGCCTCTGGGCCAAGATTGTGCTACTCAGAGTGTTTTACAGGTTTTCTTGCATTTGTATTTTTGAGTCTCAGGGTTCTGGATATCTATAATGCTTTTTGAAATTAAGAAATAGAATTTGAGTTACCTCTTCCTTTTACTAAAACATAATCATATTTGTTTTTGTTACTTGGCCTCTCACACTAGTATTTCAAGATGGATCGAGAAAACTTTGAAAACTATGGAGGAGTTACTCATGCTGAGTACTGTTTTCAGGTAATTATTTTTGGGCTCCATGTATTTGTGTCTGTAGGTGGGCACGTGCATATTTATGCTTGTTTTTTTGTATCTGGATAATCATGGAAGAAATCAGATGTTTCCCTGTTGGCGTTCTATTCCAGTTGAATCCATCCTTCTCATTTCCCTTTCATGTCATTGTTTAAGTTTACTCTGATGTTGCTTTTGTTATTATGATGTCAATTGGTCTGAGGCTCTTGCCTTAAGGTTAAGGCAGGAATAGGCATTGATTGCTTGGTTTAAAAAGACAAAGCTCATGTCATGATTATGTAGGCTTTTTATTTTGCTCATAGATAGGACTTGCTAGTGGAAAAGCAGAAACATTTTCAAGGCCCACCTCAATCAGCCCTTGCCTGTGAAATATCTGTTACATGTTATTTATCAGAGTTAATTTTCTTTGAAGCTATGAACTCTGATGCTTGTTACAGTTGGCATTATATTTGATGCTTGTTACAGTTTGCATTATATTTGTGATGATTCTCATTGGGATGCCTAAAATGTCTTCTATTTTGTCTCTTTTGTTCCCCTCTTTCAGCATTACACTTCTTCCGAGACATGTTTGAGTGCATTTGAGGCTCCACTTGATCCTAGCACGGCATTAGGGGGATTTTCTGGGATCAATTATTCTGAGGTATTTTTTTTTATCGTGTCTTAGCTTTCTGAGTATATACTTCATATTTAATACTATTTCATTTCAATTTCAGGCTTCTGCATTTGTTGTGACCTACCCAGTTAATAATGCAATTGATGAAGTAGGCAACGGGAATGGCAAGGCAGTGGTTTGGGAAAAAGCTTTTATTCAGTTAGTGAAGGTAAAAGTGCAGATTTGTTTCTTATAGGGTAGATCTGTTCGGTTTGATTGGGTTTCTTGGATTTTTTTAACTGTGAATTTCAGTTTGGTTTGGCTCATTATGTTCTCGTTTTTTCATATTAATTTTGGGTTTTGATTTTTTTTACTTTATTTTGAGATAATGCTTTTATGGTTTTTTTGACATTATTTGATAAAGTTTTGAAGTGATTTTCACAAATATTTCTAAAAAAGTAATTCTTCAAGTAAATAAAAACAATTAATAATTCTTATGTAGTATTTTAAAGTTATTTTCACTATTTTTTATTATAAAATACATATTTTTACATTATAAAAAATAAAAACTAATTATAAATTAAATAAAAAATAGAATTCAGTTTGGTTATGGTAATCACGATTTTTAAATATGAACCATAAAATTCCAAATACTACGGTTTGGTTCGGTTTCTTTGCTCATCCCTAGTTTCTTATATTCTCTTGTATCCGGATATTCCATTGTCTTGATTATTAGGAGGAACTGCTATAATGGTGCAGTGAAAAAGATAATGTCTTACTCTTGGATGGTTGTATGGACATGACAGGAAGAGCTGCTACCTTTAGTTCAGTCTAGAAATCTCTCTCTTTCATTTTCATCTGAAAGCTCAATTGAGGAAGAACTGAAAAGAGAGAGCACCGCAGATATTATAACAATTGCGGCAAGTTACTGGAACTTATTCTTTCTTCAGCAGTCAACTTTACCAAAATGATTCTAGTTATTTCTAACTCTTTATATTTGACAATTAAATATTTGTTTGTTTCTTCTTCCCTTTTCTCCTAATCTAATTTCATTTCAGGTAAGCTATCTTGTAATGTTTGCTTACATATCTATCACATTGGGAGACGCACCTCGATTATCTACTTTCTATATCTCATCCAAGGTATATTTTTAAGTATTTCTTTATATTTAATGTGATGTACTCTAATATATGTTCGGTTTATTAGAACCTTCCATGTCTGCTGCTACTTACATATCCATTTCTTTTCATGATGATCTCAATGTTTGAATTGATTTAGATACATTTACTTTGTAGCTTTTACAAATGTGCTCTATTCAATATATTCAATTTCTTGATCTGCTTCTTCACTTTTGCATGTTAGGTTTTCAGATACAAATGGCAGGCAGGGTGCCACTGTTCCCTGCCAATTGTAGAAAGCCAGAATAGTGTAGATACAATTTACTAGGCATCTAAAGTTCAAATCTCAGGGATGGGAAAGAGCGAGCTCCCTCCCTTTGTGTAATTCAAACCCAATGGGCTATGATATATACAAAAAAGAAGCACATATGCGTGTTTGACTTTCTAGTGCCTAATGCTGCGGTTTCCTAGATTCATTTGTTCATGTTATCATGGGTTCATGCATCAACAAAGACGAAAATATGGTCATGCAAACATTTTTATATTTCTTGTCTATGTCACGTCCATGTGACAGTTTCTTGTCGTATGATATTTTCTGTTGAAATTGAATAAATTTTCTTGTATTTAGAATAACTAGTTTCTGTAACTCATCATTCACCTAGTGTTTTGCAGGTCTTGCTTGGTCTTTCAGGTGTTGTTCTTGTCATGCTCTCTGTTCTTGGATCTGTTGGGTTGTTCAGTGCTTTTGGAGTTAAGTCAACATTGATCATAATGGAAGTGATACCTTTTTTGGTTTTGGCCGTAAGTTTTCAATCAGATTTTCTTGTTTTAATTATTCCTGTGATAGAATTTGCATCCGAGATTTATGAAGTAGTCCTGAGTTGACCCCTAATCCCCCTCTCCCTTGTGGAAAAATCTTTTATAGACATTACAGATGCTAATTTTCTCACTTACTAATTTAAAGCAACGGTTTCTATTCTTATACTTGTATGGAACGGTTTCTTCCCTCAATCAATACTTCAGTGTTTGTTTATCCTGAAAAAACTTGTGTTCTTATTATGACTTTGTTCTCAATTTGTGGTCATGATTGAGGGGACTTTTAAGAGGGTATTAATATAAATACATTCTTTTTCATATATACCTGTCCAGTGTTAAAAAGGGCGAAAGGCGCACTAAGGCGATAGGGGTTTTAGAGCCGAGGCGCAAGGCGTAAGGCGCACTTTTAAAAAATAAGAGATATACAGGCTTTTTCCAGTTGTAGAGTAAAGCAAAAAGAACAGTTCATGCATTATAAACACCAAAGAGTATTCATCATCAACATTTTATGTATTAAGCATCACTTCAAAATTCCTTACATTCAATAAAATTTTAGGTGATACGAATAATGAAATTCTTTAAATGTTCAATTTCAACATGAACTAATCAAGGAGAATATATAAATGCACATGAAGCAGAGTACTAAGCAAGAAAGAAAATTTAGTACTTTAAAAAGGACTATAAATTCAACAAAGCTCTTAATTTCATTTACACTTTTCAATCAAAAAGCATATTGCATTTTATCATGCAATATAAAAATTTTATACTGTAAATAGACAAAGCTAGTTATATAATACTCTAAAAAAGATATATGATAATATGATTTAAATTAAGAATTTATATCCAATACACTAGCGGTGAAAACTTTTAGTTTTTACAAGCGCTTTAGTTTTAGGGTTTATGGGGTATAGGGGTTAATGGTTAAATTTAGGAGCTAGAGTTCAGGTTTAGGGGTTAGGGTTTAGGGTAATATGTTGAGTATTTAGGTTTTAACCTATAAACACTAAATTCTAACCCTAAACTCAAAATTCTATTCACAATGACTAAATTCTAAACTACTAAACCTAAACCCTACACCCTCCCTAAATCCTAAAACTAAGACATTTGTGGAAACTACCAGTGTATTAAATAATTATCTATAAATTAAATCATGATAGAAATAAGTCAATTCAAAATTAGTTTAAACTTAAATTAACTCAAATACGCAATAACATTTTATTGTATCAAAACAATTAAATTAGTTCAAGTTTTAAAACTCAACCAAATTAATTTGAATTTAAATTCGATCAAATTTAATTAATGTTTGTATATATCGTGTTGTGAGAAAGGGGCCATGGTGGTCGGAGAAGATGAACGCCGGTGAACAATGAATAATAAAATATGAAAAGCTAGAGTTTAACGATAGAACAAAAATAGTATTTTCAACAGAGAACAATGTGTTTCTCTGTATTTTCTCTTATTCTTCTTATTCAAATGTGTATAAAGTGAGCTTTTAAATTGGTAATTACAGAGTTTTAGTATAGCTAAAATTATACTTTTATCTCTAATTTAAATAAGACTTTATCTCTAATTTAAAGAAGACAAAGAAGACTTTATTTTTAATTTAAAGAAGACTTATAGTAAATCTAAACTACTAGTTGATGACTTAGAAATAAACTCTAATTATACAGTTACAATCCACACTCCCCCTCAAGCTAGAGAGTAAACGTAGTAGAGAACCAGCTTGGATCTTGGATGAGATGCCTTGTGCAAAAAAGAAGAAAAAAACCAGCAATTTTGACAGCAACTCAAATTTCACGCGTTGTTCTTTAGAGAAAAAATGCTCTCCTTTCTTGAGAGTCTTTGATTTGATTGATACATCAGTTGGAATATCAGGATTCTCCATTGGATGCTCCACAAGATGCTCCAACATGCTGTTCTCGACTGGATTTCTGATGCGAAAGATGTAGGTTGTGATGACAGGAATCTACACTCCCCTCAAGCTGGTAGTTACACATACTAAAAACTCAGCTTGGATCTTTGATGTAAATTTCTTTCCCTATCTTTTACAATAGATGGCTAAGATAGAACCGGATAGTTTTTAAGGCTAAATTATAACCTTTCCCTATCTTTTACAATAGATGACTAAGCATCTTGTGATTGAATGGAGGTGAATATCAGAGGAAGTAATTAGGCATTCTTCACTGGACAGATCCGATGATTTGTCAGTAACGGAAGAAAAATAGTTTCATGACCTTCGGCGGCAGCGAAAGAGAACCGGCATCAGGATCATCAGTGGCTCTGATACCATGTGAGAAGGGGCTATGGTGGCCGGAGAAGATGAACGCCGGTGAACAATGAATAATAAAATATGAAAAGCTAGAGTTTAACGATAGAACAAAAATAGTATTTTCAACAGAGAACAATGTGTTTCTCTGTATTCTCTTATTCTTCTTATTCAAATGTGTGTAAGTGAGCCTTTAAATAGGTAATTACAGAGTTTTAGTATAGCTAAAACTATACTTTTATTTCTAATTTAAATAAAGACTTTATCTCTAATTTAAAGAAGACAAATAAGACTTTATTTCTAATTTAAAGAAGACTTCTAGTAAATCTAAACTACTAGTTACTGACTTAGAAATAAACTCTAATTATACGGTTACAATCCACACGTGTGTTATGCTTTAAGTTCAAATTACACATTAACTCGACTAAATTAATTTAAATTTCATTTGATTAATGTTATTTTTGTGTGGTCCCCACCTTTGACCCAAGTTAGTATGTAAAACACAATAAAAAAATAAAAAAGACAAAAAGACAAAAAGAGCAAGAAAAATTAAATAGGCGGCGCCTTAGGCGCGCCTCGGGGCGTCTCATTGAAATCGCCTCGTTTAGACCCAATTAGGTGCTTCACCCTCGCCACGCCTTAGCGCCTGGGCGCTCCTCAGCTGCGCCTTTTTTAAACACTGTACGTGTCCCTATTTTTTATATTTTGGTCTCTAATATACAGCGTGCAATTTTTAAATATGAGATTATACATCCATTTAGACATACTATTTGATTTTTTTAAATTCTGAAACTTCTCTTTTTTATTCCTCTTTTAAAGTTTGACAATGATTACTATGTGTTTTTACTTTTTTTTTAGTTCTTTGTTACATTTCTCTTTCATTTCCCATGCTATTTATTTTAATCAGGTTGGAGTGGATAACATGTGTATACTGGTTCATGCTGTAAAACGGCAACCATTTGAGTTACCTTTAGAGGAACGAATCAGTAATGCTCTGGTTGAAGTTGGTCCATCCATAACGCTAGCTAGTTTGTCTGAGATTCTTGCATTTGCAGTTGGAGGTTTCACACCAATGCCTGCATGCCGTGTCTTTTCCCTGTTTGCAGGTCTAATGATCTGTTCCGATATCCATTATCTTGCAACCTTAAATTATCAACTCGTTTGACATCCATTGTTTTTCTTTTGTTAGCTTTGGCTGTGTTGCTGGACTTCCTTCTACAAGTTACTGCTTTTGTTTCACTGATAGTTTTCGACTGTCTGAGAGCTGAGGATAACAGGATTGACTGTTTTCCGTGCTTAAAAATTCCGTCATCTACTGAAGAGCCTGGTGAAGGTTGTTTTTTTATGATTTTATCATGTATTGTTTGATTTGAATGTCTGGTATATTCCAATGCTTAGATTGGTAAGTTGGAAAAAAAATTGAAAGATGAAATATATAAAAAGAAAGAGAAAATATTTTTTTTCGAAAGAAAAATAATAGTTTTCTATTCATCCACTGCTTGATAGAGTTGAAAATGAAAATGAGAGGAAATGAAATGAAGATTTAAAAAAATACATAATCTTATAAAATGCACACTTAACTTCAGTTTTTCTCATTTTTTCTCTCCTCATATCATTCCAATTTGTAATGATTTATTTTTGTGCATTAGGATGGAAAAGGTCATCTTTCCTATTTTCTTTCTTCTCTCTTTCCCTTCCTACCAAGCAAATTTAAAATTTTTTTTTTTTTCCCACTTTTCTCACTCCCCTTTTACCTTTCCTTTCACTTTTCTACTCAAGCAGGCACACTCGAAATTATAGTGTGAACATTCTTCCACTCTGTAACTCAACATTCATACTGATCAACCATTTTGATGAATTCAGGCATGAACTCAAGAGGACCTGGACTTTTGGCAAGATATATGCAAGTAAGATTCAAAGTTACTAGTCCTGAATTATATCCAAGGCACTATTTTATATATATATTTTCTTTTGAAGGGATATGTTTTGACATTGGTTGAAAGTTGGGTTAATCATGTTCTCTTGATGAATTTATAGCAAGCGAATTTCTTAATGAATGGTCACATCAAATGCTATATGGCCTATTATGTGCTTTCATGTTAACTTTCAAAAACCTTTGACAATGTAGGAAATACATGCACCCTTTCTTGGACTTTGGGCTGTCAAAGTGGTAGTAATTGCCATCTTTGCTGCTTTTGCTTTGGCAAGCATAGTAAGTTTCTTGTATTTTGTCTCAACTATTTCCCATAATTGATTTTTAGTTATATGAATAGTTTTCTACTCATGTTTTAGGCCCTTTCCACAAGGGTTGAGTCTGGTTTGGAGCAACAAATTGTTCTTCCTCGGGACTCATATGTTCAGGTATAAGACATCTAGTTTGATATTTCCTTTTCATTCTGGAGTTTCATATTTTTTTTCTTGTCAATCTCATTGTCCAATTTATATTTATGTTAGGGATACTTCACCAATATTTCAGAATATCTCAGAATCGGACCACCATTGTATTTTGTTGTTAAGAATTACAATTACAGGTATCAATTTGAATATTATTTCATTCTTTTCTGGTTTGATACTAACTACCCCCTCTACCAAATCCTTCAGTAAGTATTTTATTTTTGATCAAATCAGTAAATAGAGTATGTTGTTTTCAGACTTGTAAATGTCACCATGTGATAGTGGTGTGAATTAGGAGAGAGCGAAATTCAACTTGACTCGAAAAAGTTTCAAATAAAGTTTGAGTTATAAAATGAGAGTTCAAATAACTCGAAATTTATAGTAATTAGTAGATCTATTTTCAAGTTTGAGTTGATTCCCTCAACTCTACCTGATATATGTATATCCCATGTGAAAAATATAAAGAAATATGTATGAATATCATATATGGTTATTGAAGCTGTATAAATTGGAACCAATTAATATCATAATATTATAAATATTTACAATTAAATTTGAACAAAAACTCGAACAACTCGACTTAACTCGATTCAAAAAAATTTCAATAAAGTTTTAGTTATAAAATAGGATCGTCAACTCGACCAACTCAAAATTTTTGACTCGACTCCATCGAATGCTCACCCCTAGTGTGAATGACAAGTGAAGAATGCCATTTGCCTAAAATGGGGTGCATGATATCGGTATACATGATTTAACCTTTCTCAGATATCTCCGACATGAACTCTGTTGTCTACATAATGCAGTTGATAGATAAAAACTAGTGTACTTTAGATGAACATTTCTATGCATGAAAATAGAGTTCCATGAGATTGTGCGATAACACTTATTCTCTCACCTCTTTTACATGGAGTGCTAACTTGAGATATGGGAGAAATAATTTGACTTTTTCATGTTGAAGAAACTGTGATTTCTTGAGGTGAATCATTTGATTTTTGATCCTAACATACATGCATAAGACTGTAAGAGACTTCTTTTAGGTATGGAAGATCATCTTAAGTAGCAATTTCATTAGAGAAGAAAAACAGTAGATAAAATGTATGCCAATTTCATTCTTGCTACTGCTTAGTGGGGTTTTGGCAGACTTTGTTCAACTCTATATTTGCTTATGGGGCATTGAAATTGATACTTTCCTATGAGGTTTAGGTTTATATTTCTTTCAAATGTCTGATTATTGGGTCTGAATTTTCTTTCTGGCCGTGTGCTACTGTCTCATTAAACTCAACTTTGATTTTAGCATCCTTTAGTGAGAGAGAAAACATCCCCATCAGGAAAAGCATTTGAGTTCCTATTTAGTCAGAAAATTCTAAAACTTGGTGATGTTTGGAGTCAGAATCTGATGCATGACGTTGAATGTTTCTCTCCCTCAAAATAATCAGTCTCTCTCTCTATATATATATATATAAGCTTTAAGGGAAACAGGTGTGTTTTCTTGGCCCTTGTTGCTACTGTCCTTGAGTCTTGAATCATGGCTTTGAATAGATGAAGGTCAACCATGGACCGTACTACATACCCTAAGCCATAGAACAGTTTAGAAATCACATGATTGATCCATTTTTGATCTTTGGGGTGAGAAAAGATATGCTGAAAAAGATATGCATGATCAAGAAGAGTTTTAGTATTGCAAAACATGATGAAACTTAAAATTTTGTTATCAATTTTTTATCCCTTCATGGGATTGCAAATTTTAGTTTTAGTTTTTAGTACAAAACATGATGAAGAAGACTGAACAAAATTTAAAATTATCACTGAGTTTTTGGATGGATAACAAAGAACAATGTGTTTTTCTGTATTTTTTTATTTTCTTTTCAAATTTTAGTTAAATTGCAGTTTATAGTAGTATAACTAAAATTATAAATTTTATTAATTTTAATTTTATAATTTTAAGACTTTTTCTTTAAATAAACTCTAATTACACATTAAATAAAAATTTACACTCCTAATGCTCTAAAATGGATGATGCATAAATTTTATTAATTGTTTTATATTTTGGATTTTTCTTTAAAACAATTACATTAAATTTACTTGTAATGAAAATGGATGATGTCGATTGAGAAGGTATTGGTATATGTTCACAAAGTTGGAGTAAAGTTGACTGTCAATTGCCTATATCTAAGCTTAATTACAATGTTCTTCTAAAGTTTTATTTCAAAAGAAAATATGTGGAAACTCTTCTCATCTCATTTTTGTGAATGCCTTTGTATTATTGGTTTTATTCAAACCTTACGGCTGTTTGATCTAATGAGCTTTTCTGCTCAGCTTGGAATCAAGAGATACAAATAAGTTATGCTCCATCAACCAGTGTGATTCTAACTCTCTCTTGAATGAGGTAATGAATTTCTAGTAGTTTTCATTTATAAACATATAATGCTAACATCAAAACACTCTGGGATGCATGTTTTCTTGGAGCTGGTTGAAGCTTTATTTTTATTTGTCTTTGACCCCCTATCTAAAACATTACAATTTATCATTTTTGGCTAGATATCAAGGGCATCATTGGTTCCGGAATCAAGCTTCATTGCGAAACCAGCTGCTTCATGGCTTGATGATTTTCTTGTATGGTTATCACCAGAGGCATTTGGTTGTTGTCGGAAATTTACAAATGGCTCTTACTGTCCCCCAGATGATCAAGTTAGTATTTCATATGTTACTTGCTAGTTTTTTTTATGTTAGCCAAATGGATTTTGTATTATATCAAGTTTTTAACCCAAGCTCAACATTTTATTTGATTCCCTCTTATGCTGAGATCTAGATTCATGGAATGTGATATCCTGTTGAATTGTTCAACAATATCATGCTTGCATAGCGTGATGTTGATATATTTTCCAGCTTTTTGAGCCTTTTAGATGATTATCACTTGATTGCTAAACTAGAAATTACTCTTTCCAGCCACCTTGCTGTTCACCCGATGGAGGTTCTTGTGGCTTTGGTGGAGTCTGCAAAGACTGTACAACGGTTTTGTCCTCTCTCTCTCTCTCTCTCTCTTCCTTGTGTGTGTCTGTGGGGTTAGGTGTACCATATAATTAGAAATGTTTTTCAGAAATAAAAAATACCGTGCCCATTACATGTATGCATTTGAGTGGTTATTAAAGCTCAAGGTTGATTCCAAGTATCAAACTAAAAAGATTGTGAGCACTAACATTTTTTAGTTGGTTCCAGTGCTTCCGCCACTCGGATTTGGTTAATGATCGCCCATCTACAGAGCAATTTAGAGAGAAGCTTCCTTGGTTCCTAAATGCTCTGCCATCTGCTGATTGTGCCAAAGGTGGTCATGGGGCTTACACTAGCAGTGTGGATTTGAATGGTTTGTGGATTCGTAATTTTCTTATCTTTATTAAACATGGATTTCTGGTGCTCTTATGGGATGATAAAAGGCATGGCATCTAATATAAGGCATTTCTGTTTTTCCTGTATGCATGTATACAGGTTATGAAAGTGGTGTTATAAAAGCATCAGAATTTCGTACTTATCACACACCACTTAACAGACAAGTAAGCCAATGTCTTTAGTTGACTGATTAATCTCAATATGATTTTTTATTATTTCCTAGTATGACTTTAGTTAATCACACTTCACTTGATCTCATCATATTCCTCAGGGTGACTATGTTAATGCATTGCGAGCTGCAAGGGAGTTCAGCTCAAGAATTTCTGAATCACTAAAGGTTTTAATTAACTATGTTTCTATTAATCGTTAACTTTGGCTTCCTTGATCCTAGATAAGCTTTAAAGTTCTCTTGTGTCAAGAGGTTGGATGCAAGTTTGCTTTTCATTTCAGGGGACAGGCATGGAAATGCTGGTGGCAAAAACACTTTTCCTTTTACTGTTTGACTCATCTCTCCATTGCTTATGCTGAATTGCTGAGAGATGGTTTCAACCCATTTTATGTTCTTTTTTATGAATCCATGAATATTTCTTGGTCTCTCATGTTGAATGCTATTGACATATTCTTCATGTTAATATCAAAACTTGAGTGTATATTTTGTCTTCAGATTTGGTGGTATTGAAATACAATAACTTGGTTAATGGGCTTTAAGGGGAATATGTATAAGGAAACAAGGGGTAGAAAAAAAGAACCACTAATTTAATGATATGATCACAGTTCATTTTCGACAAATATCTTCTTCATGCTGCTGGTTTTGTGTTTGACACTTCCCCCATTACTTCTTGTTTTCTGACTGCAACAATATTTTTCCTAATTCCAGTTTACTTCTTTGCTGACATTACTCTGGTGCAGATGCAAATCTTTCCCTATTCAGTCTTCTATATTTTCTTTGAGCAATATCTTGATATTTGGAGGATTGCTTTGACAAATATTGCTATTGCACTAGGTGAGTTTTCCAGCATGCCGTATTGATTATTTGGCAAGTTGTATTTCAAACAACTGGTTTTCTGTTCTCTAGCGGCATCTATATTTTGTGCTCTCTATAAAAATCATTTCACCTATTCAGAGAAGGTTTATAGAAGTATTGGGTATTTTAGCAAATATTTTAACTTGTGGAGTTCCTATCATCTTTCACATCATTTTTATCTAAAGAGATCCGGTTTTTTTCCTTATGCTTTGTTCTTTAGCTTTGGCTTCTATTTTACCTTTACTTTGTTCCTTGTTCTTTTATTTCTTACTATGTTTTCTGAAGTGGCTGTATGTATTGACATGGATACCTCAATAAATGAATCTCTATGTAAAAATTCATTGATTACCTTTTCTTAAATTACAGGTGCTATTTTTATTGTCTGTCTAGTTATCACATCCAGGTTCAAATTCTTTCTCTGGTCCTTTTTACGGCCTTTTTATCTGTGTGCTAATCTCATTTTGCCCATTTGTTTTGGAGTTCTGTCAACTTTGTATGTTTCTCTTTGGTTTGCTAAATGCAGTTTGTGGATTTCTGCCATCCTTGTACTGGTATTGGTGATGATTGTTGTAGATCTCATGGTATATCTTCTGCCTTGACATTTATAATAGTGTGTCTGTTTTTCAGCCTTTTTATTTCTCCACCTTTTTTATTAAAAATATAATAAAGTTTCTGTAACTGTGTTGTGTCGTTTTTATTAATTATATTTTCACCTAAAAGAAAGGAAGTTATACTCTCTCTAATTTTGCAGGGTGTAATGGCAATTCTGGGTATTCAGCTCAATGCAGTCTCAGTTGTGAACCTTATCATGTCAATAGGGATTGCTGTTGAATTCTGTGTCCATATAGCAAATGCTTTCTTGGTCAGTTTTAAACCTTTACTCAGTTTAGTTTAGTCTGGGATGAGTAGATAATAGCACTCATGGCTGTGGGAAAAAATAGTTCTATCTCTTAACCCTATGTTTGGATTGGAATAAAAGAAAAGAAAGGAAAGTTAAAGAAAACAAGAACCTTTCTCTTGTTTTAATAAGTTATTTTTTTTAAGAAAGGAAAAGCAAAGGGAGTTGAACCCTTGCTTTCTCTCAAGACGATCAATTTTTATTTACCTGAATTTGGGGGAAAGCTGGGAAAGAAAACTGATTTATTTTTAAAGATGAGTACCTTTTATCCACTTATTTTTTACACAAGTTATTTTATAAAAAATGGTACAATTGGAAAAGAGTCATTATAATAACCCTATGTCCTTTCCTTAATCTTCCTCTCTTTTCTTTTACTTTCCTTCTTTTCCTTTATAAGTGTTTGTCCAAACGTAATGTAAGGTTTCTGTAGATTTATATGTGGTACAAAGAAGAAAGAAACTTGTGTATACTATTGCCTAATTATGACATATAACCCCCAATTGAACTCTAGTTCTCCTGGAACATGCCACTGCAACGAGGCAAATATTATATTAACCAAGGAATTGCGCATTGATTTAAAATTATTAATTTCTGAATTCTATATTTCCCTTAAACAGGTCAGTAATGGGACTAGGGAGCAAAGAATGAAGGAGGCTCTTAGTACCATTGGAGCATCTGTATTCAGGTTTACTGTTCTTCCATTGTCCCAATTTTGGCTTGGTATCAATGATAGCAGTAGGAGGACTAGATAAACATCATATACAACCTAAATAAAGGACAATTTATCCATTTACTGTTCTTTATGGAACTGTTATATTGAAATTTATCTCTTATGAACATCCTAGGCACTCTTCATTTATGCATTTGTATTTGTTGCTTTTGGGGTTTGGGGAAGGGTGGGGATTGAAGAAAGAAAAAAGAGGTGGGGGGATTATCTTACCACATTAGAAACGGAATACCCCCATCCGTACATTGTGAACTTGATATAAGAGATATCTACAAGGGATTATCTTCTCTTCTACGCACCTATTATAGTGCTCGGTAAAAAGCACCGGTTAGCTGGGGTTCACTTGCTGAAAAAGAGTTACTGATCGTCTTCATTTTTTCACTTCTTTTGGCAGTGGAATCACCCTCACGAAGCTTGTAGGAGTAATTGTGCTTTTCTTTTCAAGATCAGAACTTTTTGTGGTCTCTAACCATTCCCTTATATCATTCAATTGTCTCTTTTTCGTGATTAAGAGAATACATACAAACAGCTTTCTTCCTTTCTTTTTGCAGGTATATTACTTTCAGATGTACTTAGCATTGGTTCTTGTCGGTTTCTTGCATGGGCTGGTGTTTTTACCAGTAAGTTAAACGGAAACTTCATAACTCACTTACAATCTTCTTCGGCTCCATTACCTTTGCTGGCTGTGTCAATCCACTAGTTTCTAACTTGTTTTTATGCCGGGAAATGTTTGATTTTGAAAATCAGTTGGATTTATTTGCTTTTTATGTTCAAAAAAGTTGGTAGAAGGCGACCTCAAAAAATTTTAAATTCCTATATAATTTAGAATTTTTTTTATATTTTATATTGATAATTTAATCTTACACCCCTAGATTTTAGAAATTTTCTTTGTATTATAGCTCTAATTTAATCACATTACTAATTATAAATTTTTTTATTTTTATACACGAAATAAAATCATGCTTTCATCCCTGACTGAAGTTAATGGTGCCAAAAGTAACATAAATATGCATTTTGTATGCATCAAAATTAAGTTTTTTTAAATTTATTGGTCGATTAATTTAGATCGGTTACTGTAAAGACTCATTATAGGGACGACTCTTCCAACCCAATTTTCTCCCATCAAATTTTATTAAAATGTACTTGCAAATGAAAATATCATAGAAATCATTACCAAGATACTGTTGATGCAAGTTAGTAATAGATATCTGATTTGCAGGTGGTG